>JAQQAC010026072.1:36196913-36531088 GCA_029783875.1 Phataginus tricuspis | reverse complement strand
TTCAATAATTGTGTCTTTAGACTGTTCATTTGGGAATGTTCTTCCTTATTTAAATAGGCCTGGATTGCGATATACTTTCCTCTTAGAACTGCCTTTGCTGCGTCCCACAGAAGTTGTGGCTTTGTGTTGTTGTTGTCCTTTGTCTCCATGTAGTCTTTGATTTGGTCGTTAACCCATTGATTAATTAGGAGAATGTTGTTAAGTCTCCATGTATTTGTGAGCCTTTTAGATTTCTTTCTAAAATTTATTTCTAGTTTTATACCTTTGTGATCTGAGAAGTTGGTTGGTAGGATTTCAATATTTTTGAATTTATTGAGGTTCTTTTTGTGGCCTAGTATGTGTTCTATTCTGGAAAATGTTCCATGTGCACTTGAGAAGAATGTGTATCCTGCTGCTTTTGGGTGCAGAGTTCTGTCGATATCTGTTAGGTCCATCTGTTCTAGTGTATTGTTCAGTGCCTCTGTGTCTTTACTTATCCTCTGCCTGGTTGATCTATCCTTTGGAGTGAATGGTGTGGTAAAGTCTCCCAAAATAATTGCATTGCTGTCCATTTCCTCCCTCAATTCTGTTAGTATTTGTTTCACATATGCTGACGCTCCTGTGTTGGGTGCATATATATTTATAATAGTTATATCTTCTTGTTGGACTGACCCCTTTATTATTATGTAATGTCCTTCTTTATCTCTTGCTACTTTCTTCATTTTGAAGTCTATTTTATCTGATACAAGTACTGCAACACCTGCTTTTTTCTCTGTGTTGTTTGCATGAAATATCTTTTTCCATTCCTTGACTTTTAGTCTGTGTATATCTTCGGGTTTGGGGTGAGTCTCTTGTAAGCAGCATATAGATGGGTCTTGCTTTTTTATCCTCTCTGTTACTCTGTGTCTTTTGATTGGTGCATTCAGTCCGTTTACATTTAGGGTGATTATTGATAGATATGTACTTATTGCCATTGCTGGCTTTAGATTCGTGGTTACGAAAGATTCAAGGGTTGCTTCTTTACTATCTGAGAATCTAACTTAACTTTCTTGTTAAGTTATTGTGAACGCCGTCTGATGTTTCTTTATCTCTCCCTTCCTATTCTTCCTCCTCCTTTCTTTATATATTGGGTATTTTATTCTTTGCCTTTAGTTAATATTTGGATGGTCTGCTTTCTTTGCTATGATTTTATTTTCTCTGGTGACCTCTTTTTAGCCTTAGGGGTGCTTCCCTCTAGAGCAGTCCATTTAAGATATCCTGTAGTGGTTGTTTATGAGAGGCAACCTCTCTCAACTTTCGCTTGTCTGGAAATTGTTTAATCCCTCTGTCATGTTTAAATTATAATCGTGCTGCATACAATATTCTTGGTTCGAAGCCCTTTTGTTTCATTACGTTAAATATATCATGCCCTTCTCTTCTGGCCTGTAATGTTTCTGTTGAGTAGTCTGATGATAGTCTCATGGGTTTTCCTTTGTAGGTGATCTTTTTTCTCTCTCTAGCTGCCTTTAATACTCTGTCTTTATCTTTGATCTTTGCCATCTTAATTATTATGTATCTTGGTGTTGTCTTCCTTGTGTCCCTTGTGTTGGGAGATCTGTGGGCTTCCGTGGACTGCGAGACTATTTCCTTCCCCAGCGTGGGAAAATTTTCAGCAATTATTTCTTCAAAGACACTTTCTATCCCCTTTTCTCTCTCTTCTTCCTCTGGTACTCCTATAATGCGAATATTGCTCTGTTTGGATTGGTCACACAGTTCTCTTAATATTCTTTCATTCTTTGTGATCCTTTTATCTCTCTCTGCCTCAGCTTCTTTGTATTCCTGTTCTCTGTTTTGTATTTCATTGACAGTGTCTTGTCCCTCATCCAGTCTGCTGATAAGCCCGTCGATAGCTTGTCTCATTGCTGCATAGTCTTTCCTCATTTCCTCCCTCAGCTCTTGCACATTTTTCTGTAGATCCGTCAGCATGGCTATGACTTTTATTATGAATTCTTTTTCAGGATGACTGTGCATGTCCATTCCTTCAGGTTCTCTCTCAGGGGTCTGAAGATTTGTCTGTACCATATTCCTCTGTCTTTTCATGGCTATGGAATTAGTTGCTGGTAGTTGTCACGTATGTCAGCTGGGCTCTTTATGACCGCCTCGCCAGCTGCCGAGTCCTCTCAGGTCTGGCTGCACAATGTGCACTTTCTTGTGTGTTCTGGCCTCTCTTTTAGGAATAGTTGTATTTGCTGTGTTTTCGTGGATAAATATAACGTTGGGAGGAAAAGTCTGCCGCTAGGTTCACGCTGCCATCTTCCTGGAAGTTGAGAGCTATATACTTTAATGATGGTGTTATTACGGCAGCATAAGAAAATTTATTTCATGATTTATAGTCACACTTTTTGTTCAAAGTGGTATTTCTAATTTACATAGACTATTTATGATAAATAGAAATATCCCAAATCAAACCAGTATTTAATCAATGAAGATTTGTCACTTTTTAATATAAAGATTATGTTCAGACTTAAAAGGAGTTCCAAAAGTTGAATCCTAAAGCTTTTCATGCAGTGGCAGCATTCTAGGAAAAAGTATAGCACTTTCTAAGGGACTGTTTTATGGCAAATGTATTCTGTTGAATATATGCTATGCCATATTTATTTTTAAAGGTCCCACTGACTTTGTAATGCATACACAGTACCTAAATATGAATTATGTAATTGGAAATATTTCATTGTAAAGGAAAAGAGACATTTCTTTGTATAACTTCTGAGGCTTCAGAATATTAAATATCATGATTCATATTTTCCCAGGGAATTTTTATTTTTAATCACAATAATAAATGAGCAGCTGTCAGAAGTTATAGTTATTTCTAGGTTTAGAATTCCTATTCTTTATATAGGTCTCTCAAATACTTGGCTTTAATAAAATAGACATTAAGGGTTTCTTTTTCTTGATGTACAATATATTGGTTTCATTTATACAACTTAGTGATTCAACAGTTACCAACATTATTAAATGCTCACCCCAACTAGTGTAGTTACTAGCTGTCAACATAGAAAGATGTTCCTGAACTATTGACTATGTTCTCTGTGCTTAACTTTTCCCTCCCCCATAGTAACCACCAGTCACTTCTCAGTGTCTATGAGTCTACTGCTGTTTTGTTCATTTTTTTGTTTTTAGATTCCACATATAAGTGAAATCATATGGTATTTGTCTCATTTAACTTAGCATAATACCCTCTAAGTCCCTTCATATTGTCATAAATGGCAGAATTTCTTTCTTTTTTTATGGCTGAATGATACTCCATTGTACGTATGTACCACATCTTCTTTATCCATTTATCTATAAATGGACACTTGAGTTACTTTCATATCTTGGCTATTGTAAATGATGCTGCAATAAACGTTGGTGTGCATATATCTTTTTGAATTAGTGATTTTGTTTTCTTTGGGTAAATTCCCAGAAGTGGAATTCCTGACTCACATAATCACTTCTATTTTTAGTATTTTGAGAAACCTCCATACTACTTTCCATAGTGGCTGCACCAATTTACATGCCCATCAACAATGTTAGGAGGGTTCCCTTTTCTCCACATCCTTACCAACACTTGTTAGTTCTTGTCTTTTGGATAGTGGCCTTTCTAACTGATGTGAGGTGATATCTCATTGTGTTTTTGTTTGCATTTCCATGATGATTAGTGATGTTGAGCATCCCAATAAGGGTTTCTTGAGTAATCAGATAGTACTTTGATATTTAAGCAAAGCATCAGATCAAGACTAGGAGCCACAATAATGCAGTAAAAGTAATTAATTTAGAAGTTTTGTAGCATAGCAAGGAAAAAAGAAGTAATACACAATGGAAAAGAAGACATACAGAACATCATTACTTCAGGTTAGATAAACAGTGTTGTCTTTACTGAAGAATTTGTGCCTTTCTATTAGTTAAGTGAAAAATGAGATGAACAGTTTATTAGAAAGTGTGCTCCAAAATACCTGCTTATATATGTTGGTAAATTCTAATTGACTTTCTACAGGGACTATTTCAGCCCTTTTCTATCCTTTCCTAGCCCCCAATTCCAGTATATTGCTCTCAGGCCTTGTACATTGTTTCAGTTATTTATTTATTTATTTATTTTGAGAAGAATAAGATTAAGACCGTCAAACAGAAACCTCTTCAGCTTTGCTTTTCTTTACCTCTAAACTGTGTAATTTTCCTTCTGTCTTCCATTTGGTGTCAGGGATGTGGCTTTTAGGCTTTCATGACCACTTCATGGCTACTACTGTTATCCTTTCTACCTGTTAGCATATATAGGTTCATTAGTTAACTCCTTTATCATTTTTATTTCAATCTCCCCTAACATCTTTAATGACCTGACCCCCCCCAAAAAAAAACCTAAAACACCTTTCCATACTCTTTCTTCTTTCTTTCTCCTTTTTTTTGTATTACCCAGAATCCCAAAGGAAAAAGCAATATGTCTATTGTGAAAATTTTCCTACCTTTTTTTTTTTTTTTTTTTTTTTTTAGTATAACTATTCTCTGTGTTGTTCCCAGTGATTTGAATTGCTAAGTGGGACTTTTGCAGTAGTAATTATTGCATTTTAGTTCTTCACATTTGACACTGTGAACCCCTTTTCCTCTTCCCTTCTTATAATTTTGTAGTTCTCCTGGCTCTCCCGTGTATTCTAACCAACTTGTTTCTTAAGTATTTGCCTTACACGTTTTTCTTAATTTAGATTCTTTCCCTTGGGATGTTACTTGATTCTTTGGGTCCAATGAGTACCTCTTGTTTTTAAATGACTTTCGTACTGTGTGCCTGAGCTTCAGTTTCCATCTGGAGAGCTCCACCTGTTTGTCACGCAATTAAGCTCAACATGCTTAAATCTGAATTTTCTTTCATTTCCTTTGTCCTAAGTTGTATTATTTTTTTCCAACTTAACCCTTTGTTTGGTTTATCCTCCTATTGCCCAAATTTGAATTCTGAGGCATCTTTGAATTTCCCATCAAGTCCTTTCAATTGTTAAAACTGAGTTCTGTTAATATGGTGTTTCTCTATTTCATCTGCTCTTTTCTATTTCATTTTTTACCACAAAGTTTAGATTCTTATTACCACTGGCATATAAATAATTTGAATTTGGTAATTACTGTGATAGAGAGGAGGTAGAGGCAGTTCTATAAGGGTAAGAAAGGTGGGGAAGGCTGTATTGAAAGGAGATGACATTTAAGTTTGGTATCAAATAGTAAGTCTAGGCATTCTAGGCAGACAACTGAAGACAGACTTTAGAAGTTTGTTATGTGTTGTCAACTCATAGGACTTTTGCTTTAATCCTTAATTTGTGTGAATGTTTTTCTTACTGGCATATGCAATTGTCTTTCTTCAGGTACTGATAAATGTTCAATGAACAGTGTAAAGCCAGAGTGACACAAAGTAATACATATCTTTATTACCTAGCTTTGAATGAGTAGAGTGGTTAAACTTAAAGTGGTGAAAATTGAGTGCTACCTGCACTGAAGACTTAAAAACCTGGTTAAAATTTACATTAAAAGCTGTCTTTAAGGTTCCTGACACTTGGGATACTTGGGATGTAAATCTTGAGAACAGTTTTTACTCTACTTATATGTGACTTTTATCTTTTTTTTTTCCAACCTCTTTTCACACATGTGATTGCCAACAGTAGGGCTGGGTACTATCTTTATATTAATAATCACTAATACTGAATGTAGGTTAACTGAAGGCCACAATAAGTAAAGAGATAATTTACTATTTTTGCTCCCTTAGACAAGCAACATGTTTCTTAGAGAAAACAAAATATTCTTTTAAAATTGGAAGAATTAAAAACAATTCTAAAATGGCTTAAACAAAAAAGTGATTTATTGGACTTTTAAGTAGGAAGAACAGAGGTGGAGCAGTCCAGGAACTTAAAATGATGTCTTCAGGATATTCTCTATTTTCTGATCTGACTTCTTTCTGTGCTTTAGTCTTATTTTCTGCTTATGTTGAAAGGCTTCTTTCATGGCAGATATGTATGGCCTCAGACCTCTGAGAACTTAAAGTTTCTGAAGGGAAGGCCTTTAATGATGCCTGTTCATGGGCTAATCACTGTGGGGAATTGTCATTGTCATTGTCATCAGAACCACATAAACTGGGGGAGGGCTTAGTTCCAAAAGGATGGGAATACTATTAACTAGACAAATGGAGAAGGAATGTGAAACAGGCAAAGCAATCTATAGTCATTACAGAGGAGGAGGAAGGAAGGGAGTGGTAGACACAGGGAAAGAGAAATGCATACATAGAAGGCAGAAGCAGGTAAAGGGAAGGGAACTAGAATTAATTGAGAATATTCTGTGTGGAAGCCTTGTGTTAAGCATTTTACATTTTATTTCCACAGCTCAGCAAAGGCAGTTGTATTATCTCCAGAGAACAAACATTTCTAAAGCTAGTATTTTTAAAAACCTTTTCTTTTTCTTTCATTCTTTTTTTTCATTTGGCATATTTCCTTTACTTTTCCACGCATTAAAAATTTTTTTTTGTGATTTTTAAATTAGTACACAGTAAAACTCACACTTTGTGTTATACAATTTTATGGGTTTTGACAAAGGCATAATAATATGTATCCACCACCATTATTAAGACAGACTTTCTGTTGCTGTTTTGTAGTTAGCCTCTCCCCACTATCTTCAACCCCCTGAAAAACACTGATTTCTTCTGATGGCTGTTGTTTTGTTTTTTCTGGAGTGTCATATAAGTGGAATTAGAGTTATTCAGAGCATGGGTTAGCTAACTTTTGGGTTAGCCTCTTTCACTTAGAAGATGCATTTGAGATTCATTCATACTGTTGCATGTATCAATGGTTTGTTCCTTTTCACTGCTAAGTAGTACTCCATAGTATGCATATACCATGGTTTGTTTATCCATTCATCTGTTGAGAGACATTTGGGTTGTTTCTAGTTTTCAATAATTATAAGTAGAAATGCTGTAAACATTTGAGAAAAGCTTTTTGTATGAATGTAAGTTTTCTTTTCAGTTGGGGCAAACATCTTGGAGTGGGTTGCTGAATCATATGGTAAGTGTATCTTTAATTTTACAAGGAACTGCCAAACTCTTTTCCAAAGTGGCTGTACCATTTTGCATTCTTATGAGCAATGTATGAAAGTTCTAGTTGCTCTGCATCCTTGGTATTGGCAGTTTTTTTTTTTTTTTAGCTCTTTTGTACAGAATATCATTGTGGTTTTTATTTGCATTTTCCTAATGGCTAATAATGCTGAGTATATTTTCATGTGCTGGAAAATATCTTTTTTTTTTTTAACATTCTGAGAATGCTTATCTGCTTTTTAAAAAATGATAGCAGTTTTTTTCCAAAACAGAACAGTAAATGACCTTGACAAGACTTTTGACAAGCATCTGGGTTATAAGTGCTTCATTGCACAATCCAGAGGACACTATTCACATAAAAAGAAAAAACTCTCTAGAGTTGTTCATTATAGCAGTCTTGGCTCTATGTTTATATATTATCTAGAATTATTGGTGATTAGGCTGCATAGAAAAGTTGAGTACTATCAGGTGATGCATTTAAAAATCATTTTTCAGTGTTGTTCTGAAATGAGATTTTGTCTAGGAGCAGTTTCTGAAGAAATGCCCTATAGGCAGTATGTTTGATGGATCAGACTTGAGAGAGAGAAAGGCCTATTTCAGATACTTAGTTCCTCCATTTACTTCATGATGACCTTGAGCATCTTATCTAGCTACTTTGAGCCATTTCTTAATCAGTGAAACAGGGTTGATAATCTCTCCCTTTTGTGGATGTGGTAAGAATTATCAATACCTGACACACAGTAGACCCCCTTAAATTGCAACTTTTACTTTTTTTTCTTACCACTACTTAGGTGCTAATCACCTAAAATGCTACCCAGCAAAGGCTTATGGTACCAGCAAAGTAGAAAAAAAATTTTGAAAAAAATTGAAAGCACTTAATATTTTAAAAAATTGGGAGCAGTAATCTGAAAAGAAATAAGAATCTTATTGGACTAAATATTAGTTGTTTAGAATTTAATAAGGAAGGATGTAAAGGGTTATACTATTATATTTTCTATACTGGGAGCCTCTGAAAGTCTTAATTTGATCCTACCACTACCAGCATGGCCACCTCTGTATCATGCCTATGTTAAAGACACTTAGAAACATATCACCTAATGTTTAGGGTCTTGGAAATGCAATTTATTTGTTTGAGATAAAAGATGTGTGAATGAATACTAGTTGACATTGTTCTGTTCAGTGTAGTGAGAATGTTTGAGGTCCCAGGGAATTGTTTTATGAGATTTTTTTAAACTTTATAATTTTTTTATGATTATTCTTCTTGTAATTCCACAGAGATTACAGTAAAATCCTTAGAACAGCAAGAAAGAAGAATCAGGGAGATTAGATCTGCTTTATGGAAACAATCAGAAAAGTTTACCAAACAATAGAGTGGGTATGGAGAGGAGCTGTTTAAGCTGAATTTCTGGACCTGGAAAGTAACATAAAAGTCCTCACTGTGGAGTAACGGTAGTATGGTTTTGTTGATTTGTTTGGTTTTAAGCTGTCTCTACCTTCGTGTTTTCTGTTTGTTGAACATGTTAGTTTCATACCTCTATGTAGTAAGGAGGTTTCAGAACTCTGAGCCAAATTATTTTGGCTCACACTTTTGTTATTTCTCATATGGGCTTTAAAAAAATTTTTGGCAATAGTATGGGGAGGAGTAAGAAATAGTCTAACAAATAGAATTAGAGGTCCTTTTCTTCTTTCTCCATTTTTTCTCTCTCAGGTAAGGAATACATAAAAAAAAATTCATCCTAGCTATTTTATAGCTTGAGATTGGAGAAGTAAAGTTTGCATTCATATCTCTTATATTCATCTGCCTTTCTTGCCTTTGACTTACTATGGCATATTCTGTTTTCCTCAAAGCAGCTAACCTAGACGTTCAGTGGGCAGTAATCTCTGCTTCTTTTTTTTTTAATTAAAAAATTAAAAAATTTACTATTATTAATATACAATTACATGAGCAACATTATGGTTACTAGACTCCCCCTATTATCAAGTCCCCACCACATACCCCATTGCAGTCACTGTCCATCAGCGTAGAAGGATGTTATAGAATCACTACTTGTCTTCTCTGTGTTATACTGCCTTCCCGTATCCCCCCACCCAACGTGCTAATTGTAATACCCCTTTTTTCCCCTTATCCCTCTCTTCCCACCCATCTTCCCCAGTTCCTTTCCCTTTGGTAACTGTTAGTCCATTTTTGGGTTCTGTGAGTCTGCTGCTGTTTTGTTCCTTCAGTTTTTTCTTTGTTCTTATACTCCACAGATGAGTGAAATCATTTGATACTTGTCTTTTTCCACCAGACTTACTTCATTGAGCATAATACCCTCTAGCCCCATCCATGTTGTTGAAAATGGTAGGATTTGTTTTCTTCTTATGGCTTAATAATATTCCATTGTGTGTATGTACCACATCTTCTTTATCCATTCATCTACTGATGGACACTTAGGTTCCTTCCATTTCGTGGCTATTGTAAATAGTGCTGCGATAAACATAGGGGTGCATATGTCTTTTCCAAACTGGGCAGCTGCATTCTTAGGGTAAATTCCTAGGAGTGGGATTCCTGGGTCAAATAGTATTTCTATTTTGAGTTTTTTGAGGAACCTCCATACTGCTTTCCACAATGGTTGTACTAATTTTCATTCCCACCAGCAGTGTAGGAGGGTTCCCCTTTCTCCACATCCTCGCCAACATTTGTTGTTTGTCTTTTGGATGGTGGCCATCCTAACTGGTGTGAGGTGATATCTCATTGTGGTTTTAATTTGCATTTCTCTGATGACTAGTGATGTGGAGCATCTTTTCATGTGCCTGTTAGCCATCTGAATTTCTTCTTTGGAGAAGTGTCTGTTCAGCTCCTCTGCCCATTTTTTTAATCAGGTTATTTGCTTTTTGTTTGTTGAGGTGCGTGAGCTCTTTATATGATTTGGATGTCAACCCCTTATCGGATATGTCATTTATGAATATATTCTCCCATACTGTAGGTTGTCTTTTTGTTCTACTGATGGTATCCCTTGCTTTTCAGAAGATTTTTAGTTTGATATAGTCCCATTCATTCATTTTTGCTTTTGTTTCCCTTGCCCGGGGAGACATGTTCATGAAGAATAATCTCTGCTTTTTGAAAAGACTAAGTTTCTGAGGTTCTCTTGCAACTAGTAATAACCTTGTGAAGAGACTGTGATCTGTGGTATATAAGTGCAAGTGTCTGACATTTCCCAAAATTCTACTTAAAGGGAGAGGTGTACCTTTCTTACCTTTTCCTTCAACTGCCAGCTTAGAACAGGAGGAAGGGGACTATAATACTCTAGGGATGGTGGAATGGAGAACAGAAGGATTTGTGTGTTGATGTATGGTGGTAGAAGAATCCTGGACTGCCTAATTTTCAGATTATTTTGTGTCATAGAGAAATAAATCTCAATTTTGTTGAAGCCACAGTTAATTTTTTTGTTGTTGTTATGTATAGCTGAATCTGCTGCCTGCCCCCCCTACAACCTAGCACATCCCTGCTAAGGCAACTCCCATTCTCCTATTTCCTGCTCTGTGGTTGAACTCTTGATGCCATTTCATTTCTCCACTTCTAAATCTCTGAAATCTCTGTTCCCAACATTTTCACAATTTTTGGGCACAGCATTGCAATTAGAAGCTGCTGTAAATGCTAGCTTTAGTTTCTGAAATTTTAATTACTTTAAAGAAACTTTTTAGACAGAAATATGAAAGAGTGTTTAATATAAATATTTGTAAACAGTTACAAATATTTTATTTCCTAATGAGAAAGATATAATTTCTAAAAAGTAACGTGTAGCCATTAAGTCTCCTGTTGTCTTCTCCCCCAGTGGTGGTAGACATAGATTGGTGTGGTTAATTGACTACCAGCAGCTCTTTCAGTGATTATGTCTAGATCACCAATATTCCCCTTTTAACCTGCCTGTTGGAGCACTCCTCCTACCCCTACTCTAGTCACATGGTAATGGAATAATATGGGGAAGCTTCCAAATGGAAGCTTATTACCGACACAGTTATTGATTCAAGGATGGTTATGTGAAATAAGCAAATACTAGTGCTGTTCTGGGATTTTGGAACTGCCTCTAGGAGGGAAAGAGTTCCTCTCTAGTCTTGAAGCTGTAGGATGTGGAAAGGCTGGATTAGGAGAATCATACTCATTTTCATAGAGAAGCAGAAATGAGGGATGGAAGAAAACAATCAGTATTTTCCTTAGAAAATGGACCTCATCTGGTCTTCAGTAGAATCTCTTTTCTAGTAACTTGATAATTTGCAGTTGAGACATAATTTCAAGTCAGATTGTGTTGGGCACTTGAACTACAGGGTCAAATGAATGGATAGAAGTTTTCTTAAAACTGTATTCCTAAATATTCCTGAATAAATAAATGCATTAAAAAAAATTAAAGGGTGATAGAAACTCTGTTCTTTGTCACTTTAAAGAAAGTTCTTGCCTGCTACAAAATTTTCACTGTCAGTTATATAAGCAGATTACTAATTTGATAGAGTATTAACATGGTGAAGAAAAGAAAATGTAAGTTTCTTATGGGTGCAGAATATTAAAAAAAATTTTTTATTTTGCTATCATTAATGTACAATTACATGAACAACATTGTGGTTACTAGACTCCCCCTATTATCAAGTCCCCACCACATACCCCTTTATAGTCATTGTCCATCAGTGTAGTAAGATGCTATAGAGTCACTATTTGTCTTCTCTGTGTTATACTGCCTTTCTCATGTCCCCCCCCCCTTCATGGGTGCAGAATATTTTTAAGGGAAGAAACCTCATGCCCCTCTAAACAACAATAGCAACAATAAAATATGCACAAAAACGTCCTAGTTCTAAGAACCATCCATCATATAAATGCTGAGTGTTTAAGCTCTACTCTTGGACTTCTTTACAAATAGAAAATGATCTTGTTTTTATTTTAGGAATACTGTATAGAAGGTTATGAATGAATAGTTATACTGGTTCTTTGAAGTGTGGGATGGTAAATAATAGAATCTGATTAGGACTTAACAACACTTATTTTTCTATCCCTACCATTGATAATAATACTGTCTTTTATAATTCATTTAATATTTATGTCTCTCTCCTAATACAAAAAGTATTTATTTTGTGGCAGAATCATCCATGGTTGCTTGAGCAGCATGATTCACTTTTCTAAATTACACTAGAGACTTTTTCTAAAGTCTTTACTGTAGATAAAATGATAGGCAAATGAAAGAAAATTTGTGAAGAGTGATGAGAATGCTTTTAGTAATGTCATATTGGTTTAAATATAAATGGCTGAAGAAAAATCTAGATTATAGTACAGAGAAAGAAGGCAATGAGTCAGAGGTTTTTTTGCTGGGTATCACCCTAAGAATGTGTTACGCTTAAGAATGAACAAATTCCAAAATGTTATAATTTCCCACTTTTGGTGACACAACGTTTTCTTCCTGCTGTCCCTGGGCAACCTTTCCCTGTATTTCTGAACTTTTCCCACTTCTTTAACTAGAGTGTATTTAAATAGCTTTTCTTTTGTCTTTGAAATTGCTGCTCCAATACTGGGCAATTTCTTAAACTTGTTATTAGTACTGCTGCCCGGGCTTGACAGAGTGGCATATTTTATTAGAGATTCATTCGCCTCCTTTGAATGGGGCACTTTTACTATCTAAGTTGTCTGTTCTCCTCTTGATTAGTCAGTTAAATAACTTGTTTAGCAAATGTTTGTTGAGCAAGTACTATATGACATGCATTAGATATTAAATTCCACTCTGCAAGTACTATATGACATGTGGTCAGCAGTAACTAAATTGCTTGAAGGGAAGACATTTTAATCAGTAGATGTTAAAGTTTTACTTATTTTATTTGCTCGTTCTATTTATAATTTGAAGTCTCAAACAGAGAAACAGAGATTATATTGAATCCTCATGTACCATCACTTGACTTTGAGTCTGCCGTTTCTCAACACTTTTTTTTTTCGTTAATCTTCAATTACATGTGCAACATTATGGTTACTAAACTCCCCACTTCATCAAGTACCCCCCACATACCCATTACAGTCACTGTCCATCAGTGTAGTGAGATGCTATAGAATCATTACTTGTCTTCTCTGAGTTGTACAGCCCTCTCTGTGACCCCGCCCTACATTATGTCTGCTAATCATAATGTCCCTTTTTCCTCCTTGTCCCTCCCTTCCCACCCATCCTCCCCAGTCCCTTTCCTTTGTTAACTGTTAGTCCATTCTTGGGTTCTGTGAGTCTGGTGCTGTTTTGTTCCTTCAGTTTTTTCTTTGTTCTTATACTCCACAGATGAGTGAAATCATTTGATACTTGTCTTTCTCTGCCTGATTTATTTCACTGAGCTTAATACCCTCTAGCTCCATCCATGTTGTTGCAAATGTCTGGATTTGTTTTATTCTTATGGCTGAATAATATTCCACTGTGTATATGTACCACATCTTCTTTATCCATTCATCTACTGATGGACACTTAGGTAGATTCCATTTCTTGGATATTGGAAATAGTGCTGTGAAAGACATAGGGTTACATATGTCTTTTTCAAACTGGGCTGCTGCATTCTTAGGGTAAATTCCTAGGAGTGGGATTCCTGGGTCAAATTGTATTTCTATTTTGAGTTTTTTGAGGAATCTCCATACTGCTTTCCACAATGGTTGAACTAATTTGCATTCCCATCAGCAGTGTAGGAGGGTTCCCCTTTTCTCCACATCCTCGCCAACATTTGTTGTTGTTTGTGTTTTGGATGTTGGCCAACCTTACTGGTGTGAGGTGATATCTCATTGTGGTTTTAATTTGCATTTCTCTGATGATTAGCGATGTGGAGCATCTTTTCATGTGCCTGTCGGATCTGAATTTCTTTGGAGAAATGTCTGTCCAGCTCCTCCACCCACTTTCTAATTGGCTTATTTGTGTTTTGTTTGTTGAGGTGCGTGAGCTCTTTATATATTTTGGATGTCAACCCCTTATTGGATATGTCATTTATGAATATATTCTCCCATACTGTAGGATGTCTTTTTGTTTTACTGATGGTGCCCTTTGCTGTACAGAAGCTTTTCAGCTTGATATAGTCCCACTTGTTCATTTTTTGCTTTTGTTTCCCTTGCCTGGGGAGATATGTTCATGAAGAAGTTGCTCATGTTTATGTCCAAGAGATTTTTGCCTTTGTTTTTTTCTAAGAGTTTTATGGTTTCATGACTTACATTCAGGTCTTTGATCCATTTTGAATTTACTTTTGTGTATGGGGTTAGACAGTAGTCCAGTTTCATTCTCTTACATGTAGCTGTCCAGTTTTTCCAGCACCAGCTGTTGAATAGGCTGTCATTTCCCCATTGTAAATCCATGGCTCCTTTATAGTATATTAATTGACTGTATATGTTCGGGTTAATATCTGGACTCTATTCAGTTCCATTGGTCTGTGGGTCTGTTCTTGTGCCCGTACCAGATTGTCTTGATTACTGTGGCTTTGTAGTAGAGCTTGAAGTCTGGGAGCATAATTCCCCCTGTTGTATTCTTCCTTCTCAGGATTGCTTTGGCTATTCGGGGTTTTTTGTGGTTCCATATGAATTTTAGAACTATTTGTTCCAGTTCATTGAAGATTTCTGTAGGTATTTTGATAGGGATTGCATTGAGTCTGTAGATTGCTTTAGGTAGTATAGCCATTTTGACAATATTTATTCTTCCTAGCCAAGAGCATGGGATGAATTTCCATTTGTTAGTTTCCTCTTTAATTTCTCTTAGGAGTGTCTTGTAGTTTTCAGAGTATAGGTCTTTCACTTCCTTCGTTAGGTTTATTCCTAGGTATTTTATTCTTTTTGATGCAATTGTGAATGGAATTGTGTTTCTGATTTCTCTTTCTGTTAGTTCATCGTTAGTGTATAGGAAAGCAACAGATTTCTGTATGTTAATTTTGTATCCTGCAACTTTGCTGAATTCAGATATTAGTTCTAGTAATTTTGGAGTGGAGTCTTTAGGGTTTTTTATGTACAATATCATGTCATCTGCAAATAGTGACAGTTTGACTTCTTCTTTACCAATCTGGATGCCTTGTATGTCTTTGTTTTGTCTGAATGCCATGGCTAGGACCTCCAGTATGATGTTGAATAACAGTGGAGAGAGTGGGCATGCCTGTCCTGTTCCCAATCTCAGATGAAAAGCTTTCAGCTTCTTGCTGTTAAGTATGATGTTAGCTGTGGGTTTGTCATATAAGGCCTTTATGATGTTGAGGTACTTGCCCACTATACCCATTTTGTTGAGAGTTTTAATCATGAATGGATGCTGAATTTTGTCAAATGCTTTTTTAGCATCTATGGAGATGATCATGTGGTTTTTGTTCTTCTTTTTGTTGATGTGGTGGATGATGTTGGTGGATTTTCGAATGTCGTACCATCCATGCATTCCTGGGATGAATCCCACTTGATCATGGTGTATAATCCTCTTGATGTATTTTTGGATTTGGTTTACTAATATTTTGTTGAGTATTTTTGCATCTACATTCATCAGGGATATTGGTCTGTAATTTTCTTTTTGGTGAGGTCTTTGCCCGGTTTTGGTGTTAGAGTGATGCTGGCTTCCTAGAATGCGTTTGGAAGTATTCCGTCCTCTTCTATTTTTTGGAAAACTTTAAGGAGAATGGGTGTTACTTCTTCTCTATATGTGTGGTAGAATTCAGAGGTGAATCCTTCTGGTCTGGGGGTTTTGTTCTTGGGTATTTTTTTGATTACAGCTTCAATTTCATTGCTGGTGATTGGTCTGTTTAGTTTTTCTGTTTCTTGTTTGGTCAGTCTTGGAAGGTTGTATTTTTCTAAGAAGTTGTCCATTTCTTCTAGGTTTTACAGCTTGTTAGCTTGATTCTCATAATATTCTCTTATAATTCTTTGTATTTCTGTGTGGTCCATTGTTATTTTTCCTTTGTCATTTCTGATTCTGTTTATGTGTGTAGATTCTCTATTTCTCTTAGTAAGTCTGGCTAGGGGTTTATCTATTTTGTTTATTTTTTCATAGAACCAGCTCTTGGTTTCATTGATTTTTTCTATTGTTTTATTCTTCTCAATTTTATTAATTTCTTCTGTGATCTTTATTATGTCCCTCCTTCTGGTGACTTTGGGTCTCATTTGTTCTTCTTTTTCCAATTTTAGTAATTGTGTCTTTAGACTATTCATTTGGGAATGTTCTTCCTTCTTTAAATAGGCCTGAATTGCAAGTGTTTTAAAAAAAAAAACAAACTTCTTAGATGTTATGACATCTGTGGCTGGTATGCATGTCATGAGCATTAGAGTTTATTAGGGCCTGTGAAAAACCAATAAAGGCAACAAGTGATATGCCATGGTAAGAATTAGGGGTAAACTATCTCATAGTCAGTTATTTTATTTGTTGTAGAACAGACGTACCCTTGAACTAAATGAGATTGAGGAGAAACTTCCTTACCTGTGCCAGGAAGTTATTTTAAACTTAACCAAGGTAACAGAATTAGAATTACATTTCATAATACCATCAAAACTACTCGTGCCATTTAAACAGTGGACAAAAATGAATAAATATAAACAAGTTACATACCAAGAAATATATTTTACACAAATTTTTAGTAGAGGAGATCAGGGTTGTTGTCATAGAGATGTCAGTTTAATTGTAGTTTATAATACTGCACCTTAGAATACTGGTGACCATTTCCTATTTTTATATCTTTATAGAAGAATACACATGTATATTGATCAGTAATTATAAATTTGAACCAAGCTTTGGTTCATGATGAGATTTATTTAATGAGAACAATATTTTAACTTTAAAAGTGAGTATAGTATAGAGGGACATAAAATACGTAACTGGTGTTTCTCAAAACTGTCAAGTCATTAAAACCAGGATAGTCTGAAGAAGTGTCACAGCCAGGAAGAACCTAAAGAGACATGACAATTAAATATAACATGGTATCCCAGATAGGTTCCCAGAACAGAAATAGGGCATTAGGTAAAACCTAAGGAAATCTGAATCAACTAGGGGCTTTAGTTAATAATAGTATAAGTATTTATTAACTTTGACAATGTACCATACTAATGTAAGAGGTTAATAATAGGGGAAATTGAATGGGAGGGCATTATTTGGGAACTGTGTATTATTATCTTCTGAATTTTTCTTTAAATCTAAAACTAAAAGAGAAAGGCTGTTTAAAAAATGAGAAACTGGTTAATTTAAAAATTATGAATAATATAAACTGCTTAAGGACAGGATCATTTGACTTATTAATATTTGTATACATAAGGTCTAGTATAATGCCTAGCACAAAATAAACACTCCATAAATGCTGAGTGACATCAGTACATTTAGGTTATTTTGTGGAAGGAACTTCTGGAAAGATGGGAAGGAGGAAGTTGAAAAAGAAGCCATTGAATTTTCTCTTTTTATTAAGAAGCCCCCAAAATTAAATTTAATACAAGTTGAGTTTATTTTAATACATTTTATACCCAACAAATTAAATTAAATTTATATTATTGCTTGTGAGGCCAATTTAAATCCTTAGTATTGTACATGATTATGAAAAGACATCAAGCTTCACTTAGTTTATAAAACTATTTCATTCCATTAACAGGCTGAGTGCTAAAATATTAAACATAGTCCTTTAACAAGTAGAATTCAGTATAGTATTAAAAAAAAACCTGAGTATATCAACATCATAGGCTGTTAGGGAAATGCAAATTAAAACCAAAAACAGAACTACGACATTTTGTAAAGCTGACAAGGATGTGGAGCAACTGGAACTCTGACAAATTGCTGATGGGAATGCAAAATTGTGTAGCCACTTTGGATAACAGTTTGGCAGTTTCTTGCAAAGTTAAAAATACACTTAGCATATGACCCAGAAATCCCATGTTTAGGTATTTTGGCAAGAGAAATGTAACTATGTTCCCTCAAAAACTAATACATGAATGTGTATAACAGCTTTCTTCATAATTGTCAAAAACTGGAAACAACCCAAATGGCAACGTGGGAATGGATACACCATAGGATGGAATTCTACACAGTAATAAAAAGGAACCCAACTGTTGATACATGCAACAACTTAAGTGAATCTTAAAGGCTTTTTTCTTAGTGAAAGAGGCCAGTCTCATGTTTCTATTCTTGAAAATACAAAACTGAAGTAATGGAGAACAGAACACTGGTACCAGGGGTCATCAATGGAGGGAGGGAGTGACTAAAGGGAGGTAGAATGAAGGAGTTTTCTGGTGTGGTGGAACTGTTCTGTATTGTGAGTATGGTGGTAGTTACACAAATTTATATGTGTTGAAATTCATAGAAATGTATAGTCATTCCCTCCAAAAAGTTAATTTTACTACATTTTAACTTAAAAAGTAGAACTGAAGACTATATATATACACACACACACACACACATACACACAGACTGAATATATGTCTGCTTTATAAAGTATTTGGTTTAACTACTGGCTGAATAAACCTATGTAAGTACTGTTTGATGTTTTCTATTAGATTTTCTTTTAACTTTGAAGGATTTGTATGAAAAATGAGCAATACACAGAGAATCTTTTATTTAAAAATAATTAGTACTATTATTCTGTGCCAAGAATTTGGGTGATCACCTAGTACAACTTCACATTTTTGGATAGGTAATAAATATCATTTATTGAAATAATATTGTCCAGTGGGCACTTTGCTTAGCATTTTAAGTATGCTTTGCTCATAATTATGGTTAAGTATTATTTTCTCTATTTTACCCCTGAGGAAATTGAAGCTTAGAGGTATTAGATGACTTGTCCAAGATCACACAATGGGAATGTATTAGAGCTGGAATTTCAATTATGTCTGTCAGACTCAGAATCCTCTTTTAAAAAAAAATTATTGTAAAATAAAGCACAGATTCAGAAAACTACACAAACAAATGTATTTAATGTATTATAAAGTGAACACAATTATAATCACCATCCAGGTCAAGAAGCAGAACTTTGTCAGCATCCTTGAAGCTCTCTGCATGCTCTATCCAAATCAAAGCTGACTCCCTTCCCAGTAGTAACCATTATTTTGATTTTTATAGTAATCCATACTTTCATCACCCAAGTGTGTATCTCTTGAAACTACAATTTAGTCTTATCAATTTTCTTTTTTATTTTGATTTGTCTTTTGAGCCTCTTACCTATAGGTTCCCCCTTTCATTTCTTCATTTTTCTTAAAATTTAGCTATTGAACCCTGGATTCCTTGATTTGTAGGGTTTCCCTCAATTTGGATTCTGCTGATTGCATGGTAATGGGATAATTCAGCATGTTTCTCTGTCTCTGTGTGTCTGCAGATTTTCTGTGGGATCCGGAGGCTTGATCAGAATCAGGTGTGATCCCTTTGGGACAATTATAGGTGTTGTGCTCATCAGGAGGCACTAGATATTTGGATGAATCTTTTTTTCTGTTGTTAGCAGCCATTGATATTTAATACCTAGATCTGATAAATCATTGGGGGGGAGGTTTGCAAAATGTTGATATTCTAAATCACTTCTCTTTATTTATGAATTAGGATACTTCCATAGAATACTTTTCTTCATCTGCTATTTTGTTATTTGAATAGTACAATTTACTTGGAAAGGAGGGATAAATACTTAGTTCTTTATTTTTATTTACCAGTTTTCAGTATAATGAATTTGTTTCCTACAAACCTATGAAGGTGTTTTGGTTTGTTTTTTTTAAGGATCATTATGAACTCATGGATTTAGACATATTTGGATTTTAATCCATTGCAATTAATAAGGTTAATGATGCTCAAGTTGTCCTATTTTTGATCAGTGGGAGCCTCTTTGAGAGGTTTCTGAATCCTTTTACATGACCTTGGTAGTCTTTGATGACTTTCTTGCTACAGGTTTGACAAATTGTTCCAGGTTTATTTTGTAATTTCCTGCTGATTATGTGGGATCAGCCATTTCTCCAAAAATCCCTGCCAATGAAGATTATTATATTATGGAGTTAGTAGTATTTGAGGAGAGCCTCAACTAAGAGCCACCGGTAAAATCAACTGCTTAAAATAGTACCTGGAACATAGTAGGAACTCAAGAAGTATTTGGTGGATGGATGTTAGGAAGTGTATAGGTTAAGGACTATGATTTTGTACCTCTTTTTTGCCCTTTATAATGCCTGGCTTCTAGGTGCTCAGTAAATGTAGTGAAGTGAATAAGATCATGATCTTTGTTAGCAGACCTCATTTTACCATATATTATAGTTCTGTGACTTGAAGGGAAAAATTACTTTATCACACCTCTATTTCTCTGTCTGTAAAATGGATTAATAGTTAGCTCATAGGGTTATTGTTATGAGACTTAAGTGAAATAGTCTAACATTAGTAATTTGATCAACAAAGTGGTTGGTACATGATAAATACTTAATAGAATATGGCTATAATTATTATGACTGTTGTTATTGGGTTTATATATTCTGTTCATTTCATTATCTAATTATATTTTATTTAAATCCATGAAAAGCCAAATACATGGAGTATATGTACCAGCTGGTGGCTGAAACCAGCCCATCTGTAGTCTGGGTAACAAAAATTAACTAACTTGGCATATAGACTCCTTTTGCAAATGAATGTAGATAATAGTGGCACATATTAATAATTTAAAATGTGATGTTTGCCAGATTTGCTAGTAAGCATTGTATTTATATTTTTATGTTTCTCAATAGAAATGGACAAAAACAAAAGGTGTATTTTCTACACTACACCAAATTAACTTGTAATACAGTTAGTGTTTGACTTACAACACTTTAGATTTAAGTGCTGCATATAATAGAAATTGCCTGGAAGTGAATGATCCCTGTGTAGAGGAATGCTGTTTCTCGTGATTTGTTCAGATTTTCCAGCAGGCACTATTAATCTCTTGAACCCCAGATTCTGCTTCTGAGTCTGTGCCTCTGTTGCAGGGCTGCCATGCTGCCATGGGTGTCAGGGACATCTCTGTTTTCAGTGACAAACAGGGAGGCAAATGAATTCCTGTGGTCACAATTTGGAATTCACTGTTGATACACTCACCCACCCCCATGCACATACACATAGACACGCATATGTGTATTTCCCTGTATTTATAAGTGGTAGCTAGATATTGTTGATAAATTACTGTTTAAGTGTACAATGACCTGGAAATAGAATTACCATTTTTAGCCATTGTTCTCATATACAAGGAAAGTACATTCTAAGTTCTGAATAGATTTTGGAAAAGTCTGTTCATTCATGGAGGCCTGCCTATGTTTATATATGAGGACCTCATTGCTTGTTCAGTGCCAAGCATGAAATGCTTGGTATATTTTCTAGCTTGTAAATCACCAGGGATTATATATCTGAGGTTGGGGTTAAGCAGTGTACTGCAGATAATTTACATTTTTGTGTAACTGAGACTGAGTGATAGTGATATTTTGCTAAAGAGTGATTGAAGACTAACTTTTAGCCTGTAACTTGATAGAGTGGAAAGAACTTTTTTGTGTCAGATAGTTCAAATTTTAGCTCCACCATTTGCTAACTGAATTTATTTCCTCAGCTGTAAAATGGAGATGGTAATTACAGGGTGGTTATGAGAGTTTAAACTATTTGACAGTAGCCCATATAAAGTGCTTAGTTAAAGCACTTAGCCAAGTCAAACACTCAATAGCATACCATTAAATCTTTAATTCCTTGCAGTTAGTTCTTTAGAAACTTGACATACATAAAAACATTTTACCAAGCTACAACATAGAATTATGTTTTAAAAGGCATACTGGTAAATAGATGTGATAATATATGTTGAAACCTCTTTGGCTATGTTAAGTAAAAAGATGTCTTATTTTAATTGTTTGCATTTTTATAATGCTCATAAAAAGCATTAGGTGCTTATGTACTAAAGAAACCTCAAGTAGCAAGTAAAAACAATGAATAAAATAATGCATTTATTCTTCACATTATTATTTTATACAGTAATATTTGCTTTGGTAAGAAGTCTTATATTATGGAGACACTGACTGAATTTTTATTTTCTGTTATAAAATGGTAAACTTTTGAAGTGCATATGTACTTCTGAAGTTCAAATAATAGTTTATAAATGGCCAATACTGACCTGCAAAGCTATTTCAATGAAAATGAAGTAGAAACCTTGGAATGTAAATAAATTTGGTAATTGTTACATGAACCTAATGATATAAATATAAAAGTTTACTGTAATATGTTTATAGTCTAGTTTTGATTTAACAAGATAAGCACAATTAAACAAAAAGAATAATATTTCTGGCCTTGAACACTAAAAATGGTTTGTGAGTAAATTTATCTTAGGTAAGAAATGCTTCTGTAGACTGTCTCAATTTGGCAAAAACAAAGTGACTTTTATGGATCAGCAGTATCTGCTGGTATGAATTGTCTTCCAAAATCTATAACTAAGGATGTAAATAATCTCATTATCTTTTTCATCTCAAGCTCAGATAGTACTTTAAATTTTCTGTTAGTACTTTCAAAGTCACTGACTTAAAAAAAAAGGGAAATATTAACCTTATTGGTAGGCATTAATTATGATATTATCAGTGAAAATTAATAAGAAAGTCCGGGAAGATGGCGGCGTGAGCAGGGTGGCGGAAATCTCCTCCCAAAACCATATATATCCATGAAAATACAGCAAATACAACTATTCCTAAAGGAGAGACCAGAATATACAGGACAGCGCACAGCCTGCATCTGCACCTGAGAGGACTAGGCACCCCACGAGGCGGGTAAGATACAGAACTGCGTCCCGGCGGGACCGAGCACTCCCCCACCCCAGTGCACCTGTGGGAGGAGAGGATTCAGAGCCGGGAGGGAGTGGAAGCACAGGCCCGTGAAATAACCAGCCCTGGTGATCTGTGTGGGAAGCACTGACACACATCGCATAGTGTATCAGATGTTGGAGAGGCAGAAGGTGCAGGTTTTGAGTTGGGAACGCGCCCGGGTCCTTGCAGCAGGCTCCCTGGGATAAAAGAAAAGCTTGTGCTTTTTTTGGCGGTTTTAAAGCGTCAGGGGTCAAACGGAGGAATACGACCGTCCCAGCACACTCAGCCCAGCAGGCTGGGAGTCCTGAGGAATTTCGGACATCTTGGCTGGTGACTGGGAAAAAGTAGCTGCAATGAGACTTCACATATAGGACAACAGCCTCCCATTCGTTCCCGTCCTGGCCAGAGCTACAAACGGCCCTGCGAAGTTGCAGGGCCGCGGCTGTGGAATAGTGGAGCAACAGCGCCACCTGCAACATCCTTACAGAATCTACTCCGGTGGGCTTTTTTTTTTTTCCTTTCTTTCTTTCTTTTTTTCTCCTTTCATTCTCTTCCCTCTTTTTTTCTTTTAAAGTCTTAAAGAGCCCAGCTGACATACGTAGCACCTACCAGTGACAACTTCTATCGCCATGAAAAGACAGAGGAATATGGTACATACAAAGCTCACCCAGACCTAGACAACACCAGATAGGCAGCCTGAAGGGATGCAAATGCACAATCTTTCTGAAAAAGAATTCAGAATAAAAGTCATAACCACACTGATGGATCTACAGAGAAATATGCAAGAGCTGAGGGAGGAAGTGAGGGAAGTCAGGAAAGACAATGCAGAAATGAGACAAGCCATCGACGGGCTTAGCAGCAGACTGGATGAGATGCAAGAGACTGTTAATGGAATAGAAAACAGAGAACAGGAATACAGAGAAGCTGAGGCAGAGAGAGATAAAAGGATCTCTAGGAATGAAAGACTATTAAGAGAACTGTGTGACCAATAGAAACGGAACATTACTCGCGTTATAGGAGTACCAGAGGTAGAAGAGAGAGAAAAAGGGATAGAAAGTGTCTTTGAAGAAATAATTGCTGAAAACTTCCCCATGCTGGGGAAGGAAATAGTCTCACAGTCCACAGAAGCCCGCAGATCTCTCAACACAAGGGATCAAGGAAGACAACACCAAGACACATAATAATTAAAATGGCAAAGATCAAAGCTAAAGACAGAGTATTAAAGGCAGCTAGAGAGAGAAAAAAGATCACCTACAAAGGAAAACCCATCAGACTATCATCAGACTTCTCAACAGAAACCTTACAGGCCAGAAGAGAATGGCATGATATATTTAACATAATGAAGCAGAAGGGCCTCGAACCAAGAATATTGTATCCAGCACGATTATCATTTAAATATGATGGAGGGATTAAATAATTTCCAGACAAGTGAAAGCTGAGAGAATTTGCCTCCCATAAACCACCACTACAGGACATCTTAAAGGAACTGCTCTAGAGGGAAGCACTCCTAAGGCAAAAAAGATGTCACCAGAGAAAATAAAATCATAGCAAAGAAAGCAGACCATCCAAATACTAACTCAAGGCAAAGAATAAAACACCTAGTATATAAAGAATGGGAGAGGAAGAATAAGAAGGGAGAGAAATAAAGAAACATCAGACTGTGTTTACAATAACTTAACAAGAAAGTTAAGTTAGATTGTTAGATAGTAAAGAAGCAACCCTTGAACCTAAAGAAGTAACCACGAATCTAAAGCCAGCAATGGCAATAAGTATGTATCTATCGATAATCACCCTAAATGTAAATGGACTGAATGCATTAATCAAAAGACACAGAGTAGTAGAATGGATAAAAAAGCAAGACCCATCTATATGCTGTCTACAAGAAACTCACCTCAAACCCAAAGATATACACAGACTAAAAGTGAAGGGATGGAAAAAGATATTTCATGCAAACAACAAGGAGAAAAAAGCAGGTGTTGCAGTACTTGTATCAGACAAAAAATAGACTTCGAAACGAAGAAAGTAGCAAGAGATAAAGAAGGACATTACATAATGATTAAGGCGTCAGTCCAACAAGAAGATATAACCATTATAAATATAATGCACCAAACACGGGAGCGCCGGTATATGTGAAACAAATACTAACAGAATTAAAGGAGGAAATAGACAGCAATGCATTCATTTTAGGTGACTTCAACACACCACTCACTCCAAAGGACAGATCAACCAGACAGAAAATAAGTAAAGACACAGAGGCACTGAACAACACACTAGAACAGATGGACCTAACAGCCATCTACCGAACTCTACACCCAAAAGCAGCAGGATACACATTCTTCTCAAGTGCACATGGAACATTTTCCAGAATAGACCACATACTAGGCCACAAAGAGAACCTCAGTAAAGTCAAAAATATTGAATTTCTACCAACCAACTTCTCAGATCACAAAGGTATAAAACTAGAAATAAATTTTAGAAAGAAAACAAAAAGGCTGACAAATATATGGAGACTTAACAACATTTTCCTAATTAATCAATGGGTTAACGACTAAATCAAAACAGTAATCAAAGAATATATGGAGACTAATGACAACAACAACACAAAGCCACAACTTCTGTGGAACGCAGCAAAGGCAGTTCTAAGAGGAAAGTATATTGCAATCCAGGCCTATTTAAAGAAGGAAGAACATTCCCAAATGAGTAGTCTAAAGACAGAATTACTGAAATTGGAAAAAGAAGAACAAATGAGGCCCAAAGTTGTCAGAAGGAGGGACATAATTAAGATCACAGAAGAAATAAATAAAATTGTGAAGAATAAAACAATAGAAAAAATCAATGAAAACAAGAGCTGGTTCTTTGAAAAAACAAACAAAATAGATAAACCCCTAGCTAGACTTATTAAGAAAAAAAAAGAATCTACACACATAAACAGAATCAGAAGCGAGAAAGGAAAAATAACGACGGACCCCACAGAAATACAAAAAAATGAAAGAGAATATTATGAGAATATATATGCTAACAAGCTGGAAAACATAGAAGAAATGGACAACTTCTTAGAAAAATGCAACCTTCCAAGACTGATCAAGCAAGAAACAGGAAAACTAAACAGACGAATCACCAGCAAAGAAATTGAAGCAGTAATCAAAAAACTACCCAAGAACAAAACCCCTGGAGCAGATGGATTCACCTCTGAATTCTACCAGACTTGTAGAGAAGAAATAACACCCATTCTCCTTAAAGTTTTCCAAAAAATAGAAGAGGAGGGAAGACTTCCAAACTCATTCTAGGAAGCCAGCATCACTCTAATACCAAAACCGGGCAAAGACCCCACCAAAAAAGAAAATTACAGACCAATATCCCTGATGAACATAGATGCAAAAATACTCAACAAAATATTAGCAAACCGAATTAAAAAATACATCATGAAGATCATACTCCATGATCAAGTGGGATTCATCCCAGGGATGCATGGATGGTACAACATTCGAAAATCCATCAACATCATCCACCACATCAACAAAAAGAAGAAAACCACACGATCATCTCCATAGATGCTGAAAAAGCATTTGACAAAATTCAGCATCCATTCATGATTAAAACTCTCAAGAAAATGGGTATAGAGTGCAAGTACCTCAACATCATAAAGGCCATATATGACAAACCCACAGCTAACATCATACTTAACTTTTCATCTAAGATCGGGAACCAGACAGGGATGCCCACTCTCTCCACTGTTATTTAACATAGTACTGGAGGTCCTAACCGTGGCAATCAGACAAAACAAAGACATACAAGGCATCCAGATTGGTAAAGAAGAAGTCAAATTGTCACTATTTGCAGATGACATGATATTGTACATAAAAAACCCTAATGACTCCACTCCAAAACTACTAGAACTAATATCTGAATTCAGCAAAGTTGCAGGATACAAAATTAACACACAGAAATCTATTGCTTTCCTATACACTAATGATGAACTAACAGAAAGAGAAATCAGAAAAACAATTCCATTCACAATTGCATCAAAAAGAATAAAATACCTAGGAATAAACCTAACGAAGGAAGTGAAAGATCTATACTCTGAAAACTACAAGATACTCCTAAGAGAAATGAAAGAGGACACTAACAAATGAAAGTGCATCCCATGCTGTTTGCTAGGTAGAATAAATATTGTCAAAATGGCTATACTACGTAAAGAATCTAGAGATTCAATGCAATCTCTATCAAAATATCAACAGCTTCCTTCAATGAACTGGAACAAATAATTCTAAAATTCATATGGAACCCCAAAAGACCCTGAATAGCCAAAGCAATCCTGAGAAGGAGTAATTAAAACAGGGGAATTATGCTCCTTGACTTCAAGCTCTACTACAAAGCCACAGTAATCAAGATAATTTGGTATTGGCACAAAAACAGACCCACAGACCAGTGGAACAGAATAGAAAATCCAAACGTTAACCCAAATATATACAGTCAATTATCATTTAATAAAGGAGCCTTGGATATACAGTGGGAGAGATGACAGCCTCTTCAGCAGCTGGTGTTGGATAAACTGGACAGCTACATGTAAGAGAATGAAACTGGACTACTGTCTAACCCCATACACAAAGGTAAACTCAAAATGGATCAAAGACCTGAATGTAAGTCATAAAACCATAGAACTCTTAGAAAAAAACATAGGCAAAAATTTCTTGGACATAAACATAAGCAACTTCTTTATCAACATATCTCCCTGGGCAAGGGAAACAAAAGCAAAAATGAACAAGTGAGACTATATCAAGGTTTAAAGCTTCTGTACAGCAAAGGACACCATCAGTAGAACAAAAAACATCCTACAGTATGGGAGAATATATTCATAAATGCCATATTCGATAAGGAGTTGACATCCAAAATATATAAAGAACCCCCGCACCTCAACAAACATAAAGTAAATAATCCAATTAAGAAATGGGCAGAGGACATGAATAGACACTTCTTCAAAGAAGAAACTGAGATGGCCAAGAGGCACATGTAAATATGCTCCTCATCGCTAATCATCAGAGAAATGCAGATTAAAACGACAATGAGATATCACCTCACAGCAGTGAGGGTGGCCAACATCCAAAACACAAACAACAACAAATGTTGGCGAGGATGTGGAGAAAAGGGTACCCTCCTACACTGCTGATGGGAATACAAATTAGTTCAACCATTGTGGAAAGCAGTATGGAGGTTCCTCAAAAAAGTCAAAATAGAAATACCATTCAACCCAGGAATCCCACTCCTAGGAATTTACCCTAAGAATGCAGCAGCGCAGTTTGAAAGAGACATATGCACCCCTATGTTTATCGCCGCACTATTTACAATAGCCAAGAAATGGAAGCAAGCTAAGTGTCCATCAGTAGATGAATGGATAAAGAAGAAGTGGTACATATACACAATGGAATATTATACAGCCATAAGAAGAAAACAAATCCTACCATTTACAACAACATGGGTGTAGCTAGAGAGTATTATGCTCAGTGAAATAAGCCAAGCGGAAAAAGACAAGTATCAAATGATTTCACTCATATGTGGAGTATAAGAACAAAGGAAAAAAAATGAAGGAACAAAACAGCAGCAGACTCCCAAAACCCAAGAATGAACTAATAGTTACCAAAGGGAAAGGGACTGGGGAGGATGGGTGGGAAGGGAGGGACATGGGGGAAAAAGGGGCATTCCGATTAGGAGATGTAATGTTGGGGAGGCACGGGGAGGGCTCTGCAACTCAGAGAAGACAAGTAGTGACTCTATAGCCTCTCACTACCCTGATGGACAATGAGTGTAATGGGGTTTGTGAGGGGGACCTGATGAAGGGAATAGTTTAATCACCGTAACATTGCACATGTAATTGTAGATTAATGATACCAAAATAAAGTATAAAAAAAATTAATCGGTGCGAGTTTTTTTAAGACAAAAATGCATATTTGATGGTATTTTATTTAAATATCTACTTCTTAACTTGAAAATCTGATATAGTTTATTCATTTGTAGTTTCATGTAAATCTAAAAGGTTGATCATAATTGCTTCTAGGTAATTGGTTTTGAACTTTAGAACTAATCCTATTCTCAGCAGTACTAATTAGTAATACTTTATGCATTGAATGTCAGTTTGAGCAGGGAGAGCTGACAATTTTATTTTCGTCTTTGAAGTTTTTAGACATATTCCATTCCACCCAAAATTATTGAGGAATTTTCAGTGTAAACGATACACTGGGAATAGAGAAATTCACAATTGGAAAATATTTAGGGGTTCTAAAATTGTCTTTGTTGTGTTTGAAATAATAAGTCTGATTATTTACTGAGCCAAAATAATGTTTCAAGATAAATAGCATTGTTTAGTTAGTTGTGTTTTAAGAACATTTGTTTTATTTGTCCTGAATTGAAGGGAGCTATGCTGATAATGAAGACAATTTAAAAAGTTTTAGTTATTTATTTATTTATTACTTATTTATTTATTATCTTGGTATCGTTAATGTTCAGTCACTTGAACAATATTATGATGATTAGACCCCCATTATCAAGGCTCCCCCACACACCCCACAACAGTCACTGTCCATCAGTGCAGTAAGATGCTATACAATCATTACTTGTCTTCTCTGTAAATACTGCCTTTTCCATGTCCCCCCCCACCTGCTACATATGTGTGCTAATCGCAATGCCTCTTTCCTACCATATCCCTCTCTTCCCACCCTCCTCCCCAGTCCCTTTCCCTTTCCTAACTGTTAGTCCATTCTTAGGTTCTGTGAGTCTGCTGCTGTTTTGTTCCTTCAGTTTTTTCTTTGTTCTTATACTCCACAGATGAGTGAAATCATTTGGTACTTGTCTTTCTCTGCCTGGCTTATTTCACTGAGCATAATACCCTCTAGGTCCATCCATGTTGTTGCAAATGTCTGGATTTATTTTCTTCTTATGGCTGAATAATATTCCATTGTGTACATGTACCACATCTTCTTGATCCATTCATCTACTGATGGACACTTAGGTAGGTTCCATTTCTTGGCTATTGTAAATAGTGCTGCGATAAATATAGGGGTGCATATGTCTTTTTCAAACTGGGCTGCTGCATTCTTAGGGTAAATTCCTAGGAGTGGGATTCCTGGGTCAAATGGTATTTCTATTTTGAGTTTTTTGAGGAACCTCCATATTGCTTTCCACAATGGTTGAACTAATTTTCATTCCCACCAGCAGTGTAGGAGGGTTCCTTTTTCTCCACATCCTTGCCAACATTTGTTGTTGTTTGTGTTTTGAATGTTGTCCAACCTTACTGGTGTGAGGTGATATCTCATTATGGTTTTAATTTGCATTTCTCTGATGATTAGCAATGTGGAGCATCTTTTCATGTGCCTGTTGGCCATCTGAATTTCTTTGGAGAAGTGTCTGTCCAGCTCCTCCACCCACTTTCTAATTGGCTTATTTGCTTTTTGTTTGTTGAGGTGCGTGAGCTCTTTATATATTTTGGATGTGAACCCCTTATTGGATATGTCATTTATGAATATATTCTCCCATAGTGTAAGATTTTTATTTTCTCCTGATGGTATCCTTTGCTGTACAGAATATTTTTAGTTTGATATAGTCCCAGGTGTTCATTTTTGCTTTTGTTTCCCTTGCCCGGTGAGATATGTTTGTGAAGAAGTTGCTCTTGTTTATGTCCAAGAGATTTTTGCCTATGTTTTTTTCTAAGAGTTTTATGGTTTCATGACTTACATTCAGGTCTTTGATCCATTTTGAATTTACTTTTGTGTATGGGGTTAGACAGTAATCCAGTTTCATTTTTTTACATGTAGCTGTCCAATTTTGCCAACACCAGCTGTTGAAGATGCTATCATTTCCCCTTTGTATATCCAAGGCTCTTTTATCATATATTAATTGACCATATATTCTTGGATTTATATCTGGGCTCTCTATTCTGTTCCACTGGTCTATGGGTCTGTTCTTATGCCAGTACCGAATTGTCTTGATTACTGTGGCTGAGTAGTAGAGCTTGAAGTCAGGGAGCGTAATTCCCCCTGCTTTATTCTTCCTTCTCAGGATAGCTTTGGCTATTCGGTGTCTTTTGTCGTTTCATATGAATTTTAGAACTATTTGCTCTACTTCATTGAAGAATGCTGTTGGCAATATGATAGGGATTGCATTGTATCTGTAGATTGCTTTAGGCAGGATGGCCATTTTGACAATATTAATTATTCCTAGCCAAGAGCATGGGATGAATTTCCATTTGTTAGTGTCCTCTTTGATTTCTCTTAAGAGTGTCTTGTAGTTTTCAGGGTATAGGTGTTTCACTTCCTTGGTTAGGTTTATTCCTAGGTATTTTTTCTTTTTGATGGTATTGTGAATGAAATTGTTTTTCTGATTTCTCTTTCTGTTAGTTCATTTTTAGTGTATAGGAATGCAACAGATTTCTGTGTTTTAATTTTGTATCCCACAATTTTGCTGAATTCAGATATTAGATCTAATAATTTTGGAGTGGATTCTTTAGTGTATTTTATGTACAATATCATGTCATCTGCAAACAGAGACAGTTTGACTTCTTCCTTCCCAATCTGGATGTCTTTTATTTCTTTGTGTTGTCTGATAGTCGTGGCTAGTATCTCCAGAACTATGTTGAATAAAAGAGGGGAGAGTGGGCATCCTTGTCTTGTTCCCGATCATAAAGGAAAAGCTTTCAGCTTCTCGCTGTTTAGTATAATGTTGGCTGTGGGTTTGTCATATATGGCCATTTTTATGTTAAGGTACTTGCCCTCTATACCTATTTTGTTGAGAGTTTTAATCATGATTCGATGTTGAATTTTGTCAAATGCTTTTTCAGCATCTATGGAGATGATCATGTGGCTTTTGTCCTTTTTTTTGTTGATGCTGAGGATGATGTTGATGATTTTTCGAATGTTGTACCATCCTTGCATCCCTGGGATGAATCCCACTTGATCATGATGGATGATATTTTTGATGTAATTTTGAATTCAGTTTGCTAATATTTTGTTGAGCATTTTTGTATCTATGTTCACCAGGGATATTGGTCTGTAATTTTCTTTTTTTGTGGTATCTTTGCCTGGTTTTGCTATCAGAATGATGTTGGCCTCGTAGAATGGGTTTGGGAGTATTCCCTTTTCTTCGTCTTTTTGTTAAACTTTAAGGAGGATGGGTATGAGGTCTTCACTAAATGTTTGATAAAATTCAGAAGTGAAACCATGTGTTCCAGGGATTTTGTTCCTAGGTAGTTTTTTGATTACCAATTCAATTTCGTTGCCGGTGATTGGTCTGTTTATTTTTTCTGTTTTTGCTTGATCAGTCTTGGAAGGTTGTATTTTTCTAGAAAGTTGTCCATTTCTTCTAGGTTATCTAGTTTGTTACCATATAATTTTTCATAGTATTCTCTAATAATTCTTTGTATTTCTGTGGTGTCCGTAGTGATTTTTACTTTCTTATTTTTGATTCTTTTTATGTGTGTAGACTCTCTATTTCTCTTGATACGTCTGGCTAGGGCTTTCTCTAATTTGTTTATTTTCTTAAAGCACCGCTCCTGCTTTCATTGATTCTATTTTTTATTCTTCTCAATTTTATTTATTTCTTCTTTAGTCTTTATTATGTCCCTCCTTCTACTGGCTTTTCGGCTCTTTTGTTCTTCCTTTTCTAGTTTCATTAATTGTGAGTTTAGACTGTTCATTTGGGATTGTTCTTCTTTCCTGAGGTAGGCCTCTATTGCAATATGTTTCCCTCTTAGCATATCCGTCTCTGCGTCTCAGAGGTTTTGTGATGTTGCATGATTGTTGTCATTTGTCTCCATATATTGCTTGATGTGTGTTTTTATGTGGTCATTGATGCATTGATTATTTAGGAGCATGTTATTAAGCCTCCATTGTTTGAGGGCTTTTTCGTTTTCTTTGTGTAATTTATTTCTAGTTTCATATCTTTGTGATCTGAGTAGCTGGTTGGTACAATTTCAATATTTTTGAATTTACTGAGGCTCTTTTTGTGGCCCAATATATGATCTATCCTTGAAAATGTTCCATATGCACTTGAGGAGAATGTGTATCCTGTTGCTTTTGGTTGGAGTGTTCTGTAGATGTCCATTAGGCCATCTGTTCCTATTTTTTGTTCAGTGCCTCTGTCTTTTTATTTATTTTCTGTCTGGTTGATATGTCCTTTGGAGTGAGTGGTGTGTTGAAGTCTCCTAAAATGAATGCATTGCATTCTATTTCCCCCTTTAATTCTGTTAGTATTTGTTTCACATATGTAGGTGATCCTGTGTTGGGTGCCTAGACATGTATAATAGTTATATCCTCTTGTTGGACTGGCCCTTTTATCATTATGTAATGTCCTTCTTTTTCTCTTGTGACTTTCTTTGTTTTGAAGTCTATTTTGTCCGATACAAGTATTACAACTCCTTCTTTTTGTTCACTATTAGTTGCATGAAATATCTTTTTCCAACCTTTCACTTTCAGTCTGTGTATGTCTTTGGGTTTGAAGTATGTCTCTTGGAGACAGCATATAGATTGGTTTTGTTTTTTTATCCATTCAGTAACTCTATGTTTTTGATTGTTGCATTCATACCATTTACATTTAGGGTGATTATCCATAGGTATGTACTTATTGCCATTGCAGGCTTTAGATTCGTGGTTACCAAATGTTCAAGCGTAATTCCCTTACTATCTAACAGTCTAATTTAATCACTTTGTATGCCATTACAAACACAATCCAAAGGTTCTTTTTTTTTCCTACTTTTTCTTCCTCCTACATTCTTTGTGTGTTATAAATCATATTCTGTACTCTTTGTCTATCCCTTGGGTAACATCTATTTAGCCTTAGGAATACTTCCATCTATAGTAGTCTCTCAAAAATGCACTGTTTGTGAGAAGTAAATTCTCTCAGATTTTGCTTATCTGAGAATTGTTTAATCCCTCCTTCAAATTTAAATGATAACCTTGCTGGGTAGCACATTCTTGGTTCAAGGCCCTTCTGCTTCATTGCATTAAATATATAATGCTCCTCCCTTCTGGTCTGTAAGGTTTCTGTTTAGAAGTCTGATGATAGCCTGATGGGTTTTCCTTTGTATGTGATCTTTTTTCTCTCTCTAGCTGCTTTTAAAAGTCTGTCTTTATCTTTGATCTTTGGCATTTCAATTATTATATGTCTTGATCTTGTCTTCCTTGGGTACCTTCTGTTGGGAGATCTGTGCACCTCCATGGTTTGCGAGACTATCTCCTTCACTAGATTGGGGAAGTTTTCAGCAATTACCTCCTCAATGACACTTTCTATCCCTTTTTCTCTCTCTTCTTCTTCTGGTACCCTATAATGCGAATATTGTTCCATTTGGATTGGTCACACAGTTCTCTCAATATTCTTTCATTCTTAGAGATCCTTTTTTCTCTCTGTGCTTTGGTTTCTTTGTATTCCTCTTCTATAATTTCTATTCCATTTACCATCTCTTCTACTATATCTTTTCTGCTTTTAAATCCCTCCATTGTATGTTTCATTTCAGATATGTACTTTCTTAATGATTGAATCTCTGTCTTAAATTCGTTCCTGAGTTCTTGAATATTTTTCTGTACCTCCATAAGCATATTTATAATTTTTGTTTTGAACTCTCTTTCAGGAAGATTGGTGAGTTCAGTTTCATTTGGTCCTTTTTCTGGGGTTTGTGAGATTTTGGTCTGAGCCATGTTCTTTTGATGTTTCATATTTCTGTGTGGTGCCCACTAGTGCACAGAACCTCCAGTCTCTGGAGTTGCTCAGCCCCTAGAGCGAAGTTGGGGGTTGCAGGGGAGCTGAGCTGGTGCCTGGGGGGAGGAAAGATCTTTTTCCTGATTCCGTCTGCGGTGCCTGTCTCCAGTGTCACAGCCAGTGGGCCAAGCACACACGTTGAAGCCTGTGTGCTTTGCGTCTCTAGCTGTTGCAGGCGGGGCCTCCCTCTGGCTGACCTGACGCCAGCACAGTGACTGCCAGTTTGGGAACCAGTGCTGGCAGACTAGGAGGAAGGCTCCGCCGGCTTCGTGTCACAGTGGGGGGCCTCGGAGTTGAGTAGGTAGCCAGGGTGATGGAGCACCTGAAGCTTCTCAAAGTTCCCAACCAGCTGGGCAGAGCGTGCCCAGACAACCTTGTCCAGCTCTCTGTTCTCCCGTGCAGCAAGCTCCATGCAAGCCCCGCCCCTTCAGCAGCCCTCTCGCTGCTAGGAAGCCTCTCAGACCACCCACCCCTCCTCTGACATAGAGTGGCTGGCTGTGGATCTCCCCCTCCATAAATGGCCAGAATGTCAGTCTCCCAAGCACTCCCCCCATCTGAGCTCCCCAGTGGCCAGAGCACCACATAATATAGGCTTCTGCTCACAAAGCAGATCTCCAGGGCTAGGTGCTCATCAGTCCCAGGCTTCCACATCCTCCCGCACTGTTTCTCTCCCTCCTGCCAGTGAGTTGGGGTGGGAGATGGGCCTTGGTCCCACCAAATTAAGGGTTTCCTACATTACCCTTTTTCGTGATGTCTGCTCTATTCGTGAAGTCTGTATGCAGTTTGGTTCAGCCTTCTTTCTTGTTGCTGTTTTAGGGTTAGTTGTATCAGTTAACCATATTTTTGTACTATTTTTGGTTTTGGGTGGAGTTCTTTGTGTCACCTCTCATGTTGCCAATCTTGAATCTGTGAAGTTTTAGTTCTTATTTCTTATTTGTAGTAGTTAGAGTAAGTTTTTTTGCAAATCAGTCTGCTGTTGTATAGCATTGTTTCTTAAACTTGTTCTTAAGCCCCCCATATTTTAGTCTTAAAAGTTATTGAGGGCGAATACAAAAAAACATGCTTTTTGGGGTTATAATGATATTTATTTACTACATTAGAAATTAAAACTGAGAAATTTAAGATAATTATTAATTGATTTAAAATAACAATAAACTCATTATGTATAAATGATATTTTTAAAGAAAAAAAAACTAATTTCCAAAACAAATTTTTTGAGAAGAGTGGCATTGTTTTACATTTGTGCAAATCTCTTTAATGTCTGTCTTAATAGAAGATGTCTGGAGTTTTATATCTGCTTCTGCATTCAATATATTGTGATACATTCAATATATTGTGATATATTGAATGTATGAAATGTATGAAAATACGGCCTCACCCACATATAGTTGGAAAAGGGAGAAATAGTATAGCTTTTTAGATGATTATGGATATCCTTTTTTACTACTATATCAAAGCTTGATAAATGATTGTTTCCTAAACTTTGAAATCTGAATTGTATCAATGAACCTTTTTACCTTACTACATTAAAATCCATGGCTATCTTGTGTACTTTGATCTTTAACCTGTGCGTGATTATGTAGCATTAAACTTGGGTCATTGGAAATATGGTTCTTTGAGTTATACAGATCTTGTAGATGTTAGCACATTTCATTTTTCAGTATCAAAAAAATCCCTGAATAGCACAACTGTTCTCATTAGAAAGGGAAGATGTTTAAGCTCATGGATGAATACATGTTTTTCGAACTTCTAATTTTTACTTGAAAGTTTGAATTTTATCATTGCAACTGTCACTTCAGTGATAGGCTTACTTTGTTTATTTTTAAGAAAATGTCTATGAGATACCCAAATCTGAATAACTGTAGTTCCTTTGAGTAAAAATAGTGTTCCATGGAAAGTGGCTCTTTCAGCTTGCAACCCAGTCCCAGAAGTAGTTTTAAGAAAATCATTGTCTTTCCTTAGAGACACAGAAATTCTTAATGCGTATTTCCATTTCCATACACAGAATATCGAAAATATATATTCTGAAGGGATGAGATGTTAAAACATAAAAATAACTCTTACTGTTTATCAAGGATATTGTTAAACTAGCTCCCTCTCCCCCACCTCCCAATTGTGTTTCAGTGAAGCACACAATAACATCCAATATAGTTTTGTGCCAGTGTCTTAATTCATTTTAAATCACCCGCATTTTCATCCACCTTTGTTTTTACACTGTGCGTGCAAATGTCAACTGAAAGAGGCAAATATTATCTCAGTGTTATTATGAAATAGTTTTGGCCTTGTGGAACACTGAAAGGATTTTGGGAATACCAGTGGATTTGTGGACCATACTTTATATACAGTTTGTGTATATGTCTTCTAGTTATTAGAGGATAGTCATTTACTGGTAATATTCTTTACTCAGATATTCCTTTTCAGCTTCTTGTCTTGAGATATAGCTTTAAGCTTCTGTGTATTTTTTATGGAATCCAGGTACAGAAGGGCATTAAGAACCAGTCTTCAATATTGATTGTTTAAAAGTTCCAAAGACTTAGAACAGTGAAAAAATAATAATTTTGCCTTGGGTTTGAGTGGTTCTTTGAACCAATCTTTTAGGAAAAAGAAAGAAAAGTTTGTATCAGTGGAGGATAGTAACAACAGCTTCAAAATAAGTGTATCCTTTCAACTTTAAATTAGGGAATGGGAGGGATTAAACAAGATGGTGGCATGAGAAGTGACGCAGAAACCTCCTCCCAAAACTACATATAACACGAAAATACAGCAAATACAACTAATCCTGAAAGAGTGACCAGAAAGAAGACTACAACAGGCGGTCTACATCTGGGGAAAAGAGAAGACCTCATGGAAAAGGGAAAAGTAGCAAAACCATGATTTGGGAGGACCCAAGCTCTCCCCCCATCTCAGCTCACCGATGGGAGGAAGAGAAATGAAGTGGGAGGGAGTAGAAGCCTAGGATTGCTAAACACCCACACCTGGAGAAAGACAGGCAGAATACTTGGAGAGACAGATTCCAGCTGCTTGTGGGGAACAGATACCCACAACTGGCTACTCTGGGACAAAAGAAAGGTGGGCACGTTGAAAGACTTCCCAACAGCAAGAGGGCTGCTAAAGGGGCAAGGATTCTCCTCTCAGGAGAAAGGAAAGGTGGACAAAATTGTCCCAGTGCACTCAGACCAGAAGGTTGGGAACTTTCAGAAGCTTCAAGTGCTCCCTCACCCTGGCTGGCATTGCAGTGCTAAGGCCCTCCACTGTGATATGCAGCCTGCTGCTCCTTCCTCACGACCAACAACAGTTTGCAAACCTGCTGCCCTTGCCTTCACATCAGGCCAGCTGGAGGGTGGCCCTCCTGCAGCAGGAACAGGGGCATAATGCAGAGGCTTCTCCCTGCACCTTCAGCCCACAGGACCTGGCTCTGGAGGCAGGTACTGCAGCCAGGAAGCAGGAAAGAGCCCTTTCCTTTCAGCAGCCAATGGCGCTGCTCAACTGCGGACCCTGCCATCATTCCAGGTGCTGGACAGCTCCAGAGCGTAGAACTTTTGGGCACTAGAAGGTGCCGGCTACCCTAAGTTATAGTAATCATTAGGAATATGAAGTGGCAAAAGAACCTTGTTCAGTCCAAAATCCCTCAAACACCAGAAAGGGGAATAAGTGAAAACAAAATCACCAATATTCTGATAAATATTTCAAAATAAAAATCATAAACATGGTCAAGGAGCTACAGAAAAATATTCAAGACCTCAGGGAGGACTTCAAGAAAGAGACAGAGACTTCGAAAAATACAGTATCTGAAATGAAACATACAGTGGAGGGATTTAAAAGCAGATTGGATGAGGTGGAGGAGATGGTAAATGAAATAGAAATAAGAACAGAAATACAAAAAAGCTGAGGCACAGAGAAAAAAGGATTCTAGGAATGAAAGAATAGTAAAAGAACTGTGCAACCAATCCAAACAGAATGATATTCTCATTATAGTGGTACCAGAAGAAGAAGAGAGAGAAAAGTAATAGAAAGTCTCTTTGAGGAACAAATTTCTGAAAACTTCCCCAATCTGGGGAAGGAAATAGTCTCTCAGGCTGGAAGTGCACAGATTTCCCAACACAAGGGACCCAAGGAAGACAACACCAAGACATATAATAATTAAAATGGCAAAGATCAAGGACATGGACAGAGTATTAAAAGCAGCCAGAGAGAGAAAAATAGATCACCTACAAAGGAAAACCCATCAGGCTATCATCAGACTTCTCAGCAAAAACATTACAGGCCAGAAGGAGTGGCATGCTATATTTAATGCAATGAAACAGAAGGGCCTCGAACCCAGAATACTCCACGTGGAAAGATTATCATTTACATTTGAAGCAGGGATTAAGCAATTTCCAGAGAAGCAAAAGTTGAGGGAATTTCCTTCCACAGACCATCTCTACAATGTATGTTGGAGGGAGTTCTGTTTGTGGAAGTGCTCCTAAGGCTAAATAGCTGTCAGAGAGAAAATAAAATGGCAGTAAAGGATGTAGACCAATTAGTTACTAAGCAAATGCAAAATTAAGTCAACTGCCCAAAAGTCAGTCATAGAATACACACAGAGTACAGAATGTGACACCTAATATATAAAGAGTGGAGCAAGAAGAAAAAGGGAGGAAAAAAACCTTTTAGATTATGTTGGAAATAGCGTACTAAGCGAGTTAAATAGACTGTTAGATAGTAAAGAAGCTGCTCTTGAACCTTTGGTAACCATGAATCTAAAGTCTGCAATGGCAATAAGTACATATCTATCAATAATCACCCTAAATGTAAATGGACTGAATGCACCAATCAAAAGACAGAGTTACTGAATGGATAAAAAACAAGACCCATCTATATGCTGCCTAGAAGAGACTCACTTCAATCCCAAAGACATACACTGACTAAAAGTGAAGGGATGGGAAGAGATATTTAATGCAACTAAGAGGGAGAAAAAAGCAGGAGTTGCAGTAGTTGTAGTAGACAAAATAGCCTTCAAAACAAAGAAAGTAATGAGAGAAAGAAGAACATTACATAGTAATAAAGGGGTCAGTCAAAGAAGAGGGTATATCCATTAAAAATATCTATTCACCCAGCATAGGAGCACCTGATTATGTGAAACAAATGCTAACAGAATTAAAGGAGGAAAGGAAATGCAATGCATTCATTTTAGGAGACTTCCAACACTCTACTGAATCCAAAGGACAGATCAACCAGACAGAAAATAAGTAAGGAGACAGAAGCACTGAACAACACATTAGAACAGATGGACCAAATAGACATTATAGAACACTCCACCCAAAATCAGCAGGATACACATTCTTCTCAAGTTCACATGGAACATTTTCCAGAGCAGACCACATGCCAGGCTACAAAAAGAGCCTCAGTAAATTCAGAAGGATTGTAATTGTACCAACAGCTTCTCAGACCACAAAGGTATGAAACTAGAAATAAATTATGCAAAGAAAACACAAAATCCCACAAACACATGAAGGCTTAACAACATGCTCCTAAACAGCTGTCACAAGAGAAAATAAAATGACAGTAAAGGAAGTAGACCAATTAATTACTAAGCAAATGCAAAATTAAATCAATGACCCACAAAGTCAGTCAAGCGATACACAAAGAGTACAGAATATGACTGTACTGGGTCAATGCCTGAAGAAAATCAGAAAACAAGCAATATGTGGAGACAAATGAAAAGAACTGAACACCCCAAAATCTGTTGTATGCAGTGAAAGCATTTCTAAGAGGAAAGTATATAGCAATACAGGCTTACCTCAAGAGAGAAGAACAATCCCAAATGAACAATCTAAACTCATAATTAATGAAACTAAAAAAAGAAGAACAATAGAGGCCCAAATTAAGTAGAAGGAGGGACATAAAGATCAGAGCAGAAATAAAATTGAGAAGAGTAAAAAAACAGAATCAATGAGAACAGGAGCAAGTTCTTCAAGAAAATAAGCAAAATAGGTAATCCCTTAGTCAGACTTACCAAGAAAAAAAGGGTCTACAACACATAAACAGAGTCAGAAATGAGAAAGGAAAAATCACTTCGGACACCACAGAAATACAAAGGAATACTATGAAAAATTATATGGTAACAAACTGGATAACCTAGAAGAATTGGACAACTTTCTAGAAAAATACAACCTTCCAAGACTGACCCAGGAAGAAACAGAAAATCTCAATAGACCAATTACCAGCAATGAAAATTGAATTGGTAATCAAAAATCTTCCACAGAACAAAACTCCTGAACCAAATTGCTTCACTGCTGAATTTTATCAAACATTTAGAGAAGACCTAATACCCATCTTCATAGTTTTCCAAAAAGTAGAAGAGGAGGGAATACTTCCAAACTCATTGTGAGGCCAGGAGAAGGGGATTAAGGGGCATTATAATTAGCACACATAATGTAGGGGGATCAGGGTGAAGGCAATACAGCACAGAGAAGACAAGTAGGGACTCTATAGCATCTTAGTACACTGATGGACCTTGACTGCAATGGGGTGTGTGGTGGGCATTGAATAATATGGGAGAATGTAATAACCACAATGATGCTCATGTGAAACCTTCATAAGGTTGTTTATCAATAATAACTTAAGAAAAAAAATTAGGGAATGGAACCATGTGTAACATAATTAAAAGAGCTCTGGGATCTTGAGAAATTGCTGTTGTAGTTTTGGTGTTGGTAGAATAGAAGTTCAGGGGTTCAAAAATCCTCATCAGATCCACACTAAAACTAGAGCAAGTACATTTCAATTTTTTTTCTGTATTGAGGTTCTGTTTAAGATTTTAGTAGGAAAAAGGATTCTTGTAAAATATGTTTACAAACTTCATATTTAATGTTAGGACTTTTTTGTAAGAAGCTTGGTGCATTTTGTCATGCATATTATTTGCTGGTTGCTATTTACATATGGGTTCATCCGTTTTACACATTTATTGAATAAAACCTTTGAGACAGACACTGGCTGGATCTGCAAATGAGTAGGACAGAAGGCAGACATCAACAGACATGGTTCCAGTCCCTAAACTTGTGCATAACACAATTTTGGATCTTTCACTGTAGCAAAATCTTCTCCATCCTTTATGGAGGTCTTAGGTGTAGTATGCTGTATCTATTTTCCAGTCTCAAAATTTTTATTACCCTAGTGGCCTTTCAAGTCTTTTTAAGTTTTGTATTTGCAAACTGAATAGTACAAAAATAGTATAAAGAATTCTTCTCTATCTTTCATCTATTTTCCCACATATTAGTATTTTACCACATTTTAAAATAATTTTCTTTTAGTTATATATATATATATATATATATATAAAATTACTTTTTCTGAATTATTTGAAGTTACTGACATGATCCTCTGAAAACCCAATGTGTGTTTTATGAACTTCAGAAATCTCCTAAAATATCCAAAAAGCAATAATCTTTCTATAGACTTTATTCATTTAATCTCTCCATATTTATTAACTCTTATTTAAATAGTCCATGAATTAAAATTTCACCAATTGACCAAATAGTAGAGCAAAAGAACAAAAAATTTTCTCTATTCCAGGATGAAATTTAGGATCTTGAGTTGCTTTTATTTCTCACTCTCTTTCAATTTCTTTAATTTGGAAAAATTTCTTTCTTTTATGACATGGACTTTTTTGAATAGTATAGGCTAATTATTTTATAGAATGTCACTCAATCTGGGTTTTTCAGTGTTTCATCTTAGTAGGATCAGGTTATGTATGTATTTTTTTCAGGGCTGCCCAGTGATGGTGATGTATTTTATCTAGAGACATATGATGTTGATTCGCCCTAATTCTAGTGATTTAACTTTGATCACCCGCTGTTTTTTTTCACTAAAAGGTACTTTTGTTCTTTCTTTTGTAATTAATAAGTATATTGTGAGGAACTACTTGAACTATGTAAATATCCTACTTTTATCAGACTTTGAATAACTACTTTGGCATCCCTTTGTGGAGTTTTGATTGAGTCAATATTGTTGCTAAATAGTGAATTTCTCCTTTAATTAGCTGACATCCTAACATGTATATATACGTGGGTTTTTATTTTAGTGCTTTCAAATTACTATAAAGTTTGATTCTTAGTTTGCCACAGATCTGTGTTTTTAAGACATGTTTCCAGCCTTTGAGCATTTCTTTAGTTTCTGGCACAAGATGTTTTAGATTCATCTTGTACTGTCCCAGCCCCTGAGGTGTAATCAACCGTTTTTCCAAGAGGTCTCAACTCCTTTTAGATATGGAGACTAGTATTTAGATGAAAGGTCTGGGTTGTGGTAGTTATGCTTATTGTTACTGGGATGTCATTGCTTCTAGGCCATCTCATTTGATAGAATTAGGAAATATACATACCCATTCATTCATATCTATATATTTCTATGTATGTATGTATATTTACAATTGAGTTCAAGTTGATAACTATAATTCCAATCCAGCACCCCAGGATTCACTCTAACCTTCCTTTTTCAATATTTCGTATTCCCTTTGCAGACAGTAAGACATCTGGCTCTGATTTCTTATAGTACATTTACTTATTTAATTAGTCCTAGAGTGAATAAAAGATAGTCTCAAAATTGATAACCCACATTAGTGGTAAAAACAAACTGGTGTTATTTTTGTTTTCAAAAATGTCATGTTCAAACATTGCTTCAGTTTGTTCTCCTTATTGGTCCTACCTTCCTTTCAGTGTGGATATGTTAATTATTTGAAATATTTTTAGGTCTAATTATTTCTGTTTATTTACCTCTGTAAGGGTTAGCCATCCTTGTTGGTTTTATTTATATTTTGAGAATGTTAAACATTAATATGTTCCAGAACTATAGGAGTTCATTAACAGGAGATAGAACTATATGAAAAGGTATACTCAGAAGTGTCATTTCTTTTACCTCTTCTCTCCAGTTTCATATACCATCTGGTAGGCTGAAAAATAGCCCCCTTAATATGTATGTATTATTGTATATACTAATCTCTAGAACTTGTGAATATTACCTTATATGAAAACAGGGTTTTTGCAGATGTGATTAAGTGAAATTAAAGTGCTTGGGATGTAGACATTGTCCTGGGTGGATCCTAAATGCAGTCACAGATATTCTTGTAAGAGGGAAGTAGAGGGAGACTTACAATAGAAGGGAAGGCAGTGTGATAATAGAGGTAGAGATTGAAGTGATGTGGCCATAAACCAAGGTATGTTGGTAGTCCCCAGACTTTGGAAGAGACTAAGAACAGATTACTTACTACAGGCTCTTGAGAGAGTGAGGCCCTATTGACACTTTAGTGACACTGATTTCGGACTTCGGCCTTCAGCTGTGAGAGAATAAGTTTCTGTTGTTTTAAGCCACCAATAATTTTGTGGTAAGTTGTTACAGCAGCCATAGGAAATTAATATACACACCCTTTTTGGTTACCAATCTTATTTTCTCCTTCAAATATTTAGTTTATTCTGATCCATGGGTATTTTCTCATTTTCCTTGCTTACTCAAAAGTTTGCATATAATAAGAATAAATACTCTTTACCCTTGGCTTTCTCTTCCTATACCATGGAAGTTATGGATCTCCCTCAACTTTCTATACCTGAATTGTAATTGGTTGTGTGGATAGTTTATAACCATGCTCCAATTTAGGATTTTTTGCATTTAGGACTTTTCCATTAATTTGCAAGTTAAATTAATACTGCAACAAATAACTCTGTGCTTATATTTTTGTATATATGCTATTGGGTTTTATTTTTCAGGGTAAATTTCTAGAAGTGAAATTGCTAAGTCAAAGGGTAGGTACCCTGTAAGTTTTGATAGATTGTTAAATTCCTCTCCATTAGGATTGTACTAGTTTGCATTCTCATCAGTGATTTTTGAGAGTGTCTGTTTTCCCACAGCCTTGCCAGAGAATATTGTATTTAAATTTTTTTGGGATAGGTGAAAAGAGGTGTGTCAGTGTATTGAGAGTGAGGTTGAACATCTTTTAGATGTTTAGAGGCCTTTTCATTTGTTTTGTTTCGTGAATTATCTATTGCCAGATAATTCAAAAAATCAGATTTTTGCCTCATTTTCTCTGTTTTTAAGAATTCTTTCTATACTAGGGATATTAGATCTTTATCTGTAAGATGTTGTAAATATTTTCTTCCAATTTCTCATTTGTCTTTTGACTTTGCTTATGGTGTCTTTTTGAAAAATTTTTTAATTAAAAAAAATTCCCAGAAAATAAATGAAATAATAACTAAAAAGACCATAGAAAAGATCTACAAAATTAAAAAAAAAGAATAAAGTTTAATTTTTTTACAGAACTTTTGGTTTACAGAAAAATTGATGAGAAAGTACAGAGTTCTCACATTACAACTTTGCCTCCCCCTTCCCCTCAGTTTCCCCTATAATTTACATCTTGCATTAGAGGACCACATTTGTTTTGAGTAATCAACCAATACTGATACATTATTATTAACTAAAGTCCATAGTTTACATTAGAATTTATGTTGTATAGTTTACTTATTTTGATAGGTATATAATGATGTATATACTACTATTGTGTTGTACAAAATAGTTTTACCATATCAGGCATCTTTTCTGACCACAGTGATATGAAGCCAGAAGTCAGTTACAAGAATAAAAGCGAAAGAGTCACAGATAAATGGAGATTAGACAACATACTGCAGAACATCCAATGGGTCAAAGAAAAAAACAAGAGAAATAAAAAATTAACTTGAGACAAATGAAAGTGGAAGTACAACATACCAAAACTTACAAGATGCAGCAAAAGCAGTTCTAGGAGGATAGTTCATAGCAATAAACACATTAAGAAAAAAGAAAGAGTTCAACTAAACAACCTAACTGTATTTCAAGGAAGTAGAAAAAGAACAAACTGAGACCAAGTTAGTAGAAAAGAGGAAATACCAAAGAGCAGAGTGCAAGTAAATGAAATAATAACTAAAAAGACCATAGAAAAGATCTACAAAGTTTCAACTGGTGTTTTGAAAAGGTAAACAAAATAGACAAACCTTTAGCTAGATTAACCAAGGTAAAAAGAGGACTCAAAAGCTGAAATGAAAGGAGACATTACAACTGATGCCACAGAAATACAAAGGATTATAAGAGACTGCTGTGAACATTATATGCCACCAGATTGGACAACCTAGAAGAAATGGATAAATTCCCAGAAACATTCTGCCTGCCAAGACTGAATCATGAAGAAAAAGAAAATCTAAACAGACCAATTACTAGTAAGGATATTGAATCAGTAATCAAAAACCTCCCCAAAAATAAAACTCCAGGACCGGTTGCTTCACTGGTGAGTTCTACCAAAAATTTAAAGAATTAATATGAGCCCTTCTCAGAATCTTCCAAAAAAAAGAGGAGGAAACACTCCCAAACTCATTTTATGAGGCCAGCCTTATCTTTGTAACAAAACCAAACAAGGACACTACAAGAGAAGAAAACTGCATACCAATATCCCTGGTGAACATAAATGCAAAAATCCTCAATAAAATATAAGTAAAGTGAACATACATCATGATCAAATGGGATTTATCCCTGGGATTCAAGAGTGGTTTAACATATGCAAGTCAATAAATGGGATAAACAATTAATAGAATGAAAAATAAAAATCATATGATTATCTCAATAGATCCAGAAAAAGCTCTTGACAAAATACAACATCCTTTCAAGATATAAACTCTCAACAAATTGGAGATAGAAGGAATATACCCCAACCTATGGAATGGGAGAAAGGGTTTGCAAATCATATACCTGATAAGGGGTTAGTAGCCAAAAAATATAAAGAAGTCATACAACTCAGTAGCAAAAAAAAAAATTTTCTAATCTGAGTACAAAATGGGCAGAGGAATTGAATAGACATTTTTCGATAGAAGACATACAGATGGCCAACAGGTACATGAAAAGATGACTGACATTCATAATCAGGGAAATCAATTCAAATCCACAAGGAGTTATTATCTCACACCTGTTTGAATGGCTGTTATAAGAAAGACGAGATAACAAGGGTTGGCAAGGCTGTGGAGAAAAGAGAACCCTTGTGAACTGTTGGTGTGAATGTAAGTTAGTACAGCCATCATGGAAAACAATATGGAGGTTCCTCAAAATATTAAAAATAGGACTACCATGTGATGCAGCAATACTACTTCTGGCTATATATCCAAAGGAAATGACAACAGGATCTTGAAGAGGTATCTGCATTCCCTGTTTATTACAGTGTTATTGACAATGCCAAGATATGAAAATAACCTAAGTGTTCATCAGTGGATGAATGGATAAAGAAGATATGGTATAGATATAGAATGGAATATTATTCAGATATGAGAAAGAAGAAAATCCTGTCATGTGTAACAGCATGGATGGACTTTGAAGGGTTTATATTAAGTGGAATAAGTCAGACACAGAAAGACAATACCATAGCATCATACAGAATGCATACTTGAACTGCATATGTGGAATCTAAAAAACATGAACTCATTGAAATAGAGTATAATGGCAATTACCAGGGGCTAGGGAATGAGTAGATGTATTTTGGTCAAAGGGATATGATACAGACTTCCAGCTATAGGATGAGAAAGTTCTGGAGATCTAAAAAAACATATGTTTCTGTTGATCTATCCTCAGGTTATTGACTTTTTCTTATATCATTTCCAATCTGTTTTTCTTGTTCTAGATACTATTTTGCTATTCTACAGTTTTTATTTGGTTCTTTTTTTTTCTGGCTAATATTTCTTTGTGAGCGTATTTTCCTTTATTCATTGAGCAAAATTGTAATAGCTGTTTTAAAACCTTTGCTTACTAATACCAACATCTGATTCCACAAGGTGGATATTTATTGTTTGTTTCATTTTTTTGGCCTTTGTATATAAAATAATTTTGGATTATAATTTTTATGTTATGAATGCTATGGATTCTGTTTTATTTCTCTATGAAAGGGCTGATATCTTTGTGATAGCAGGCAATTTGTTATACTAATATTGCAAATCCCTTATCTTAGGAAGCAATTCAACTCAGTTTTTTTTTTTTTTAATGATTGGCTGGTGTCTGTCCTGCATATATATAGTTCATTGGTTAGTTGGTTGGTCTGCCAATGATTTGGGCAGGGTTACACATAGGATTTTGACTTCCTGTGTGTGGCCCTCTTTCTCGCATTTCCCCCTCACTTTCCAGTGTTGGCAGTTGCTTTGAAAGCTTCCTGTGGTGCTTGCAGAAAATAAAAACTGCAAATAAAAATACTCTCTGTTGGAATTACAGTTTCTTTGTATGGCCATTGATTGTGGCCTGCCATCAGGCTATACACAATATATTTGGAAACTTACCCTGCCAGTTTTTTGTGCCAAGAATATATATATAATTGTCCTCCAGAATTTGTCTGTTTTTGTTCACGTCCCTGTGCCTTCAAATTGTTGTTGTTTGTATTTTGTCAAGTTTTATTATCTGCAGTAGGATTGGTCTGGACAAGCTTATTCTACCACATTGGACATGGAACTTCTCTCTTCCCCCATTAAAAAGAAATATAGTCTCATTGATTTTTATTTAATGTTTTATACTCATTAATATTATTTTGGTTTTTTTGATCAAATTTGGCCAACAGGAGCTCCTTCAAGCTTACTTTTGTATCTTTGTTTATGTGTTCTGTTTTGGTAGGCCTTTTTAGGTTTTTCCACTCTTTGTTGGGCATAAAATTATGTCCCAAGTTCACTTTATATATTCCCTGCTTTGAATATGAGAATGTGATCTGGGGTGCTAGGTTCATTTTTTTCAGGAGCATCATTGCTTCTAAGACTTCTTATTGGACAAAACTAAGAAATATGTCTTTTAATAATAAATTCATACATCAATTCAGATTTAACATTAGAGCCTATTTTGTCCTCTCTTCATTTTTGTATTTCATGTTTTACTTATACTAAAAATCTTAGTTCCTAATAATACAATTACCTATTTGATACATCCTTTGTCTTGCAGAAAAGTTTTTTGCAAATCATAACATCAGTGTTACTACTAGCATAGAAGCATAAAACTGAATTTCAGGATTTCTTTAGTATTTCTTTTTCTCTTTAGAATATATTCTACTAATACATCTTATAGCTTGAGTGAATGCTGTCTTTGAACATGTATGTTCTCTTGTATGTGTACTTATTTTACCAACTCAGTATTTTTTGTTTTGTTTTGGGGCTTTTGTTTTTCCTTTGATTTACTTTTATTTTTGAATATTTCAAACATTCATTTATTGCAGAAATAAAAACTATTCAATAATGTATATTTTGATAAATCTTGGTACTGCACCTGTCTCCTTCCTAGGCCCTTTCCCTTTTTTGCCTTTTATAATTTTTAAATTAATTTTTGATATTTTCTAATTTAGTTAAAAAATTGATTTACTTTTATTTTTGAATATTTCAAACATTCATTTGTTGCAGAAATCAAAACTATTCAATAATGTATATTTTGATAAATATTGGTACTGCACCTATCACCTTCCTAGGCCCTTTCCCTTTTTTGCCTTTTATAATTTTTTAATTAATTTTTGATATTTCCTAATTTAGTTAAAAAAATATGTCCACTGCTTTTTCTTAAAAGTTGGCATACTTTGTATTCTGTCCTGTACCTTGTGTTTATTTACATGATAGTGTATTTTGGAGAGTAGTATAAGCATAGAGATCTTACTCATTCCTTTTTTTTAAAGAATGGTTAAAGTTACTTATTTATTTTATTAAACTATCATTGATATACAATATTCTGAAGCTTTCACATGAACAACATTGTGGTTTCAACATTGACCCATATTATCAAGTCCTCACCCTCCCTGTTGCAGTCACTGTGTATAAGTGTAGTAAAATGCTATAAAGTCATTACCCGTCTTCCAGAGTGAAACTTTTTTTTTATTAAGGTATCATTTATATACAATCTTATGAAGGTTTCACATGAGCAACATTGTGGTTTCTACATTCTCCCCTATTATCAAGTCCCCACCACATACCCCATTACAGTCACTGTCATCAGCATAGTAAGATGCTATAGAGTCACTACTTGTCTTTGTGCTATACTGCCTTCCCCAAGCCCCCCCGTATTATGTGTGCTAATCATAATACCCCTTAATCTCCTTCACCCTTCCTTCCCACCTTACCCTCCCCAACCCCTTTCCATTTGTTAACTATTAGTCCATTCTTGGGTTCTGTGAGTCTGCTGCTGTTTTGTTCCTTCAGTTTTTGCTTTGTTGTTATACTCCACAAATGAGGGAAATCATTTGGTACTGGTCTTTCTCCGCCTGGCTTATTTCACTGAGCATAATACCCTCTAGCTCCATCCATGTTGTTGCAAAAGGTAGGATTTGTTTTCTTCTTATGGCTGAATAATATTCCATTGTGTATATGTACCACATCTTTATCCATTCATCTACTGATGGGCACTTAGGTTGCTTCATGTCTTGGCTATTGTAAATAGTGCTGCAGTAAACATAGGGGTGCATATGTTTTTTTGAATCTGGGATCTTGTTTTCTTAGGGTAAATTCCTAGGAATGAAATTCCTGTGTCAAATGGTATTTCTATTTTTAGTTTTTTGAGGAACCTCCATATTGCTTTCCACAATGGTTGAACTAATTTACATTCCCACCAACAGTGTAAAAGGGTTCCCCTTTCTCCGCATCCTCGCCAGCATTTGTTGTTCCTTGTCTTTTGGATGTTGGCCATCCTAACTAGTGTGAGGTGATATCTAGTTGTGGTTTTAATTTGCATTTCCTTGGTGATTAGCAATGTGGAGCATCTTTTCATGTGCCTGTTGGCCATCTAAATTTCTTCTTTGGAGAAGTGTCTGTTCAGATCCTCTGCCCATTTTTTAATTGTGTTATTTGCTTTTTGGATGTTGAGGCATATGAGCTCTTTCTTACTCATTCCTTTTTACAGTTGTATAATATCTACTGTGTTAAAGTGCCATAGTTTATTTATCCAGACCCTCGTGGGGTATTTCTAATTTTTTTATATTGCAAATTGTATATCAAGAAATAACCTTCCATATATATTATACTGTATTTGTGAAAGTGTATCTTCAGGATGGCTGCATAGTTGAGGGATTGGTGGATAGAATATAAATTAATGCTGTCTTATAGAAATGTAATGTGGACCAGATGTGGCTATTAGAAAAATTGCACATTAAAAAAATTTAGAAGTGAAGTTTTAATTAATTATAATTAACTTAGTTATAAGTCCAAATATTGTCACATATATTTAATATATTATCTAATGTTTAAACACTTGAATATTATCATCATATGTAATAAAAATCATTGATGAGATATTTTAATTCTTTATTTCTACCAGGACTTCAAAATCTTGTGTATATTTCATACTTAGAGCACATCTGAGTTTGGACTTGCCACAATTTAAATATGTAGTAGTGCTTAATAGCCACATATTTTCTCACAGTTTGGTTTTTGCCTTTGCTTAATGTTTTTGGGTTTTTTTTGGTCATGCATACTTTAGAAATAATTTTTATTATTGAATTTATCAGTTAAAATTATATTGTTTGCTTTGGATTTAGAATCACTGCTAGACTTTCCTCATTGCCAGATTATTCTGGAAATCATGTGTGTTTTTTTCTAGGACTTTATGGTTTTAATTTTTGTATTTTGATCTCTGATCCACTTGGAACTTACTTTTTTATGTATTCTACAATTTTAGTTTTTGTTTTCCAATTCATTCAAAAGTTGTATGACAGAACATTTTTTTGAACACTTTCTTATTGAGATATTGTTTATATACAATATTATATTGGTTTTAGATGAAATAACTTAGTGATTCATCAATTATGTGCATTATTAAATGCTCACCATGATAAGTGTAGTTACCATCTGTCATCAAAGATTCTTATAATATTGTGAACTATATTCCCTGTGCTGTACTTCCGTCTCTGTGACTAAATTATTTTATTAGAATTTTGTACCTCTATATCCCTTTCACCTATTTTTACCTCCTCCCTCCTCCCATGGTAACCATCCATCTGTTCTCTAGAGTATTTCTGTTTTATTTTTTCATTTGTTTCTCAGATTCCACATATAAGTGAAACTATACTGTGTTCTTCTTTCTCTGACTTAATTCACTTAGCATAATAACCTCTAGGTCCATCCATGTTGTTGCAAATAACAAGACTTCTTTCTTTTTTATGGTGATATTATTCCATTGTATATGTGTACCACATCTTTATCCATTCATCTATCAATGGATACTTCCTTGTTTTGGCTATTGTAAATAATGCTGCAGTAAACAGAGGGTGAAGGTATCTTTTTGAGTTAATGATCTTGTTTCCTTTGGGTAGATTCATAGAAGTAGAATTGCTGGGTTGTATGGTATTTCTATTTTTAGTTTTTTGAGAAACCTCCATGTTATGTTCCATAGTGGCTGTGCAAATTTGCAATCCAGGGCATGAGGGTTCCCTCTCCTCCACATCCTTGCCAATATTTGTTATTTCTTGTCTTGTTGATGCTAGGCATTCTGACTGGTATGAGGTGATACCTCATTGCAGTTTTGTATTTCCCTGATTATTAGTAATGTTGAGCATCTTTTCATGTGTCTATTGGCCATCTTTATATCTTCTTTGGAAAAATGTCTATATTCAGGTCTTTTGCCCATTTTTTAATTATATTATTTGTTTTTTTGGTATTGAATTGTATGAGTTAATTATACGTTTTGGATATTAGCCCCTTATAAAATATATCATTTGCAAATATATTCTCACATACAGTAGGTTGTCTTTTCATTTTTTTGATTGTTTCCTTTGTTGTGAAAAAGCTTTTTAGTTTGATGTAGCCCATTTATTAATTTTTGCTTTTATTTTTCTTGCTGAGGAGACATCCAGTAAAAAATTTCTAACGTTGATGTTTAAGAATGTATTGTCTATGCTTTCTTCTAGGAGTTTTATGGTTTCAGGCCTTATATTTAGGTCTTTAATCCATTTTGAGTTTATTTTTGTATATGGTATAAGACAACAATCCAGTTTCATTCTTTTGTATGTAGCTGTCCAGTTTTCCCAACACCATTTACTGAAGAGACTGTCTTTTCCCCATTGTGTATTCTTGCCTCTTTGGTCATAGATTAGTTGATCATATAGGTATGGATTTATTTTGGGGCTCTCTATTCTGTTCCATTGGTCTATGTATTTGTTCTTATGCCAATAACCATACTGTTTTGATTTCTGTAACTTTTTGGTACAGTTTGAAATCAGGGAGTGTGATACCTCCAACTTTGTTCTTCTTTCTTAAGACTGTTTTGACTATTTGAGGTCTGTTGTGGTATTTTGATGGAGATTGCATTGAATCTGTAAACTGCTTTGGGCAGTATGACCATTTTAACAATATTACTTCTTCCTGTCCATGAGCATGGAATAGCTTTCCATTTATTTGTATCATCTTCAATTTCTTTCATCAGTGTTTTATAGTTTTCAGAGAAAGGTCTTTCACTTCCTTGATTAGATTTATTCCTAGGTATTTTATTCTTTCTGATGCAGTTGTAAATGGGATTGTTTTCTTAATTTCTGCTTATGTTTTCTCTTTCTGCTAGTGTATTATTTGTATATAGAAATGCAACAGATTTTTGTATGTTCATTTTGTATCCTGAGACTTTACTAAATTCATTTATTCTAGTAGTTTTTTGGTGGAGTCTTTAGGGTCTTCTGTATATAGTATGTCATCTGCAAATAGTGACAGTTTTACTTCTTCCTCACCAATCTGGATGCCTTTTATTTCTTTTTCTTGTCTGAGTGCTGTGGCTAGGACTTCTAGGACTATGTTGAGTAAAAGTGGTGAGAGTGGGCATCCTTGTTTTATTCCTGATCTTAGAGGAAAAGCTTTCAGCTTTTCACCATTGAGTATGATGTTAGCTGTGAGTTTGTCTTTATGGCCCTTATTATGTTAAGATATTTGCCTCTGTGCCCACTTTATTAAGAGTTTTATCATGAATGGATGTTTAATTTTGCCAAATACTTTTTCAGCATCTATTGAGATCATATGATTTTTATCCTTCCTTTTGTTAATGTGATATATCACATTGATTGATTGTGGGTAGTGAACCATCCTTGCATCCCTGGTATAAATCCTACTTGATGGGGTGAATGATCTTTTTAATGTATTTTAAATTCAGTTTGCTTATATTTTTTTGATTTTTGCATTAGTGCTCATCAGGGATATTGGTCTCTAATTTTCCTTTATTGTGCCATTATCTGGTTTTGGTACCAGGGTAGTGCTGGCCTTGCAGAATGAAGTTGGAAGCTTTCTTTCCTCTTACACTTTTTGGAATAGTATGAGTAGGGGAGGTATCCACTCTTCTTTAAATGTTTGGTAGGATTCACCTGTCTCTAGTCCTGGAATGTTGTTTGTTGGGAGGTTGTTGATTACTTATTCAATTTTATTACTAGTATTTGGCTTGGTTAAATTTTGTTTTTCTTCATGGGTTCAGTTTTGGAAGATTGTATGTTTCTAGGAATTTATCCATATCTTCTAAGTTGTCCAATTTGTTGGCATGTAGTTTTTCATAATGCTCTTTTATAATCATTTGTATTTCTCTGGTGTCAGACATAACTTCTTTGTCATTTCTGATGTTGAATCCTCTCTCTTCTTCTTGATAAGTCTAGCTAAAGATTTATAAATTTTATTTTTCAAAGAACTGGTTCTTAGTTTCATTGATCTTTTGTATTGTTTTTTAAGTCTCTGTTTCATTTATTTCCTCTCTCCTCTTTGTTATTTCTTTCCTTCTACTAACTTCGGGCTTTGTTTGTTCTTCTTTTTCTAGTGCCTTTAAGTGTTGGGTTAGATTGTATATTTGAGAAAAGCTTGCTTCTTGAGGTAGGCCTGTATTGCTGTAAGCTTCCCTCCTAGGACTGCTTTCTTTTCCTTATCCCAAAGATTTTGAACTTCTGTATTTCTATTTTCATTTTACTCCAAGTATTTATTGATTTCTTCAGTGTTCCATTGGCTATTTAGTAGCATGCTATTTAATCTCCACATGTTTTTGCTTTTTCCTTTTTTTTCCCCCTTGTTGATTACCAGTTTTATACAATTGTGGGCAGAAAAGGTGTTTGATATAATTTCAGTCTTCTTAAATTTACTGACACTTGCTTTGTGGCCTAACATGATCTATTCTGTAGAATGTTCCATTTGTGCTCTACTTTTTTTGGATGTAATGTTCTCTGTGTCTTTGTTAATTCCATTTGGTCTGATGAGTTGTTCAAATCTACTGTTTCCTTATTGATTTTCTGTCTGGATGATCTATCCATTGATGTTACTGGGGGTGTTAAAGTCCTCTAGTATTATTGTATTACTGTCACTCTCCCTTTATGTCTGTTAATATGTGCTTTATATTGTTAGGTGCTCCTCTGTTGGATGCATAGATATTTCTAATTGTTGTATCTTACTGCATTGTGCCCTTAAGCATTATGTAACATCCTTCTTTGTCTTTTGTTACAGTCTTTGTTTTAAAGTTTCTTTTATCTGATATAAATATTACTACTCCAGCTTATTTTCTTCATTCCTACTTGCATGGAATAGCTTTCTATCTCTTCACTTTCAATCTGTGTATGTTTTTAGGTCTAAAGTGAGTCTCCTGTAGGTAGCAAATAGATGGGTCCTGTTTTTTTTTTTTAATCCATTAATTCACCCTATGTCTTTTGATCAGATTATTTAGCCCATTCACATTTTAAATAGTTATTGATAGGTATGTAGTTATTGCCATTTTGTTAAGTGTTTTGTGGTGGTTTTTGTTATTCTCTTTTCCTTTCTTTATCTCTTGCTTTCCCTTCATTAATTATGACTTTCTTTAGTTAGACATTTGGATTCTCTTCTGTTTGCTTTTTATGTATCCATTATAGGTTTTTGGCTTGTTATGGTTACCACAGTGTTCTTGTTTGACATCCTACATATATAGCAATTTGTAATAAGTTGATGTTCACTTAAGTTTGAATACATTTTAACAACACTACATTTTTTACTCCCACTCCACATTTTTATGTATACGATGCCTTCTTTTACACCTTTTTATTTAGTGAGTCCCTTAACTAATTTTTAGATGTAGTTGATTATACTACTTTTGTCTTTTTGGATTTCATACTAGCTTTTAAGTGATTGACCTTTTATATCCATGACATACTTTTGCTTTAATCTATGGAATTTTTGCTTTCATATTTTTCTTCTTTCTAGTTAGGGCCTTTTCTTTTCCTTTTAAGGAAGACCCTTTAACATTTTTGGTAAGGCTGGTTTAATGTTCATGAATTCTTTTAACTTATGTTTATCTGTAAAGCTGTTTATCTCCCCTTCCATTCTAAATGATAATCTTGCTGTGTAGAGTATTCTTGGTTGAAAGTTTTTCCCTTTCAGCACTCTGAATATTTCAGGTATGACACTCCCTTCTGGTCTGTAGAGTTTCTGCTGAAAAGTCAGCTGATAGCCTTATGGGGTTTCCCTTATAGGTGTTGCTTTTCTCATGCCAAAGAGTCTCTCTTTGTCTTTGATTGTATGATGTCTCTTGGTGTGGACCTCCTTAGGTTTATCTTGATTGGGACTCTCTCAATTTCCTGGACCTGGATGTCTTTCCTTCCCCAAGTTAGAGAAATTTTTAGCTATTATTTCTTCAAGTAAGTTTTCCTTTTTTCTCTCTTTTCTCCTTTGGGGACTCCTATCATGTGAATGTTTAGATGTTTGATATTGTCCCAGAACTCTCTTAACCCATCTTCATTTCTTTTTATTCTTTCTGCTGTTTGGCTTGTGCTTTCCATTACTCTTGTCTTCCAAAGAGCTGATCTGTTCTACTTCATCTTCTAGTCTGCTGCTGAGTCCTTGTAGTGTATTTTTCATTTCATTTGTTGTATTCTTCATCTCTGGTTCTTTTATACATTTTCTCCTTGTAATAGTTATTACCGAGTTGCTCCATTCTTCTTTCAAGTCTGCTGGGCATATTTATAATAACTAATTTGAACTCTTTATCTGGTAGGTTGCCTAACTCTGTTTCATTTAGTTCTTTAACTGAAGGTTAATATTAGAAAATGTTAAATACTAATGTGTGTCAAGCCAATATGCTAGAAACCAAGACAGGATAAAGGATGAGCAGATATAGTCTTAACTCTTATCTATACACAGTATTTTGGGGATGGGCTGGGAAGGCAAGTTGAGAAAGATTTAGAAATTCAAACTATTTCTCTTGGGAATTTAAAAGAGTGATGGTATTATATAACTGATGGAAATTTTAGTATTTGTCTTCTGATTTCAGGTTAGCAGAAAGGATAATAACTGTATAAGCATCTTTTTTTTTGCTTTATAAAATGTAATTTTATTTTATGTTACTCTGCTGTTTTATAAGGCATAACATTTTCACAAGGCTTTCTTTGTGACTATAGTCAATGTGCAACATACAATAGTGGTCCAGCTCTCTAAATAACAGTCACTGGACAAGCTGGACACCCTCTCACATGTGCACAAGTCTGCATGGAGAAGTACTAAAGTTTTAAACTTGTGTGCTTTATTTCCCCCAATAATGTATTAAGAAATGACTTGCACTTTAATTTGCCAAAGGAATACATGTATGTATTCTGGCAGCAGTATGCTACTTCTGTTACATAGTAAAGTGAATACCAGAATTTTTAAGGCAGGAGGAATTAGTGAATTTTTATTGGAAAGGAAAGTTACAAACTTAAACAGCAGCAAATGGAGGAGAATAAGGAAACTCCCTATTGTCAAAGATATAGAAGACCTTCATCATATATGATACAGGAGGCATTTCAGTTCATGACCTCTAGCCCACAAATGTCAAATGCTTTTCCATTCAATCTAATACTTCTGGATTCTTACAAAAAGGGACACAGTAAGAGCATAGCAGGGTTGCTTAAAAGGGAAACCCCCAAAGAAGAGTAAGGGAAAGAATGTCAAAATTAAGAAGTTTTGTAGCACACTCTTTAAGTTGTAATTAACTAATTTTCATGTCTTCACAGTAATACAAGACAATCACTTGCAGAACTAGTTCAGATTACTTAAAAATCAGATACATTTTTAGTCTTCTACATAAGTGTTTGGAAGTTACTTAGGTTTATATGAAATGAAGCTATTAATACTTTCCTAGAGGAGTAACTACACACCAGGAGGGCCAGGACAAGCACAAATCAAGGAATGGAGTTTTCCCAAAGCTGCAGTGTGAAAAGATTATTATAAACACTGTGAGATTCCATGCATGTGAATGGGTTTCTTTGTGATAAGAAATCCAAATGGAATAAGGAGTGGAAATATGTAAAAAAGCAATTTGAGGAGATAAAGGATGACACCCTGTATGCACTTAGTTTTCTGCTCTTTCTGTCACATTACATTCTTCTGTACTGTCCGATGTCCATGATGTTAGGTTGTCTCTAAGCAACTGCATGATGAGGGTGCTGTCTTGGTATTTGGTGTATCAGATTCTGCAATGGCATCATCAGAAGTTGGCCAGTGTGCAGGCAAACTCTGGGTTATTAAGGATCTCGTAGTAAAATACAGAAAACTTAAGAGCCAGCCCCAGGTAGATCGAGTATGTGGGTTGCATCTCTTCCTCTCTTACATCAACAGCCTCTTGGTAAGCACTTGGTAATTATCTGCTCTTTGTTTTGGACCATCACCACATGCAACAACTTCACCAAGATAATAATCCCTTCATTTTCAGATAGAAGACCTTTACTCTCTGGATTAGTTGCATTGGCTATTAAATAATTATCCAACAAATAGCATTTTACTATTTTCTGATTACTGGGTGCTCTTTATTCTTTGCATTCAGCTGGTATTTGCCTATTTCATTTTCACAGTTGCTATTTTTTCTGCCACATATTATGCCTTCATTATGTGCTTCAGGGCAACTTATTAACATATGAATGGTGTAATTGAATACATCTAATTTTTGGAAAACTTTAGCATTCAAGTGCTAATCACAAAGTTAATTTAGCTCATAGTACCCCTTTAAAATAGTTAAAATAGTGCTTCTAGCCAAGACAGATCAACAGAGATTTGTATCCTTCCACCTCAAACAGTAACTGGACAAAAGATATGAAACAACAGTTCTTAAGACATTTGCCATGAGACAACAACACAGAACATTGATCCCTGAGACAGGAAACAAATTAGATCAGACCTGTATTTGCTCTAACCTTGAGAGGGTTTTTAGGCATGGTGCAGGGCAGTAGAGTACAGGAGGAGTCTAGAGATCTTGAGGAGATAGGTTTGGGAGGTTGGGGAGCCAAGTAGCTAGAGTTCACACAGCAGAGTTCTAGAGAGGAGAGTTGTAAGAGAATTTTGCAGATTTGCAGAGATCCCTTTCAAGAAACCCTCTGAGTACTGATCAGAACATGCCTATGAGTAAACTACTTGAGGCCAAGGAAGAACCACCCTAAAGGAACTAAGGAAACGTACAATACTCAGCTCACACAACACCAGGAATAGAGCCTGAATCCATCAGAGTCGAAAATCTCATAATTCACTGAGTGTCAGGTAGAACATCTCCAACATTCTAGTTTTCATTACTGAATGTTGGGTTTGGGTCTTTTTTTCTATGTCTTTCTTTAAGGCATATCCAGTCTTTACCCCAGCTTCTAGACCATATGGAACATGTTTATAATAACTTTTAATGTTCTAGTTACCTAATGATATCAACTGTGTAGTGTCTGGGCTGGTTTTGGTTGATTGATATTTCTCTTTATTAAGGTTCTATTTTCTTTTTCTTTCTTTTTTTTAGATCTGCTTGAAAATCAGTTGATGCTTGTCAGGCATGTAAAGAAGACTGAAAATATTACCTTGTTGGGTTGCTGGATATTTCTGTATTCCTAAAATATTCTTGAATTTTTTTCTGGAATGTATTTAAGTTACTTGGAAGTGTTTGATCCTTTTAATTATTGCTTTTAATCTTTGTTAAGTCGGATAATTTAATTTAATTTTGCCCTAATATTGAAGCAAAACCTTCTTGAATATTTTATTTGATGCCCTGTGAATTATGAGGTTTTCCATTTAGCTAACCTTTGGTTAGAAATGTTGAGGATCAGGTCGTTCTTTCAAGGTTTGTTTTTAAGCTCTGTTGGAATCATTATAGAGCAGTCTTTATTCTAGGACTAATTTAGCCCTACTGAAGTCTCTACTTATTGCCAGAAGTATACAAGATCTCTCTACTTTGGTTGAATGGAACTCACATGTCCCCAGCTCTGTATGAACCTTGCTTGTTCAGTTTTATAGCTTCTTGGCAGTTGTTTTTTGCCTGGCCTCATGGAATTTGATCTTAAGTGTGTGCAGATTAGTATTATGTCAGATACAAGTTGACTTCTGGGTAGATGTCTGGAGCATTTTTCTGTGTAACTCCCTCCTCTCTGGTACATTATTTCAGAAATTTTTGCTAACTATACCTTTCTGAACCATGATCTTTGTCTTTTCAAGTTAGTGATTTTGCTATGCTCTGTTTTGAATCTCCCTCCCTCACTGGTGTCTAGAACATCTCTTGACAGAAAATCAACATATTCATAGGGCTTATTTAACCTTTTCCCTTCTCTAAGGGAATGCCGATCTATACTAATTGTTGTTCAAGTCTACAACAGTTGTGTCATATATTTTGACTAGTTTTGAAGTTGGTCACAGTCTAAGGGTAAATCTAGTACCATTTTCTGTAATGGCTAGCAGCTTAAATCCTATACTAGCAGATTGTTGTGGGAGTTTGGTAAAGACTTTTGGGTGAAGTTACAGGAAAGGATCACAGTGAACCTTTTCTGGCTTTATAGTTAATGGCCATTTAGGAATTGTATGTGTATGGACCCAGGGAGTAGTTGACTTGGCAGTGCTTTGTTCTTCTTCACCAGATGTATCAGGTGAGTTAATGTAAACAGTAAAGCTTTATACAAATGTACTTGTTACTTTTGGTTTAGAGTAACTTATTGAATTCTTATAGGCTGTCCTGCCCCAGAATAGATTTTTGACTCTTGGAATTATGGTTGGATTGCCTTTTTTGGTATGGGAGTTGGAATTGGTAATGATGCTTCTATATTATTTCTAATCACCAAAAATTGATTTCAGTAGGCTTTGATGTCATTGGAGAAAGACTGCATCTCACAGTTAATAATAATGTCAATCTGAGAATAATCTTGCCTTACAACAACAGTGAATTACTGGCAGAAAGACATATTTCCCAAGAATGTATTGTGACTTTATATTATTCTTGGGTTTTGTTTTTAGAGACTTGCAGATACATTCTAGTGAACACTTGATGTGTGAATCTTTATTAAGACCATTTCACTTGTTGGTTAATCATAATGATTACTTTCTATGTGTCAAACATGGTACTAGATGATGGACAGGCAGCAACAAAAGTGGGGAATAGGGTCCTTAATCAGAAGACTGCATTAGATGGTGTGTATATAAGACAGCAACATAGTCTGTAAAAGATTAATGGAGTGCAGAATGATCATATCAGCTCTCAGGGAGGAATGGAGGGGCTGAATTTTGAGAAAGTTGATTGATGTTAATTGATTGATAAAGAGGATAAGAGAAAAAGTCTGTTCTAAAAAGAAAGAATAGTGTGTTGCAGGGAGACAACTGAGGATGGCACAATTGTTCTGTGGAAAGCAAGCAAATTAAATTGGCTTGAATGGAAGTTTGTGTAGAAGATAGACAGAAATTAGGCTGAAGAGCTAGTTGGGCGTGGGGGATGTAGATTTGGAGTGTTAGTTTGAAAAGGGACATTTCTGATTGCCCCATATGTTGAGAAGTAGACAAAATTGAAGAATTTCATGTTCACAAAGCAACTTTTATGGTGCTGACTTATTTTAAGATGAGCTATGAAGCAAACTAATAACACTAAGTGTTACTGTGTTTGAGTATAATTTGCAGAATGAAAATCCACTCCCTATTGGGATTTGAAAAGCACTGCTTGCAGAATAAGTGAATATACAGAAGTTTTAACATTTTATGTGTGACTGGCTACTTAAGGGAAAAAAGAGGATTTTAAAAAAACGTATAATAATGCTAGCTGAAATTTGAGTAGAACTGAATATAATCTATTTTTCTTGTTCCAGGTTGCTGCTTTTGCTGAGAGAGTCCGCATGATCTTGATGGTGTTTTCATTCAAGATAAAGTGCTCATATATTGCCTTTATTGATTAACTGAACAAATTCAGGTTAGTACAATTTGTGGACAGCATTTCTCTGTTCCAACTGTATGTTAATATTTTGAGAAATGGATGTACCAGTGAAGTAAAAAGGCCAAGTCAATCTAAACTCTATTAAATTGTGTATTAGTTAACAAACATTTTCTGACTATCTACTATATACAGTTTGTAGTACATAAATTAAAAATGTTTTACTTCTCATTTAATATTTTTGTATTTTTAAGTGAGGGGCTAGACAAAACAAATTGTGGCTGAATATGGCACATTTTGCTTTTGGCATTGTGTGCATATTTGGTGCTGAATAACTCATCTTAAAATTTTTTGACATTTTAAGTAGTTGACTTTCAAAAGTTTCATTCTTATCCAGATTTCAATCATACATTAAATGTTTATTTGCTTTTAGTGTTTAGTCTATGAGTTTTGACATGTGTATCTTCATCACTGTAATAGTCTGAATTCACTCATGTTGCTTCTTTGTAGTCAGACTCTCCCTCCACCTCAACCCGTGGCAACTACTGATCTGTTTTTGTTCCTGTAGTTTACTTTTACCAATAAGTCATTTAAATGGAATCATTTAGTATGTAGCTTTTAAAATCTGGCCTCTTTCACTTAACATAATGCATTTGGATTTAGCCATGTTATGTGTATTAGTAGCTTGTTCTTTTTTTATTGGTGAGTAGTGTTCTACTATATGAATTTGGTTTATCTGTTCACCAGTTGATAGATATTTGGGGAGTTTCTTGTTTTTGGTGATTATTGCAGTCATGCTTTTCTTTCTTTTTTTATTGTGATAAAAAACATAACAAAATTTACAATCTTAACATTTTTTAAGTGTATAGTTTAGTGGTGTTAAATACATTCACATTGCTGTATGGACATCACCACCATTCATCACCATAAAACTCTTTTCATCTTGTAAAAATGAAACCCCATACCTATTAAACAATATCTGTCCACTCACTGTGCCCCCCAGCTCCTGGCAACCACCATTGTACTTTCTGTTTTTATGATTTTGACTACTTTGAGTACCTCATTTGAGTGGAGTCATCAGTATTTATTTTTTGTGAATGGCTTTTTTCCATTTAGCATAATGTGTTCAAGATTCATCCATATTGTAGTATATTGCGGGATTTTTTTTAAGGCTGAATAATATTCCATTGTATATATATGTCACATTTTGTTTATCCACTTGCGAGTTGATGGACACTTGAGTTGTTTCTTATGATTGTGAATAATGAGGCTACGAACATAAGATGAGTTTTTCAAGGCCCTGTTTTCAGTTCTTTTGGGTATATACTCAGAAGTGGAATTGCTAGATAATGTGGTAATTATATTTTTAATTGTTTGAGGAACTACCATACTGTTTTCCACAGTGGCTGTACCATTTTACATTCCTGTCACTAGAGCACAAGGGTTCCAGTTTCTCTACATCCTTGGCAAGACTTTCATTTTCTGTTTTTTTTTTTTTTATAGTAGCCATCTTAATGAGTGTAAGGTAGTATCTCATAGTTTTGATTTGTGTTTTTCTAATGATTGGCGATGTTGAGCATCTTTTCATGTGCTTATTAAACCATTTGTATGTATTTGGAGAAATGTCTATTTAGTCCTTCTTCCAGTTTTGAACTGGGCTATTTTACTGTTTGTGAGTTTTAGGAGATCTCTAAATATTCTTTATATTAATCCCTTATTAGACATGATTTGCAACTATTCTTTCCCATTCTGAGGGTTGCCTTTTTACTGTGAATGGTGTCTTTTGATGCACAAAATGTTTCCCTCTGAATTCTACCAGACATATAGAGAAGAAATAACACCCATTCTCCTTAAAGTTTTCCAAAAAATAGAAGAGGAGGGAATACTTCCAAACACTTTCTATGAAGCCAGCATCACTCTAATACCAAAACTGGGCAAAGACCTCACTAAAAAAGAAAATTACAGACCAATATACCTGATGAACGTAGATGCAAAAATACTCAACAAAATATTAGCAAACCGAATTCAAAAATACATCAAGAGGATCATACACCATGATCAAGTGGGATTCATCCCAGGGATGCAAGGATGGTACAACATTCGAAAATCCATCAACATCATCCATCACATCAATAAAAAGAAGAACAAAATGTTTAGATTTTCATGAAGTCCAACTTGTCTATTTTTCTTTTTCTTTTACCTGTGCCTTTGGTAAAGAAATCCAAGAAATCATTGCAAAATTCAGTGTTGTGAAGATTTGTCCTTTGTTTTCTTCTATTTTTAATGTTTCATCTTTAGGTACTTGATCCATTTTGAGTTAAGTTTTGTATATGGCGTTAGGTAAGGGCCCAGCTTCATTTTTCTGCATGTGGATATCCAGTTTACCCAGCACCATCTGTTGATAGACTGTCCTTTTCTCTCATTGAATGAGTTTGGAACTCTTGTCAAAAATCATTTGACCACATATGTGAGAGCTTATTTCTAAGGCTCTCTATTCTATTCCATTGGTCTATATACCTGTCTTTATGGCAGTAACACACTGTATTGATTACTATAGCTTTGTAGTAAATTTTGAAATCCCTACAGTTTTTCTGTTCTGTTTCAAGATTGTTTTGGCTATTCAGGGTCCTTTGAGATTCCATATAAATTTTAGGATAGGTTTTTGTATATTTGCAAAAATAGTCATTGGGATTTTGATAATCATTGCATTGAATCTGTAGATTGTTCTGGGTAGTATTGACTTCTCATCTATGAACATGGGATGTATTTCCATTTTTTTATGTCTAATTTCCTTCATTAGTGCTTTATAGGTTTCATTGTACAAGTATTTCTCCACTTTAATTATTTACTAATTATTTTGTTCATTTTGATGCTGTTTTAAATGGAACTGTTTTTGTAATTTCCTTTGCATATTGTATATAGAAATACAACTGGTTTTTGTGTGTTGACTTTGTATCCTCTTAGTTTGCTGAATTCAGTTATTAGGTCTAATGGTTTTTTGTGGTAACATTAATGTTTTCTACATATAAGATTGTATTATCTGCAAACAGATAAATTTACATTGTCCTTTCCAATTTGGATGCCTTCTATTTCTTTTTCTTGCCTAATTGCTCTGGCTAGAGCATCCATTGCTCTAGTGAATAGAAAGAAGTGGTGAAAGTGGGCATGTTTGCCTTGTTCCTGATCTTAGAGGAAAAGTGTTTAGTCTTTCACCATTGAGTATGATGTTTGCTGTGGGTATTCCACATATGGCTTTTGTTATGTTGAGGTAATTTCCTCCTGTTCCTGTTTTGTTGAGTATTTTTATCATGAAAGCATGTTGAATTTTGTCAAATGCTTTTTCTGCATCTGTTGAGATGATCATACTGGTTTTTCCTTCATTTTGTTGAGATAGCTTATTACATTGATCAATATTTGTATGTTGACCCATCCTTGCACTGTAGGAATATATCCCATTTGGTCATGGCATATAATCCTTTTAATATGCAGGCATACAGAATGTTACTTTTTATTGTTGTTGTTAGAGACCACAAGGATTTAACTACTAACTTTTTGGGCTAGGGCTGCATTTCTTTTAAAAATATCATTAAAAAATAGAAAAAAATGCAGATCTTCGAGGCAGGAGAAGAGACCTGCAATTTGTGATCACTTTGAATACAGAGATTGAGGTGATGCAAAATTATTAGAAAGGGGTTATATTGAACTTGTGTTTTCTTGATTATGGCAAAATCAGGTACCTTTCTTGAGTGTATTGTTATATCAGAAATGTTTAGGTAGGTTTTTATAGTTAAACCTCATACAGGTAGCTTTGAAAACCATGCTTTTAGAAAAGTCAAATAAATTATTAGAATTATCCTATCTTTAAAAAAATGTACTGTTTCTTAAAGAGGGCCAGGGTTGATCATGAAAAGTCAGCTTAAACTTTCTTGAAAGAATATTTGGGATGAAAATTATGGAAATTATCCTGTATGGGGGGAATTAGTAATATAAAAAATTAGCTACTTAGTGATCTTAAAAAGGCAATTTGAATATCTGTAAGGAATATTTGTTCATTATGTACTATAGAAATAAGAAGATCTTCAGCAAAATATTGTGCTTTGACTCAGAGAATGTTGGCTTAGATTCCACTAAGCTTGAATATGAAAAGAGTCACTGCAACTTTGAACTGTTCTCATTTCTGAATATTTTTAATAAATTATGTAACTTTCATAGTATATTTTTAGATAAATGGTATGTTATATTGTGTTTACAGGGAACATTTCTGAAATAGGTAAAATATTTTGGGCAGAGTCAGAGCATTTTAGAGATGTCCCTGAGATAATAATTATTTTTTTATTGGGCAAATGCAACACAGAGTCAAATCAATGCCCTGCTCTAAGTCATGACTACTTCAGGATTGAGCTGTTCCTTTTCATGTCATGTTAGTTATATAAGTTATCTGGAATAACTTTAATACATCAAAGACACATTAGGAAAGAGATGAACAAGTAGCATGTGGTAATGCAAATTCCATCTGTCAAAGAGCATGGTGTGAATTTTTAAGGCAAATGCCATGTATTTCCTAAAATTTATTAGGATTTTGGGTACATACTTTTGAGTTCTGAGAGAAGATGGCAGTGATTGTTTTAGATTTTGGTGTTTTCTGAAGGAAATAATTCTACACAAGCCTCATGACTTGCTGAATGAAGGACTTAATCTCACCCATCATTGGGCAACTTGGAAGTCTATTAGAGTACCTTTCATCTGTGGATTCTCCAAGATTGACAGGTCAAGAAGCAGGAAATGAATTTTCTGAAAGCATGAGAAAATGGATCTATCAGAACTGTAAGAGCTGGTACTTCTCTTAAAATTTCCATGTAAAATAGACCTTGAGGAATATTTAATCCAATGTTTGTGGGTTTTTTTTTAGTAAATAGGAAAAATGGAGACTCAGAGATGAGGTGATATGTTTTTAGTCACATACCTAGTTGGAGACATGTAATGTAGTGTTCATCTTACTCATCACCCTTCCTTTCTTCATCCTGAGATCATTGCTTAACCTAAGGGTTGGGATAAAGTTAAACTACTCAATTTAAATTGTTTACAAAAGTCAGTTTTATTTTTCAATTGACTTTAAGTTAAAATAGGTCAGTTTTGAAATGGTGTACAATCTAAATTTCCAAACAGATGCAAAATATGTGATTGTGTTGCATATTTTATAGCAAATATATATACAGATATATACTTTTTGTATAGCTAGAAAACTAATATCTTTTTTATTTTTTAACAACTTAAAACATTTTTAACTAGATTAATTTAAACTATACTATTTAAATAAGACCCATATTTTCACAAATACTTTAGAAAATATGGACCTTAGATTTCTGGTTTAAAATCTAAGTGCCCTAAAATAATGGGTTATATTCTTCTTTGGAGGATCTCATTTAGTAAACATATTTACAGCTATAGTTGGTGAAATTTAGAACTAACAGTTTCCTTTTTTTTCATGAGCACTACTGGCCTAGAAAAGCAAAAAAAAATAAAAAAATCTTGTTCAAGATACTGTATGAGAAATGGAACATTTAAAAATAAAAGTAGGAATGAAATATATCCTAAGTATTTACTTTTGGATATTTGATGCATAGGCCTATTAAGGGATTGTTACTCAGTTGAAGGGGTTTTAAGTTATACAGAACGTACAACTCTTTGCTCTAATTTTTCCTCCTTTAACATCTTCTACTCATATTTTACTAACTTCATCTTGATTCCCTAAAAATCTCTTAGCCCTTCAAGACAAAGGAGACACCTATTGGGAAATTCTTCATGAGTCTTTTGTGTTTCTGCACATCTTCTGAGCAGAACCACTGATAGCTTATGTTAGGGGCTATCTTTTCAAGGAATTTATTTAGCCAAAAGCCTAGGAGGATAGAAATAGTGTTTCCATAAGGACAGAGGGCAGATTCTTTGCTGTCCAGGACAATCAAAATAATCCCTCTGGGAAAAAGGTAGGGTACATTTGCTTGCAACTCCTGAAAAGATTGGGGTTTCATAAGCTCAGCTTTCTTTTCCTGTAATGCAGCCTACTACATGTGCAGGTCTTACTTGGCTTTCCTTGTGTTGCCTTTTATGAATTACAGCTTAGGGAACCAGTGCAAATGATGATACTGTGGCTACTGCTATTGTTTTGAGTAGTAAACTGTTCTTTGTCTCTGACCCAGGAATGTCATATATTCTGCCAGGATTATTTTATACTGGTTTACCAAATATTGCTAACCTATTGATAAAACAAAGCTGAGTTTATTGCTTGAGTAAAGGAGAGCACCACCTTGACAAAACTTTGGTAGTGTCTCAGAATGGCAAAGTCAAGGTCAAAATTGTAGAATTTTAAGTTTGGTTTAATTTGTATCTTACAGTGCTCGTGATAGGACTTGATTAGGACTGGGTCATGATATAACAGTTTAGATTTGATGGAAACAGCAAGGCAAGGATTTTGAAACCTGTTGATGTTTCCTATTGAAGAATTTGATGGATCTTTCCTGAAGCTTCTGTAATGAGCAACCCAGTTATATCCCTGCAAAAGTCTCCTGGAATAATAGAGTTATGCTAATCAATGAAGACATTGGACTAGTAAAGTCATGTTAATGTATACATGTGTGTACAGATGTATTAGTTTCCTAGGGCTACTTAACAAATTACCACACGCTTAGTGGCTTAAAACAATAGGCTGTAGGGAAATATCCTTTTCTTTCTCTTCTAACTTCTGGTGTTCATAAGCACTCCTTGGTGTTTCTCTGTCTGTGGCAGCAAAACTCTAATCTCTACCTCCATCTTCACGTGGTGGTCTTCCCTCTATAACTGCGTCCAGATTTTCTTATAAGGACCTACCCTAATCCAGTGTCACCTCATGTTACCTTGATTGCTTCTGCAAAGACTCGATATCCAAAAAATGTCACATTCACATGTTCTGGAGCTTTTGAATCTTTGGGGGACTGTTCAACCCCTTACAGGGAGTATGTGGTTTCAGTCCTCGGTGTACAAGTCGTGTATGGCTAGATGGTTTTGATTCTTAGTATCCATGAAACTGTCTTAGTTCTGTTTGCTTAGCTTGCTTGTAGACTAAAATCTCAGGTTCTTCAGAGTTCTTGACAACAGCATTGATGTAGTGGAAAGAATATAAGTATGGAAATCAGGGTGCCTTGGTTCTAGTTTGTGCCCTGCTGTTAACTATCTTGAGAAAGTTGCTGTCTTCTCCAGTTGCTAGTTTCTCAATGGGTAAAATGAGAGTTCTGGAAAAAGAGAAGAGGAATAGAGCAAATGATCCCTAAGGGCCTTTCTAGCTCTCAGATTCTAAAGTTCAGTAATTGTTGAGTATCTGCTATAGTGAGAGTAGTTTTGTTAGAGTGACTGAAAAAAGGGAAATAGAAAATGCTTTAAGTGCTGATCTGATAGATTCTGACTTGTGAATGTAGCCTTATTTATGTTTCATTTACTTGAGTGAAGATTATTAACGAAGGTAAACATGGACTTACCTCTTATCTCTCTGACTTAACCATATTTTATTTTTCAACTTGAATAGTGTATTTGGAAGGGAGACATTCTTCTAGTCAGTCATTTTACTTAAAGTTGGAACAATGTGTTGTTGCTTCACTCTGTCAGCTGAGTTCAGAATGAAATGAACCTTTCTGATGTGAGCATGAGAGTGTAGCTCTCCATTGCCCACATTTCTCTGTTGTAACATTCCCATGGTCAAGGGATCTTAGAAAAATTTTTCCTAGAGAATGGTATTAAGTCCTGTGAGGTGAGCATGGTGTTAGTGACAATAGGTATACAAGATTATTCTTCTGTTGAATTTTTAATGTTTTGAATAGGTCACTGCAGTACTGTTTGAATTGTTTCTTGGAGTAATGTTGAAAATATATAATAATTACTTCATAGACATATTGTAGGCACTAAAAAGAAAATTCTTTGGTAATACTAAAGTTACCTGTGATTGTGTTTTTGCTTTTTCTTTTCAAGGTACAAATAAATAATATCTGTATATTGGTAGTAAGTATAAATACAGGTTGACCCAGCAACTTTGGATTTGCATGCAGGTGACTGAGGTGGGAGAAAACTTGGATTTTTGATTTATTCCTTACAGTAGAATTTCAAATTCATCTTCCAGAAGATGCTGGGAATCTTTCAACACTTGAATTTAAGGATCTTCCAGCATGCATCTCTTTAATTACAGACAATTTTTACCAAGCCTCAGTGTTTTCATAGTACTTGGGCAATTCAGAGATTATCACTTCATGTAGTAACAATAGTGGTTTTGCTTTTTTGTAAATTTTTAGAAGCCATATTAGAATATAAAATTTGCACTAACACTGTAGCAGTACCTGAAATAGGATGCATTAAAAGGATCAGAATGTAGAAACGAATTTTAAATAGATATTATATAATAATAAAAAAGACATACTTCTGGATCATTTTAATTTTTTAAATTGAAGTATCATTGATATTCAATCTTGTATTGATTTCAAGTATACAACACAGTGGTTCAACAGTTACCATATTATTAAATCCTCACCTCCACTACCTGTCAACATAGGGAGATATTACAGAATCGTTGGCTATATTCTCCATGCTGTACTACCATCCCTGTGACCAACTTAAATTTTTATGCCCCTTTATCTCTCTCACCCTCCCCACCTACTCGTCCAGCCCCTCCCCCATGGTAACTAGCATTCACTTCTCATTGTCTATGAGTCTACGGTTTTGTTCATTTTGTTTTGTTTTGTTTTTTATATTCCACATATAAGTGAAATCATATATTTGTCTTTCTCCACCTGGCTTATTTCACTTAGTCCAATACACTCTAAGTTCATCCATGTTGTTGCAAATGGCAGGGTTTCTTTTTTTTTTTTGAATGGCTAAATAATATTCCATTGTGTGTATGTGCCACATCTTCTTCATCCATTCATCTACTGATGGATACTTTGGTTGCTTCTATATCTTGGCTAATGTAAATAAAACAGCAATAAATCTAGGAGTGCATGTATCTTTTCCAAGCAGGGATTTTGTTTTCCTCAGGTGAATTCCTAGAAGTGGAATTACTGGGTCTTGCAGTATTTCTATTTTTAGTTTTTGAGGACTGGATCATTTTCTATTCATAGTTCCATCCTTCAATGAAAAGGAAGTGTTGTTGCTATATTTTTTTAATGTGCTCTCCGCATAGGTAAGAATAACTTAACCCTTAAAAGTCAAGATTTTTTTGACCTGTGGGCCATTTTGATTATTTCTGGGAAGCCTTTTTTGGGGGGGATTGGGGTGGGTGTGGTGGCTGATCATCCAGGTTTGGATTAAACTTTCCCTTTGCAATTTTCCCTCCTCGTTTTAGACTTTGAAATTGGTCTAATGACATATACTAACAAGATAAAGTTCCTACACCTCGTTAGAAATATTTTCCAGTTTCAGAGAATTGTGAATTGGCAAAGATTATAAAGTAGGTTATGGATATGTTTGATTTATTTTATGATTAAAATCTTCACTTTCTATTTGGTGTTTATTTTTTGTTGGATTCGTAGAAGCCCAAGAAATGAGAGGACTTCCTGTCCCAGCAACCACACTCTAGCTATCTCTGCTGCCTCACAGGAAAAATAAAGGAAAGAAAGTAAATCATGTTCAGAACACTTTTTTTCTTGAACTCTTATTCTGAATTAGTGGATTACTGTGTAAGTAGTTTAGTTCAAGGGTTTTCTTCCTAAATAGATGTTATTTCTTAGAGAAGTTTTAGCTTTACAGAAAATTTGAACAGAAAGTACAGAGTTCCCTTGATATAATTGCTTATTACTTCCAGAACTTTTTGTTTTTTGTTTTTTTTCAGGTTTCTGAGGTTTTCTATGTAGGTGATAATACCGTTTGTGAACAAAGACAGTTTTATTTTTTCCTTCCTAATTTGTATGTTGTTAATATCCTTTTTTTTCTTATTTCACTAACCAGTAGGGTACTGAATAGGAGTGGTGAGAGGGGAAATTTTTTCCTTGTTCCTTATCGTGGGGGAAAGTATCTAATTTCTTATCATTAAGAATTGATATTTTTTATAGATTTTTTGTGGATTTTCTTTATCAGCTTGAGGAATTTCCCTTCTATTCCTGTTTTGCTGGATTTTTATCATGAATGGATGTTGGATTTAATAAGATTCTTTTTCTGTATTTATTGATACCACATGATTTTTCTTGTAGCTTGTTGATGTTGATTTTTAGATGTTGACTTGTATAGTTGGAATAAATCTTCCCTGGTTGTAATTTGATTTCCTAATAACTTGGAGGTCTTTTGCATCTATATCCATGAGAGATATTGGCTTGTGGTTTTCCTTGTAATGTTTTCTAGCTTTGATATTAAGGAAATGCTGACCTCATATAATGAGTTAGGAAGTACTCCCTCTGCTTCTATTCTCTGGAAACAGTTGCAGAGAACTGGTATCATTTGTTCCTTAAATGTTTGGTAGAATTCACCCAGTGACACTATCTGGGTGTGGAGCTTTCTGTTTTGGAAGATTTTTAATTATTCAATTTCTTTGATCAGTGTAGGCCTAGCCAGGTCATTTGTTTTTCCTTATATGAGCTTTGATAGATTGTGTCTCTTAAGAAATTGGTCCATTTAATCTAAGTTATCACATTTGTTGACATAGAATATTTAAAATACTCCCTTATTATCCTTTTAATGTCCATAGGATTGCTAGTGGTGGTCCATTTCATTTCTGATGTTAGTAATTTTGTTTCTTCTCTCCTTATTGCTCAGGAAGCCTGGCTAGGGGTTTATCCATCTTTTTACTTTTATCCAAATTACTGATTTTTTTCAAAGAACCAGCATTTAGTTTTGTTGGTTTTCTCTATTATTTACCTGTTTTCAATATCACTGATTTCTGCTCTGATTTTTTTTTTAACAATTTATTTTATTTTAGTATCATTAACCTACAATTACATGGGCAATATTGTGATGATTAAACTACCCGCTTCATCAGGTCCCCCCCACCGACACTATTACAGTCACTGTCCATCAGTGTAGTGAGATGAGAATCACTACTTGTCTTCTCTGTCTGCTCTGATTTTTATTATTTTTTTTCCTGCTGCTTATTTTAGATTTAATTTACTCTTCTTTTTTTACTGACTTTGTATTTGTGGATTTAATTTGATGTCTTTGTCAGGATTACTTATTAGAGTTCTCTGCATTGTTTTGACTTTTCCTCTGCCCTCTTGTTCGTGTTTAGAGTTGAATTGGGTTCAGCCTTTCGAGTGGAAAGTCAGTACTAATAGAAACGTCTAGAAACTTAGTCTTCTGAGTTTGGTGATCCTGAATCCACCTCCTTACCCATAATATCTATCAAAGATTTTTTCAAGATCTACTATACTACATAATTCCCTCTTTATTTCTATGTTAGATATTTTATAAATGTATTTAGTTTTTTTTTAATTTTTGTCATCTACAATATATTTTACCATGATTGAAAAAAATCATCTTTCTACTAAGACATAGGTGAGCCTAAGGGAAGGAAAGGATTATACAGAATCATTATACATTATATGGAATCACTTGATTATAAAAATATTAAAATTCCTTAATTGGAATTTGTTCTTTGTGGTTTGTTCAGGGGAGATAGGATTTTCAAAAATATATATCATTTAGAAATATCTATATTGATTTGGAATTTAAAGTGGTATATGCAAGGGTGCTCATCATATTTCTATCTTTACCCCTTCTTTCTTGTAGTCTTGCTGTCCTGCCATTTCTCCTAGAAATTTAATGAGCAACTACTATGAGTTTGGAATGCAAAATGATTATGATCCTGCCTTTAGGAAGCTGATAATTTAGTAGGTGAACTGGAAATGTAATTAATAATTGGAGTACAGGAAGTTCCCTAATCTCCTATGTAATATGTTTCCCAAAATGTGTTTGAAAATAAAATATTCACACGGCAAATGGGTAGGAGGTATTTGGGTGTTTCTATGGAGAGTTATTACACAGAACTAAAATGTATTATTATAAAATATCTAATTCTACTTCCTGGGCATGCTGTCTCCCTTGAGATCAGAAACCCTATAATTGATGCATAACATCAAAAGTGTCTGAATGGTATTGCTAACTGTCCTTGGGTCTGAACAAATGGATCTTGGGCCCAACCTCCTTGTAGAGGGGGTATAAGCCTTTGGGATTTGAGCCCTGTTACTGGGATGGTATATATAGGAAGCTGAAAGGAAAAGTATCTTTGTCATCCTGCTATGACAATATAAGCTGGGTGTTTAGTGGGTACCTACCAGTCATATACGATTACACAGACACCTGCTTTCATTTTTTATAATGCATTTTGGTATCATTAATCTACAATTACATGTGCAATATTATGATGATTAAACTACCTCCTTCATCACGTCTACCCCACCAACCCCATTTTGTTACTGTCCATCAGCATAGTGAGATGCTATAGAATCACTACTTGTCTTCTCTGAGTTGTACAGCCCTCCCCGTGCCCCCCCAACATTACAGCTGCTAGTCATAATGCCCCTTTTTCCCCCTTATCCCTCCCTTCACACCCATCTTCCCCAGTCCCTTTCCCTTTGGTAACTACTAGTCCTTTCTTGGGTTCTGTAAGTCTGCTGCTGTTTTGTTCCTTCAGATTTTTTCTTTGTTCTTATACTCCACATATGAGTGAAATCATTTGGTACTTGTCTTTTTTGACTTGGCTTATTTCACTGAGCATAAGACCCTCTAGCTCCATCCATGTTGTTGCAAATGGTAGGATTTGTTTTCTCCTTATCGCTGAATAATAATTCCATTGTGTATATGTACCACATCTTCTTTATCCATTCATCTACTGATGAACACTTAGGTTGCTTCCATTTCCTGGCTATTGTAAATATGCTGCGATAAACATAGGGTTACATATGTCTTTTTGAAACTGGGCTGCTGCATTCTTAGGGTAAATTCCTAGGATGGAATTCCTGGGTCAAATGGTATTTCTATTTTGAGTTTTTTGAGGAACCTCCATACTGCTTTCCACAATAGTTGAACTAATTTACGTTCCCACCAGCAGTGTAGGAGGGTTCCCTTTTCTCCACATCCTCGCCAACATTTGTTCTTTGTGTTTTTGATGTTGGCCATCCTCACTGGTGTGAGGTGATATCTCATTGTGGTTTTAATCTGCATTTCTCTGTTGATTAGCAATGTGGAGCATCTTTTCATGTGCCTGTTGGCCATCTGAATTTCTTCTTTGGAGAAGTGTCTATTCATGTCCTCTGCCCATTTCTTAATTGGAATATTTGCTTTTTGTTTGTTAAGGTACGTGAATTCTTTATATATTTTGGATGTCAACCCCTTATCGGATACATCATTTATGAATATATTTTCCCATACTGTAGGATGTCTTTTTGTTCTACTGATGGTGTCCTTTGCTGTACAGAAGCTTTTCAGCTTGATATAGTCCCACTTGTTCATTTTTGCTTTTGTTTCCCTTGCCCGGGGAGATATATTCATGAAGAAGTCGCTTGTGTTTATGTCCAAGAGTTTTTTGCCTATGTTTTTTTCTAAGAGTTTTATGGTTTCATGACTTACATTCAGGTCTTTGATCCATTTTGAGTTTACTTTTGTGTATGGGGTAGACAGTAATCCAGTTTCATTCTCTTACATGTAGCTGTCCCGTTATTCCAACACAAGCTGCTGATGAGGCTGTCATCTCCCCATTGTATATCCAAGGCTCCTTTATCAAATATTAATTGACAGTATATGTTTGGGTTAATATTTGGATTTTCTATTCTGTTCCACTAGTCTGTGGGTCTGTTTTTGTGCCAATACCAAATTATCTTGATTACTGTGGCTTTGTAGTAGAGCTTGAAGTCGGGGAACGTAATTCTCCCTGTTTGATTCCTCCTTCTCAGGATTGCTTTGGTTATTAGGGGTCTTTTCTGGTTCCATATGAATTTTAGAATTATTTGTTCCAGTTCATTGAAGAAAGCTATTGGTATTTAGATAAGGATTGCATTGAATCTGTAGATTGCTTTAGGTAGTATAGCCATTTTGACAATATTTATTCTTCCTAGCCAAGAGCATGGGATGAATTTCCATTTGTTAGTGTCCTCTTTAATTTTTCTTAGGAGTGTCTTGTAGTTTTCAGAGTACAGGTCTTTCACTTCCTTCATTAGGTTTATTCCTAGGTATTTTATTCTTTTTGATGCAATTGTGAATGGAATTGTTTTTCTGATTTCTCTTTCTGTTAGTTCATCGTTAGTGTTTAGGAAAGCAACAGATTTCTGTATGTTAATTTTTTATCCTACAACTTTGTTGAATTCAGATATTTGTTCTAGTAGTTTTGGAATGGAGTCTTTACGTTTTTTTACGTACAGTATCATGTCATCTGCAAATAGTGACAATTTGACTTCTTCTTTACCAATCTGGATGCCTTGTATGTCTTTGTTTTGTCTGATTGTGGTGGCTAGCACTTCTAGTACTATGTTGAATAACAGTGGACAGAGTGGGCATCCTTGTCTTGTTCCCGATCTTAGATGAAAAGCTTTCAGCTTCTTGCTGTTAAGTATGATGTTAGCTGTGGGTTTGTCATATATAGCCTTTATGATGTTGAGGTACTTGCCCTCTATACCCATTTTGTTGAGAGTTTTAATCATGAATGGATGCTGAATTTTGTCCAATACTTTTTCAGCATCTATGGACATGATGTGGTTTTTGTTCTTCTTTTTGTTGATGTGGTGGATGATGTTGATGGATTTTCGAATGTTGTACCATCCTTGCATCCCTGGGCTTAATACCACTTGATCATGGTGTATGATCCTCTTGATGTATTTTTGGATTCGGTTTGCTAATATTTTGTTGAGCATTTTTCCATCTACATTCATCAGGGATATTGGTCTCTAATTTTCTTTTATGGTGAGGTCTTGGTATTAGAGTGATGCTGGCTTTGTAGAATGAATTTGGAAGTATTCCCTCTTCTTCTATATTTTGAAAAACTTTTAAGGAGAATTGGTGTTATTTCTCCTCTATATGTCTGGTAGAATTCAGAGGTGAATCCATCTGTTATGGGGGTTTTGTTCTTGGGTAGCTTTTTGATTACCGATTGAATTTCGTTGCTGGTGATTGTTCTGTTTAGGTTTTCTGTTTCTTCTTTGGTCAGTCTTGGAAGGTTGTATTTTTCTAAGAAGCTGTCCATTTCTTCTATGTTTTGCAGCTTGTTAGCATATAGATTCTCATAATATTCTCTTATAATTCTTTGTATTTCTGTGGGGTCTGTCGTTTTTTTTCCTTTCTCATTTGTGATTCTGTTTATGTGTGTAGATTCTCTTTTTCTCTTAATGAGTTTGGCTAGGGGTTTCTCTATTTTGTTTATTTTTTCAAAGAACCAGCTCTTGGTTTCATTGATTTTTTCTATTGTTTTATTCTTCTCAATTTTATTTATTTCTTCTCTCATGTTTATTATGTCCCTCCTTCTGATGACTTTGGGTCTCATTTGTTCTTCTTTTTCCAATTTCAGTAATTGTGTCTTTAGACTATTCATTTGGGAATGTTCTTCCTTCTTTAAAAGAGGCCTGAACTGCAATATACTTTCCTCTTAGAACTACCTTTGCTGCATCCCACCGAAGTTGTGGCTTTGTGTTGTTGTTGTCATTAGTTTCTATATATTCTTTGATTTCTGTTTTGATTTAGTCATTAACCCACTGATTAATTAGGAGCATGTTGTTAAGTCTCCATGTATTTGTGAGCCTTTTTGATTTCTTTCTAAAATTTATTTCTAGTTTTATACCTTTGTGATCTGAGAAGTTGGTTGGTAGAATTTCAATATTTTTGAATTTATTGAGATTTTTTTTGTGGCCTAGTATGTGGTCTATTGTGGAAAATGTTCCATGTGCACTTGAGAAGAATGTGTATCCTGTTGCGTTTGGGTGTAGAGTTCGGAAGATGTCTGTTAGGTCCATCTGTTCTAGTGTGTTGTTCAGTGCCTCTGTGTCTTTACTTTTTTCTGTCTGGTTTTCTGTCCTTTGCATTGAATGGTGTGTTGAAGTCTCCTAAAATGAATGCATTTCTTTCTATTTCCTCCTTTAATTCTGTTAGTATTTGTTTCACATATGCTGGCGCTCCTGTTTTGGGTGCATATATATTTATAATGGTTATATCTTTTTGTTGGACTTTCCTCTTATCATTATGTAGTGTCCTTCTGTATCTCTTGCTACTTTCTTCGTTTTGAAGTCTATTTTATCTGATACAAGTACTGCAACACCTGTTTTTTTCTCCTTGTTGTTTGCATGAAATATGTTTTTCCATCCCTTCACTTTTAGTCTGTGTATATCTTTGGGTTTGAGGTGTGTCTCTTGTAAGCAGCATATAGATGGGTCTTGCTTTTTTATCCCTTCTATTACTCTGTGTCTTTTGATTGGTGCATTCAGTCCATTTACATTTAGGGTGATTATCGATAGATATGTACTTATTGCCCTTGCTGGCTTTAGATTCGTGGTTACCAAAGTTTCAAGGGTTGCTTCTTTACCATCTAACAATCTAACTTAACTTTCTTGTTAAGTTATTGTAAACACTGTCTGATGTATCTTTATTTCTCTCCCTTCCTATTCTTCCTCCTCCATTCTTTATATACTAGATGTTTTATTCCTTGCTTTGAGTTAGTATTTGGATGGTCTGCTTTCTTTGCTATGATTTTATTGTGTCTGGTGACATCTTTTTAGCCTTAGGAATGCTTCCATCTAGAGTAGTCCGTTTAAGATATCCTGTAGAGGTGGTTTATGAGAGGCAAAATCCCTGAAGTTTCGCTTGTCTGGAAATTGTTTAATCCCTCCATCATATTTAAATGATAATCGTGCTGGATAGAATATTCTTGGCTCAAGGCCCTTCTGTTTCATTACGTTAAATATATCATGCCATTCTCTTCTGGCCTGTAAGGTTTCTGTTGAGAAGTCTGATGACAGTCTGATGGGTTTTCCTTTGTAGGTGATCTTTTTTCTCTCTCTAGCTGCCTTTAATGCTCTGTCTTTATCTTTGGTCTTTGCCATTTTAATTATTATGTGTCTTGGTGTTGTCTTCCTTGGGTCCCTTGTGTTGGGAGATCTGTGGGCTTCCGTGGACTGTGAGACAGTTTCCTTCACCAACATGGGGAATTTTTCAGCAATTATTTCTTCAAATACACTTCATATCCGTTTTTCTCTCTCTTCTTCCTCTGGTACTCCTATATTGCGAATATTCTGTTTGGATTGGTCACACAGTTCTCTTAATATTCTTTCATTCCTAGAGATCCTTTTATCTTTCTCTGCCTCAGCTGCTCTGTATTCCTGTTCTCTGATTTCTATTCCATTAACAGTCTCTTTCATCTTGTCCAGTCTGCTGCTAAGCCCGTCGATCGCTTGTCTCAATTCTGCATTGTGTTTCCTGACTTCCCTCACTTCCTCCCTAAACTCTTGCATATTTCTCTGTAGATCCATCAGCATGGTTATGACTTTTGTTCTGAATTCTTTTTCAGGAAGGTTGTGCACTTCCATCCCTTCAGGTTCCCTCTCTGGTGTTGTCTGGGTCTGGGTGAGTTTTGTTTTACCATATTCCTCTGTCTTTTCATGGCAATAGAAATGGTCACTGGTAGGTGCCACGTATGTCAGCTGGACTCTTTAAGACTTTAAAAAAAAAAAAAACGAAGAAAAAAGAAAAAGAAAGAAAAAAAGAATGAAAAGAAAGAAAAGAGGAAAAAGAAAAAGTAGGACAAGAAGGAAAAGAAAAGAAAAAAAAAACCGCCCACCTGAAGTAGATTCTGTGAGAATGCTTTAGGTGCCTCTGTTGCTCCACTATTTTGCAGCCGCGCCGCTCCGCAGGGCCCTTTGTAGCTCTGGCCAGGGTGGGAACGAATGGGAGGCTGTTGATTTTTGTGGGAAGTCTGAGTGCGACTACTCTTTCCTGGTCGCCAGCCCAGTGGTCCGAAATTCCCCATGACTCCCAGCCTGCTGGGCTGAGTGTGGTGGGACGATCCTGGGCCCTTGTCTCTTTAAGACCGCTAAAAAAAGAGGGCGTGCTTTTCTTTTGTCCCAGGAGCCGGCTGCGAGGGCCCGGGTGGTTCTCAAGCTCAGATCCTGCACCCTGTGTCTCTCCAATCTCCGATTCACTGCGCGATGTGTGTCAGCCCTTCCGGCAAAGATCACCAGGGCTGGTTATTTCACGGGCCTGTACTTCCACTCCCTCCCAGCTCTGAATCCTCTCCTCCCTCTGGTGTCCTGGGGTGGGGGAGTGCTCCGGTTCCACCGGGTCATGGCTCCATATCTTACCCGCCTCGCGGGGTGCCAAGTCTTCTCAGGTGTAGCTGCAGGCTGTGTGCTGTCCTGTATCTTCTGGTCTATTTTTTAGGAATAGTTGTATTTGTTGTATTTTCATAAATACGTATGGTTTTGGGAGGAGATTTCTGCCGCCCTGCTCACGCTGCCATCTTCCTGGAAATCCCACACACCTGCTTTCAACCCAGTAGTACCTGTAGCTGTTCAGTGTTCCAATGAAGAATCAAGGACTGACTGTTGGAGGGGAATAGTTAGGTCCGACCAGTTGATACCTGCAGGATATTAGAATGACTGCTTCAGTCACCTCTTCACTCTTATCCACTCCCAGCTTCTATGTATATGTAGCCAGACTTTATCCATAGGGGGACTAGTAAATGGGGTAGGAAGAGTTAACTTTTTTTCATCATAGGCCAGGATAATAACAAGTGTTCCCCTGAAGTTGAGGGAGGTCTGGCTTCACACTTTTCCCACCTTCTTTGCATTGTGAGATGCCAGAGCTTCATGCAGTAACTCAAAATCATCATTGCAAAGATGATGACTCAAAGACTGAATATAGCATTGTGAAGGTAGTTTTGAGGGTGTCGGTCTATAGTGTGTGAAACATGTTGAATTTAATTCTGACTTTCCTAGAGTCATAAGTACAATTGAATCATCTGTAAAACTCAGTAGTACATACAGGGAATAAAAATAAATTGTGCCTAGAAGGTAATGAAGGGGTTCACAGAGGAAAAGATACTTGAACTCTTGAGTAAATAGATGGCTTTACTGGTGGAAGTTTCTGCGTGATAAAACTGAGATCTTGAAACCTTACTCAAATCAGAAAAGGGGTCTGGTTCAGAATACATTATTTGGGACTAAGCTCAGTTAAATATCTTTATACCCTAATTCTATATGCATAAACTTCAGCAATTTCTAAGCTGCCATTATTAAGTTGTCTTTGTAAATTATACACTAGATGATTGAATGTTTTTTACATGGAACAATTGTTAATTGAACTTTTATTATGATTCAGGTACTGTGCTGAATTCTTGAGACACCTACATGGATAAGATATGAATAAAGTCTTAAAGAGGCAAAAGTCCAGAGGAAAGACAGAAATGTTTACAGTTATGCAAATAGGGAACTGTGTTCATATGAAATGTGCCTTTTGTGTGCATGGGTTATGATGATTCCCACTGGAGTGGAGAATTAGGGAGCTAGAGAATGGTGCTTGAAGGAGATGGCAATTAAGTTGATAGAGATATTTTTAAAGCTAAACTTCAAGTACCTGGTGTCTAAGGTTTCTTTAATTCTAAGTTGAGTTAGGCTTTTCTGGTAAAATCACAGTCTCTCACAGCATTTAGTTACTTGTCTGTACAAAGAGAATTACTACTTTTTAATAAGGACCCTGAGATTCTGCATGGTTCAGGATCAACAAAGCAATATGTTTTTTATTCTTATTAATAACATTACTATAAACTACTACTATGTTACCATTACTGCTACTGTAACTACTTCTACTGTTTTTAGCACAACTTCCTAATGCTATTACCCCTCTTCCTTCTAGTACTATTACTACTTCTACTGATATTTGTTTTTACCAGGAACTGCTTTAAGTTCTCTACAATTTTAAAATGGGAGATATATCAATTTTTAGGAAATATTTTCAAGAGTACTGATTTAAAAAGTGACTGTTTCACAAAAACTTAATAATAAAATTATCCCCATTTTCAAAAAGTATTCTGATAATTTAAATTCTAGTTATGAGTGGTTATCTTATGTTTTCTTATGTTTCTTGGTAATATTTTATGTATGGTGGTATAATTGAATTTTTATAATTAGATTTATTCCAAATAAAAATCAGCCTACATATAAAGCTTTTCTCTACTTAAATATATGCTTTTTCATCACTCTTCAAGATTCTGAGTATTCTCTTGGTGTTTAGATCAGTAAGGGTATTTTTGTGTTTTAGAATTGCTCTAGAGAGTGGGTGGGTCTTGATTCCTGACTTGGATTTTCTTGCTGTTCTTGGATTGTTAATTTAGATGCTTAATTTCCTCATCTGTAAAATGTGGTTAAGTAATAAATGTAAAATCTTTAGCCCAGTGTCTGGCATAAAGTAATGGCTTAATAAGTGTTAACTGTTACTATTGTTAACTGAATAGGAGTTCCTTAGTAAGGAATAGAAATCCTGGAATAGTAGTTCCTGGCCTTAAAGTTACCAACCTTGGAAACTGATTACCTTGGGGCCATTTTGAGCCAAGACTAGATTCTAGGAAGCACCTTTTCATTTAGGTGTTTATTCATTTGAGCACATATTTTTGCATTGTTTTAACTTTAGCAGAATACCTAAGACAAGTCAATTAATTTCATTTCTATACTTATACACCTACTTATATACCTATAGAGAAGACTGCCTATAGGATGACCTATTCTGGGTGTGCCTTTCTGACCTGAAGCTAATCACATGCTTAATGGGCTTTGCTGAAGATTTTAAAAAGAATTCTAATATTGTAAAATAGTATGGAAGAAACAGGCTCTTGATATATCTCTAAATTCTGGCATACGATGTGACACAGGTTGGCTAAGCTTCCCTATGATGTAATAAGCATAATCATAAGAGTTGCTGAGGGAACCTTGGTAAGTTTGTCTCATTTGGGATAAGTTAGAGGAATATGAACTATATATGTAGGGAGAGATTCCTTTTTAAAGAAAGAACTAGATTAAAAAACACCTTGTTTCATATGTTGCCAGGCATCACTGATAACTGATGAAGGCAGCATAAAAAGTCAGACAAATGTAGCAAAGTCTAAGTTATATCTCCTATGATCTTTTTAGTCAGAAGATCTAGGTTCTAGAACTAGGTATGTAAAATGTTGAGAACCTGCTAAGGGGAGTAGTCTGTGATAGTCAAATGTTTGAGGGCTTTGATTTTTCTTTCTTCTTCTCCTTAGGCAGTGGAGGTTGGAAGTACACTCAGAGTCACAGAAAGCTGTGTGTATGGCTAATGTTCTGTAAAGAGATGGTCAGTCCTCTACCCCAGATAATATCTATCTTAGGTACTTAGATTTTTAGAATAATAGTGATACTATACTTTAGGTTCTGCTAGCTAGAGGGAATTTGATATAGGCAATTGCAGAACAGCAGATAAATCTTATTTTAAAAATATTTATGACTTAGTGTGCCACCAGTTAGTGTGACTTATAATATGAAACCATTCTTCAAAATCCTAGGATGGTAATTTAATTTATTATATACACTTTGTATTTTGGGGTTTTAAAAAAATTGCTACATGGGAAGGAGGTGGCTTAAAAACAAGTTGGGTTCTTTAACACACCAATAAGTTACTTGACAGTTTGACTAACTATAATTGAAGATAGAGTTTTTAATTCATTTAATTTTGGTTTCTAGAGGATGCTACAAAACACCTAGTCAATCAATAGAGTGGTACTTTTAATATGTATTGTTAAAAGCCAAATATGTGGAGTAATAACTATATGTTGACACTTTATCTAGGAGATTTTATTTGTTGACAATTTCAGATAAAGTTTTCCTGATCCTGAAATAAATATTTAGTTACTTTTTATCATAATTATCTTATGTATAACACTATTATATTTTCCTGTTTGTGTGTGTGTTTGTATTTGTCTATTGACTATTTTCTTACCAGAATGAAAGTTCCATGGAGAACTTCTTTTTTTCCTTTTTTATCAAAACACTTATTAAATGCCAGTTTCACTTGGCCTGAGCATAGAGTTAAAAGCCTTGTGCCTGGTTAAATCCATGAGAATTTCTTCCCCTTTTCCATGTTCACAGAGCAGCTACATCTTACAGTTGGGCTGGTGCTGTTGCCTTCAAAGGAGGGGATAAATATACCAGAGCAAGATTCTGCTGAACCAGAATGGAGGCAGGAAAAAGGGCATTGATCTAATAATCCTTCCAACCAACACTTCAGGACATATCTTGAGCTCCTAAAATACACCTGACACATAGTAGGTGGTCAATAAGTACTTGATTAATGGAGGATTTTCCTTTCTTTCTTTTTTTTTGAGGGGAAGAGTAGCAAAGTTCAGATTTGAGTGAACTATAAATAACTTTTAGTTCATTTTCATAAAGACTGTGCCAGGAAAATATATTTGCACAATAAAAGAATACATTTCAACACTTTAAAGATAAATAATTAAAAACTCATTAGTTTTAAGTCTCATTAGTTTTCATAATTATAATCTGTTAAGGGAAAATATAAATTGTGATAATTAAATTGAGAATTCAAGAGAAATTTTGATTTTTGAAGTGATAATACCATTGTGATAAAAATTATTAATGTAATTAAAATTTTAGAAAAACCTGAATACCATGAAATCACTAAAAGCTGAAAGCCAAAACAAAATCTCTGAAGTAGACCTTTATTCTAGAATCAGGAGGAGAAAAGGAATAAAGCTTAGGTTATAAGTAGGATATGTATTGCCAAAGCAGGGCAATCTGAGGCTTAATGTTGTCAATCAAGAGAAATGCTCTAAAATAGACGTTAGATGGAGGAACCCAGAAATAATACCTTCAACCTACTGTTGAAATTAGACTGTTTGGGGCCTATCAAAGAATCTCCTGAAGAGCGTGACTAAGTTCATTTAGTTTAGTGCTATCTCCAGTGCCCAGTGCAGTGTCTGGCACTGTGTTCCCTGCACAAAGTTTTTTCTTGAAAAAATGAATTAATCTGTAGGTAATAGATTTCTGAGAGCTGACTTAAGGTGTTTCTAAGGTGTCTTTATTCTCAGATTGCCATAGGTTTTTAGTCATAGCTGCTCCTATATCATTTTTCTTTGAGTTTCTCAACCTTTTGAAGTAAGGGATCAGAATTTATGCTTTTGGCCCTTGCTAATAATATGCTTTAAATTATTTTCTGCCTTGTTCTCATCTACAGCTGGACCCTTATTTTCATGAAAGAGGACAAGCTTCTCTAGTTTTTTAAGTTCTAGTAGCTGAAATATGAATCTGTGACTAGTGCACTAATCTTGAGATAGAAAGTCTTATAATTGTTTTCTTAGTCAAGTTACTTTAAATAAAGTTCCAGTAGGTTTAATTGTCCTGCTAAAGAAGTTTGTCAGACTTATATAAAGTTATGATGATTGATTCAAGAGATTAGGAATGAGTCATTAATGCTTCTCTCTTGCAGTTAGTGATTTCAAACCTTTTTTGTGTTGATAGCAATGAAAAATCATTTAGTCCTTGCTGGATATGAAGAAACTTACAGAATTACCATTGTTTGTATCTTCATGGAATGAAAGAGGTGGATTAAATTGTACTTTTACCAGTGTAAATAAAGAAAGGACTTAGTCCAGAGTTCTATTCCTAGGCTTTTATTTCATTACAATCTTTTTCTTTTCTTTTCAAAGACATACTCCTGTCATTTTAATACATCCTAAAAATTGATGAGTTCATTTAATATGTTAATGTGCCTCCCTTTCACTCTTATTTCAAGTGCTCTATAGCCACTTATGAGTAGGGGATACTGTATTGGATAGTGTACACAACATTTCTTCATTGTAGATACAGCTGATATAGACATTTTCTCTTACAGACTTTAGTGATCCAGATAATTATAATTTTTAAGATAAGATTCTCAGTATTTTTTGGCAAGCTATTGGTAATATAAAATTTATTTTGATTATGTTATAGGTATGTGATTAATTTTTATTATTCTGTGTTTTTAAATATCATTTTTATCTAATTTTGAGACTAGCTCCCATTTTTGTAATATAAATTGGAAATTTTGAGATGTAATTAGAAATTATCCTTACAGGTAACAAAAAAGTTTAATCCTGTTAAGTGAGGTAATGAATATAATAGTGAAAATTTCTTTTAAGGTTCTTATTATCAGTATTTAGGTAATATGGGGGCTTTTGAAACATCCCCTCTAACTCTTAATGTATTTTCCAGTATAGTGCCAGGCTCACAAAAGTTGCTGATTAAATGTCGGTTCTTTGAATGCATATATCCATTCACTTAGGCATGGTTCCCATACTAGGTGATCATAAGAATTCCCTGAGGAGCTTTATAAAAACACAGATATTCATGACATATCTATTATATAGCATATGTACTAGTGCACACAAAGGATTCTATCTAATTTTTATTAGCATTAACTCCTTGAGATAGAATTGCTGGCTCAAAAGATTGAATTATTTTTGAGATTTTTGATTCATGGAAACAAATCCCCTTCAGGAAGGTTGTACCAATTTACAAGCTTTTCCTCACATCTTCTCTAGACTGAGTCTTAGTGAACTTTTAATACTGTATCAGTTGATGAAAAGAATCTCTTATTTTAGTTTGCATTTCTTTGATTATGAGTGAGATTCATCATTTTTCATAATTTTTTTGATATGAATTTCTTTTTTTTTTCTTTTTTCTTTTTTTAGTGAGTTGCCTTTTTTTGATAGATGTTCTCTCCCCTATCCGAGGTTCTTAGTGTTGATCAGTAATGAGTTGAATGATAAGACTAGAAGGCAATGACTAAGAACATGAATTGGTGTCCAGAAGGTGGGATGATTCTGATTATCATGCCTGGTGCAGATATAGGCAAGATGTTAAATCTATCACAGATCTTCAGTATTGTACATATTTCCATGTATTCTCTCATAAATGGTATCTTTCATGAATGGTCCTATTCAGTTTGAGAGTGGGGAAATTGAATTTAGAATTTTCTTATATGAAGAAATCACATATTTTGCTATAATCATTTGAAAATTGATCATTCTAATTTGGACTTGGGTGGGGTTGGGATTAGTTTGAAGTAATGTCATTAATAATACCATCTGACTTTATGATTTCTTGCCTATGTATATATAAATACAATTGGAACAGAAGCCCCTTAGTTATGAGGACTGTTTATCTTTGTGTCCCTTGTGCCTCATGGTATCTTACACTCTAAAAGAAAACTCATTTCCTCTGTTCACAGTGCTTCTGTTACCAGATGTGTAGGTTTTCCACACCAAGCAATTCTCTGATTCTCTGAGGACACCAACAGTTAGCACAGACCCTACAGATTAAAGACTTAGTCCCATAAGAATACCCCTTATTTCAGACATCAATTGCAAGTAATGGGTACCCAGGTTACCTACATTTCTGTCTGACTTGGCTACAAACTGTTGGGGGGATCCCACAATCTCCTCGTAAAGTTTGATAATTTGCTATCATGGCCTACAGAACTCAGAAACACATTTACCAGTTTATTACAGAGAATATAATAAAAGATAAAGATGAACAGCTAGATGAAGCGGTACATAGGAGAGGTCCAAAAGAGTCCTGAGTACAGGAACTTCTGTCTCTGTGGGGATGGGGTGTATCACCTTCCCTGCATGTGCATGTGTTCACCAATTTATAAGCTCTCCAAATCCTGTAGTTTAGGGCTTTTTATGGAGGCTTCATCACATAGGCATGATTGATTATTAATTCATTGTCCAGCCCCTTTCTGCAACCTGGAGGATAGGGAATGAGGCTGAAACTTACAAGCTTCTAATCATAGTTTGGTCTTTTTAGTGACCAGCTCCCATCCTGAAAGCTATCTGGGAGTCCACGAAGAGTAGCCTCATTAGAACAAAAGACACTCCTCTTATCAGGACATTCTAAGGGATTTAGGAGCTCTGTGTAAGATACTTCTATCACCCCCGTCACTCAGGCAGTTAAAAGGTTTGTGATCTCTGTCAGGAACTAGTGTCAAAGACCAAATATCAGAATAAAAGATGTTCCTAGCACCCCTATGACCCAAGAAATTACAAGGGTTTTAGAGCTCTGTGTGGGAACCAGGGGCAGAAATATATATTACTTACTATGTTACAAAATATTATTACTTATGTCACACCATGACTGGGGGCTTTAGAAGTGCTTGTTTATCATGTTTACTTTTTTAATTTGAATTTTCCCTTTCTGTTTCACCATTATGATAATATCTCCATTTTGGGACTAATGAAATTATTGTGAAGTGTGAAACATGGGTGTACAAATATCTCTGAGACCTTGTGTTTAGTTCTTTTGGGTATATACCCAGAAGTGGAATTTCTGGGACATTCTATTTTTTAATTTTTTGAGGAACTACTGTTTCCACATTGGCTGCAAAACTTTACATTCCCACCAGCAGGCACAGGGTTCTAATTTCTCCACATCCTTGGCAACACTTGTTACTACTATTTTTTTTTTAATAATTGCCATCTTAATAAGTATGAAGTAATCTCTCATTATGGTTTTGATTTTTGTTTCCATAATGATTAGTGATGTTGAGCATATTTTCATGTGCTTATTGACCATTTGTACATCTTCTTTGGAGAAATGTTTCCTAAAGTCCTTTGCCCATTTTTGAATATTTTTTATTGTTGAGTTTTAGGAATTCTCTATATATTCTGGGTATTAATCCTATAACCTCAATTCTAAGTGATTTATAATTTTGTAGCATATACTATGTTTTCTTGGTAGTCTTCAATAGAGTCCCTTTTTTGTGGTGGTAAGGGAGTGTGGTTTTATTATTTTAAAAACAGCTTTATTGAGGTATGATTGACATAGAAAGAAAGCACTGAACATTTTGAAATGTGCAACTTGGAAAGTTTTTTTTTGCCAATTTCTTTTTTATTTTGCTATTATTAATATACAGTTACATGAGCAACATTATGGTTACTAGACACCCCCTATTATCAAGTCCCCACCACATACCTCATTGCAGTCACTGTCCATCAGCATAGTAGGATGTTATAGAATCACTACTTGTTTTCTCTGTGTTATACTGCCTTCCCCATATACCCCCACCCCACCTCCACCCCCGCTACATTATATGTGCTAATTGTAATAGTCCTTTTTCCCCCTTATTCCTCCTTTCCCACCCATATTCCCCAGTCCCTTTCCCTTTGGTAACTGTTAGTCCATTCTTGGGTTCTGTGAGTCTGCTGCTGTCTTGTTCCTTAACTTTTTTCTTTGTTCTTATATTCCACAGATGAGTGAAATCATTTGATACTTCTCTTTCTCCACCTGGCTTATTTCACTGAGCATAATACCCTCTAGCTCCATCCATGTTGTGGCAAATGGTAGGATTTGTTTTCTTCTTATGGCTGAATAATATTCCATTGTGTATATATACCACATCTTCTTCATCCATCATCTACTGATGGACTCATAGGTTGCTTCCATTTCTTGGCTATTGTAAAGAGTGCTGCAATAAACATAGGGGTGCGTATGTCTTTTTCAAACTGGGCTGCTGCATTTTTAGGATAAATTCCTAGGAGTGGAATTCCTGGGTCAAATGTTATTTCTATTTTGAGTTTTTTGAGGAACCTCCATACTGCTTTCCACAATGGTTGTACTAATTTACATTCCCACCAGCAGTGTAGGAGGGTTCCCCTTTCTCCACATCCTCGCCAACATTTGTTGTTGTTTGTCTTTTGGATGGCAACCATCCTAACTGGTGTGAGGTGTTATCTCATTGTGGTTTTAATTTGCATTTCTCTGATGATTAGTGATGTGCAGCATCTTCTCATGTGCCTGTTGGCCATCTGAATTTCTTCTTTGGAGAAGTGTCTGTTCAGCTCCTCTGCCCATTTTTTAATTGGCTTATTTGCTTTTTATTTGTTGAGGTGCATGAGCTCTTTACATAATTTGGATGTCAACCGCTTATCGGATATGTCATTTATGAATATATTCTCCCATACTGTAGGCTGTCTTTTTGTTCTGCTGATGGTATCCTTTGCTGTACAGAAGCTTTTTAGTTTGATATAGTCTCATTTGTTCATTTTTGCTTTTGTTTCCCTTGCCCAGGGAGATATGTTCATGAAGTTGCTCATGTTTATGTCCAAGAGATTTTTGCCTATGTTTTTTTCTAAGAGTTTTATGGTTTCATGACTTACATTCAGGTCTGTGATCCATTTTGAGTTTACTTTTGTGTATGGGGTTAGACAGTAATCCAGTTTCATTCTCTTACATGTAGCTGTCCAGTTTTGCCAACAGCAGCTGTTAAAGAGGCTGTCATTTCCCCATTGTATATCCATGGCTCCTTTATCGTATATTAATCGACCATATATGTTTGGGTTTATATCTGAACTCTCTATTCTGTTCCACTGGTCTATGGGTCTGTTCTTGTGCCAATACCAAATTGTCTTGATTAGTGTAGCTTTGTAGTAGAGCTTGAAGTCAGGGAGCATAATTCCCCCTGCTTTATTCTTCCTTCTGAGGATTGCTTTGGCTATTCGGGGTCTTTTGTGGTTCCATATGAATTTTAGAACTATTTTCTCTAGTTCATTGAAGAATGCTGTAGGTATTTTGATAGGGATTGCATTGAATCTATAGATTGCTTTAGGCAGGGTGGCCATTTTAACAATATTAATTCTTCCTAGCCAAGAGCATGGGATGAATTTCCATTTATTAGTGTCCTCTTAAATTTCTCTTAGGAGTGTCTTACCGTTTTCAGGGTATAGGTGTTTCACTTCCTTGGTTAAGTTTATTCCTAGGTATTTTATTTTTTTGGATGCAATTGTGAATGGAATTGTTTTCCTGATTTCTCTTTCTGCTAGTTCATGTTAGTGTATAGGAATGCAACAGATTTCTGTGTATTAATTTTGTATCCTGCAACTTTGCTGAATTCAGATATTAGATCTAATAGTTTTGGAGTGGATTCTTTAGGGTTTTTTATATACAGTATGTCATCTGCAAACAGCAACAGTTTGACTTCTTCCTTGCCAATCTGGATGCCTTTTATTTATTTGTGTTGTCTGATTGCTGTGGCTATGACCTCCAGAACTATGTTGAATAAAAGTGAGAAGAGTGGGCATCTTTGTCTTGTTCCCGATTTTACAGGAAAATTTTTCAGTTCCTCGCTGTTAAGTATAATGTTGGGTGTGGGTTTGTCATATATGGCCTTTATTTTGTTGAAGTACTTGCCCTCTATACCCATTTTGTGGAGAGTTTTTATCATGAATGAATGTTGAATTTTGTCAAATGCTTTTTCAGCATCTATGGAGATGATCATGTGGTTTTTGTACTTGTTTTTGTTGATGTAGTGGATAATGTTGATGGATTTTCAAATGTAGCATCCTTGCATCCATGGTATGAATCCCATTTGATTATGATGGATGATCTTTTTGATGTGTTTTTGAATTCGGTTTGCTAATATTTTGTTGAGTATTGTTGCATCTATGTTCTTCAAGTATATTGGTCTGTATTTTCTTTTTTTGTGGTGTCTTTGCCTGGTTTTGGTATTAGAGTGATGTTGGCCTTGTAGAATGAGTTTGGGAGTATTCCCTCCTCTTCTACTTTTTGGAAAACTTTAATGAGGATGGGTATTAGGTCTTCACTAAATGTTTGATAAAATTCTGCAGTGAAACCATATAGTCCAGGAGTTTTGTTCTTAGGTAGTTTTTGATTACCAGTTCAATTTCTTTGCTGGTAACTGGTCTATTCATATTTTCTGTTTCTTCCTGGGTCAGCCTTGGAAGGTTGTATTTTTCTAGAAAGTTGTCCATTTCTTCTAGGTATCCAGTTTGTTAGCATATAAGTTTTCATAGTATTCTCTCATAATTCTTTGTATTTCTGTGGTATGTGTAGTGATTTTTCCTTTCTCATTTCTGATTCTGTTTATGTGTGTAGACTCTTTTTTTCTTCATAAGTCTGGCCAGGGATTTATCTATTTTGTTAATTTTCTTGAAGAACCAGCTCCTGGTTTCACTGATTCATTCTATTGTTTTATTTTCCTCAATTTTATTTATTTCTGCTTTAATCTTTATTATGTCCCTCCTTCTACTGACTTTGGGCCTCATTTGTACTTCCTTTTCTAGTTTCATTAATTGTGAGTTTAGAGTGTTCGTTTGGGATTGTTCTTCTTTCCTGAGGTAGGCCTGTATTGCAATATATTTCCCTCTTAGCACAACATTTTCTGCATCCCACAGATTTTGTGGTGTTGAATTACTGTTGTCATTTGTCTCCATATATTTCGTGATCTCTGTTTTTATTTGGTCATTAATCCATTGATTATTTAGGAGCATGTTATTAAGCCTCCATGTGTTTGTGGGCTTTTTTGTTTTCTTTGTGCATTTTATTTCTAGTTTCATACCTTTGTGATCTGAGAAGCTGGTTGGTACAATTTCAGTCTTTTTGAATTTACTGAGGTTCTTTTTGTGGCCTAGTATATGATCTAGTATATGAAAATGTTCCATGTGCACTTGAGAAGAATGTGTATCCTGTTGCTTTTGGATGGAGGGTTCTGTAGATATCCGTTAGGTCCATTTGTCATAATGTGTTGTTCTGTGCCTCTGTCTCTTATTTTCTGTCTGGTTGATCTGTCCTTTGGAGTGAATGGTGTGTTGAAGTCTCCTAAAATCAAAGCATTGCATTCCATTTCCCCCTTTAATTCTGTTAGTATTTGTTTCACGTATATAGGTGATCCTGTGTTGGTTGTATAGATGTTTATAATAGTTATATCGTCTTGTTGTACTGACTCCTTTATCATTATGTAATGTCCTTCTTTGTCTCTTGTGACTTTCTTTGTTTTGAAGTCTATTTTGTCTGATACAAGTAGTGCAACTCCTGCTTTTTTCTCACAATTAGTTGCATGAAATATCTTTTTCCATCCCTTTCCTTTCAGTCTGTGTATGTCTTTGGGTTTGAAGTGAGTCTCTTGTAGATGGGCAGCATATAGATGGGTCTTGTTTTTTTATCCATTCAGTAACTGTATGTCTTTTGATTGGTGCATTCAGACCTTTTACGTTTAGGGTGATTATTGGTAGGTATGTACTTAGGCAATTCCCTTACTATCTAACAGTCTAATTTAACTCACTTCGTATACTATTACAAACACAACCTAAAGGTTCTTTTATTTTTCCTCCTTTTTCTTCCTCCTCAATTCTTTGTATGTTATGAATCATATTCCGTACTCTTGTCTTCCCTTGGGTGACATCTATTTAGCCTTAGGAGTACTTCCATCTATAGGAGTCCTTCCAAAATGCACTGTAGATTTGGTTTGTGACAGGTAAATTCTCTCAGCCTTTGCTTATCTGAAAATTGGTTAATCATTCCTTCAAAATTAAATGATAACCTTGCCGGGTAGAGTATTCTTGGGTCTAGGCCCTTCTGCTTCATTGCATTAAATATATCATGCCACTCCCTTCTGGCCTATAAGGGTTCTTTTGAGAAGTCTGATGATATGCTGATGAGTTTTCCTTTTTATGTGATCTTTTTTCTCTCTCTAGCTGCTTTTAAAAGTCTCTCCTTATCCTTTATCTTTGCCATTTCAATTATTATATGTCTTGATGTTGTCTTCCTTGGGTCCCTTGTGTTGGGAGATCTGCGCACCTCCATGGCTTGAGAGACTATCTCCTTCCCCAGATTGGGGAAGTTTTCAGCAATTACCTCCTCAATGACACTTTCTATCCCTTTCTCTCTCTCTTCTTCTTCTTGTACCCCTATGATGCGAATATTGTTCCGTTTGGATTGGTCACATAGTTCTCTCAATAGTCTTTCATTCTTAGAGATCCTTTTTTCTCTCTGTGCCTCATCTTATTTGTATTCCTCTTCTCTAATTTCTATTCCATTTACCATCTCTTCTACTACATCTAATCTGCTTTTAAATCCCTCCATTGTATGTTTCATTTCAGATATGGAATTTCTTAATGATTGAATCTCCAACTTATATTCATTCCTGAGTTCTTGAATATTTTTCTGTACCTCCATCAGCATGTTCATTATTTTTATTTTGAACTCTCTTTCACGAAAATTGGTAAGTTCGGTTTCATTTGGCCCTCTTTCTGGAGTTTGTGAGATTTTGGTCTGAACCATGTTCTTTTGATGTTTCATATTTCTGTGTGGTGCCCACTAGTGCATAGAAGCTCCAGTCTCTGGAGCTGCTCAGCCCCTATAGTGAGGTTGGCGGTTGCAGGGGGTGCCTCGGGGGAGGAAGGATGTTTCCTGATTCCCGTCTGTGGTGCCTGTCTCCACTGTGAGAGCCTGTGGGCCAAACACACAGGAGTAAGCCTGTTTGCTTTGCTCTCTAGCTTTTGTAGGCCAGGCCTCCCTGTGGCCGGCCTGACCCCAACATAGTGACTGCCAGTTTCTGAACTGGTGCCAGCAAGCTATAAGGAAGGTGCAGCAGGCTGCATGTCACAGTGGGGAGCCTCGGAGCTGTGTAGGTTGCCAGGGGGATGGAGCACCTGAAGCTCCTCCAAGTTCCCAACCAGCTGGGCAGAGCATGCCCAGACAACCTTAAGCTTTTCCAGGTCTCCCTTCTCCTGTGCAGCAAGCTCTGCCGAAACCCGCCCCTTCAGCAGCCCTCTCGCTGCTAGGAAGCCTCTCAGACTGCCTGCCTTTCCTCTGACACAGGTCTTGCGGATGTGGATCCCTTCCTCTACGAATGACCGGAATGTCAATTTCTTAAGCACTCTGCCTCTCTGAGCTCCCCAATGTCCAGAGCACCACACACTATAGGTTTCTGTTCACAAAGCAGATCTCCAGGGGTAGGTGTTTAGTAGTCCCAGTCCTCCACCCCCTCCCCTGCTCCATTTCTCTTCCTCCTGCTGGTGAGCTGTGGTGGGGGCGGGGGCTTGGGTCCCGCTGGGTTAAGGCTTTCATATGTTACTCTGTTTCATGAGTCCTGCTCTGTTCATGAGGTGTGTATGGAGTCTGGTTCAGCCTTCTTTCTTGTTGCTGTTTTAAGGTTAGTTGTATTTATTAACTTTATTTTTGCACTGTTTGTGGTTTTGGGAGGAGCTTCTGTCGCACCTGTCATGCCGCCATCTTGAATTCCTCTCTACTCCAGTACTTTTAATCAGCTTTCACTTTACTTTCAAACTGAGAGTTGCAGTGAATGGGGTTTTTCCTTTCCCAGATGGCTAATGGTTACAATTTTTGATTTTGGAAAACACACCACCTCCTTACTAATATTTTTGCCAAAAAAAAAAGAAAAGTGCAAAGAGAGTTGGAGTGGAGGTGAGATTTGTGATCCAGAAAGCCCGTGACTCCCTCCTTCTCCATCTTCCACCTCTCTGATTAGTTCCTATCCAACGGCAGATTGAAGCAGGAGATGATTTTTCTCAAGGTTTGTTCAGCCATACTGAGTGTTTTGAACATGAATAAGGCATCTCTACTTAATTCAGCTTTCAATTTCTTTCAACAATGTTTTATAGTTTTCATTGTACACATCTTTCCCATCTTTTACCAGATTTATCCCTGAGTGTGTTATATTGTTTATGCCTTTATAAATGGTACTTTAAAAGAATGTGAGTTTCCAATTGTTTGTTGCTAATATATAAAAATGTAATTGATTTTTATATATTGGTCTCGTGCCCTACAGCCTTGAATAGTTTTTTTTCGGATTCCATTGGATTTTCTACATAGTCATGTCTTCAGTGAATAAAGAGTTTTACTTCTTACATTATAATCTGGGTGCCTTTTATTTCTTTTTTTTTACAAAAGAAAGTATAATGTTGAATCAATTGTGAGGCTGGATATCATAGTCTTGCTTCTAGTCTTAGGGGGAAAGCATCTATTCTTTAATATATAAGTATAATGTTAATTGTAGTATTTTCATAGATAACATTTATTAGGTTGATTAAATTTCATTCTATTCCTAGTTTGCAGTGACTTTTCAAATCAGGAATGAGTGTTGGGTTTTGTCTAACGTATTTTTTTTGTCTGTGTCTATTGAAATGAGAGTTACTGTTTCCTTCTCTCTTAGCCCTAGCTAATGCAAGTGTCTGTTGTGCACAATTTTGTACTGGTAATTTTTTTTTCTCAAAATGACCCCCCATTATTTGATCTGCATGTTGAATATCTCTGTTTTAAAAAGTGTTTTATTTCAAGTATCATTTCTAATTGGTTAAACTATGAACTGTATTGATGGAGTATACTTAATTGAACTGAGGTGTGGAAAATTAGAGTAAAAACTGAGACATGTCCAGAAAACACATATCTACTGATGAGATTGTTATTGAGTACAGTTTTAATTGTAAAGTTATGTTCAACATTACTGGTGGGAGACAGCTAAAGGATGTAAGTTGCTTTGGTGAATGTTTAGGACAATGTGAAAACAATGGACAAATTACAGGAAGAATTTTTTAAAGCATGGAGGCTTATTGAAAGATTGAAATGGCAAGTAAGTAGACCTAACAGAAAACAAGGATCTTGGAGGAATGCAGTTGTTTCTGATAGTCAGTAGGTGGAGTTAAGGCAGTGTTGTTGATGGCTTTGGTGAAATGGAGAGTTGTTCTGTTACAGTTGGCTTTAAATCCTCATTTACCACTTGCTAGCTGGGTAACTTTCTTAAGCTAAGTTTCTGATTTCTCCTCTGTAGAATGAACATAAAAATATTTATCCCAAGTGTTGTAGTGAGGATTAAATAGAATCAATTACATAAAAGTGCATAGCAGTATAGATAGGTGCTTAAAAATTGTTTGTCTTTGTCTTTATTATTTTTTTAAATGACCAGTGGAAGCTTTACTTTTCTTTTGTCTACTTCCCTGTGATTATATATGGATGCAGAAATAGTGCCCACAGTTACCTTGGATCCCATCAAGAAAATAAAAATGAAGCAAATTCCTACTGTGTTGACCTCCTGGAACTTTTCACAGTTTGGAAGAAAATTAATGAGAGCACTGTTAGTTTAAGACTATATTAGAAAATGCTAGGCATGAGAAGGTTGTAGGAGAGTTCTAACTTGGGAAAGGATGGCAGAATTTTTTTAAGTGTTTTTAGCAGAATGGGATCAGGCATTTCAATAGTTTTGGGACTAGTTTCTCTCTCAGAGAATTGCTCTTGTAGAATAGTAGCCATTGGGTACTTTGGATTTTATCAAGAAGCAGCTGTTGGTCGCACGGTCAGGAGAGGACCAATAGAAAATTTTAAAGTTTTAGTGTCTTCATAGTAGGTTATTTTGTCACTGACTCTTGTAGTTTTCTTTCAACCCTCATCACTACATCCCAAGCATAAGGGCTTTTATTCCGGTTATCATTTTAGATCTCTTCTAACTCTTGATCTCAAAAGGCAGTATCTTTAAGAAACTTCAGGAGGATTAAAGATGGTGGTGTGAGAGGAGAGACAGAGGCTTCCGCCTAAAACTGCATATAATATGAAAATATAACTAATACAACTACTCTTGAAAGAGCAACAGGAAAGAGGACTGCACCAAACTGCATACACCTGGAGACAAGAGCAGTTGACCTCATGGAACAGGGTAACGTATTGGCCCGGCGGGATACAAGCCCTTCCCCCACCCCAGCTCACCGGTGAGAGGAAGAGGAATGGAGCAGGGAGGGAGTGGAGAACTGGGACTGCTGAATACCTAACTCTGGAGATCTGCTCTGGGAGCACAAACCTACATTTCATGGTGCATGCATGATACTCTCGTATTTAGAGGGTTGGAAAGCTAAGACAGGCAGAATTCCTGGAGAGACTAAGATTCCAGATGCCTGTGGAAAGCAGGGATCCATATCCAGCTGCTCTGGGACAAAAGAAAGGCAGGCAGTCTGAGAGAATTCCTAACAAAGAAGCCCTTAGCAAGAGAGCTGCTAAAGGGGCAAGGATTGCACAGAGCTTACTCCTCAGGAGAAAGGACAGGTAGACAAAAGTGCCTGGGTGCACTCTGCCTAGCAGGTTGGGAGCTTTCACAATCATCAGGTGCTCCAGTTCCCTGGCTGCCTACACAGCTCCGAAAACCCCTTCCGTTATAGGCAGCCTACTGAGCCTTTCATCTAGCCAGCCCCACCGAGCTTACAAACCAGGAAAGGCAGTGGAGACAGGCATAGCAGCCGGGAAGCAGGAAACAGCTCTTTCCTCCCCTCAGGCACCAGTACCACTACCCTGCAACCCCCAACATTGTTACAGGGGCTGAGCAGCCCCAGAGAGTAGAGCTTCTGGGCACTAGAGGGCGCCATACACAAATATGAAACGCCAAAGAAACCTGGTCCAGAGTGAAATTATTAATACAACTCCTGAGAAAGATTAAATGATATTGACCTCATGTTTCTCCCTGAAAGGGAGTTCAAAATAAAAATCATTAACATGCTCATGGAGGCACAGAAAGATATTCAAAAACTCAGGAATGAACTCCGGTCAGAGATCCAATCATTGAAGAGCAAAATGGATGGTATTTAAAGCAGAATTGGATACGGTGGAGGACACGATAAATGAAATAGAAACTAGAGAAGAGGAATATAAAGAAGCTGAGGCACAGAGAGAAAAAAGGATCTCTAAGAATGAAAGAATATTGAGAGAACTGTGTGACCAATCCAAACGGAACAATATTCGCATTATAGGGGTATCAGAAGAAGAAGAGGGAGAAAAAGGGATAGAAAGTGTCTTTGAGGAGGTAATTGCTGAAAACTTCCCCAGTCTGGGGAAGAAGACAGTCTCTCAGGCCATGGAGCACAGATCTCCCAACACAAGGGACCCAAGGAAGACAACATCAAGACATATAGTAATTAAAATGGCAAAGATCAAAGATAAGGACAGACTATTAAAAGCAGCCAGAGAGAGAAGTAAGATAACATACAAAGGAAAGCCCATTAGGCTATCATCAGACTTCTCAACAGAAACTTTGCAGGCCAGAAAGGAGTGGCATGATGTATTTAGTGCAATGACACAGAAGGGCCTTGAACCAAGATTACTTTATCTGGCAAGATTATCATTTAAATTTGAAGGAGGGATTAAGCAATTCCTAGATAAGCAAAAGCTGAGAGAGTTTACCTCCCACAAACCATCTCTACAGTGTATTTTGGAGGGGCTGCTATAGATGGAAGTGTTCCTACAGTTTAATAGCTATCACCACAGGTAATAAAACCACAGTAAAGAAGGTAGAACAGCTAATTACTAAGCAAATGCAAAATTAAATTAACTATCTCCACAGTCATTAAGGGATAGAAAAACAGTACAGAATATGACACCTAATATATAAAGAATGGAAGAGGAAGAAAAAGGAGGAGGGAAAAAAAAGGATCCTTTAGATTGTGTTTGTAATAGCATATTAAGTGAGTTAAGTTAGACTCTTAGGTAGTAATGAATTTAACCTTGAACCTTTGGTACTACGAATCTGAAGCCTGCAATGCCAATAAGTACATACCTATCCATAATCACCCTAAATGTAAATGCACTGAATGCACCAATCAAAAGACATAGAGTCACTGAATGGATAAAAAAACAAGACCCATCTATATGCTGCTTACAAGAGACCCACGTTAAACCCAAAGACATACACAGACTAAAAGTGAAGGGGTGGAGAAAGACATTTCATGGAACTAATAGGGAGAAAAAGCAGGAGTTGCAGTACTTATATCGGACAAAATAGACTTCAAAACAAAGAAAGTCACAAGAGACAAAGAATGACATTACATAATGATAAAAGGGTCAATCCAACAAGAAAATATAACCATTATAAATATCTATGCGTCCAACACAAGAGCACCTACATATGTGAAACAAATACTAACAGAATTAAAGGAGGAAATATAATGCCGTGCATTCATTCTAGGAGACTTCAACACACCACTCACTCTGAAGGACAGATCAACCAGACAGAAAATAAGTTCGGAGACAGAGCCACTAAACAACACATTATAACAGATGGACCTATCAGACATCTACAGAACTCTACACCCAAAAGCAGCAGGATACACATTCTTCTCAAGTGTACATGGAACATTTTCAAGAATAGATCATATCCTAGGCCATAAGAAGAGCCTCGGTAAATTCAAAAAGATTGAAATTGTACCAACCAGTTTCTTAGACCACAAAGGTATGAAACTAGAAATTAATTATGCAAAGAAAATGAAAAATCCCACAAACACATGGAGGCTTCACAACATGCTCGTAAATAATCAATGGATCAATGACCAAATAAAAACAGAGATCAAGCAATATATGGAGACAAATGACAACAATAATTCAACACTGCAAAATATGTGTGACGCAGTGAAGGCTGTGCTAAGAGGAAAGTATATTGCAATACAGGCCTACCTGAGGAAAGAAGAACATTCACATATGAGCAGTCTAAACTCACAATTAATGAAACTAGAAAAAGAAGAACAAATGAGACCCAAAGTCAGTAGAAGGAGGGACATAATAAAGATTAAAGCATAAATAAATAAAATTGAGAAGAATAAAACACTAGAAAGGATCAATGTAAGCAAAAGCTGGTTCTTCAAGAAAATAAACAAGATAGATAAACCTCTAGCCAGACTTATTAAGAAAAAAAGAGAGTGTACTCACCTAAACAGAATCAGAAATGAGAAAGGAAAAATCACTACAGACACTACAGAAATACAAAGAATTATGAGAGAATACTATGAAAAGTTGTATGCTAACAAACTGGATAACCCAGAAGAAATGGACAACTTTCTAGGAAAATACAACCTTCCAAGCCTGACCCAGAAAGAAACAAAAAATCTGAACAGACCAATTACCAGCAACAAAATTGAACTGGTAATCAAAAACCTACATAAGAACAAAAGCCCTGGATCAGATGGCTTCACAGCTGAATTTTATCAAACATTTATTGAAGACGTAATACCCATCCTCGTTCAAGTTTTCCAAGGAGTAGAAGAAGAGGGAATACTTCCAAACTCATTCTATGAAGCCAGCATCATTCTAATACCAAAACCGGGGAAAGACACCACAAAAAAAGAAAACTACAGACCAATATCCATGATGAACATAGATGCAAAAATACTCAACAAAATATTAGAAAACTGAATTCAAAAATACATCAAAAGGATAATATACCATGATCAAGTAGGATTTATTCCAGGGATGCAAGGATGGTGCAACATTCGAAAATCCATCAACATCATCCACCACATCAACACAAAGGATGAAAACCACATGATCATCTTCATAGATGTGGAAAAAGCATTTGACAAAATTCAAAAGCCATTCATGATAAAAACACTCAAAAAAATGGGTATAGAGGGCAAGAACCTCAACATAATAAAGGCCATTTATGACAAACCCACAGCCAACATTATATTTAACAACGAGAAGCTGAAAGCTTTTCCTTTAGATCAGGAACAAGACAATGATGCCCAGCCTCCCCACTTCTATTCAACATAGTACTTGAGGTCCTAGCCACAGCAATCAGACAATACATCCATATTGGCAAGGAAGTAGTTAAACGGTCCCTGTTCGCAGATGACATTATTTGTACATAAAAAACCCTAAGGATTCCACTCCAAACTACTGTATCTAATATCTGAATTCAGAAAAGTTGCAGGATACAAAATTAATATGCAGAAATCTGTGGCATTCCTATACAGTAACAATGACCTAGCAGAGAGAGAAATCAGGAAAAGAATTCCATTCACAGTTGCATCAAAAAGGATAAAATACCTGGGAATAAACCTAACCCTGGAAGTGAAAGACCTATACTCTGAAAACTACAAGACACTCATGAGAGAAATTAAAGAAGATACCAATAAATGGAAGGATATCCCATGTTCATGGATTGGAAGAAAGAATATTGTCAAAATGGCCATCCTGCCTAAAGCAATCTACAGATTCAATGCAATTCCTATTAAAATACCAACAGCATTTTTCAATGAACTAGAGAAAATCGTTCTAAAATTCATATGGAACCACAAAAGACCCCGAATAGCCAAAGCAATCCTGAGAAGGAGGAATAAAGCTGGGGGGATTAAGCTCACCACTTCAAGCTTTACTACAAAGCCATAGTACTCAAGACAATTTGGTACTGGCAAAAGAACAGACCCATAGACCAATGGAACAGCTAGAAAGCCCTGATATAAACCCAAACATATATGGACAATTAATATATGACAAAGGAGCCATGGATGTACAATGGAGAAATGACAGCCTCTTCAACAGCTGGTGTTGGCAAAACTGGACAGCTACATACAAGAGAAGGAAACTGGATTACTGTTTAACCCCGTACACAAAAGTAAACTAGAAATGGATCAAGGACCTGAATGTAAGTCATGAAACCATAAAACTCTTAGAAGACAACATTGGGAAAAATCTCCTGAATATAAGCATGAGCAATTTCTTCCTGAACGCATCGCATTGAGCAAGGGAAACAAAAGCAAAAATGGACTCATGGGACTACATCAAACTAAAAAGTTTCTGTATGGCAAAGGACACCATCAACAGAACAAAAAGGTATCCTCCAGTATGGGAGAACATATTTGTAAATTACATATCCGACAAGGGATTTACATCCAAAATATATAAAGAACTCACATGCCTCAACACCCAAAAAGCAAGTAACCCAATTAAAAAATGGGCAAAGGATCTGAAGAGAGAGATCTCCAAAGAAGAAATTCAGACGGCCAACAGACACATGAAAAGATGCTCCACATCACTAATCATCAGGGAAATGCAAATTAAAACCACAATGAGATATCACCTCACACCAGTAAGGATGGCTACCATCCAAAAGAGTAAGAACAACAAATGCTGGCACGGATGCAGAGAAAGGGGAACCCTCCTACACTGCTGGTGGGAATGTAAGCTAGTTCAACCATTGTGGAAAGTAATATGGAGGTTCCTCAAAACACTAAAAATAGAAATACCATTTGACCTGGGAATCCCACTCCTTGGAATCTACCCAAAGAATACAACTTCTCAGATTCAAAAATACATATGCACCCCTATCTTTATTGCAACAGTATTTACAATAGCCAAGATATGGAAGCAACCTAAGTGTCCATCAGTAGATGAATGGATAAAGAAGAAGTGGTACATATACACGATGGAATACTATTCAGCCATAAGAAAGAAACAAATCCTACCATTTGCAACAACATGGATGGAGCTGGAGGATATTATGCTCAGTGAAATAAGCCTGGCAGAGAAAGACAAATGCCAAATGATTTCCTTAATTTGTGGAGTATAACAACACAGCAAAACTGAAGGAACAAAATAGCATCAGACTCAGAGACTCCAAGAAGGAACTAGTGGTTACCAAAGGGGAGGGGTGTGTGAAGGCGGGTGGGGAGGGTGGCATAAGGAGATTGTGGGGTATTATGTTCAGTACACATGGTGTGGTGGATCATGGGGAAAACAGTGTAGCACAGAGAAGGCAAACAGTGAATCTGTGTCATCTTACTACACTGATGGACAGTGACTGCATTGGGGCATGGGTGGGGACTTGATAATATGGGTAAAGTAACCACATTGTTTTTTCATGTGAAATCTTCCTAAGAGTGTATATCAATAAGACCTTAATAATAATAATAATAATAAAGAAACTTCAAAGAACAAGAAATTAAGTAGTTTTTAGTGCTGGAAAATTTTCTCAGTCTTTGCATCTTGCCTTCTTTGCACTATATTGGATCCTGTTTTACAGGTGCTGAAGAGTAATATGTAATGAAAAGCTTCAAAGTAGACACATAGCTGGAAAGTAGATTTGAAGAGCATTTTTCAGGAGGTATTTTAAACATCTGCAATTTAAATTGCAACTGACTTTTTAAATTTTGCCTTTCTCTGATGATTCTAGTAGAAGGCAAATGAGATCATTTTTAATAGCTGGATTGCAAACTTTGGTTAAGTACAGCCAACCTTCTAAAGCATACCTGTTCTTTTCTGGGAGCTCAGATTATAACTGAAAGGATCATCTATTCTCTTGTGTCTTAAATGTATTACTGGTTTCTAGCAGCTGGTGCTTAACACTGTTCATTCTTACATTTGATGAACTGTTGTTTGTGACTCACGTGATTGCATTGCTTTTTTTCTAATATCATGAATATGCAATCATATGAGCAACATTGTCGTTATATATTCCCCCCATTATCAAGTCCCCACCACATACCCCATTACAATCACTGTCCATCAGCATAGTAAGATGCTATAGAGTCACTGCTTGTCTTCTCTGTGGTATACTGCCTTCCCCGTGTCCCCCCACATTATGTGTGTTAATTGTAATGCCGCTAACTCCCCCTTTCCCTCCCTTCACACCCACACTCCCCAGTCCCTTTCCCTTTGGCAACTGTTCGTCCATTCTTGGGTTCTGTGAGTCTGCTACTGTTTTGTTCCTTCAGTTTTCTTATGCTCCACAGATGAGTGAAATAATTTGGTACTTGTCTTTCTCCACCTGCCTTATTTCACTGAACGTGATACCCTCTAGCTCCATCCATGTTGTTGCAAATGGTAGGATTTGTTTACTTCTTATGGCTGAATAATATTCAATTGTGTATATAGAACACATCTTCTTTATCCATTCATCTACTGATGGTCACTTAGGTTGCTTCCAATCTCGGCTGTAGTAAACAGTGCTGTGATAAACATATGAGTGCATATGTGTTTTTGAAACTGGGATCCTGCATTCTTAGGGTAAATTTCTAGAAGTGGTATTCCTGAGTCAAATGGCATTTCTATTTTTAGTTTTTTGAGGAACCTACATGCTGCTTTCCACAATGGTTGAACTAGTTTACATTCCCACCAGTAGTGTACCAGGGTTCCCCTTTCTCCGCATACTCACCAGCATTTGTTGTTCCTATTCTTTTCTATGTTGGGTATCCTTTCTGGTGTGAGGTGATATCTCATTGTGGTTTTTATTTGTAGTTCCCTGATAGTTAGCGATGTGAAGCATCTTTTCATGTGCCTGTTGGTCATCTAAGTTTCTTCTTTGGAGAATTGTCTGTTCATATCTTCGGCCCATTTTTTAACCGGGTTATTTGCTTTTTGGGTGTTGAGGCATGTGAGCTCTTTATATATTTTGGATGTTAACCCCTTGTTGGATATGTCATTTAAAAATATATTCTCCCACACTCTAGGATGCCTTTTTGTTTTGCTGATGGTGCCTTTTGCTGTACAGAAGCTTTTTAGCATGATGTAGTTCATTTTTGATTTAGTTTCCCTTGCCCAAGGAGATGCGTTCAGGAAAAAGTTGCTCATGTTTATATTCAAGAGATTTTTGCCTATGTTTTCTTCTAAGAGTTTTATGGTTTCATGACTTACATTCAAGTCTTTGATCCATTTTGAGTTTACTTTTGTGTGTGGGGTTAGACAATAATCCAGTTTCGTTTTCTTGCATGTAGCTGTCTAGTTTTGCCTACACCAGTTGTTGAAGAGGCTGTCATTTCCCCATTGTATATCCATGGATCCTTTATCCTATATTAATTGACCATATATTCTTGGGTTTATATCTGAGCTCTCTAGTCTGTTCCATTGGTATGTGGGTCTGTTCTTTTGCCAGTATCAAATTGTCTTGATTACTGTGGCTTTGTAGTAGAGCTTGAAGTCAGGGAGCATAATGCCCCCTGCTTTATTCTTCCTTCTCAGGATTGCTTTGGCTATTCGGGGTCTTATGTGGTTCCATATGAATTTTAGAACTGTTTGCTCTAGTTCGTTGATCAATGCTGTTGGTATTTTGATAGGGATTGCATTGAATCTGTAGATTGCTTTAGGCAGGATTATCATTGTGACAATATTAAGTCTCCCTATCCATGAGCACGGGTTGTGTTTCCATTTATTGGTATCTTATTTAATTTCTCTCATGAGTGTCTTATAGTTTTCAGAGTATAGATCTTTCACTTCCTTGGTTAGGTTTATTCCTAGGTATTTTATTCTTTTTGATTCAATTGTGAATGGAATTGCTTTCCTCATTTCTCTTTCTGCTAGTTCATCATTAGTGTATAGGAATGCAACAGATTTCTGTGTATTAACTTTGTATCCTGCAACTTTGCTGCATTCAAATATTAGATCTAGTATTTTCCGAGTGTATTTTTTTAGGGTTTTTTATGTACAATATCATGTTATCTGGAAATGGAAACTGTTTAACTTTTTCTTTGCCAATCTGGATTCATTTTATTTCTTTGTGGTGTCTGATTGCCGTAGCTAGGACCTCCAGAACTATGTTGAATAATAGTGGGGAGTGTGGGTATCCTTGTCTTGTTCCTGATCTTAAAGGAAAAGGTTTCAGCTTCTTGCTGTTAAGTATAATGATGGGTGTGAGTTTGTCATATATGCCCTTTATTATGTTGAGGTACTTGCATTCTATACCCATTTTGTTGAGAGTTTTTATCATGAATGGATGTTGAATTTTGTCATATGCTTTTTCATCATCTATGGAGATGATCATCTTTTTATCCTTCTTTTTGTTGATGTGGTGGATGATGTTGATGAATTTTCGAATGTTGTACCATCCTTGCATCCCTGCAAGAAATCCTGATTGGTCATGATGGATGATCTTTTTGATGTGTTTTTGATTTCGGTTTGCTAATATTTTGTTGAGTATTTTTGCAACTATGTTCATCACGGATATTGGTGTGTAATTTTCTTTTTTTGTGGTGTCTTTGCCTTATTTTGGTATTATAGTGATGCTTGCCTTGTAGAATGAGTTTCAGAGTATTCCCTCCTGTTCTACTTTTGGAAAATTTAAGGAGGATGTGTTATGAGATCTTCACTAAGTGTTTGATAAAATTCAGCAGTTAACCGTCTGGTTCAGGCGTTTTGTTCTTAGGTAGTTTTTTGATTACCAATTCAGTTTCCTTGCTGGTAATGTTCTGTTCAGATTTTCTGTTTTTCCTGGGTCAGTCTTAGATTATTGTATTTTTATAATAGAAAGTAGTCCATTCCTTCTAGGTTATCCAGTTTGTTAGTATATGATTTTTTATAGTATTTTCTCATATACTTTGTATTTCTGTGTTGTCTGTAGTGACTTTTCCTTTCTCATTTCTGATTCTGTTTATGTGTGTAGGCTCTCTTTTTTTCTTGATAAGTCTGGCTAGGGGTTTATCTATTTTGTTTATTTTCTCTAAGAAGTAACTCCTTTCATTGGTGCTTTTTATTGTTTTATTCTTCTTGATTTTATTTATTTCTGCTCTAATCTTTATTATGTTCCTCCTTCTACTGACTTTGGGCCTCCTTTGTTGTTCTTTTTCTTGTTTCATTAATTGTGAGTTTAGACTGTTCATTTGGGATTGTTCTTTCCTGAGGTAAGCATGTATTGCAATATATTTCCGTCTTAGCATGGCCTTCACTGCGTCCCACAGATTTTGCGGTGTTGAATTATTTTTGTCATTTGTCTCCATATATTGCTTGATCTCTGTTTTTATTTGGTCATTGATCCATTGATTATTTAGGAGCATGTTATTCAGCCTCCATATGTTTGTGGGCTTTTTTTTTCTTTGTGTAATTTATTTCTATTTTCATACCTTTGTGATCTGAGAAGGTGGTTGGTACAATTTCAATCTTTTTGAATTTACTGAGGCTATTTTTGTGGCCTAGTATATGAAAATGTTCCATGTGCACTTGAGAAGAATGTGTATCCTGTTGCTTTTGGATGGAGTGTTCTGTAGGTGTCCGTTAGGTCCATCTGTTCTAATACGTTGTTCAGTGCCTCTGTCTCTTTACTTATTTCTGTCTGGTTGATCTGTCCTTTGGGTGGGTGGTGTGTTGAAGTCTCCTAAAATGAATGTATTGCATTCTATTTACTCCTTTAATTCTGCTGGTATTTGTTTCACATTTGTTGTTGATTCTGTGTTGGGTACATAAATATTTACAATAGTTATCCTCTTGTTGGACTTACCACTTTATCATTATGTTATGTCCTTCTTTGTCACTTGTTACTCTCTTTGATGTGATGTCTGGTCTGATACAAGTACTGCAACTCCTGTTTTTTCTCACTGTTAGTTGCATGAAATATCTTTTTTCATCCCTTTACTTTCAGTCTGTGTATGTCTTTGGGTTTGAAGTGATTTTCATATAGGCAACGTATGGACAGGTCTTGTTTTTTTATCGATTCAGTGACTCTGTGTCTTTAGATTGGTGCATTCAGACCTTTTACATTTAGGGTGGTTATCGATAGGTATATACTTATTGCCATTGCAGGCTTAGATTCGCAGTTACCAAAGGTTCAAGGGTAATTCCCTTACTATGTAACAGTTTAATTTAAGTCACTTAGTATGTTATTACAAACACAATGTAAAGGTGTTTTTTTCCTCCTTTTTCTTCCTTCTCCATTCTTTATATATTAGGTATCATATTCTGTACTCTTTGTCTATCCCTTGATTGAGTTTCAAAGTTGTTGATTTGATTTTGCATCTGTTTAGTAATTAATTGTTCTACTTTCTTTGCTGTGGTTTTATTTCCCCTGGTGACAGCTATTTAGCGTTAGGAATAAATCCATCTATAGCAGTCCTTGCAGAATGCACTGTAGAGGTGGTTTTTGGGAGGTAAATTCTCTCAGCTTTTGCTTATCTGAAAATTGTTTAATCCCTCCTTCCAATTTAAATGATAATATTTATAGGTAGAGTATTATTGTTTTGTTGCCCTTATGCTTTACTTCATTAAATATATCATGCTACTCCCTTCTGATCTGTGAGGTTTTTGTTGAGAAGTCTGATGATTTTGTGATGGGTTTTCCTTTGTATGTGATCTGTTTTCTCTCTCTGGCTGCTTTTAAAAGTCTCTCCTTATCCTTTATCTTTGACATTCCAATTATTATATGTCTTGATGTTGTCTTCCTTGGGTCCCTCGTGTTGGGAGATCTGTGCAACTCCATGCCTTGAAAGACTATCTCCTTCCCCAGATTGGAGAAGTTTTCAGCAATGACCTCCTCAGAGACACTTTCTATCCATTTTTCTCCCTCTTCTTCTTCTGGTGCCCCTATACTGCGAATATTGTTCTGTTTGGATTGTTCACACAGTTCTCTCAGTATTCTTTCATTCTTAGAGATCCTTTTTTCTCTCTGTGCCTCATCTTCTTTGTATTCCTCTTCTCTAATTTCTATTCCATTTACCCTCTCTTCTACTACATCTAATCTGCTTTTAAATCTGTCCAGTGTTTCATTTTAGATATGGAATTTCTTAATGATTGAATCTCCATCTTAAATGTATCCCGACTTTTTAAAATATTTTTCTGTATCTCCATGAGCAAGTTTATGATTTTTTTTTGAACTCTCAGCAAGATTGATGAGTTCAGTTTTAGTTGGTCTTTTTTCTGGTGTTTGTGAGAGTTTTGTTTGAACCAGATTCCTTTGACACTTCATATTTGTATGTGGCACCCTCTAGTTCCCAGAAGCTCTAGTCTAGAGCTGCTTAGCCCCTGGTGTGATGTCTGGGGTCACAGGAGTGATGCTGTTGCCTGCGGTGAGGAAAGAGCTGTTTTGTGTTTCCCGCTGTAGTGCCTGTCTCCACTGTCATAACCAGTGGGCCGAACACACAGGTGTATACCTCTGTGCTTTGTGTCTATAGGTGCTACAGGTGGGGCCTCCCTATTGCTGGCCTGACGCCAGGGCAAGGACTGCAGGTTTGAGAGCTGCTGCCAGCAGGCCATGAGGAATGTGCAGCAGGGTGTGTATCACAGTGAGGGACCTTAGAGCTGAATAGCCAGTCAGGGGGATGGAGTGCCTGAAGGTCTTGAAAGTTCCCAACCTGCTGGGCAGAGCGCATCTAGACAACCTTCTCTGTCTATCCCTTCTCCTGCGCAGCAAGCTCCGTGCAAACCCCACCCCTTCAGCAGCCCTCTTGCTGCTAGGAAGCTTCTCTGGCCACCCGCCTTTCTTTTGTCCCAGAGCAGCCTGTTGTGGATCCCTGTCCTCCACAAATGGCTGGAATCTCAGTCTCTCCAAGTATTCCGCCTGTCTTAGGTTTCCAACCCCAGTAATCTCCAGAGCATCATGCAGTACAGGTTTGCACTCCCAAAGCAGATCTCTAGGGCTAGGTGTTCAGCAGTCTTAGGCTTCCACCCACTCCCTGCTCCACTTCTCTTCCTCCTTCCTGTGAGCTGGGGTCGGAGAAGGGCTTGGGTCCCACCAGATAAAGGCCTTGGTACGTTACCCTGTTTCCTGAGGTCTGCTCTGTTCTCCAGGGGTATGCAGTGTCATGCAGCCTTCTTTCCTGTTTTTTCTTTTAGGATTAGTTGTATTAACTACACTTTTGTATTAAATGTGGTTTTGGGAGGAGTTCTCTGTCTCCCCTCTCATGATGCCATCTTGAATTGTTCTCCATTGCTTTACTTTTATGGGTACTTTTTGACTATGGGTGGATCCAGTGTATTGTAAATATAATCTGTGCTTTGAAATTAAATTATCTTTGTCCTCTTTGAATAGGTAAATCCTTTTATTATTCGTTTGCCTCTTGTTTTGTGGCTCCTTGTGTTCCTCTTGTAATGCTTGGTTAGTTTTTAATTTAAATACAAGGATGTGTAGTTAGCATCCATGGAAGATATTGCTTATTCAGACATCAAGAAAGTATGAATACTTGGCCACCAATTGAGGATTATTAGGACATTTCTTCCCAATTTACCAGAATATAGAAAAATAGGTGGATTTTGTACTTTTTCTTAATGAAGCTCATCACAGACCTTGCACTATGGAAAATATATTCAATTCACTGTGAGGCTCTCAGGGTAAATGTGTAACATATAATCAATATTTTAGTATTGTCATGTATAGTTAAGTACTTTTCCTAAGTTATGAGAAAGTTATTAGTTTTTTGTTCCAAAAAATACCAGAAAAATTTCAATAATGTGGCTTTCTCTTTTTGATATTCTGAGAAAGTTATTTATCTGATTTAACTGTAACTTTCTGGTGAGAGCCTTTTCTTTGTAGTATATTACTTTTCTACTTAAACCTCATTTCCCTCCACTTGTAACATTTGGTAATATGAAGCAAATGTTCACTATCCTAACTTTTAATTTTCTAGGAAATACCTTTTTTAGTCCTGTTATTTTTAAATCTTGGAAACTCTGAAAGATGTCTTTGTTCTTTTATATTCTCAAGAAAGTAACTTTATTTACTCTTGATGTTTTTGTAGAAATTCCTGCTACCCACTGGTTGAAATAAAAACTTGCAGTGTAAAATATCAGCCATTTAAGACATCTTTAAAATGAACAACTAAGTTATTTAAAAAGCTCCATAGATTTTATGGAGCTTCATTGAGGTATAATTGACAAAATTAAGGTATTTAAAGTATACATCATGGTGACTTGATATATGTATACCTCATGAAAAGATTCTCCCTATCTGGTTAGTTATCACATCCATCACCTCACCTGTTTATTTTTTGTGTGTTATATAAGTTCTCTTCAAATTTTAATCACATAATACTGTGTTACCAACTATATCCATTACATCTTTAGACTTTATTCATCTTATAGCTGAAAGGTTGTGCCCTTTACCAACCTCTCCCTATACATGCCACCACCTAGTCCTTGGCAACCACTTTTCTAGTCTCTGGTTCTATGAGTTTGACACTTTTTAAAAGAAGATTCCTCATGTAAGTGATACCATGCAGTATTTGTCTTTCTTGGTCTACCTTATTTCACTTAATATATCGTCTTCAGGGCCCAACCATATAGTTGTACATGGCAGGATTTCTTTCTCATGGCTGAATAATACTGCATTGTATATGTGTGTGTATATATACCACTTTATCTGTTCATCTGTTGATGGACACTAAAGTTGTTTACATATCTTGGCTATTATGAATAAGGCTACAGTGAACATGGGAGTGTAGATATCTCTTCAAGATCCTGTGTTTATTTCCTTTAAATATATACTCAGAGGTGAGTGTGCTGGAATATATGGGTACTTCTATTTTTAATTTTTTGAGGAAACTCCATATTGTTTTCTGTAGTGTCTGCATAAATGTACAGTGCCCGCAACAGTACATAAAGGTTCCCTTTTCTCTATATCCTCACCAACAGTTATCATTGTCTTTTCGATGATAGCAGTTCTAACAGGTGTGAGGTGAATATCTCACTGTAGTTTTGATTTGCATTTAACTGATGATTAGTGATGTTGAACACCTTTTCATGTACATGTTAGCCATTTATAGGTCTTCTATGGGAAAATGTCCAGTTTTTCATTGGATTGTTTTTGAGTAGTTATGAGTTGTATGAGTTCTTTGATATTGAGTAGTGTGAGTTCTTTGTAAATCTTAGATATTAGCCCTGTATCAGATACATGATTTGGAAATATTTTCTCCCATGTTGTAGAGGTTGCCTTTTTATTTTATCGATGGTTTGCTTTCCTGTGCAGAAGCTTTTTAGTTTGATGTAGTACCATCTGTTTATTTTTGCTTTTGTTTTTTTACTTTTGGTGTTCCCAAATGCAAAAAGTCATTGCCAAGACTGATGTAAAAGAACTTGCCCCCTATGTTTTCTTCTAGGAATTTTATGGTTTCATGTCTTACATTCAAATCTTTAATCCACTTTGAGTTGATTTTTGTTTATGGTGTAAGGTAGGGGTTCAGTTTCATTCTTTTGCATATGGCTGTCCAGTTACCCCAGCATCATTTACTGAAGAGACTGTCCTCTCCCCATTATATATTTTTGGCTCCTTTGTCAAATATTGATTGACCATATGTGTGAGGATTTATTAATTATCACATGTTTATGGGCTTATTTCTGAGCTCTCTATTCTGGGCCATTGATCTATATCTGTTTTTATGCCAGTACTGTACTATTTTGATTACTCTAGCTTTGTAACAAAATCAGGAAGTGTGATTCTTCCAGCTTTGTTATTTTTTATCAAGATTGCTTGGCTATTTGGGGTTTTTGTATTCTGTACACATTGAGGATCATTTGCTCTACTTCTCAAAAAAATGCCATTGGAATTTTGATAGAGATTGCATTAAATCTGTAGAATGGACATTTTAACAATCCTAATTTTCCATTCTGTGAGCACAGATTTATTTGTGCTTACCATTTATTTATGTATTATTCAGTTTCTTTCATTAATGTCTTAGAGTTTCGGTGTACAAACTTTTCACCTCCTTTGTTTAATTTATTCCTAGGTATTTTATTTTTCTGGATGCAATTATAAATGAGATTTTTCTCTTAATTTCTCTTTCTGACAGTATGTTGTTAGTATATATAAACAACTGATTTTTGTATATTGATTTTGTATCATGAAACTTTCCTGAATTTGCTGATTAGTTTTAACATTTTTTTGGTGGAGTTATTAGGATTTTCCATATATAATGTCATGTCATCTGCAAATAAATGACAGGTTTACTTCTTCCTCTCTGACTTAGATGCATTTCATTTCTTTTTCTTACCTAATTGCTCTGGTTAGGACTTAGAGTACTATGTGAGAACTTCCAGTACTATGTTTAGCTTTTCACTGTTCAATGTGATGTTAGCTGTGGGCTTGTCATATATGGATTTTATAATGTTGAGATACCGTCCCTTTACATCTACTTTGTTGAGAGGTTTTCTTATGAATGGATGTTAAATTTTGTCGTATATATTTTCTGCATCTTTTGAGATGATCATGTGTTTTTCATTTTGTGTGTATGGTATATCACATTTATTGATTTGTGTGTGTTGAGCCATCATGCAACCCATGGATAAATCCCACTTGATCATGGCTTAGGATCCTCTTAATGTATTGTTGAAATCAGTTTGCTAATATTTTGTCCAGGATTTTTGCATCTATTTTCATCAGGGATATTGCCCTGTGGTTTTATTATATTATCCTTGTTTGGTTTTGGTATCAAAGTAATGCTGGCCTTTTAAAATGAATATGGAAGTGTTCCCTCCTCAATTTTTGGAAGAGTTTGAGAAGGATTACTTTAATTCTTTTAAAAATGTTTTGTAGAATTAACCAGTGAAACCATCTGGTTCTGTAGTTTTATTTATTGGGAGGTTTTTGATTACTGATTCAGTCTCCTTACTAGTTCATATGTTCAGATTTTCTACTTCTTTATGATTCTGTCTTAGTAGGTTATATGTTTCCAGGAATTTATCAATTTTTTCTAGGTAGTCAGCTTTGTTGGTGTATAATTGTTCATAGTCTCTTATAATCCTTTGTGTGGGATCAGATGTAATGTTTCTCTTTCATTTGTAATTTTGAGTCCTTTTCCTTTTTTCTTGCTACGTCGAGCTGAAGGTTTATTTTGTTTATCTTCAAAAAACTGGCTTTTAGTTTCATTGATCTTTTCTATTATCTTTATAGTTCCTGTTTATTTCTGCTCTGATCTTTGGTATTTTCTTTTTTCTACTATCTTTGGGTTTAGTTTGGTCTTTTTTTCTAGTTCCTTTAGGTTTAAACTTAGGGTTTTTTTTAACTCTTTTTTTCTTTATTTTGGGGATTTGTTGCTACGAACTTCCTTCTTAGACAACTTTTGCTGCATTCCATAAGTTTTGGTGGTGTTATGTATGTCCATATTGATTTGTTTCAAGATATATTTTGATTTCCCTTTTGATTTAGTAGCATGTTGTTTAATCTTTACATATGAATTTTCTAGGTTTCTTCTTGTCTTCAGAAAAGATGCTTGATATGATGGCAGCTTCCTTAAATTTTTTTAAGACTTGTGGCATAACCTATGATCTATCCTGGAGACTGCTCCATGTATGCTCACGAAGAATGTGTTTTCTACTGCTTTTGTATGGAATATCTGTAAATGTTAAGTCCATCTGGTCCAGTGTGTAGTTTAAGTCTAATATTTCCATATTAATCTTTCTAGGTGATATATCCATTGTTGAAAGTGCGTTTTGAAGTTCCCTTCTGTTATTGTATTGCTGTTTTTATTTTTTCCTAAAGATGAATTATTGCTTGCTTTATATATTTAGGTACTCCTAATATGTTGGATGGCTAAATATTTACAAATGTTATAATCTCTTGTTGGATTGGAGTGTCTTTTTCCATCCCTTTACTTTCAATCTGTATGTGTCCTTAAGGCTAAAGTGGGTGTCTTGTAAGCAGCATATAGTTGGGTATATGTATTTTTTTATCCATTCAGCCACTCTTGTCTTTGGAGAATTAGCACACTTACTTTTGAAGTAATTATTGATAGATATGGCCTTACTATTGCTATTTTGTTAATTTTTTTCTGGCTGTTTTGTAATTCTTCTGTTCCTTTCTTCTTTTCCTTTGTGATTTGATGATTTTCTATATTGCTATGCTTAGACTCCTTTCTCTTCATCTTTTGTGTATCTTTTAGGTTTTTGCTTTGTGGTTGCCACAAAGCTTATGTAAGATGTCTTGCATTTCTAACAGTCTGTTTTAAATTAATAAAAAAATAGTATGTTATAACACAAACTAAAATTCTATATTTTTACTCTGTTTTAGATTTTTGATGCCATATTTACATGTTTTTACCTTGTGTATACATTAAAAAATTATTGTAACTATAGTTATATTTACTACTTTTGGTTTTTAACCTTATACTAGATTTATAAGTGATTTACCACTACAAATTAGATTAATCTGAATTTATGTGTTTATTTTTACCAGTGAAATTTATTCTGTAATGCATTTTTCTGTTACTAATTAGCACCTTTTGCTGAAACTTGAAGTCTTCTTAACATTTCTTTAAAGCTGGTCTAGTGTTGATGAACGCCTTCAGTTTTTACTTGCCTGGAAAACTCTGTATCTCTTCTTCAGTTCTGAAGGTCAGCTTTGCTGAGTAGAGTATTCTTGGTTGGTATTTTTTTCTTTCAGCACTTTGAAAATTGCCACTCTCTTCTTGCCTGTGGAAATTCTTCAGATTTTGCTGAAAAATCTGCTGGTAATTTTATGGTGGTTCCCTTATGTAACATCTTGTTTTTCCTTTACTGTTTTTAAGATTCTGCCCTTGTATTTAACTTTGGACAATAATATAGTTTGGACTCATATTATTTGAAATTCTTTGGGTTTCCTGTATCTGGATGTATGCTTTCCCCCAGGTTAGGGAAGTTTTCAGCCATTATTTGTCTGAATAGGCTTTCTGCCCTTTTCTCTCTCTCTCCTCCTCTGGAACCTCATTAACAGATATAATGATATAGTTGATGGTTTGCTATAATTCCCTAAAGCTTTATTTACTCTTTTTCTTTCTTTTTTCTCTTTACTTCTCTGATTGGATGAATTCCACTGCTCTGTTTTCAAGTTTGCTGATCCTTTCTTCCACTTAATGTAGTCTCCTGTTGAACTCCTGTGTTGAACTTTTCATTTCACTTATTTTCAGTACAGTTCTGTGATTTCTATTTGGTGCTTTCATAAATTAAAAAATTTTTTGTTGAAATTATCACTTTGTTCATGCATTGTTCTCCTGATCTCACTGAGCATCTTTATGAACATTATTTTGAACTATTTATCTGGTAAATCACTTTTATGTCCCTTTCATTAAGGTCTGTTTCAGGACTTTTTTCTTGTCTTTTTGTTTAGAAGTTATTCCTTAATTTCTTCATTTTCCTTGACTCCTTTGTTGGTTTTTGTGTATTAGATAAAGCAGCCACCTCTCTGTCTTGACTGATCTTGTGTAGATGATGAATCTTATCATTCAGCTGGGCCTTAGCTCTTGGTTATTCTTTAACCTCTGTGATTGTCCAAGCCACCTTCGTCATGGATTTCAGTAGGTGAGGATATGCCAAGATCTGTCATTATCAGAAAGAGGAGGACTAGTCAGCACCTATATTCTGGATGAATGGAAGCTGGACCCTCAAGTAGCAGCTCTTAAAGTATATAAGTAGATGTCTTTCAGGGAAAGACTCATGTCTGGGTGTTTCTTTCTCCTTCCTCTGCACTGAGCCTGGGGATTAGCCACATAAGAACATTTGTTTGTTTGTTTCTGTCTTGTGGAACCTGTGAACATAAGCCTTGCTTGCTGTCAGACCAGGCAATTAGGAGTAAAGTCCCTAGGTGGCAGCCACAGTAGGATACCAGGTGTGTGTGCAGTGTCTTTCCAGGGAAATATTCATGTTTTGGGGTGAACTATGAGGAGACTGCAGAGATGGTATCTGCTGGCTTCCTGGCCTTCATGGAGGTTGGACATCTGTCCCTAGATGTGTGCTAGATTAGAAGCCTGACCTTCAGATAGCAGCTTTTAAAGTATGTAAATAAGTCTCTTTCAGGGAAGGACTCTGAGATGGGTGTTTCCATCTGCTCCGTTTGCATCAAACCCTTGGGAGATAAGAACTATTTTCTTTTTCTTTTTTTTTGCCACAACCCTTGAACCCACAAACACAAGCCTGCTGGCCACCAGAACCAGGTTATCAAAGGATGTGTCCCCTGGGTGGCAGCTGCAGAAGCCATATGTGCCAAACCCCTTTCAGGGAGTTAACCTGAAACCTGGAGCTGTGTTGAGAGACTATGTGAAGATGGTGCCCACTGGCATCCCTCATCTCTGGAGAGTATTGCAGATGGCCCCTAGATGCATGTGAAATAAGCCTGACCCTCAGGCTTCAGCTTTTAAGATGCAAAAAGGCCTGTTTTAGAGAAAGACTGAGAGACGGCATTCCTGTCTGCTTCTCTGTATTGAGCCCTTGGGGGGAGAGCCACAATGAGTCCTTGAGAGCACACCAAAAACTGTTTTGTTTGTTTGTTTGCTCTAGTCTTGTGGGTCTTTTGGGCACAAGCCCCATTGGCTTTCAGACTTAGGTGTTTTGGGGGCCCATCCCTCAAAAGTGAAAGTCTTAAAAGTTGGGTGTTGGATGTTGGGTCCAAACCCTTACTCTTCAGGAAGTAGTTGTGAGTTCCCTCCCAGTTACATTGCTGTATGGGGAGAATGTATCTCAGCCTTTCCTACCCATTCAATGTAGGTTTCTTTTCATTCATCTTATGTGCAGTAGTCATTCAGCTAGTTTATGGATTTCTTTCAAAGGGTCTTATTCAGTGTTTAGTTGTAGATTCAGTGTGTGTGGGAGGAGGTGAGTTTGTGAGACTCATTCCTATGTGAACATCTTGGAACAGAATCAAATTTGTTATTTTAAATAATTGTCCCTTTGAATGAATAATTATTCAGGAAATTAACTGAGATGTCAGTCATGTCCAAAGTATAACATAAAAATTAATTTTGGAATGTGTGTAACTTCATTTGTATTGGTGTATGGTGCCTTTTTAAAAAAAATTAAATATACTCTTGGAGAATATTGTAGTCCCTCCTTATTGGTGGTCTTGCTTTCTGCAGTTTCAGTTACCCGCAGTCAACCATGGCCCAGAAGCAGATGATCTACCTTCTGACATATTGTCCAAAGGTAGCCTAAGTATATCACAATGCATACATGATTCACCTCACTTCATCTCATCACATAAGGCATTTTATCATATCACACTATCACAAGAAGGATGATATTTTGAGAGAGTGACCCATTCACACAACTTTTATTATAGTATATTGTTTTAATTGTTCTCCTTTATTATTAGTTATTGTTGGTAATCTCTTACCGAGCCAACTTTATAAATTAAACTTTATCATAGATACATTATGTATAGGAAAAAATAGTGTATATAGGGTTTGGTACTATGCATGGTTTCAGGCATCCACTGGGGGTCTTAAAACATATACCCTGAGGATAAGGGGGTACTAGTGTATATTTGGAGCGATATCAAAAGGATTCTGTGTGTTGTTTATTAGTATTACACATACATGTAATTTGGGTTTTAGACTTGTTTTCATAGTTACATAAAAGCACTGTGAGGGAGAGGGAATGTAAAATGCGAGTTTCTTCAGAAATACCAAAGGAAGGAAGGATAGTGTACTTTCTAAGATAATTTTTTAATCTTAAAAAAGTTAAAAACTCCAAAACCCAAGGAAGCTTGAGAAAGCTTCTTCATTTATATAAAAACTTTTATCTATTAGTTGCAGAGCAAAAACAATACAATATTCATTAATAACATAGGAAAAAATAGCTTTTGACTATGCAGAAGTCCTCTTATCAAATTCTTCAGTTCATTAAACCTACTTTTGGTTCTTAAAAAAATGTAATTGTGTAGTCGCAAGAAAAGCTTCAGAACAGCTGTAATTACAGCTGCAGATTTAGTCAAAATAGGGGTTTTTAAAGGCTCCTCACTCCCCTTTCGTATCTCTTTTCCCTCACCCCCAAGTAACCCAAATTTAGTTGTAAAAGTTTTGGTAAGCTCAGGATTCCCGAAACTGGAGTGCCATATGTTTAAGTGCGTGCAGATGTGACAATTATAAGTGACTGTTGTTTCCTGGAACCATTTTAGCTATCCTACTTCTCTATGGACAGTTAAATAATTTTTGTCAGCTTGTTTCTGTATTTAATTTTATAGATATACTGTATTCCAAACACAGTTTAGTGATTTTTTATCAAGGCCCAGGCATTTGCTAAAACTACTTAGAGGGATAATAATTTTTCAGTCTAAATTTGAGCTAATGTTGACATTATTACAAGTTGACTGGGAATATCTGCAAAACCTTAACAGCTATGTTTTTAAAAAGAATTTTTCAAATTTTACTCTAATAGGAAATTATAGCTTTGTCTAAAAACAAATTTGCTGTATTTGTTAGTTTTTGGGCAAGTTCTTTTATAATACAAAAGTCAAATACACATCCATGTTAATGTTCCCTTTACTGTCCCTTCCTGTAGCTTTACAGTCTAGGGATGTGAATGTCATTCTATGGTCTGGTTTTTAGTTCATTAGTCAGGGATTATATATAAGGACTATGAAAAGCTGTGGCTAAGAGCATGGTTTGGCGCCAATCTTCCTGTCCCAATTGATCACCATATCTTTTACAGATGCTAGTTATGCTGAATATCTGTCATGGGCTATCATAACATAACTTGAATTCTAGCTGTAATTTTACAGTGTTGTTCAAAATTGTAGTGATTTGCTCTTTAGAGAAATTGAGTCTTGCCAAAGCTAGCAGTTTAACATTTTCAGGTAGAAAAGCAAATGGAACATGCCTGTATGTCCATAGCATCGTGTTCAAAGGGATAAGGGTACAATGATATATGGTTTTTACCATGAAGTACAGTGGATAGAAAAGGTACAGATACATGCACTAAGATAACAAATCAACTTTTAAAGGGTAAGTAAACTTAGATTTAAATCCCTGGACTCAGGAACTCTCTAGATCTTAAAGAAATTGCAGAGATCTAGACCAAATTTCTGACTACACATGAGGAAACAGATTCAGAGAAGTTGAGTAAATTACATTGTCATTGATTAAATAGAAGATTTATAGGATATTCTAAACATGAACTCAAGAATGACAATAGATAGCAAGTTAACTTTTATAATCTTGGGTGTCACCTAATGGTGATTGATTGCCCATTATAGGTACTTTTATAAAGAAACTGAATTTATGAGAAAAAAAGAGTCTTACATGAGTCTAGTGGGAATATCAGCAGAATGTGGACTTATATAGTAGATTATTTTTAGAGAGGATAAAATTGAACAGAAGACATTTCAGAGAATACTGAATAATTCAGTTCAGTAGTAAAACATTAAGACAGAACAAAGAAACTATATATACAAAATAACAACTTTGAAGACATAGGTTGATGTATAGGTATGAATGAAGATGGCAGGTAAAATTTGAGATGGAGTATAATTTTGGTGATGAAGGTACAGCTGCTATGTGAGGATAAAGAAAGAAATTTAACACAGAAATTTTTAGGAAGGAAAATAAAACTTTGAGACTTAATTAAGATAGTAAAATTGAAATGTGAAAGGCAATTTAATTTTATTTAGGGACTGACCATACATTTATTTCATTATCAAAACTTGTCACTGTTGTGTTTTGCCTTCCCTCCCCTGCTAGTTCTCTCTGAGAAAGGCTCTAGTGTGGTTGGTGTGATGTAGTGGACTTTGTCAGTTATGACTAGTATGGTCTTGGACTAGAAGTTTGCTTACTAAGACATACAAAAGTGAGTAATTTTGAATTAGTTAGACTTCTGAGCTTCAGTTAATGGTACTTCATACAAAATGAGACCATGACTTTAATGTGACTATAGGGTTGTTGGGATAATCAAATGAAATCATGTGAAAGTGTTTTAAAAACTGAAGACTTCACAAAGGTAAATAATGCTGTTTTTATATTGTAACAATAGATACAGTTCAGCTGTGAGAAACATTTGAGTATCGAATACAACAGAATCAGGGATGTTTGTAGACTTTTGAATTCAGAAAGATACAGTCTTTGCCTTTAAGATACTTTCTGTCTAATTTGGAGAAGAAAATAAAATGTATAATGCAAAATATCTGCAATATATGACAAATATGAAAAGGGTAATGAAATGTTCAGATGACCTAGATTTTGGCGTAAGTTAAAGAGCTACCACCTGAATCTGCATTATTAAGTCCAGGAAACTAGGCATGTCAGAAGAGACAAAGTTAGCATTTGACCTTTTCATATATATCTTTGGCTTTTTGAGCTTTTAGGAAAGAGTGGGCAGATTTTTAATTTGGGTTGCCATGTGGTGAGAATATAAATTTGGGCTCTCCAGTAGTTGTAGATAGGAGCTTGTTGTTTTTTAGGTGTACATATATGAGTCAGTAGCTGAGTCAAAACACCACAAAGAAGGTATAATTTTTAGATGTCATGAGTATTGTCAATGGAATACATTCTGGATGGGATACATTGACAAGGCATAGAGGAATAAAGGGGGACTTTAGGAACTTCCATTCCAACCACCTTAAAGGTACCTTTTACAGGGTCCCAGAATTAGCTCGACTATTTCTCATAGTGAGAGATCTTTCTATTACCTGATGTAGTATACTTTCTTGTGGGCTCTTATGTGTGGAATTCTTTGTTTTTGTCAAACTCAAATGACCTCCCTATCTATTTTTCTGCATTTTTTACATTTTATTGGATATGTTACAGGCTTGACTGAGGAGAGAACCTGTTGATAGGGGAGTCAGGAAGAGAAAGAAGAATGATAAATTCAGGAAGCAGGTCAAAAACAGAAATATGAAAAGAAATAATAGCTAGTACTTATTAGCACTGAAGTCCCAGATGTTGTTTGAAATGTTTTTCTTATATGATCTCAAAACAACTTATAGTACTGATAACTTAATATTAAATATGAGTTAAATGAAATGTTAATTTAATATTAAATGAAAACTTGATATTTACCCTGTTATAAATGAGGGACTGAACTATATATGTAGTGCTTGGAACAGTTGGGGATAGAGTTTATGATAGGGCTATTTGATTCTAGAGACCAAATCTTTAATTTGCTTCTTAGAGACAAACTGCCAGCCCCTTTGAGAAAAATTCTGTTTCCCCTTCTGTAAGTGTGATACTCATTAGTGATAAAAAAAATGAATATTTTAAGGCCAGTAACTTGGGTGGGGCAGGAGTCAGGGTATCAGAAAGGAAAGAACCTAAATATGAATATGATCTACTTTGAAAATCAGGGGAAAGGGCATTTGGTTAGGTTATTGTAATGATTAGATTTTATGATGCTATATAAAGCATGAAAGCTTGTTACAGGCTATACATAAGCATGAAAGTTTGCTACGGGCTGTATATAAGCATGAAAGCTTGCTACAGGAATAGTTTAAGAAGAGTTTATGATCACGAGTTCATAGACCAGCACTGTCCAGTAGAAATATACTGCGAACCATGTATATAGTTTTAACTTTTCTGGTAGCCACATTAAATAAAGTAAAAAGAAACAGGATAAGTTAGTTTTAATAATATATTTTATTTAATATATATTCAAAATATTTCAACAACTATATTAGCATAAAAATATGAATTAGTTTACCTTCTTTTATTCCCACTTAGTCTTTGACATCAAAGTGTACTTTACACTTACAGCATTTCTCAGTTCAGACTAGCCATATTTTGCATGCTGAATGGCCACATTTGGCTACCTTACTGGGTAGTGCATTTATATACCATTAGAGGATGAAAGATCTATGAATTTCTGATTGAATTATGAATAGATGGCTTATTCTCCCTCTGCGTATAGCAAACACATAATAGAAGTGGAGGGCAATTGGCCTGAAGGGCATCACTACTTACTTGTGTCCAGAGAATCTGCTCAGGGCTGGGGGTGGGGGAGTGGAGATGATGATGACATATTTTTTTATACTTTGTAAGAAGGAATGGGGAAAGATTTACCAAATGTTTATGCTTCCTGCTGATTGAGGTTCTATGGGGGTTACATAGTTAGAGGGACTTCCAGGGGACTCCAAAGTGTTTCTGCTCTCGCATAAGTTATGGGTTTTAATTTTATATAATGAACAACCATGATATTTCTGTAGACAGAGTTCTAGAGGAGAAGTGTACAGTTCTTGCTCTTGAAACATAGCATTTTTTGGCTCAGGGACTTGTGTCTTTGTCTAGAACCCTTTACAATCTCACTGAATTTCTTTTTGTGGGATTTCGTATGTTTAAGGTTACATTACTTTGGCAAGAATACCTAAAATATGCTTTTCCTTAAAAAAAAAAAAAACCAAAAAATGAATTAAACTTCACTTAAAGACAATAAATCTTTCTTAAATGTAATATGTATTCCTTGTAAAAATTTAGATAATAGAGATACCTGCTTTTACATGTTTAATAAACAGATCTACAGCAGAAGGAAGTGTTTTAACTTTGGCTTCCTCCTGCAGTACTGGGGTTTCTTGGGCAGTAGCGCTCCAGTGAATCAGAGTCTCTGGTTTGCATGAGTTGGGCAGGTAGTGAAGATTTTATTTCCTTTATGGGGAGAATGAACAAATGGGAGATATTATTCTCCCTGGCTGAGTTAACATTTGTATATTGTTCTGTGTATGTATCATATTTTATTTCACTGAGAGCCTAATTTTAATGCATTTAATTAAAAATCTTCTTAGTTATCTGTAAATTATAAGATATATAAAACAAAATCTTGTATTAACTTTCTGGCTTTTTGGGGGGATACCAGTTTAAAATATAGGTTCACTGTGTACTTTTTAACAGAATAGAATGCAGTTAGTCATCAGTAATTTCCATTGTCTGAATTTGTAGTTTTAGTGGTATGGTGATGTATATAAATATCTTTTCTGCCATAACTAATTGTGTTTTATTTCTTGTGAATGTAGTTTTAGTTTAAATGGGGATAAGGGAATTTTATGGAGACTGAAGCTCACCATTTTGAGGATGGGTGGTGGGAACAGGCAAGCTAGAAATATACTTGGCAGAAAAGAAACAACAGCCAATTGGGAGGAGCTTGAGATGAGGGGAAAAACATGTTTTGAGAAAAGTTAGAGTGTTTTGAGAAAAGTTAGAGTATTTTAAAAAATAAATGATTCATGCACAAAAGATGATCATTATGAACAAAATAAGATTTTACAAAATTTGAGTAGAAAACATCATGTCAGATAACTTTGAATTTCATATTTACTATGTTTATATTTTGTATATTAGATGAAATATAGAAGTCTCTTGGTTGTTTTGAATTGACCACCTTTTGGTGTCTTAGACTCTTTTACAAAGTATCACAGTCCTTAGATGTGGAGAGTCACAAGACTGAGTTTGTAATGTCTGAATAAACAGCTAACACTAAATGACTAGATTTAGACTAGATTCCATTAACCTGTCTGTTCATATTTTCTGCTGGAAGGTTAACAGTCATATTGACCCTTGCCATGGAGTTATTACTAATTTATAATTCTAAAGTGCTGTGAAAACATTAAATACTCTTTAAATATTAATTATTATACTTACTAGAACATTCCTTAATACAGTGTAGTTAATTCATTAACCCATACTTATTTTTGGTTGTTATAATTATGTGTCCTGAGCCACCCATCATAGTCATATGCCAGTTGTTCTTTTCATAGCCATAAAGGAACATTTGTGAGTTTGTGCCTCGGCCATGATTGACTGCAGATGACTCAGGAAAATTCTTGTAAAGGGGGTTATGACTGTGGAACAGTCTTACACCTGCTCTTGTTGCCCTTCTGCTTCAAGAAGTCAGCCTAGGTTAAAGTTCAGGTATTGGAATTATGTGGATGATCTCGAATCCTGTCTCTGTTCCTTAACTATCCCTGGATACATTACTTGCAAGTTACTAAACTTAGTGCCCTCAACTTAAACTTGGATATAAAGGAACCACCTCACCTCCAGAATCAATATGAGGACCCATTCAAAATCATATCTCTTTTATTAGGGATAATAGCCGTTTATTGTCTTTTTTTTTCTTCTTAAATAAAGACTTAATTTTTTTAGAGCAGTTTTAGGTTCACAGCAAAAGTGAAAGGAAGGTACAGAGATTTCCCATATATCTCTTGTCCCTACATATTCATACAGCCTCCTCCATTATCAACATTCCCCACCAAAGTAGTACAATTGTTATAATTAATGAACCTACATTGACACATCATTAACACCCAAAGTCCATACTTTACCTTGCATTCACTCTTGGTGTTGTGAATTCTGTGGGTTTTGACAAATGTATAGTGACAAGTATCTATGATACCATTAAGAATATTTTCACTGCCTTAAAAATCCTCTGTGCCTATTCATTACCCCCTAGCCCTGAATTTCCAATCCTGGACAAAACAATTCTGATTATTTTTGTACTGTCTCCATTGTTCTGCATTTTCAGAGTATCATATAGTTGGACTCATACAGTATGTAGCTTTCTCAGGTTGATGTCTTTCACCTTAAGGTTCTATCTACCATGTCTTTTCACTGCTTGGTATCTAATTCCTTTTTAGCTATTCCATTGTCTGGGTATATCAAAGTTTACCTATTCATTCACCTACTGAGGGACATTTTGGTTGCTTCCAAGTTTTGGCAGTTTGACTAGAGCTGCTAGAGATATCCATGTGCAGGTTTTTGTGTGGATATTAGTTTTCAACTAGCAGTTACTTTTATTGAGCATTTATTTATTTTAGTCAGGCACCATGTTAATGTACTTTACATGAAGTATATAGTTTAATTCTTGTGTCTCTAATAAATAGATTGTGTAAAGTTCATGGCCCATAGTAATGTATGTCCAGTAATTGGTTGCTATTATTTTTCCTGTGTGTTCGTTCCAAGCATATAGTGTAATCACAAGTTGAGGCTCTTAAAAGGGAGACAGGAGTGGGCATTTTGATCAGATCTAAGGACTTAATGGAAACTTGGAGTGGTTTGAAGGTGAAGTATATAGTAACGTGTAGTTAAAAGATAATCTGCATGGTAATCATTTAGGAAGCTTATTAAAATGTAGAGTTGTGGGTCATCCTCAGAAACTCAGGTTTTATGAATCAGAATCTCTGATCATGGAGCCCAGATTGTGCAATTTTACGAGCTTAATACATAATCCTAATTCACTATGAAGTTTGAGAATCATCTTTTTATTCTTCCTGATGATTAAAAATGGATTCTAATGGTTCTTATTAGTTATATTTCATTGATATAGTAAGCTTTCTATTTTCTTGGTGTGGAGATGGTAAGTTTTTTCCTTTAAATTTTTACACATGATGTATGATAATGATAAATAAGATTTTTCTATGGTATGAAAGTAGGAGGGGTAGTTATATTTATTCTTTCAACTAGTGTTTAGAAAATATCACTTTCTTGAGGTATATTTTTGTTTTTAAAAATATGTCATTTTATTTTTACTCAAATAATGTAGACTTTTTGATTAAGGTAGGAAAGGAAGGCAGATTGAGAATATATTATTTTGAAGATAAGTAGACAGGCAAAGAGAGTGGTTTTTCTGGTGCTAACTAGAGGAAAAAATAACTACAAACAATTTACATAGCTAATATAAATAATTAAAACCTGATGCAAATTTTCAAGGAGTTTTGGTATGGATCATTTTGTTAGTCATAACAGTTAATGAGAGTCATATCAGGAATGCTCAGCTTCTGTGTTTTTTTGGCAGTTGCCTTGCCTCCTAAGAACATCCTTCTTTTGGGTTTTGTCTGTATTGGCTTCCTGGGAAATCTTATTTCTCTCTTTGGGAAATCAAGTTGCATCCCTAAAGTGCTTCACGTGGACCTCAGCTTTCTTAGATTATTCAGGTAAAACCTCACCCAAAGGAACTAATGAATTGCTTCATATCATAAATTTTAAACAGGTGTTTAGCAGACTACATTTCAGTGAGTCTATTGGTATTTTTAGCCCCCAAATCTTCCTGGCTCCAGAATCCATTTTAATAACTGTTATGGATTAATGAACTCTATTTTTAATATCTGTAGTTTTGTTCATTCTCAGGAACTAGGTTACCAGGGTTTTGTCATTGTTAATGAAATTTTTCTTAGGAGTATCTTTGGACTGAATGAAGCTAAAACATTTTAGAATTGTATCTCTGGTTTAAATACTTATAGGATATAATTTTTCATATTTTAAACTCAATTGATTGCCAGTACAATAATATTATTTATTTCTGAGAACTTGGCTAGTTTATCCTGCTATTTAGAATTAAGTGAATCATTACATGAATTATTAAACACGAACTATTAAAATTTTCTAGTAGATGTTTTACTGATAGCGTCTGATTGTCCTCTCCTGTAAAAGTTGTCTTCAACATTTTCAGAAGTAATATTTGGGTATTACTGGGCCTGGAATTTTTGCTTCTGTAATGACAGAAACAGAGAGTGTACTTTTTAGAAGTTAGGAGCAGTGGCGTACAGAAGAGGAGAACACTCGAGTAAATTTATGTCATGCCTGTTTTGTTGTGAAAAGAAATCATAGCATTAAATACTTTTCTGAGGGTAGTGATGGCGGTATTAGGAGCAGTTGTAGGGGTGAAATTAAGGAGACGTTGAGGAGAATCTATCTCCCAACAATTTTTTCCTGAATGTAGATAACAAAGTAGTTATTACCAAAAAGTTTTCTTCCATAGGATGGTCTCATGTTGGCTTGTTTATCACTCACTCCAAAATACTGAGTGTATTGGCATTTTAAGTAATCTCCTGAGTTGCTGTCTTTTCTGTCATGTTTCTTTCTGTTTGAAGTGTGGGCTGCAGACACGTAACAGTGTCAGTGTAATTATATCACTGTTATAACTCTGTTGATTTTTTTTTAAACGAAGGAAAGCACATTGATTTTTTTACTTTACAGTGTTTTTATTACCAATCATTGTACTTTCCTCTAGAATGATTTCAGAATTTTTTGGGGTGGTATGGGTAAACATAGTATTTTGTGGCTGAGAGTATAAACTCTTAAAACAAGACTATCTGGGTTCAGTTCTCAGCTTTGCCACTTAACTGGTTGAATGTTACCTGGGCAAGTTATTTATTTTATATAAGTCTTGCCTTGGTTTTCTCATTTGTGAACCACAGATTATAAAATTACTTACTTTATAGATTGTAGACGTGAGTATTAAATCATTTTGTAAAGAATAATGCTTGCAAGTGCTATAGGCTGAATAAATTTGCTTTAAAATTTAGTTACTCACTAACTAAAATAATGTTCTCAGTAAACTCTAAAAGACTTTAAAAGTAAAAAATTTAATACTATAACTCTTTCTTTCCACGTGGGCTGAGAAGGAGCCTTTAAATAGGTTGACTTTTTCTTCCATATTTTTAATGCTGCTCCTGATGCAGAGGCATGTCTGTTGCTTGTAATTTTCTTGGAACATCTGAGGCTTGTTTAACAGAAACTGACTAATGGGAGACAGGGCAGGAGGACAATTAGCAAATTCATGCATTGGATATCCTGCCTTCATTAAAGCCATTTTTCTCGATTAAATAGGGCTATCTATGGATTTCAGAAATTGTATTTGGTTTGAATTTCATACTAATTTCATTTCTCCACTTTGACACTTTGAATACACTTAAACGTGTCATCAAAACATAGGGTCATGTCTTGATCCAAATAAATGGTAATCTATTAATGGAACTTTGAGTAGAGCCCAAACTATTAAATTAATTGTTCTTTATATTTGATTTTACTTTACCAAGGCTTACCAAATCATATGATTAAAAAGTTAACCTTTGTTTGGTTGCCATTCTGCAGTTCCTCTCTGCTCCTACTCCCACTTCTAGATCTTTCCTTTTGCTTTTACAAGCATAAGATTTTAAAGAGTATAGGTACTTCAATTTTGTCTGTTGGTGTTTATATGAATGTTAAATTTGTCATTCGGCTATGGATAATAACTTAGGCTACAGATAGAGAAATAATTGGTCTTTTTGTCAGTTGAGGTGAAAGAGTTAAAATGAAAGTTTACAGATTCAGGGGATTCCTACAGAAGAGAAGGGTGAAAAAAAGCTCATTTTTAGGATCCTAAACAAAGCATTTGATTGGCATATAGAGACCCTTGCATGCAGACAGACGCCCATATTTGAATATTTATAGAAGATAATCTGTCAAAATTACTGTTATTTTAATTTGCCAAGCTTGGCTGATTGCTGCAGTTGGATGTTAGTTGAATTCTAGATGAGGAACTGTAAATATGATCTGGTGTGGAACATGATTTTTGTCCTTGAAGCTCTTTGATTACCCTCCCCGACCTTTTATTTATTTTTTACAGTGGTGCCTTTTTGTATTAGCTGAACTTTCATGTTCTTTTTTAGGGGAAAAAATTTAAAGTAGGGTGAAAGTAGGGTGATGACAGTATATATTAAAAATAATTTTATAGTTTAAAAAATCTAAATCACATTTAGTGATCAGGAATTGTTTAAATAGTTTTGAATATTCAGTCTTTACATCAAAGGAACTATTTGGAAATTTCAAACATAGGGACATGGTATCTCATTTGAATGGACTGTGAGGTTTTTGCGTGAGATATATTTTATGTTAACAAAGAAAGTGTATAATTGTAGATAACTCATGTTACCCCTTTCCTTTTGTCTCATTTTGAACAGTTGATAATTTTAGTGAACCAGATCCAAGCAATAATATCTTCCTTTGGAAATCTCATGTGGTTTCATCAGCTTCTTATGTTCTAGGAGAAGGAAGGTAATCATTTTTCACAGTTAATACTGAAATAACTTTGTTAATAAATCAAATTTTTATCTTTTTAAAAGTTAGGAAATGCTTTTCTCTTTAGGTAGTGTCTTCTTACCCAGAAAACACTATCTAATTTATTGATGCTGTATTACTGTTCCTCAAAAGATTCCACTGAGGCTACATTATTTAGCTCTAGGGATGATATGGTGAATTTCTGAAAATCATGACTACCTTGGAAGCAGGGCTACATGCTGTGCTCTATCTACTAGACTATTACATAGCCACTATCATCTGAATAGTTCATTTTTATACATATAACCACCAGACATGACCAGATAGTCTTGATTTGTTGTTTTTGTTTTTTGCTTTTGATGTTTTCATTTACTTCTTGTGAACTAACATAATTGGATCCATTTTAGTGGTTACTACTTTAGGTAGAAACTATGTCAAGTATTAAGTCTCAGTTCACTTAGATACTGACTTTGTTTTGACTTTATATTTTGAGGAATATATTTTATATTTAGCAAATTAAGAGTGGAACTTTTAGAGCATTCTTTTATATCTTTCACAAGCATCTATCTTCATTCTCACTTGACAACCCTTTTTTGGGTAGACTAATCTTTTTTTCTAGGAGCTTATATATAATCTTTCACTTGTTACTATGGTATTTCTCCCAATTCTTTTTGTGACCATCCCCAAACATTTCCCATGCATTTCACCCTAATTCCTCATTATGTTTTTAGGAAAATTATCTGTCCAACTCTGTAGGTATCCTTTGGCTAAAGAGCAAGATTATTTATAATTCATTAAGATGTTATATCCTCATTTAGAATTCTGTCATGATTCACCATATGTTTACTGTATAGAGGGCTCAGAAATGCCTGTTGTACCTAATGCATCACAGACGTGGAAATAATAATAATAAAATAAAACTTATGTATAAGTAAAGTGAAGGTACTGCTAATATGTTCCATGGTTTTGGACATTCTGATATTCTTGCTATGTTTGGAGGCTTATTTTACTATATGCTTTCAAATTTCTTAAGGTTAATTAAAGATGTTCTTATTTAACCAGCATGCTTTTGGTTAAGTAACTGTTGAATGAAATTTAAGTCAGTAATATAAAAAGTAATGAGTTGCTTTATAATATGATTTGGTAAGTAATTTAGCTGTATTCCTTGCTATAAGAATAGTAGACAGCACTATAGAGTGAACTAAGATTTCCTAAGTACATTACTTTTCATGAAGGTTAATTCCATGGTGACAGCAAATGTTAGGAATTGGCATCCAAACACCAAATTTCCCATACAAATTTTAGCTTTTAAAAGTTTTTAGATTTTTTTCCTCCAGAGGAAGAATCTTAGAACTTAAATTTGTTTAGAAGGCATAAGAATGCTATTTTAGGAATTAAGAAACAGGCTGTATTTATTTACTTATTTTGTACCCTTTTTTTAAACTGAAGTATCATTAATATACAATCATATTGGTTTCAAGCATATAACAGTGTTTCAACAGTTACCCTTATTATTAAATACCCCATTAGTGCAGTTACTATCTGTCAACAAAGGAAGATGATACAGAATCATTGACTATGTTCTGCATGCTGTACTAATATTTCCCTGACTGACTTAAATTATGGTTGAAAATTTTTGTGCCCCTTTATCACCCTCAGCTTCTCACCCACTGACCCTAACCCCTCCCCCATGGCAACCACCAGTCACTTCTCAGTGTCTATTAGTTTACTGCTGTTTTGTTCCATTTTTATATTCCACAAATAAGTGAAACCATGTGGTATTTGTCTTTCTCCACCTGGCTTATTTCACTGAGCATAATACCCTTTAGGTCCATCCATGTTGTTGCAAATGGATTTCTTTTTTTATATGACTGAATAATGTTCCATAGTGTATATGTAGCACATCTTCTTTATCCATTTGTCTATTGATGGACACTTAGATTGCTTCTGTGTTTTGGCTATTATAAATAATGCAGCAATAAACATAGGGGTGTATATATCTTTCTGAATCAGGGATTTTGTTTCCTTTGGGTAAATTCCTGCAAGTGGAACTACTGGGTCCACTAAATGTTGAATGATATTTCTATTTTTAGTTTTGAGGATCCTCCATACTGCTTTCCACAGGGCTGTACCAGTTTGCTTTCCCAACAACGGTGTAGAAGTGTTCCCATTTTTCCACATCCTCACCAACACTTGTTATTTCTTGTCTTTTGGACAGTGGCCATTCTAACTGGTGTGAGGTGATACCTCACTGTGGTTTTAATTTGCATTTTCATAATAGTTAGCAAAGTGGAGCATCTTTTCATGTGCCTGTTGCCTATCTATATTTCTTCTTTGGAGAAATGTCTGTTCAGGTCCTCTGCCCATTTTTTAATTGGGTTATTTCTTTTTTGGTGTTGAGGTATATGAGTTCTTTATATATTTTGGATGTTAACCCCTTATCAGATAAATCATTTACAAATATATTCTCCCATACTGTAGGATGGCTTTTTGTTCTGCTGATGGTGCCCTTTGCTGTACAGAAGATTTTTAGTTTGATGTAGTCCCACTTGTTCATTTTTTATTTTGTTTCCCTTGTGTGATGAGATGTGTCTAAGAAAAATTTTCTCATACTTAATATTTTCAAGAGATTTATGGCTAGGTTTTCTTCTAAGAATTTTATGGTTTCATGACTTACATTCTTTGATCCATTTCAAGTTTATTTTTGTGCATAGAGCTAGACAGTAATCCAGTTACAGTCTCTTGCATGTAGCTGTCCAGTTTTCCCAATACCAGTTATTGAAGAGGCTTTCTTTTCTCCATTGTATATTCATGGCTTCTGTATTGTATATTAATTGACCATATATGTGTGGGTTTATATCTGGGCTCAATATTCTGTTCCATTGATCTATGGGTCTGCTCTTGTACAGTACTATACTGTTTTGATTACTGTAGCTTTGTAGTAGAGATTGAAGTCAGGGATCATTAATACCTCCAGCTTTGTTCTTCTTTCTCAGGATTGCTTTGGATATTGGGGGTCTTGTATGGTTTCATATGAATTTAGGAACTATTTGTTCTAGTTCATTGAAAAGTGCTTTTGGTATTTTGATAGGGATTTCATTGAATTTGTAAATTTCTTTGGGCAGGATGGCCGTTTGACAATATTAATTCTTCCTGTCCATGGAAACAGTCTTTATTTTTATGTAAATTGAGCACTAAGGGTAACTAGTGAATCACAGTACTTATTGATAGATTTTTTGAAAGCCTTTATAGAAACTTAATATTTGGGTGTTTAGTTAGGAAATGTTTTAGTTTGTAATAATTATACAGGATCTAAATAATCCCTACATGTTTTCATTGCTTCAGAAAGAAAGGATGGAGCATATTGTTTTAATAACTTGCATTTTTGCATTATTTATAAGGTAACTATTATGATTAATCATTCTTTAGGTAATTTATGTGCCATTGTGACAAATTCAGGTCTCCATTGTTTTCTCTCAATATCATAAAGTGTTATATATCACTTTATAAATTAGTAAAATGTGAAGGTAAAAATTTTAAAAGGAGGTCTTTTTTGTTCTTCCTGATCTCACATGTAAAAGTCTTCACTCTGTCCTAACAAGTAAAACACTGGACAAACTGAAAAAGCAACTGTTCTTCTTAGATCTCTCTAAGAAGTGAGGTCACAGGGTAGATTCCTTCCACTCAAAGTGGAGAAACAGACAGACATACAGAGAATGACAACTTTCCCTATTAGAAACTCAAGAGCAGAAAACTTCACAGGAACCAGTACTGGGTAGGAAAACCTAAAGTGTAATTAACCTAAAGTGAACTGGAGGTTCCATATGAACAAGTCTGAGGTAAAAGTTCCAGGGGAACACAATCATACAGAACCCCACACTTTTGTGATTTTACCTCCAGGAGCTCTACCAGGTTCTTACAGTAGATATCAGAGAAAAATCCCCTGGTGCTTCTTACAGGGGAAGGAGAAAGCAATTAAATATGCTAAGGCATTCTGTTTTTCTTAACAGTATCTGCCCTTAAGAGAAAGTATTGTACCAGAGTCAACCTGTTAGGTGTTTTGAGAGCCTAATGAAGTGAAATAACCAACTGTAGATCTAGCCTTCCATGTGAGAGAAGTAAAATATCCAATTCCAGCCCCCTGTAGCCATCTTCTTCCACCTAAGACTGAAAAGAACTTGTGAAGCTCACAGCTTGGAAGCACAGGCTCACTGAAAGACTGAGACCTATTCATAAAATTATGAAATATTAACAACCTCTCCCCTTACACACACCTACACCTTACCACATTACTAAGTGCCTATTTGGACTATTACTAAGTTCTTCTTATTCAGTGCATCATTTCTGGCTTCCAATAAAAGAAATTACAAGACATACTAAAAAGCAGAAAACATAGTTTAGAGAGACAGAGCAAGCATCATAATCAGATTCAGACATGGCAGAGATGTTGGAATTATAAGACCAGGAATTTAAAACAACCGTGATTAATATGCCAAGGGCACTAATGGAAAAAGTAGAGAACATATAAGAACAGATGGATAATGTAAGTAGAGAGGGAAACTCTAAGAAGCAATCTAAAAGGAATGCCAAAGATCAAAAAACAGTGTAACAGAAATGAAGAATGCTTTTTTGATGGGCTTATTAGTAGACTGAACATGGCTTAGGAAAGAATCTCTCTGAGCTTGAGGATATGTCAGTAGAAACTTCCAAAACTGAAAAGCAAAAAGAAAAAAGATTGAACAAAGAAAGAAAGAATATCTAAGGATAACTGCAAAAGATATGATATATTCACATTGGGAATACCAGAAAGAGAAGAAAGAGAAAAAGGATGAGAAGAAGTATTTGAAGCAGTGATTATTGAGAACTTCCCCAAATTAATGTCAAACTCCAAACCATAGATCCAGGTAGTTCAGAGAACACTAGGAAGGATAAGTGCCCAATAACTTTACCTCGGCATAATGCATTCAAGCTGCAGAAAAACAAAGATACCGAAAATAATCTTGAAAGAAGCCGGAGGAAAAAAAACACCTTATCTATAGAGTAGCAAAAGTAAGAATTTTATCTGACTTCTCTTCAGAAACCAACAAGCAAGAAGAGAGTGGAATGAAATATTTCAAGTGTTGAGAGAAAACACCTCAATAATATAGAATTCTGTGTCCTGTGAGATTATCCTTCAGATATGATGGAGAGGAAAGACCTCAGAGAAACAGAAACAGAATTTGTTGCTAGTGAACCTGCTTTGCAAGCTGTGTTAAAAGAAGTTCTTCAGAGAAGGAAAATTACATAGGCCAGAAACTCAGATCTACTTTTATTTTTATTTATTTATTTTTTTCATAATTTATTTTGGTATCATTAACCTACAATTACATGTGCAATATTATGGTTACTAAACTACAACCTTCATCAGGTTCCCCCCACCAAACCCATTACAGTCACTGTCCATCAGCGTAGTGAGATGCTATAGAGTCACTACTTGTCTTCTCTGAGTTGTACAGCCCTCCCCGTGCCCCCCCAACATTACGTCTGCTAATCGTAATGCCCCTTTTACGCTCTTATCCCTCCCTTCCCACCCATCTTCCCCAGTCCCTTTCCCTTTGGTAACTATTAGTCCGTTCTGGGGTTCTGTGAGTCTGCTGCTGTTTTGTTCCTTCAGTTTTTTTCTTTGTTCTTATACTCCACATATGAGTGAAATCATTTGATACTTGTCTTTTTCGGCTTGGCTTATTTCACTGAGCATAATACCCTCTAGCTCCATCCATGTTGTTGCAAATGGTAGGATGTGTTTTCTTCTTATGACTGAATAATATTCCATTGTGTATATGTACCACATCTTCTTTCTCCATTCATCTACTGATGGACCCTTAGGTTGCTTCCATTTCTTGGCTATTGTAAATAATGCTGCGATAAACATAGGGGTGCATATGTCTTTTTCAAACTGGGCTGCTGCATTCTTAAGGTAAATTCCTAGGAGTGGAATTCCTGGGTCAAATGTTATTTCTATTTTGAGTTTTTTGAGGAACCTCCATACTGCTTTCCACAATGGTTGAACTAATTTGCATTCCCACCAGCAGTGTAGGAGGGTTCCCTTTTCTCCACATCCTCACCAACATTTGTTGTTGTTTGTGTTTTGGATGTTGGCCATCCTCACTGGTGTGAGGTGATATCTCATTGTCATTTTAATCTGCATTTCTCTGATGATTAGCCATGTGGAGCATCTTTTCATGTGCCTGTTGGCCATCTGAATTTCTTCTTTAGAGAAGTGTCTATTCATATCCTCTGCCCATTTCTTAATTGGAATATTTGCTTTTTGTTTGTTAAGGTGCATGATTTCTTTATATATTTTGGATGTCAACCCCTTATCGGATACGTCATTTATATACGTCATATTCTCCCATACTGTAGGATGTCTTTTTGTTCTACTGATGGTGTCCTTTGCTGTACAGAAGCTTTTCTGCTTGATATAGTCCCACTTGTTCATTTTTGCTTTTGTTTCCCTTGCCTGGGGAGATATGTTCATGAAGAAGTTGCTCATGTTTATGCCCAAGAGATTTTTGCCTATGTTTTTTCTTAGTTTTATGGTTTAATTTCTTACATTCAGGTCCTTGATCCACCTTGAGTTTACCTTTGTGTATGGGGTTAGACCGTAGTCCAGTTTCATTCTCTTACATGTAGCTGTCCAGTTTTTCCAACACCAGCTGCTGAAGAGGCTGTCATCTCCCCATTGTATATCTAAGGCTCCTTTATCAAATATTAATTGACAGTATATGTTTGGGTTAATGTTTGAATTTTCTATTCTGTTCCACTGGTCTGTGGGTCTGTTTTTGTGCCAATACCAAATTGTCTTGATTACTGTGGCTTTGTAGTAGAGCTTGAAGTCAGGGAGCGTAATTACCCCTGTTTTATACCTCCTACTCAGGATTTCTTTGGCTATTCGGGGTCTTTTCTGGTTCCATATGAATTTTAGAATTATTTGTTCCAGTTCATTGAAGAAAGCTGTTGGTAGTTTGATAGGGATTGCATTGAATCTGTAGATTGCTTTAGGTAGTATAGCCATTTTGACAATATTTATTCTTCCTAGCCAAGAGCATGGGATGCATTTCCATTTGTTAGTGTCCTCTTTAATTTGTCCTAGGAGTGTCTTGTAGTTTTCAGAGTACAGGTCTTTCACTTCCTTGGTTAGGTTTATTCCTAGGTATTTTATTCTTTCAGATGCAGTTGTGAATGGAATTGTTTTTCTGATTTCTCTTTCTGTTAGTTCATTGTTAGTGTACAGGAAAGCAACAGATTTCTGTGTGTTAATTTTGTACCCTGCAACTTTGCTGAATTCAGATATTAGTTCTAGTAGTTTTGGAGTGGAGTCTTTAGGGTTTTTTATGTACAGTATCATGTCATCTGCCAGTAGTGACAATTTGACTTCTTCTTTACCAATCTGGATGCCTTGTATGTCTTTTTTTTTTTCTGTTTGCCGTGGCTAGGACCTCCAGTAGTATGATGAATAACAGTGGAGAGAGTGGGCATCCTTGTCTTGTTCCCGATCTTAGATGAAAAGCTTTCAGCTTCTCGGTGTTAAGTATGATGTTAGCTGTGGGTTTGTCATATATGGCCTTTATGATGTTGAGGTACTTGCCCTCTATACCCATTTTGTTGAGAGTTTTAATCATGAATGGATGCTGAATTTTGTCAAATGGTTTTTCATCATCTATGGAGATGATCTTGTGGTTTTTGTTCTTCTTTTTGTTTATGTGGTGGATGATGTTGATGGATTTTCGAAAGTTGTACCATCATTGCATCCCCGGGCTGAATCCCACTTGATCATGATGTATGATCCTCCTGATGTATATTTGAATTCGGTTTGCTAATATTTTGTTGAGTAATTTTGCCTCTACGTTCATCAGGGATATTGGTCTGTAATTTTCTTTTTTGGTGAGGTCTTTGCCCGTTTTTGGTATTAAAGTGATGCTGGCATCATAGAATGAGTTTGGAAGTATTCCTCCTTCTTCTATTTTTTGGAAAACTTTAAGGAGAATGGGTGTTATTTCTTCTCTAAATGTCTGGTAGAATTCAGAGGTGAATCCATCAGGTCCAGGTGTTTTGTTCTTGGGTAGTTTTTTGATTACTGATTCAATTTTGTTGCTGGTGATTGGTCTGTTTAGTTTTTCTGTTTCGTACTTGGTCAGTCTTGGAAGGTTGTATTTTTCTAAGAAGTTGTCCATTTCTTCTAGGTTTTCCAGCTTGTTAGCATATAGATTCTCATAATATTCTCTTATATTTCTTTGTATTTCTGTAGGGTCCGTCATTATTTTTTCTTTCTCATTTCTGATTCTGTTTATGTGTGTAGATTCTCTTTTTCTCTTAATGAGTCTGGCTAGGGGTTTATCTATTTTGTTTAGTTTTTCAAAGAACCAGCTCTTGGTTTCACTGATTTTTTTCTATTGTTTTATTCTTCTCAATTTTATTTATTTATTCTGTGATCTTTATTATGTCCCTCATTCTGGTGACTTTGGGCCTCATTTGTTCTTCTTTTTCCAATTTCAGTAATAGTGTGTTTAGACTATTCATTTGGGAATGATCTTCCTTCTTTAAATAGGCCTGGATTGCAATATACTTTCCTCTTAGAACTACCTTTGCTGCGTCCCACAGAAGTTGTGGCTTTGTGTTGTTGTTGTCATTTGTCTCCATAGATTCTTTGATTTCTGTTTGATTTGGTCGTTAATCCATTGATTAATTCGGCGAATGTTGTTAAGTCTCCATGTATTGGTGAGCCTTTTTGATTTCTTTCTGAAATTTATTTCTAGTTTTATACCTTTGTGATCTGAGAAGTTGGTTGGTAAGATTTCAATATTTTTGAATTTACTGAGGTTCTTTTTATGGCCTAGTACGTGGTCTATTCTGGAAAATGTTCCATGTGCACTTGAGAAGAATGTGTATCCTGCTGCTTTTGGGTGCAGAGTTCTGTAGATGTCTGTTAGGTCCATCTGTTCTAATGTGTTGTTCAGTGCCTCTGTGTCTTTACTTATTTTCTGTCTGGTCGATCTGTCCATTGGAGTGAGTGGTGTGTTGAAGTCTCCTAAAATGAATGTACTGCTGTCTATTTCCTCCTTTAAGTCTGTTAGTAATTGTTTCACATATGCTGGCGCTCCTGTGTTGGGTGCATATATATTTATAATGGTTATATCTTCTTGTTGGGCTTAACCCTTTATCATTGTGTAATGTCCTTCTTTATCTCTTGCTACTTTCTTCGTTTTGAAGTCTATTTTGTCTGATACAAGTACTGCAACACCTCCTTTTTTCTCTTTGTTGTTTGCATGAAATATCTTTTTCCATCCCTTCACTTTTAGTCTGTGTATATCTTTGGGTTTGAGGTGAGTCTCTTGTAAGCAGCATATAGACGGGTCTTGCTTTTTTGTCCATTCTGTTACTCTGTGTCTTTTGATTGGTGCATTCTGTCCATTTACATTTAGGGTGATTATTGATAGATATGTACTTATTGCCATTGCTGGCTTTAGATTCGTGGTTACCAAAGGTTCAAGGGTTGCTTCTTTACTATCTAAGAATCTAACTTAACTTTCCTGTTAAGTTATTGTGAACACCATCTGATGTTTCTTTATCTCTCCCTTCCTATTCTTCCTCCTCCTTTCTTTATGTATTAGGTGTTTTATTCTTTGCCTTTAGTTAGTATTTGGATGGTCTGCTTTCTTTGCTATGATTTTATTTTCTCTGGTGACATCTTTTTAGCCTTATGGGTGTTTCCCTCTAGAGCAGTCCGTTTAAGATTTCCTGTAGTGGTGGTTTATGAGAGGCAAACTCTCTCAACTTTCTTTTGTCTTGAAATTGTTTAATCCCTCTGTCATATTTAAATGATAATCGTGCTGGATACAATATTCTTGGTTCGAGGTCCTTCTGTTTCATTACGTTAAATATATCATGCCATTCTCTTCTGGCCTGTAAGGTTTCTGTTGAGAAGTCTGATGATAGTCTGATGGATTTTCCTTTGTAGGTGATCTTTTTTCTCTCTAGCTGCCTTTAATACTCTGTCTTTATCTTTGATCTTTGCCATTTTAATTATTATGTGTCGTGGTGTTGTCTTCCTTGGGTCCCTTGTGTTGGGAGATCTGTGGGCTTCCGTGGACTGCGAGACTATTTCCTTCCCCAGTGTGGGAAAGTTTTCAGCAATTATTTCTTCAAAGACACTTTCTATCCCTTTTTCTCTCTCTTCTTCCTCTGGTACTCCTATAATGCAAATATTGTTCCGTTGGTTTGGTCACACAGTTCTCTTAATATTCTTTCATTCCTAGAGATCCTTTATCTCTCTCTGCCTCAGCTTCTCTGTATTCCTGTTCTCTGTTTTTTATTCCATTAACAGTCTCTTGCATCTCATCCAGTCTGCTGTTAAGCCTGTCGATTGCTTGTCTGATTTCTGCCCTGTCTTTCCTGACTTCCCTCACGTCCTCCCTCAGCTCTTGCATATTTCTCTGTAGGTCCATCAGCATTGTTATGACTTTTATTCTGAATTCTTTTTCAGGAGGACTGTGCATTTCCATCCCTTTAGGCTCCCTCTCTGGGATTGTCTGGTTGATCTTAGTGTGTACCATATTCCTCTGTCTTTTCATGGCTATAGAAGTAGTCACTGGTAGTTCCCACATATCAGCTTGGATATTTAAGACTTTAAAAAGAAAAAAAAAAAAAGAGAGAAAGAAAGAAAAAAAGAAATAAAGGAAAAGAAAAAAGAAAGAGGTGAAAAACAAAACAAAACAAAAGAAAAAATACAAACAAAAAAAACCCCCCACCGGCAGTAGATTCTGTGGGAATGCTGTAGGTGGCGCTGTTGCTCCACTATTCTGCAGCCGTGGCCACGCCATTCTGCAGGGCCCTTTATACCTCTGCCTCTCGGGGTGCCCAGTCCTCTCAGGTGTAGCTGCACGCTGTGCGCTCTCCTGTGTATTCTGGTCTCTCTTTTAGGAATAGTTGTATTTGCTGTATTTTCATAGATATATATAGTTTTGGGAGGAGATTTCTGGTGTCCTGCTCATGCCGCCATCTTCCCAGAAGTCCTGAAATCTAGTTCTATAAAAAGAAAGAATATTACAGAAAGAATATGTCAAGGTAAAACAAAAACTTTTATTTTTGTTATCCTTAATTGATCTAACAATCAACATAATTTGTTTAAAATGATAGTAGCAACAATATATTCAATGATTGTAGCTTATATGTAAGTGAAAGATGACATCAATGTTATAAGGATGAGAGGGAAGAATTAGAAATATGCTCAGTTACTTGCACTATCTGTGAGTTCGTGTAGTGTTATGTGAAAGTGGTCTTGGATTAGTTGTAAATGTATAATGCAAAGTGTAGGCAACTATTAAAAAAGTGAAAAAAGTATAATTGACATAAGAAAATGGAATCATATAATGTGCTCAGTTAACCACAAAGGACCGAAAAAGAATACAAGACAAAATAAAAACAAAGAACAGGGTAATGAATAGAAAACAGTAAGAACTGTGGTAGATATTAATCCAAGTGTGTGAATATGAATAATTACTTTAAATGTCAGTGGTTTAAAGATGCCAATTAAAAGACAGAGATTATCAGAATGAATAAAGGATAAAATTCAGCCATATGTTCTCAACAGAAACCCACTTTAAAGATGAAGAAACATACAGATTTAAAATAAAGGGATGGAAAAAGATATAGCATGCTAACACTAATGAAAATAAAGTTGGAGAAGTTATATTACTTTCAGACAGAGCAGACTTCAGAGCAAGGTATATTTTCAAGAACAAAGAGCATTATGTAATGATAAAGGGGGTACATTTTTCAAGAAGAACATAACAATCCTTAATGTGTATATACTTAACAGGCCGTCAAAATAATGTGAGGCAAAAAGTGACAGAATTGCAAAGAGAAATAGATGAATGTACTATTATAGTTGGATATCTCAACATTCCTCTATCAGAATGGAGAGATGTAGTGGGCAGAAAATCAATAAGGACATATTTGATCTCATCGGCACCATTGGTCAACTGGATATGATTGATATCTATAGACTATTTCATCTAGCAACAGCAGACACATTCTCCTCAGTAGTAAAAATGGAATTACTGAGAAACTTCAGAGTTCTTTTTAGACTTGTTTTTTCCTATAGGATTTGCATCATAAGTAAGTTACCAGAGAAAAGAAAGATCAAGAAGTAATTTTTAAAAACAGCAAATTGTCACCTGCCTCCCCTCCACCTTTGATATATTCTAGGGTAAGAATTTCAAAACTTTGATCTTTTGTATTACTTGTAATTTTTCTTCCCTCAAGTTTGGTATAATGAATAAAAGAGTTATGGGGGTTATATACTTTTATAAATGAAACCTACCTGGCATTCTTTCACTCATTGGCTACTAGTAATAGTTCTTTGGTACTATATAGCAAAATTTGAAAACCACTGTGAGATATGAATTTCTAATGGCTTAGCCAGTATTTGATAATTATCGACATTTGTTCCTGAATAATAGAGCTCCAGATGTCTCATTGCCTTATTCTTTTGAGTGATCTAGAGAAAGAACAGAAGCAGATGAGAAAGGACAGGGTAGAATTTGTAAAGAAAGAGGATATTCTAACTGTATTTAGAAGGTGGTATGTGTTAGTAGAACACAGATACTTTGAAATGATATATTGCTGAATTTCCTAAAGGAGAGATGAAAATGGCTTAAGTTTGATGTTTTAAATTTGAAATGGTAATGTTTCTTTCCCATTCCAAGACCCTCCTTTTCTTATCTGGCATCTAGAGCTAGGCTAGTGGGCAGAAGGATAATAGGTTTAAATTAGTGTAATGTAGGGGCATTGGGTAGAATGGGAAGTATTTCAGTTTCCTTCAAACTTTCTCATTCTTCACTGCTCAAAATGTTGTTTCAAGAATTGACACCTGGTTCAAGAGAGGGCTGATTTTTGCCAAAGTTATTTTTATGATAAAAAGCATTCACAATGTTTTCCAAACTGGATTATTGGTTTAATATTGAGTTGACATCTATATGAAATATCAAGTATTTCTATATGAATACTAAGTGCTATATCATTGTTATCACATATCTGCCTGGAATACTTATGATAGTGATCCTATAGAGATTACCAACATACATATGATTCTCTCACAGAATTAGAAATCTTATTAAAATTGCTTAGTGAAATTGTTCCTTTCTCTTTAGAAAACAAAACAAAACAAAACTGAAAACAAAAATACAAGAACACATCAAGTGACCTTCCCTTTTTGGATCAGAAGTAGTGGTTTGAGGACAAAAATCTATCAATGTGTAATTCAAGGTTTTCTGTCCTGTCTTAGCTGCTGCCTTGCTGTACAAACCTTGATCAAGTCAAATCACTTCTTACCTCAGGTTTCTCATCCTCAAAATGGAGATAATGCCTTCCTTACAAAGCAATGGTAAGAATTAAATGAGGAAATGTGTGCAGTGTGCCTGGCTCATACTTGGCGTGCAACAGAGGTGTTATTTCTCTTCCTCCTTCCTTCTGGCATCAGTAATATCTGGATGAATTCACTGGTTAGCTGCTTGTGAGATCAAACTGTTTTGTTATGGAACCTCATTTTCCTTAAAGATCATTAATACCCACTTTATAAAATGATGGTTGGAATTCAGTTCGTAGTGTAGTCTAAGAAGTTTTTGTTGAATCTGAATTTGAATGTTAAGCTGCTAAAAACTTACATAAATATGTGACTTTTGCTGTAGATACTTTGGACATCAAATGCACAATATTTTTTTAGAAATACATAGTAGGAAAATATAATAAGCAAAGCAGGTCTCCAGTGTATCTTTTTTTTTTAATGGGAGAAGTATATTTTTGCTTAATGGAATTTGTTGAAAAAACAGGAAAATTATAGATCAAATGATTGAAATATCTATCTTTAGAAGGAATATGCATAGGGTACTAAGTTAGGAAGTCAAACACTTGAATATACCTCTCTTTTGTATTTATTCTTTTTATCTTATGTGACTTTTTTTAATGAGACATCAATATGCAATAATGATTTCTTGGGCACGTCTTGGTAAATTAATCATTACTGAGAATTTTCTAGTTTGGTAATTACCAGAAAAAAAACTAACATACCAATATTAAAATTTAGTTCATAAATTAAGGTCAAGACTCACAAATGAATCATGTTAAATGAATTATGAGTTAAATCAATAATTATTGTTGAATTTAACCATGTGTTAAATCCAATATAATTCCTTTGACATAATCACATAATAGAAATTGATGTATGTATGGTACATTGTATTGAAGGGTTACAGAGTGATGAACTTCAAAGTTTGTATTTTTAAGGATGTTATATATAGTTCCATGAATTTCAGTTACTTTTTTTGAATGTGAATCACTATTATAAAAAACAAAAATAACTTTGCCTTTGTGTTTTGTAGCAGTTGAATCAGTTTTTGTATATACTGAGATGAATGTAAATTTTAAGTTATTTTCTTAAAAATTTCCCAAAGCTTAGGAAATAATTCGGCAGTATGAATCACTTTCAAGAATTCCTAGTTTATCATTTCATTTGACATGCTATATTCCTTATTAGATGCTTGTTAACCACCCCGAAAGTGTTATACAAAGAATATCCTTTCCACACATGGTCTTTAACCCTAAATAAGAGGATGAGAGAAAGTAGAATCAAAACTGAATTGGCAAAACATTAAGTGAATACAAGCTTCTGCAAAGAATGGAGATGAATTTATGTATGAATATTAAGAACATTTAGATATACTGATACTGATCATGTTTAAGTGTTTTTGTCATAAGGCAAAGGATTTACAGAGTTGGAAGAAATGCGTTATAGTTAAATGCTGAAATCAAAATAATTTTAGTGTTTCTTCAAGTTTTTTTTTGGTATTGTGTTTGTTTTTTAATGAAACCAGGTACTTAAATAAAAACTGGGCAATTATTTTTAACTATATTTTTCTTAATATTTTAATGCTAAGAACTATTAGAATTCTGTGATTGTATATTTACAGAATATTATTTAGGTAAGTTGTTCATAAAGTAATATGATGATATATATTTTTCTCCTTTTTTATTATGGTAAAATATATATAGCATAAAAGTTACCATTTAACCATCTTAAGTGTATGATTCAATGGCATTAAATATATTCATACTGTCGGCAACTATTACCACTATCCATTTCCAGAACTTTTTCATTATTCTGAACTGAAACTCTGTACCCATTGAACATAAAGTCCCTGTATCCCCACACTTCTAGTCCTATAACCACCATTCTGTTTTGTCTCTATGAATTTGACTACTCCAGGACCCTCATATGAGTTGAATCATACAGTTGTCCTTTTGTGACTGACTTCTTTCACTTAGCATAGTGTCTTCAAGGTTCATCCATGCTGTACCATGTATCAGAATTTCATTCTTTTTAAGACAGAATAATATTCTCTTTTATGAATATGCAGCATTTTGTTTATCCATTTATCTGTAAATGGACATTTGAATGGTTTCTCCCTTTTTGCTGTTGTGAGTTTTGCTGCTATGAATATTGGTGTGCAGGTGTCTGTTCAAGTGTAAAATATATACTTATTTATATTTTAACATTTAAAATTTTTTGAGGTAATGAAATTCTTTTTAAATAGACTAAATATCTTTATTTTCAGTGATATCAGCCAATATTTAATGAATACTTATTGTGTATTCTAAGTATTGGGGATATAAAGTGTTAAAAGTCATGATACTGGTTTTGAAGATCTTACAATCAAATAACAATAGGGTGTATTTATAAAAACACATGACTTGGTACCATATGCTTTTTGAAGATGAAGAGCTATTCATGATTTGATCCAAATCGGCATCCTCTTTCACTAAGATTTTTGCATGTCATCCTTACCAGTCAGGAGGCAAAATACATGGGCACAATTAACATGCATATTCCATTCAAACGTATGTATTTAACATAAGCATTTAATATTTGAGCATAAATTTTGGGATAATCATACTAAAATGGAAGTTGGCTCATGGCACTTCTCTAAACAGTCTTCTCCAATGACAACATCATTATAATGGCTTGCATTCCTTTTTCCAAGCTCCCACCTTAACTCTGACCTCATCTCCTGTCCTCATCTATACCTTGAGCTAGGTAATTCTTTGTTGTGGATATATTTCTTATGTATATAAGCTGGCTTTAATGTAAGTGAGTAAAAGGCAGAAGAATGAACTCCATATATGTCAAAAGGTTCTTTCCAGATTTGTGATTTTAATTTCATCCCTATAGTACTTGAATTTTTGCAAATGAAAGCAAGCAGGGTAAGCATATACAAAAGTTTCTCAACAAATCTATTCCATAGTAATTTCAAAGGCAAAATTTGATTGGAATAAAAACATTTTGGTATATGTGTTTTGGTGTTTCAGTGGTCCTTTTCCCTCTAGAGTATTTTTCCTGAAAAAACAAAATAAATTTTTTATGAATTTAGTCATAATTTTGCAGTTTAATTGCATTTTTAGGGTTTTTCTTTGTGTGCCAACTGGACCTTTTGGAGACTGTTTCTACTTTCTTTCTTCATTGAAGTATTAGACACACCAAAGGAAAACACAACCAGCTATTAGATTCACACTTCCATTGGATGATGTTCTGAAGCTAGAGAAGGAGCTTTGAAAAATTTTAAACACACTTGAACAGAGGTTCCAAAAGGTAACATAGTAATACAATTTTTTTCCATATTCATCTACTTGGCTCCCAGTAGTGAGCCTGAATTGTGAGTTGTGAAGATATTTTACCTACTTATTACCCTGTAGAATGAAAAAAATGAAAACAGAAATAATTTCAAAGTTCAAACTTAAAAAAGTAGGTAACTGGGGCTCTTTTGTAAGCCAGGAGTTCTGTCTTCTCACTTTATCTCTAAATAAAAGCCTCTCCCCGGCTCTCCTACCTTGGGTGTTTGCTAAGTTCATTCTTTGACTCTGCAAACAAGAACTCTGGCATCATTTTGAGGCGCTTGTCCAGGGTAACTTTGGAGACTGGTCAAAAGAATGGATTTTACAGAGGCTTACTCTCACATGTGCTCCACAGTTGGATTTGCTGCCAGGGAAGGAAACGTTAAAGAAAACAGCTCAAAAAGGGATGTAGCATTGATGTTACTGATAACGGGACAGATGCCAATTCATGAAGCAGCTTATCACAACTCTGTAGAATGTTTGCATATGTTGATTCTTGCAGATTCATCTGAAAACTACATTAAGATAAAGACTTTTGAAGGCTTCTCTGCATTACATCTTCCTCAAGTCAAGGACATTGGAAGATAATATACAAATTCCATTAGAAGCTGGGGAAGATCCTAACGCAACTACTTTAGAAGAAACCATGCCACTGTTTTTAGCTGTTGGAAGTGGACAGATAGATGTGTTAGGGCTGTTGCTTCGACATGGAGCAAATGTTAATGGATCCCATTCTATGTGTGTATGGAATGCCTTGCACCAGGCTACTTTTCAGGAAAATGCTGAGATCATTAAATTGCTTCTTAAGAAAGGAGAAAACAAGGAATGCCAGGATGACTTTGGAATCACACCTTTATTTGTGGCTGCTCAGTATGGCAAGCTAGAAAACTAGAGCATACTTATTTCATCAGGTGCAAATGTCAATTGTCAAGCCTTGGACAAAGCTACTCCCATGTTCATTGCTGCTCAAGAGAGCCACACAGCATGTGTGGAGCTTTTGCTGTCCAATGGGGCAGATCCTGATCTTTACTGTAATGAGGACAATTGGCAATTACCTATTCAAGCAGCTGCACAAATGGGCCAAACAAAAATCTTGGACTTGTTAATACCACTCACGAGCCTTGTTTGTGACACTGAGCCAGATAAAGTGAGTCCTGCTTACGCAGCAGTGTTTGGAGGGCATCAAGAGTGCTTAAAACCGTTACTCCAACATGGCTACAGACCAGATGCCCAGATGTGCCTTATCTTTGGATTCAGTTCTCCCATGTGTATGGCTTCCCAAAAGGACCTCTGTTCCATCCCTGACCCATCTTTGTTGTTTGGTAATTCGATCCAGTCTAAAACCAGAACATCTACAACATGACAGTTTTATCTGTCAGTTACCACTTCCCATTAAATCATTAAAGCTTCGTTCAGCCTCCAGTTCAGAAGTCAGCTTTCATCCTATGAAGCAATGGTTGCCAGTTTTATTAATATTAGTGTTTTCTCTTTTTATTATCTAGATAGGTTACCACATAGTATGTGAAATTTAGACCTCAGAATCCTAAGTTAATGAGATACTGCCTTATTGGTTTTACAATTAATATTTCTGAGTCTGGAGTCAGGACTAAACACTGGATCAAGTGACTATGATAAGAGGCTGTGAGGACCAAATTTGGGAAAAGGTTATGAAAGCATTACTATCATGAGAGACAACTAGAGATGAGGTCCAAAGGAGGACAAGTCTTCTGTCTTCTTGGGGTCCTGTGGCTTAAAATAGATGGGAGTGGGTCAGCCAGGTCCACCTCTGATAGGCCGTTGCTGTTTGATAAAAGCAGTGATGAAGATGGACCAAAGGACGGAGGCATCATAGGTCCAGAGGGGTGACTGAGTTCAGTGTAGATGAGAGCTATATTTGTTGAGTTTGAATGTGGTTATAACAGGCAGAAATAAGGGTACCTAATGGGAAACCAGATGGACATTCTGATACTTAGAGAAATGTTTGTACTATGCAGTAATTTTTAAATGTTGTCCTTATCTTTCTTTTTCCAAACTCTAAGTCTCTGATTTTCACATAAACAGTTTTTTTTAGGGCCAAATATACAGAGAATGTTTACATTTGAGAGTGAATCTTTTCATGTGTTTTTGTTCATTTTTAAATATGTAATAAAAACTCAACTATCCGAAAAAAAAAGTAGCTAACTGTAGGCATAAAGGATGAATGGACAAGGATGATTGTCCATTCATTTAACAAATATATGAAAGTCTACTATGTAACCGAACAATTCTCTAAACACTGGAAATAAAGCAATGAATAAAATAGAATCAGTCCCTACACTTGTGGAACTTAGCTTGCCTAGAACAGTGAGTGGGACATAATAGGCACTTAAAAATATTTGAGTAAATGTCTGTATTGTGGAGAAATATTTGGAGTAAGGGGCATTTTAGTAAAGAAGTGTAGTGTCCTGTTCACTTAATAGAGTAATGCTTTCATAACCGTTTCCATTTAAAAGAAAATGGAAAGAAATCAAAGATCTATTAATAGGGAAAATGGTTAAGAAAATTATGGTAATACACAGAATGTAATACACTAGAGCCCTTAAAAATAATGACATACATAGATATGTATTGGCTAACATAAAAGATGTTCTTTACCTAATATGGAATTAATCAAAGTGGGCTATAGAATAGGATATATGGGATGATTCCTTTAATGTAAGATTATTTACGTTTATGTAAAATGAGCAATGGTGGAGAAATGGTCACAATGAATTATTCTTTCAGGAGGTGAGTTTCCTATGATCTTTTATCCTTTGTGTTTCTTTTTTTCTTTTGTTTTATGATGACCTGTGTGTCACTGTTTAAAAAACTAATTGAAAATGTTTTTGGATAAATTTATTTTTTAACTAAACATCTATGTCAGTAAACATAGTTATTGGTCAATGGTCCATTGTCCTGCGAATGTAAAACATATCTACATTAGGGAATTCTGCATTTCCTTTCTGGAAAATATGATTAACCAGAGAGAAATGCTTACTTTTAACATTTAACATTTACCTTTAACACTCAGAGGATATAGTTTTAAAATGAACAGTAACATTTTTTAATTGTGTAATGGTAGGAAAATATTTAATATTGTGGAACAAATGGGAATGTCTGACCAGGATTCCCCACTGGCCTTAATAGCACCCATTGTGTATACAAATAAGAGCCTGTTTGCACATCCATGGGATGTTTACTGGGGACAGAGAGGCTAGTCAGTCATGGGAGTACTGGCCCAGGGTTGGAGTGGAGAGGAAACACCCATTCTTTCTTCTCCTCAGTTCCTGAAAGGTAATTGGTCAGGCGTCCACCAGTCACCAGAGACTGCCCACAGAATTCCTCCTGGTGCTAGGGTGGGTGAGGCGGGGGTGGCAGTGGAGAGAGCTGGGAGAGCGGGCAGAGTGCTGAGAGAGCTAGAACTGTGGAGCCTGGTGCTCCTGGACAATTAAGCCAGAGCATGGGGGCACGGAGCTTGGAGAGCGGGGAGTGAGGAGTGAGGAGCAACTGGGACCTACTGCCGTGAGAATAAGCCCCCTTTTAGGCCCCCAACTCCTTGCCCTTGCCTTTTCTCGGTCTCATCAAATTCACTGGGAACTTGCTTGGGTTGTGGGACCCCCCCTCCCTGAGCAACGGATGTAGTTATTAATAGATAATAAATTGAATGTATTTTTTATTAAAACATTTGCCTTTACTCTCACCTTTTCTTAGTATGACTGTTGACTTTCTTAATTAGGAAAGAATACATGAATTTGGGGAGCCTTTGTTATATCTGTTCAATATTCTTAGGTTTTCAAAGTATAATAGGGCAAATCATATTAAATTATTATTTCATGACCATTTTCGTCTTAATTTCTTGAGTAACTTATGTTTTTGTCAGGAGAAATTGACTCATGAAAAATGTTCAATTGTGCATGTAGATTGTCCATAACAAACTCATTTTATTAGAAATATAAACTTACAGAAGCAACTTTACTTATTTTTTTATCCTCTGAAAGGTAATGTTGACTTCAGTTATTGGAGTTTCAAATGATAAGGTGATTGAATTTGAAAACTGCATCCTGGGGTCTGTTACTCTTTTTACATGATAATGTTAAATAATTGTTCAAATGATAATGTTAAATACAGGTTAACATTGCTTAGATGTAAATAGAAGTATCATTCCTCTTCAAAAGAAGAGTTTTGTCCACATAGTCCTTTAGACTGTGATACACCAAATTTGAAACTATTTTTTTTCCCTAGATGTTGAGCTGTAAGTGCCATGATTGTATAAAATCTTCACATACTGAGGATATGAAGCAGAGCCATCAAACAATAAAACAGATTTTGGATCCCTTTCTAAACTTCCTTTACTTTTTCATTTCTGTAAAATAAGATACCCGTTCCAATTCAGTGAGTATGGTAATACCAAATCAAGGTAGAATAGCACATCTCATCTTGTCTTCATTTTTTTTTTAAGGTGAAGTAGTTTATAGAATGGAGAATAAATCATTTTGTTAGATTTTAACTTCCTTCTAGTATAAAAATATGAATCTTTTTAGCAGTAAGTCTATATTAGATACTTTAAAAATAATTTATAAGAGGAATTACAGAAAAATGAAAACAAAATGCCTAAATAAATACCACAGACAAGAATGATAGGTAGCATTTATAATTGGTATTTTAATTGTTACATGAGGATATGTATGTAGATAAAAACATTGTGTCAGTCTAAAGGAAGTTAGTGGTTTCTCCTTTTATCCACCCTCACAATACTTGTACATTCCTTCATGGCACTCATTTATTCATTATGCAAATATTTAATAAGTGTGTGCTATTTTACAGGCACAATTCTAGACTGAATGATAGCAGTCCAAAACAGACAAATTATTGATGTCATGGAGCTTATATTCTAGTGGAGAAACAGATACTAAACAAATACGTGTATCAAATGGTGAGAAGTGTTGTAGAGAAAAGTCAGTACACTGGGAAAGGTGGGGAGTGTACCATTTTTATGTAAAATGGTTAGGAAGAGTTTCACTGAGAAGGTAAATGGGTGTAAGGCTATAGTGGGTATTTGGGCAAGTGACTTTTAGACAAGTTTAAAACCACTGTTGGGTGCAGGCTCATCATATTTTAGAAACATAAGAAATTAATTGTGTAGCTTTTGTTTCATTTTTGCTTTCTCAGATTCTAAGATCCACTAAAACAGTGGGGATTATCTCTGTCTTGCTCATCACTGTATCCTTGTCACTCAGTATAGTGTCAAACACATGGTAGACAATGGAGCCGTGGATAAATATGGATGAATTTATGAATGATGAAAGGGAATTTTGAAGGAATTAAAAAAAATTTTTAAGTTTATACTATTAAAATATTTTGAGCTGCAAAGGTCTTTATAGGTCATAAGAAAATGAGAGCTCTTTAGGTAGAATGATTCTTCCAGAAGTCAATTAGTAGCATTCTTGGGTTGACAAAGATTTTTATTTCTTATTCTAACTATTGATAGGTGATCCTTTTGTTTCAGGTGTCTGGTGTGGATGTGGGAGGATACTCTCTGCAGAAGACCTCCTTGCAGTAGAATCTGGAATCAGATAGCTAGGTTGAAATTCCTGTTTGACACTTGGCTAGCTGTGTGACACCTGCATCCCCCATTTCTTTATCTTTACATTCCCTGGTTTTCCTATCTGTGAGACAGATATTGTCATATCCATTCCCGTATTCTTTATAACATAAACATTTTCTCTTCCCTAATGGGACTTTTTTCATTAATCTTATCATTACCACTCATACTCATGTAGACTCTTCTTTTTTTTTAAGGGAGATATGATTAAAACAGGACTGGAATAGGCATACTTTGGTTCTATGAAATCTTAAAGTTATTTGTTAACATGTGTCAAAGTTTTATCTAACTAATGAGGGTGCAATCAGGAAGACAAAGAGTATGTAAGCATCAGGAGTTCATGTATTCATTTAGGAAAGGGATGTCAAGGTAAAATTGCCAAGCTAAATAGAAGTGTGCTTTCTAGGACAAGGAAGCCATTTCACCTTTGGGGTTTAATCCTCAGAAAAATTGGAATGTAAAACATTGAGTTAATTTATGTATCTTTATGGTTTTTATCATCATCTCCAGGATCATCAAACTGGATTTCATCATCATCTCTAGAACAATTTCTATCTGTTTCATTGATTTTAGTATGTTTTGGAAGCTTGCCATATACCTTGGAACTTAGATTCATCAGCACTGTATTTTAAAATTGCATCAGCTGTGTTATCCTGATAGTCTGGCAGAGCACCCAGTATGATGTGTGAGGTTTTATTCAGTGACTATTTTTCTGTTTTTCTTTGGTATGACATAACCTCTTTACACCATATAAACACATTGTTTCTAATCATCCACTTCCCAACATTTTGATTATCTGAGCACACTCTTATTCATCCTCTTTGCACACCAGTTCTTTTTGGGCTTATTTTCATTCTTATCCCTGCACCTCCTTTATATTATTCTTGGGCATGGTAATGCCTCGTGGAATCTTGGACTCCTTTCCGGTGGCTGCTTCTCTTGAGTGGCATGGGATGGTGTTGAGACCAAGCTTTCTCTGAGACAGGCTCAGCAGCACCAATTTCTTTCCTTCCCTCTCCCCTTTACGAGTGCCTTAATGTTTTTAAGATTTTCTAGGTGGACCTCTTTTCCTAGGTCTTTGCTGAACGTACCAAAGATTCAGTGAGGACTCATTATCTTGCTTGTGAGAACTTGAATGATTCTTGGCCCTGTGTGAGCTATCAGATTTATTCAGCTAAGCTGCTTGGTAATTTTTCTTTCCCAGAAGTTGTTTTTGCTCAGCATATCGTGGATTTTCACCTTATGCACATGAGGATTCAGGTAGTTTAAGGTGCTCCTTTTTTTTCTTTAAACAGGTCTTTGTGTGTGTGTATGTGTGTTTTTAAAATAGGTCTCTAAATAGGTCTTCTCTCATTTCAGGGATTTTCCCCAAAAAAATAACTATTGCCTTGGTCTTTCTGTCTCTGGTGTTTGTCTTTTCAACTCTGCAATGCATTGGATTCTCTTTGGGTTTCCCCTCCAAAATACTGCAATAACAAAAATGCTTTCAGAAGGACATCCCTGGTAATTATAGGGCTCACCTGTTCTGTTTTCCTTTTTTTAGGAATCAGTTTTGAGCTTCTTGTTGTCCAACGTCAGATACATTGTTTGCCTAGTTTCCTAGATGTTTACATTTGGAAGCTAATTTTGTATCCTGTTATTTACTCATGGGTGAAAGTAGAAATCTCTGAACACTTTTAAAATGAAGAATTATATTCTTAGCAAGTGATACATCCTGCCCATTTCAAATTGTGTTCAATTATCATTATATGCAAGAATTCATTTTTTAAATGTTGCCCAAATTAAATTTACCTTAGTAACAACATTTCTGCTATTCTTCAACACATAGCTGTAAATAAAACCTACTTTGGCTGCTTTTCATCTAATATTAGTTACCAGTCAACTGATGCATTAAATTAAAGTTGGTGTAACTCTTATGATTTAAAATAGCTGATTGTTTTTGGTATTTTATGCCTCACTGAAGGTCACTGACTGTTTTATGGTATTTTTTTTAAACATGATTCAGTATAACTAAAAGAGAAAAGCTCTAACAGAATTGTTACTTAGTATAGGAACTTTTTACTCATAAAAAATGGTTTATATTCCAATCATTGAGATACAGTGTAACAGTTTCAAGTTTGGCACTGCTCACTTACCCTATCTGATAGTCATTATGTGTCTATACTATTCTTAAAATAATTGAAATTCTTAGGGGAATATTTGATAATGAACTAGTAGTAGCATTGTGATTTGTACGTTGTGTGCTCAGGCTTAAGAAAGGCATTTCGACTCTGGCTTCAGAATTGTACAATGTAAATCTTAAAACCTGAAGAAATTCGTAGCCATAATTTACTTATCTTTCAAGGGATGAGGTTGTAATTATAGGTGAGAGAAGTATAAATGCATTAATTTTACCAGATGGCAACAAAATGTCTGAATTTGATTGTTACTTTCTATTATTTCTTAAATGTTTTCTGATACCTTTACAATTACTGCTTTTAGATAAATCCTTTGAGTTTGCTGTAGCAAAAGACTTTAATATTTTGATAGCAGATGTAAAATGCAGACATCTAATTATTCAAGATCTTTAGATACTAATGACTGTTAGAAGTCTTTTAGATAATGATGACTATTCAAACTGATGTGTGACAGTCAGTAGGTCCATTTGCCAAAGCCACCTTTGTTTTTAGTCTGTTACTGCTAAAAGAGATGGGTCTACTTATAATATTGCCTAGGCAACATGAAAGTACTCCATTGCAATTCATGGATCATGTTTGTTATTTTAGTTTTGTGTTCCTTTGTAATTCCATCCCTTGGTCAGCCAAACCATTGCTTTGCTTTGATTCATTTGGAGTCAAGAACAGGACTCCATAGTTAAATAGATCTGGCTCTGAATCTTTGCTTCTCCTGGTTTTTTGACCTTAGGTGAGTTATTTAACCTTTTTGCTGGTTTGTTTGATATTAGTTTAATAGTTAATTAGGTAGACTCTGAAGCCAGTTTGTAAGGATTCAAATCCTAGCTGGTGGAGTGAACATGGGGATGCAGATACCTTTTTGAGATAATGAAATATTTCCTTTGTATAAATACCTAGAGGTGCAGTTGCTGATCATATGGTAGTTCTATTTTTAATTTTTTGAGGAACCTCTGTACTGTTTTTCTTTGTGGCTGCACCACCAATAGTACACAAGGATTCTCTTTTCTCCATATCTTTACCAGCACCTGTTAATTCTTTCTGCCTCTCTCTCTTTTCTGTCATTCATTCTTTTCTGTTCTTTCCTTCCTTCCTTCCTTCCCTCTCTCCCTCCCTCTTTTCTTCCTTTCTTTCATCATAGTCATTCTAACAGGTGTGAGGTGATGTCTTATTTTGGTTTTGATTTGCATTTCGCTGGTGATTAGCGATGTTGAACACCTTTTCACGTACCTATTGGCCATTTGTATGCTCTCTGTGGAAAAATGTCTGTTCAAATCCTCTGATCAATTTTTAAATGGGTTATTGATGTTTTTTCTCTTGAGTTGTATGAGTTCTTTATTTATTTTGGATATTAACCCCTTACCAGATCTATGACTTGTAAATACTTTCTCCCATTCTGTAGGCTGCTTTTTTATTTTGTTGATGGTTTCCTTTGCTTTACAGGAGCTTTTTGGTTAGATGTATCCCACTTATTTTTGCTTTTGTTGCCTTTGCTTTTGGTGTCAAATCAAAAAAATCATTGCCATGACTGATAGCAAGGAAGTTATAAAACTTTGTGGTACAAAATCTTTGGGATTAAGGAAAGGACTAACTATAACTTCTTTATTTACTAATAAATAATTGTAGCTTTCATTACCAAGCCCATAGTAAATGCTGGTTACTGTGACTAGCACTGTACATACGTATCTCAGTTCGAGACTACTTTAAGTATTCATTTAAACAAGAAAAAGTGAATAAATTAGACAGTGTTAATAGTCTAATCCAATCAAAATGTAATAATTAATAATTGTAGCTACTATGCTTTAACTCTAATTGATGCCAAATGGATGTTATTAACTGTAAAATTAAATAATTTGGCCACACTCACCAGCCAGAAAGTAGAGGAAATGGGGAAACACTATTGTAGACTCTAAAACTCACTTCATTAAACCTCTAATGTTTATATTGATAATTGTTAACTGAGTGCTTATCTTTGTATAGATGTTTTAGTAGTTGCTTTAAGTATTGCCTTAAAAATACATAACTTACCAGTCTACTGGTATTTATGTTTTACCAGTTGGAATGAAGTGCAGAAATTTTACCTCTCTGAAGTCCCTTTACCTTCTCTCACTTATAATTGTCTTAAATATTTCCTCTACATATATTTAAAACCATAAGAGTGTTAAACTTTTTGCTTCAACTGTCAAACATAATGTGGAAAACTTAAGAAGAGAATGGAAATTATATTTACACATATTTTTTCTCTTTCTGTTGTTCTTTCTTCCTTCTGGGATATATAAGGCAAAAAGAAAACCCAGAGTACTCACTGCCATGTTGCTCCTTTAGCTCCTAGATCCCTAGGCAGGTCTGCTTTTTCTTTCCACCTTTCACAGTCATCTTGTATTTGTTTTATATAGAGTGTCTAGGGTTTTTAGCTGTTCTTAGTGGGAAGGATAGGGAGAAGTGTGCCTTCTCTGTCTTGGGGTGGAACCAAAAGTTACTTTACTTAAAGATAAAAAAATTAAGTCAGGTGGAGTTGTGTCATCTAGTTTTCCTAACTGTTATTTGGGAGGAGAAGTTTGAGGCCATTAAATATCTGGATTAAATTATACTTGACATATCCTAGTTACATAGTTGCCTGTCCTTGGGTTAAAAAATATCTGTAGGAGGAGGTTTTTCTAGCTTACCTTTTAATTCTTTAGGTCAGAAGGTTCTTCTTAATAACAATAAAAAAAATAACTATCATTGATTTTGGTTCTGCCACTTATTTGCTTTACAACCTCGGGAAAGTTATTTAAGTTTTATTTAATATTTTTCTTAATTTCTTCCACTTAAAAAATGGGAATAAAATACTTATATCATTAATTGTTGAGAAGATTAAATAGTATTAAAATTGTGAAGCAATGAGAAAAGCACTGTGGTTCAGAAAGCACTATATAAATGTAGCTATTATTATTACACTTAGAATGATATACCCATATGATGGGAATTATTACAATCATTTCAAGGATAAAAAATACAGGCTCTGAGAAGGTAAGATGCCCTGCCTGATTCTTTATGGCCTGATTCTGCATTAGTATTGTCAGGATTTATACCCTTCTGTCTGACCTTAGAGCTTAACACTTCAGGGTATCATGTCAAGATCATCAAATCTCTATGCCTCCCTGCATTTTTACCTAACGTTGTATTATGTGTGTTTGTCTTCATACTTAACATTTTAAACTGAGCCAGCTTCTCTTATTTTAGAATATATAAATTATGTCTTTGTTACCCATCTGGCTCGTGTATTCATGAATTGAATAATAGCCAATAATGTCATTATAATATTCTTCATACATGCTGCAGTTAAGATTAGCCTTTAAAGGGCTTTCATGCCTCTTATATGAAGATTGAAATATGTTTAAAATATATATATCCCATTAAAATTTTCAATAGCACAAAATGTTTATTATACTTTAGAATCTCTGTTATTCTGTAGAAAATTTTAAGTCTGTTTGAGTTTGATTTTTTGAGTCTCTGTTCTTTAAGAGTTCTTTAGAAAGACTGAATCTTTATTCATTATTTGTATTGTATATGACTTGGAGTTTTTCAATATATCTTATTTGCTCTTATTAATTATTAAATGTAGGGTTTGAAGACTGAAGCTTATTGAGAGTTGGCTTGAATACAAGTCTTTAGTTTGAAATTGTATTTGTATATATTTCTAAGCCCCTATTTTTGATACTTTCTGCATATAAAAATAAATGAATAAACATGAAAATGACTTTAAGTCTTAATTCTAATTCTTCTAAGGCTTGATTTTATTTGCTATTTTGTCTAGAATTTTGACTATAGATATTGATATATGTGCTCTTGGGTCATATTCATACACTTACTTTTCAATTCAACAAATATTTAATAAAGGGCTTGTTCTGTTTTAGGCACTGTGCTCTAAGTTCCTGCTCTATTGGTACATATCTTTTAGTATAAGAAATAAACCAGCAAGTGTTGTGATAGAGAATAATGAGGGATAGTGATGTCCTTTTTTCTTTAAAAAAAATGGTGTTATAGCATTCTTGTAGGGTCTTATAGTTATTCTTTCATTCCTTGCTTTTAGTGTCCCAGTTTTATTCTGGATCCTACCCTTAGAGATAAATACTGGTTAGTCTAAGCCATAATGGCAATCCCATTCCACTGTCAGTGATTGATTGTGGACAAGTTGATCTTGAATAATAAAATGTGAAAATCTTCTGGAAAGACTTCTGTCAGTAGTTTCCTCTCCCTTAAAATGACACAAACAAGGAGGGATTGCCAATTGTTCTTTGGTAATGTACCATCATTACATGTGGATGGAATTGAGGCAGCCAACTAGCTACCATGAAGAGCAAGCCTGAGAACAAAAGCTGGCATCCCAAGGGGGTAGAATAGAATAGAAAGATGGGTAGAGATTCTTGACAATTTATGGAGTGGTTGAGTTATCTTTTAATGATTGAGAAATTAAAGTTTCCTTACTTTTAAAGCCATTTTGAGTTGGGTTTTCTCTTTATATCTTAACAGATCATAATTGATAAATGTTGTCAGGGACTGTCTCTGCAAAGAGGTGACATTTAAGTAGAGATCTGAATTACTAGACCGAGCCAAAGAAATTGAAGGTCAGGTAGAAGGAACACAAAGAATGAAGTCCCCATGATAGGTAAGAACTTGGAGTATTCTAGAAACTGGCAGAAGGCTGGTTTACCTAGTTTCTAATGAACAAGGGAAAGACAGTAGTAACTATATTTATAAATTGCATTACAGTTTATAAATCACTTTTAAATATATTGTTTCACATGATCTTTATAGTTATGTAAGGATATATTATTATTCCTACTTTATAATTGGGTAAACTGCCCATATATTTATAGCCAGTGATTGATTTGAAATGGTTGCTCTTTCTACAATTATTATCATGCTGTCAATCAAGTATATATTATATATTATATATATTTGATAAACAGTTAAAATGGTAAGAGTTTACATTTAAAAAAATTTATTAATACTATCACTTTTTGGCCATATTAATTTGTTCAGGGCCAAAGGCCAGATTTCTGGACCCATTTGAATAGTATAAATTAATTGCATCAGTAAACACAACCTGGTATGTTATCTTGAGTTAAGGTGAGTAACATACTTTTAATAGAAACCTCATAAATATGGTTATTTGTTTGCATTTCATAACTTGGGAGATTAATTTCTAAGATATTTGGTTGTTTCAGTGAATTTAAATGAAGTATTTTGTGCTCCTGTATTCAGGATGCCTTCCTGGCATGTTAAATTCACATGTGCATATACTGTGGCCTTCCTGATAAGCAATATGAAAGTATGATAGATGATTCTGTAAGTAATGAATGAAAATTGAATTTGGTGATCATGGTAGGGGCTATATGAAAATTGCCTTTTCTCTTCTTTCCTGCCCTCCCTTCCTTTCTCCTCTCCAGCCCTTCCCTCCTCCCTCCCTTTATTCTACATTTCAGTTTGGTTTGTTTCACCAAGTGCTTTTGCATAAATAAAAGTTGATTTCAATTAATATTAAGGGGCCATTTTAATTTGTGATAACTATTACTGCTTTTTTCTATTTCTTTCTTAATATACTCATAATTTTTAAAGGTATTATTGATATACACTCTTATGAAGGTTTCACATGAAAAAACAATGCGGTTATTACTACATTCACCCATATTATTGAGTCCCCCTCATGCCCCATTGCAGTCACTGTCCATCAGTGTAGTAAGATACCACAGATTCACTATTTGCCTTTTCTGTGCTATACTATCTTCCCCGTGATCCCCACACCATGTGTAATAAACATAATAGCCCTCAATCCCCTTCTCCCTACCTCCCCACTTGCCCTCCCACACACCTCCCCTTTGGTAACCACTAGTCCTTTCTTGGAGTCTGTGAGTCTGCTCTTGTTTTGTTCCTTCAATTTTGTTTCATTGTTATACCCTAAAAATGAGGGAAATCATTTGGCACTTGTTTTTCTCTGCCTGGCTTATTTCACTGAGCATAATATCCTCCAGCTCCATCCATGTTGTTGCAAATGGTAGGATTTGTTTCTTTCTTATGGCTGAATAGTATTCCATTGTGTATATGTACCACATCTTCTTTATCCATTCATCTACTGATGGACACTTAGGTTGCTTCCATATCTTGGCTATTGTAAATACTGCTGCAATAAAGATAGGGGTGCATATGTATTTTTGAATCTGAGAAGTTGTATTCTTTGGGTAGATTCCAAGGAGTGGGATTCCCAGGTCAAATGGTATTTCTATTTTTAGTGTTTTGAGGAACCTCCATATTACTTTCCACAATGGTTGAACTAGCTTACATTCCCACCAGCAGTGTAGGAGGGTTCCCCTTTCTCTGCATCCGTGCCAGCATTTGTTGTTCTTACTCTTTTGGATGGTAGCCATCCTTACTGGTGTGAGGTGATATCTCATTGTGGTTTTAATTTGCATTTCCCTGATGATTAGTGATGTGGAGCATCTTTTCATGTGTCTATTGGCCGTCTGAATTTCTTCTTTGGAGATCTCTCTCTTCATATCCTTTGCCCATTTTTTAATTGGGTTATTTGCTTTTTGGGTGTTGAGGCATGTGAGTTCTTTATATATTTTGGATGTTAACCCCTTGTCGGATATATCATTTACAAATATATTCTCCCAGACTGTAGGATGCCTTTTTGTTCTGTTGATGGTGTTCTTTGCCATACAGAAGCTTTTTAGTTTGATGTAGTCCCATGTGTTCATTTTTGCTTTTGTTTCCTTTGCTTGAGGAGATGCATTCAGGAAAAAATTGCTCATGTTTATGTTCAGGAGATTTTTGCCTGTGTTGTCTTCTAAGAGTTTTATGGTTTCATGACTTACATTCAGGTCTTTTATCCATTTCGAGTTGATATTGGCTGTGGGTTTGTCATATACGGCCTTTATTATGTTGAGGTACTTGCTCTCTATACCCATTTTGTTGAGAGTTTTTATCATGAATGGATGTTGAATTTTGTTGAATGCTTTTTCAGCATTTATGGAGATGATCATGTGGTTTTTGTCCTTCTTTTTGTTGATGTGGTGGATGATCTTGATGGATTTTCTAATATTGTACCATCCTTGCATCCCTAGAATGAATCCTACTTGACCATGGTGGATGACCTTTTTGATATATTTTTGAATTCAGTTTGCTAATATTTTGTTGATATTTTTGCATCTATGTTCATGAGGGATATTGGTCTGTAATTTTCTTTTTTTGTGTGTGTCTTTGCCCAGTTTTGGTATTAGAGTGATGCTGGCCTCATAGAACGAGTTTGGAAGTATTCCCTCTTCTTATGCTTTTTCAAAAACTTTAAGGAGGATGGGTATTAAGTCTTCACTAAATGTTTGAGAAAATTCAGTGGTGAAGGTCAGCCTTGGAAGGTTGTATTTGTCTAGAAAGTTGTCCATTTCTTCTAGGTTATCCAGTTGTTAGCATATAATTTTCATAGTATTCTCTAATAATTCTTTGTATTTCTGTGGTGTCTGTAGTGATTTTTCCTTTCTCATTTCTGATTCTGTTTATGTGTGTAGACTTTTTTTTCTTGATAAGTCTGGCTAGGGGTTTATCTATTTTGTTTATTTGGTTCATAGCAAAACAGCAAAGCTCTTAGTCATTTCATTCTACAGCACATTGTCATACACTTATCTTTTTGCGTCAAAGCCACCCAAATGTGACTCTTGGAAACATGATTTTCACATAGTCAGATGATAAAGGAAGTGGCTATTGGTCATTTTCTTACTTGTTAGATATTAGAACAGTGAATTTGACAGTATTATGAATGGTACTGTTACTTTTTTATTGGTTATAATGGAATGATTAAACTATTGCTATCTTTAAGAAATTAATTAGATTATATAGTTTATATTCATTTTCTGCTATATTACTCATTATGTTAGTTGCTGCAAGAAGAGGCTTTTTTGATTTAGTGGCATTACTACCTTTTGCAGTTAGAATCCACTAGAATATTACCTCTTGAGGGCAGAGCTTTTTGTCTGTCTTGTTCACTGCTCTAACCCTAGTGCCTAGGAGAGTGTTTATGGAATAGGGACTCAATAAGTATTTTTTGAAACTGTGAATGAATGACTCATGATGTTGTGTATAATTAGGTCAAATACCTGGTAAGTTTGTTCCAAATACTTTTCATTGTAAATGTTAAAAAAACATGCTGTATATTTAAAAACAAATAGAGCTTAATAATATGAATGACTGTATTGAGTGAAGTAACTTATTTAGAAGGTAAACTACTAATTGGTAGCACAAGAGAGCATGCTTCAAACAGGATAATTGTGAAGAACAAGACCTTTACTCATGCTATTTCTCTTTTCTCAAATGTGCTCCCTTCTCTAAGAACGGTGAAACTTTTCCTGATCTTGTCAAGGTTCTAAAATCTCTTTTCTCTAAGAAATTCCATAGCAGATACCCTATATTTATCCCTCTCTATTTTTTATTTTGAAGTACTCTTTCATTTTTATCTCTTATTTCCACTATTGTTTTTTGTTATGTTTATTTTTATTTTTTAATTACATGTTGCTCTGGGGAAATGCTGTCTGATTCATCATGAAATAATGGAAATGGTTCTGTATCCATACCATTCATAATGGTAGTAGCCACCAGACACAAGAGCTATTAAGCAATTGAAGTGTGATTAATGTGGTTGAGGAACTAAATTTTTTATTTCATTTCCAGTTTACATAGTTGCATATGATTAGTGGCATTGAAGCAGACAGTGCAGCTATAGAGCTTAGTGTATACATCTTAAGTTATCAGTCTACCTTCAAATAACATGCCACTTAATGTGTAGTTGTAACTATTACAGTGCACTTCCATTTCCTTCCTCCTATTCTTTTGTGTTTTATAATCATATATTCTATGGATTTATAAACCCAACAACGAATCACTGCCATTTTTTTTAGACAGCTTTTTATCTTTTAACATTATTAAACTAAGGGAAATATGCCTTTACTTTCTTCAGATTTTACCTTTTCTGCGGCTGCTTATTTCTTTGTGTAGATCCAGATTTCTATGTGGTATCATACTCCTACTTGAAGGACATCAACATTTTTTTTGGAGTAGTTTCTCTGGCACAGAATATTGTCAGTTTTTGTTTTTTGTCTGGAAAAGTCTGTTTTTGAAAGATATTTTGACTGGGTATACAATTCTGAGTCAAATCTCCCCTCCCAGTATTTTAAAGATGTTTTTTGCTGACATTATTTCTGACAAGATGTACGTTTTCACTCTTTGTTTCCCTGTATGTAATTTTTCTTTTTTTCCCTAGCTACCTGTAAGATTTTCTCTTTGTTTTTCAGCAGCTTTGCCGACATTTTAAAATTTATCCTGATGGCAGTTTTTTGCATTTTTTGGGTTTGTGGTTTATTATTGTACATTGATTTTAGAAAATTCTCAGCTAAGATCTTTTGAAACATATTTTCTGCCTCATTTTCTCTCTCCTTTCCTTCTGGAGTTCCAGTTACATATGTGTTAGATCTTTTGGTATCATCCTACAGCTTTTGAATTCCTTATTCTTCTTTTGTTCATTCTTTTTGCCTTCTTTAGTTTCATTTTGGATAATATCTACTGACCTGTCTTCATGTTCACTGATTCTTTTTCACTTTTGTCCAGTTTTCTGATAAGTCTGTTGAAGGTCCTCTGATATTTTATTTTATGTTTATTTAGTATTTCATCTGAATCATTTACCACAAGATCATTTACTATCTCAATTACAATTATTCTAAGTTTTCTATTTGATAGTTCCAACATCTGGTTCATTTATGGGGCTTGTTCTGCTATTTGCTTTATCTGTTGAAAATGGTTTGTTTTGTCTTGCTTTCTATATATGTCTAATGATTCCTGTTGCATACCAGATATTATAGGTAAAACCAGTGAAGTCTGAGGTCAATAATATGTCCAGAAATGGGCTTTCTTCTTCTTTGAGGCTGTTTGTCTATATGTGACGGGAACTGAGTCAGCTTATTCAGTGATTGAGTTGGATTTGGTTTTCTGTTGTTATTGTAGTAGCTCCTTTCACTAAAGCAGAGGCTTAAAATTCCTGCAGTAGTGGACTACTGCTGTCTCATTCCTGGTATGAGCCCTGGAGTGCTGGAGTGTTTCTTCACTATTCTATCCATCCATAGCCTTTAGCATGTCTTTGGATGCCTAAATCACAGGATGATTCCTTCTTTGTAAGTTTTGATTAGTTGTTGGACAGTGTGAAGTTGAAATTTTTAAGTGTCTGTATTTTGTTGTCTTTCTGTGAGGAATGTTGACTTTTATTTTGATAGACATCTAATTTACTTTCAGATCACCTTGATCCTTTTGTAGCTTGTTTTTAAGTTTTGTTATGACTCTTGTTAGCGTAGCCTTTATTCCATGGCTGAGGTCGTCAAACTTTGGCTCATGAGCCAAATATGGTCCATAGTTTGTTTTTTAATAGATTTAGAGTGGATTTTACATTTTTAGAATCCAACTTCAGAATGTATTTTATATTTTTAAAGGGTTATAAAGAAACAAAAATAAAAATAAAAAATATGTGATAGAGATTGTATGTGTCTCCATAGCTAAGATATTTACTATTTTACCCTTTACAAAAAATTTTCTGATCTCTACCCCAGGGCTTGCTTAACCCTAACTTCAAAGATGTTTTATTTCTTGGGTTTCTACTTAATGCCCCATGTGGGGGTCCTATTGAATGCCACATTTTCTATGCAGTATTTTCATTGTATTTTGTTGGAATTCATAGGTCTACCCTTTATACAATCTCTAAGAGATGTCAGCTTTCAGCTACCTAGTATTTATAATTTTTCTCTTCTTGATAATGATTCTTTGCCAGCCTCATAAAGACTTACTATGTATGCAGAGCTTAGTATCCAGCCAAAGACTCAAAGGATCACCTATGCAAATTTCTGGTGCCTTTTCTCTGGGCAACTACCTCTTCTTTAGTACACTGGCTTGCAGATTTCAGCCACCTTTAAACTCCTGGAGCTTCAGTCTCTGTTTTCACACTTCTAGAAGATGGCTCTGCTTTGCCTGGATTATCCTTGTTTATGTGGATGTTCGGTAAACTACAGGCAGAAAGCTAGAGTAATTATAAGGCTTACCTTTTGATTGTTAGCCTTCTCTTAAGCAGTCTTGTCTGGCTATTGCCCAGTATCTACAAGCAGTTTTTCTAAATATTTAAATTTCCTTGTTGTTTACATGTGAGGGCAAATCTAGTGTCAATTATTTTGTCCTGGTTGGGAGTGGAACTCTGTTTAGAAAACATTAATAAAAATGCATTTAAACTTTTGGTATAGTATAAAACTAGTAATTTTCTTTTATCTATTGACTCTCTTATTTGCTATGAATTGATTATAGTATTTGTAAGGTGTGAGCAAGATAATATAAGAAAATGTGATTAAGATTCAGTTCTCTCTTACATCTTGAATGCTTACTGTGTGCTGTTGACTTCATACAACTTGCTAAAGGCAGAAAGAATAATATGAACTGAAGACCAGGTACTTAGCCTAGCAGAGAAAGGAGACTTGTATGTTAATTTTCTATTTTTGTGTGACAAATTACCCTAAGACTAAGTGATTTAAGGCATTTATTATGCTTGTAGGTCAGGAATCTCGGTATGGCTTAGCTGGAACCTCTGGCTCAGGGTCTTTCAAAACCCCGAAAATAAAAATGTGTGGACCAAGCTACTGTCATGTCAAGGCTTGACTGGTGCAGGATCCATTTCCAAGCTTACCCACATGGTTGTTGGCGGGATTCTGTTCCTTTCCACATGGGCTTTTTCATAGGGCAGCTCACAATATAATAGCTTATATCATCAAAGTGAACAAGAGAGAAAGTGAACAAGATAGAAGTTTTGGTCTTTTGTAACCTTATCTGAGAAGTGAAATCCTATGACTTTTGCAATATTCTATTTAATAAGCAAATCCACTAGGCTTAGCCACACTCAGGAGGAGATTGTATAAGGATGTGAATACAAGACACAGGAATTATTAGCAGCCATTTTAGAAACTGCCTATAATAATACATGGTATATAAATTCTATAAAATATTATAATTGGGTCTATAAAATGATGTAACCATATGTAGCATAATAACAATTTGCTACTGGCATGCCAACTGCTTCCCATAGATTATTTTATTTAAGCCTCTCCCAGGTATTCTGTGGGAGAGGTAGTATGTATTATATCTGTTTTAAAGATAAAGAAAATTTAGTTCATCAAGATTGCCTAGCTGTGATGTAGCAGAACCAAGACTTTAGCCTAGGCTTTGCCAGTTCTAGCACTCGTATTTTTAAGCTCCATGTCTTGTCAGCATTAAAAGAGAATTACCTTTTATTGAGCATTCCTTAATGTGCCAAATATTACAGTAAATGCTTATATATAAACTTCACATAAGCCTCACAGTAACTCCATTAAAGCTCCCAGTCTTACTGATTATGTACTCTAGCTTTCAGATTCAAGAAACTACTTTGAAAACTTATATATATTCTTTTTTTCAGAGACATTAAGCAAATATAACCCAAAGAGTCCCTGTAAGTACCAAAGGAAATGAGTCATTTCATTTCAAATACCTACTACCTTATAAAAAGTGGTTTCGCTAATTAACAAATTTGCGGGAGGGAGCCTAATACATTTCAATCCATTTAATATTTGGCAAATAAAGGGTAGTATGTGAATCTCAAACAGGAAAGAATTCATAAATACTTGAAAAGAAAACAACCTACTCCCAGAAGAGATTTATATGAATATATAAATACTGTTATTTAAATTTTAGTCAGATTTAGCTCATGTAGTTAATGTTGAAATATTTTACTAATACATTTGAAATATTTTCACTAATAAGTTGTTTTAACAAATAAATTGAATGGCTTTCATATAAAAGGTTGTATATACTTTCTTCAGTCAACCCATTGTTTTTGCAGAGTCTAGATGAGGAAAATGAGACAAAGTAAAAATAAATTGTTTTCTCATGGTTAAAAGGTAAACATAAGACTGCTGATGTTATGGTCTTTTAGATCAGTTATATTAATCATTTGAGGAGTGTCTTGTAAGGTATATGTTGACAATAATAAGCTTATAAATGATTTTATTTTTGAACCATTTTCCTTATTAATAGCACTGTCTCACTTTCTACATTCAGGTTTTCTTAATCTTAAGTGGGCATACAGTGTATTTGAATGTGCTAGGATTCTGTCATGTCATACTAGCATATTTCATGTATGACATCCTTCCCTTACTCATTCACTTAATTCATTTATTGAAAGACATTTATTGGTGCCTACTGAGTGCCAAGCACAGCTCTAAATACTTGGAATACATCAGTGAACAAGATGGACAAAAATGATGAACTTTATATTTTAGCAGGCATGGGTCAAACAATAAACATACTAAGCAAGAAGGCAGGCATTCATTATGGCTAGGGAAAAAATTCTATACCTTTAAAAATTCTTTAAACCATGCTAAAGAAAATTACATAGAAAACTACTTGGTTTTCAGCTTGGCTTGTTTTTGTTCATCCCATTTTAAAATACTGGCTGAGAACGATTAAATTTGGAGAATCATTCTCACTAAAAACAAAGTTAAAATGATGCTACTAAGAAAATAGCCATGTTTGCTCCTACAATTTATTGCTTTTTGCAGCTCATGTAATACCAGTATTGCTGTAAACCATAGAAATATAATATCTTGGATTATTTTAATGGTTGTTTATAAAAACTTTTAAGATACTCTGGTGTAACAAAATATATGTTTCTACAATCTTTTATTTCTATTCAAGTTATACTTTTGCTGGCTTTGAATACTTATGATAATTTTTTTGTTGTAATTCTAAGTAAAATGTTGCAGTGCATATCTTTGTTACTTAAATGATTTTTGTTTAGAAAGCTATCTTTCCTTTAGTTTATTACAGTTGCCTTTCTAAGTTAACTTTTGCTATGAAGGGAAAGATAAAAATATTTTTAATGTCTAAAAATTGGTATAATTTGGAATTAACTATATTAGAGGTTCAGCATATGGTATGACAGCACTGTACAGTGTTGCATATGTTGCCACAGCAGTAATATTAACTCAAATGTTAATACTTAATTTATTTTGTTGACTTACTGAATTATAAGCATTCCCACAGATCATAAGAATGGATTAATTTTTTATTTGTTTTTTTAAGCTGGAGTCTTGAATGTCTATCTGCATTTTTCCTATATAACGTGAAAAGTAGACTTCAGATGTATCTTTTATGTGATACAGTGAATAGATTTTAATTATTTCTATGTTTTAGTTAATAGGGTACCTAAGAATAGAGGAACAGGGTTTTGTGAAACAGACATGATGAACTGGGAATCAATTAAAAGCGTGTTCTCTAGACTTAAAGAGAAGTTATTAAAACAACAGAACACCAATTTTTCATTTGGATTATTGCCTTTTTTTTTGGTTTTTAATTCTCAATGAGTATAATTCTTTTCATTCTGTGTTTTAGCTATTATAAGCCAGTAACAATGAAGAAAACAGTGTAGGAATATTATGGGAAGGAAGTAGATTGTTTTTAGGACAGTTATTTGAAGAGATTTTCTTCTCATTTAATACTTTGGCCATTTAAAAAGCATTTGAGATTGGAGAGTCAAAAGTAAAAAAATAGCAACTCTATGCTCTACTTTTGAAGCCTGTTCTCCAACTTTTCTATCTAGTCTTTAATAATAGTTTTATTAGTGGTCACCAGCTTATCACATTAAGTCTTATAAAAAATACTGTCTTTTCTCTCTTTGTTTTACAAGGAACTATGTGTCTAGAGATATGATTTTTCTTACATAGCTCTGGAGTTATCAAGTGGTATTAAAGTTATAACTTTTCCTACAAATGTTCCTTTTGGGGAAAGAATGGTTTTGTTTCCAAAGGGAATTCTAAGCATAACGATGGGGAAGTGATAAATGAAACCCATAGCCAAGCCTGAGAAAGCATGTGCTTTGGTAGTTTAAGATACACAGTAACTAAGTTTTAATTGGTATTAGGTTTCTGTTGCAATCACTGGTATTTTTAAATAAATCTGAAGAAAGAATAATCTAGCCTAATCCATATGAACCTTTCCTTGTGATGTTTGGAGTGGTTGCCAGCTGCCTAATGACTTTGCTTCTCTAACAGGCATGTTACTTTTAGAATTTATCCCAAAAATGACAATTTGCCTGTCACCTGCAAAGTGATATAATCTCAGCTGAGCAGTGATATAGAGGGGGTTGTAGTTGAGATCTTGTAGGAATTAATTCACTCATAGAACATGTTACTGTTTGAGATAATGGAAACATTGGCCCAAAATATGTAGTTGAATACATTTTGTTTGGTTTTGATTGATTACTCAAAGATACAGTCTTTAATCTCCATATATGATCTGTTGTACAATAATATGAGAAGGAAAAGTGATGATGGCACTTAGAGGACTTTCAGGCTAATTTATTTGGTAGAGCTCTGATATGCAAGGTTGATTAATATGTAGACAAAAGCTTTTGCTTTTTACCTGTTATTGGGCAGTTAGGTTATTTGCTAGCCTATTGGCTAGCTAACACCAATGTTTCCTTTAACTCCATGAATGTCAGCATATGCTATTTTGCATATCCAAATAATTTAAATAACATTTCTTACTCTTTCCACAGCATGTAGAGTACATGAAGCACAGAACAATAAAGCTTCCTACTTGTACCACCAGGAGGATCTCTTTGAAGGATTCACCTCAGGACTACCAGAGACACTAATTTGTCTGAAGCATCATGTGGTGAAACAACAGAAGGCGACTACCTTTGGACTAGCTAGAAACAGAGTTATGATGTTTTCAATTCTTTGAAATCCAGGAAGCCAGGGGAGTGAATTAAAAATCTGAAAATGCGGCCATGGACTGGCTCCTGGCGTTGGATTATGCTCATTCTTTTTGCCTGGGGAACCTTGCTATTTTATATAGGTGGTCACTTGGTACGAGATAATGACCACCCCGATCACTCTAGCCGAGAACTGTCCAAGATTCTGGCAAAGCTTGAACGCTTAAAACAGCAAAATGAAGACTTGAGGCGAATGGCTGAATCTCTCCGGTAGGTTCTAAAAGACTGAAGAAAGAGTGTTGAAATATTGTATTCTTTTTTTTTTTAATTTAGGTACAGGGCTTCATCCACTTATTAAAAAATTAATGATTTCTATAAACTGCTTTTCTAAAAATGTAAATATTAAGGTATATAATTTATGCCAATGACATTTCTATATATTTAACAGAATTTCTACATAGTGGCAAATCTTATTTTGTATATGAATTTTAATATTAAAAAACCATGCCATTTAATTTGTGCTTATATTTCATTTATAATTATCTTAAGCATTTTGATAATTTTGATATATTAAGTACAAACTTTGATTTAAATTAGTGTATATTAAAATTTTTATCATATGAACTATAACAGACATTATAATAATTGAGAAGCTGAGTTAGTGTAACTATAACTTATGAAAATGAAAAAAGAAAAATTCATACTTATATAAAACAACTAGATATGGAATTGAGGCATGGAAAGTGGAAATATCTTGTTATACATAGAGCCTTCAGAGTAAATTGGGAAGGAGCAAGGGAGAGAGCTACTTCTAGTGTATTAAGAAAATATGACATGTATCAGAAGGCGTCAGCTGTTTGGAAAAACAGTCTTGTATTTTGAGGAAGCAAGTGAACATAGTGTTACATAGATAATCTCTATGTTTGTTTTCAGTGTTACTGAGTTTAAAAGTTTTGTTATATTCAAATTCCTCTATTTTATATGTGAAGGTGATCATGTATTTAGTGCTTGCTGTCTCTCAAGATAGAGACTGAAGATTTGAGAAGATGAAGAGTTGAGAGTCATTATGCTAAAGGCTGTTATTGACCCTAAGGGAAGTACTGTAGAGAAAAAGAGTGCAACATTCATTTCTTTTTGAGAAAGAGAGAAATTGAGGAGTGGAAAGTGGAAATAATCCTCTTATATATAAAGCCTTCAGGGTAGATGGGGAAAGAGCAAGGAGAGAGCTATGTTGTGGAAGCTGAGGAGCTTTCTGTGAAGAATATAGTTGGCAGTGTCATAAACCCTCGAGGCTTTAGAGAGGACTTCCATGGTCCTTCCATTTCCCCACCTCCCTGCTCCAACTGCCCTTCACTCTTTAGAACTCAATTCTTCCCTTTTGTTTAGTTTCTTAACTTTTTCCTAACCATAATATTGTTTTGGTCTTTTTATGTTGTATGGAAGACAGCGCTAGGTGTGATGAATTTTACAACAATGAATGAAATATCGTCCTTTTCATTTGTAGTACCATTCAGCAAGATACAAAGTAGGGATTAGAAAGTGGACAGATAACTTCTTGAATTTATGTATCATTTTGTTTCCTTGTGGAGAAGAGTCAGAGAGGATCATGGAGAAGGTGATCTTTCAATAGAGTTTTACTCATTTATTTTTATGGGAACCAATATTTGATAATTTAGAGGTTAGTAATATTATCTATCATTTATTGAGAGTTATTCATATGCCAGGTACTGTGTCAAGGGCTTTACATGGATTATCTTAATTGAATTCCACAACTTTGTTATGAGATGTTGGTAGTTTTCATAAGTATTTTACAGTTGAGGAATCAAAGGGATATTAAGCAATTTTTCCCAATATCACACTCTTCAGAAGTGGTACAGCTTACTTTAAATCCTGTATGACTTGAAAGCCTGGGCTATGAATGAACTTTTTGCCTCTCTGATTAGAAACCAGAGAGAAGTCAGGACTCAAAAATCTCAACTAAAAGTCTTATGCTGGAGATCATCAAGAATAGCTGCTGCTCTAGTTAATTTTGGAGAATGCTTTGATTATAGTAAAATCTTGTTCTGCATCTTGGGGATTTTGTTCCTCAGAAAAGATGTTGCCTCTTTACAATTTATACTCAAAAATAACTGATCACTGTTCTTCTCCTTACAATGTCAATACTGAGAATTTCAAATGGCTTATTACTGACTGCCAAGTATTTTATTTTTATCATGTGAAGGAAAGCTTGCATTTCATATGAGTTGTTCTAACTGCAAAATAATCTTTGGGTCTTTTTATTTATATTCTTCCAGGTTGCAATTAAATTCTCAACTACTGCATTCAAATGTGGAGACAACTTCTAAGAGCCGAGACACTTAATATATCATGCTATAATATCAAATACAATCAATCTGAAAACAGTCTGAGCAAATAAGCCTATTTATATAAATATATCTGTGTAATTTCAGGAAATTTTACATACATACATACATATATATATATTGCTATTATTAATGTAAAATTACATGAGCAACGTTATGGTTACTAGACTCCCCTTATCAAGTCCCCACCACATACCCCATCACAGTCATTGTCCATCAGCATAGTAAGATGGTATAGAATCACTACTTGTTTTCTCTGTCTTATACTGCCTTCCCCGTATCCCCTCCGACCCCCACTACATTATGTGTGCTAATTGTAATACCACATTTTCCTCCTTATCCCTCCCTTCCAACCCATCTTCCCCAGTCCCTTTCCCTTTGGTAATTGTTAGTCAATTCTTGGGTCCTGTGAGTCTGCTCCTGTTTTGTTCCTTCAGTTTTTTCTTTGTTCTTATACTCCACAGATGAGTGAAATCATTTGGTACTTGTCTTTCTCCGCCTGGCTTATTTCATTGAGCATAATACCCTCTAGCTCCATCCATGTTGTTGAAAATGGTAGGATTTGTTTTCTTCTTATGGCTGAATAATATTCCATTGTGTATATGTACCACATCTTCTTTATCCATTCATCTACTGATGAACACTTAGGTTGCTTCCATTTCTTGGCTATTGTAAATAGTGCTGTGATAAACATAGGGGTGGATATGTCTTTTTCAAACTGGGCTGCTGCATTCTTAGGGTACACTCCTAGGAGTGGGATTCCTGGGTTAAATGGTATTTCTATTTTGAGTTTTTTGAGGAACCTCCATACTGCTTTCCACAATGGTTGAACCAGTTTACATTACCACCAGCACTGTAGGAGGGTTCCCCTTTCTCCACATCCTTACCAACATTTGTTGTTGTTTCTCTATTCGATGGCGGCCGTCCTAACTGGTGTGAGGTGATATCTCATTGTGGTTTTAATTTGCATTTCTCTGATGATTAGTGATGTGGAGCATCTTTTCATGTGCCTGTTGGCCATCTGAATTTCTTCTTTGGAGAAGTGTCTGTTCAGCTCCTCTGCCCATTTTTTAATTGGCTTATTTGCTTTTTTGTTTGTTGAGGTGCGTGAGCTCTTTATATAATTTGGATGTCAACCCTTTATAGGATATGTCATTTATGAATATATCTTCCCATACTGTAGGGTGTCTTTTTGTTCTGTTGATGGTGTCCTTTGCTGTACAGAAGCTTTTTAGTTTGATGTAGTCCAACTTGTTCATTTTTGCTTTTGTTTCCCTTGCCCGGGGAGATATGTTCATGAAGATATTGCTCATATTTATGTCCAAGGGATTTTTGCCTATGTTTTTTTCTAAGAGTTTTATGGTTTCATGACTTATATTCAGGTCTTTGATCCATTTTGAATTTACTTTTGTATATGGGGTTAGACTATAATCCAGTTTCATTCTCACATGTAGCTGTCCAGTTTTGCCAACACCTGCTGTTGAAGAGGCTGTCATTTCCCCATTGTATATCCATGGCTCCTTTATCGTATATTAATTGACCATATATGCTTGGGTTTATATCGGGCCTCTCTAGTCTGTTGCACTGGTCTGTGGGTCTGTTCTTGTGCCAGTACCATATTGTCTAGATTACTGTGGCTTTGTAGTAGAACTTGAAGTCAGGGAGCGCAATTCCCTCCGCTTTATTCTTCCTTCTCAGGATTACTTTGACTATTCGGGGTCTTTTGTGGTTCCATATGAATTTTAGAACAATTTGCTCTAGTTCATTGAAGAATGCTGTTGGTATTTTGATAGGGATTGCATTGAATCTGTAGATTGCTTTAGGCAGGATGGCCATTTTGACAATATTAATTCTTCCTATACATGAGCACAGGGTGTGTTTCCATTTATTGGTATCTTCTTTATTTTCTCTTATGAGTGTCTTGTAGTTTTCGGAGTATAAGTCTTTCACTTCCTTGGTTAGGTTTATTCCTAGGTATTTTATTCTTTTGGATGGAATTGTGAATAGAATTTTTTTCCTGATTTCTCTTTCTGCTAGTTCATCTTTAGTATATAGGAATGCAACAGATTTCTGTGTATTAATTTTGTATCCCACAACTTTACTGAATTCAGATATTAGATCTAGTAGTTTTGGAATGGATTCTTTAGCGTTTTTTGTGTGCAATATCATGTCAACTGCAAAAAGGGACAGGTTGACTTCTTCCTTACCAATCTGGATGCCTTTTATTTCTTTGTGTTGTCTGATTGCTATGGCTAGGACCTCTAGAACTATGTTGAATGAAAGTGGGAGTTGGCATCCTTGTCTTGTTCCCGATCTTAAAGGAAAAGCTTTCAGCTGCGCGCTGTTAAGTATAATGTTGGCTGTGGGTTTGTAATATATGGCCTTTATTATGTTGAGGTACTTGCCCTTTATACCCATTTTGTTGACAGTTTTTTATCATGAATGGATGCTGAATTTTGTCGAATGCTTTTTCAGCATCTATGGAGATGATCATGTGGTTTTTGTCCTTCTTTTTGTGGATGTAGTGGATAATGTTGATGGATTTTCGAATATTCTACCATCCTTGCATCCCTGGGATGAGTCCCACTTGATCATGATGGGTGACCTTTTTGATATATTTTTGAATTCAGTTTGCTAATATTTTGTTGAGCATTTTTGCATCTATATTCATCAGGGATATTGGTCTGTAATTTTCTTTTTTTGTGGCGTCTTTGCCTGGTTTTGGTATTAGAGTGATGTTGGCCTCGTAGAATGAGTTTGGGAGTATTCCCTCCTCTTCTACTTTTTGTTAAACTTTAAGGAGGATGGGTATTAGATCTTCACTAAATGTTTGATAAAATTCAGCAGTGAAACCATCTGGTCAAGGGGTTTTGATCTTAGGTAGATTTTTGATTACCTATTCAGTTTCTTTGCTGGTAATTGGTCTATTTAGATTTTCTGTTTCTTCCTGGGTCAGCCTTGGAAAGTTGTCCATTTCTTCTAGGTTATCCAGTTTGTTAGCATATAAGTTTTCATAGTATTCTCTCAAAATTCTTTGTATTTCTGTGTTGTCTGTAGTGATTTTTCCTTTCTCATTTCTGAGTCTGTTTATGTGTATAAACTCTTTTTTTCTTGATAAGTCTGGCTAGGGTTTATCTGTTTTGTTTATTTTTTCAAATTGCCAGCTCCTGTTTCCATTGATTCTTTCTATTGTTCTTCTCAATTTTGTTTATTTCTGCTTTTATCTTTATTATGTCCCTCTTTCTATTGACTTTGGGGCTCATTTGTTCTTCGTTTTCCCGTTTCATTAAATGTGAGTTTAGACTGTTCATTTGGGATTGTTCTTCTTTCCTGAGGTATGCCTGTATTGCAGTATATTTCCCTCTTAGCACCGCATTCGCTGCATCCCACAGATTTTGTGGTGGTTAATTATTGTTGTCATTTGTCTCCATGTACTGCTTGATCTCTGTTTTTATTTGGTCATTAATCCATTGTTTATTTAGGAGCATGTTATTCAGCCTCCATGTGTTTGTGTGCTTTTTCATATTCTTTGAGTAATTTATTTCTAGTTTCATACCTTTGTGATCTGAAAAGCTGGTTGGTACAATTTCAATCTTTTTGAATTTACTGAGGCTCTTTTTGTGGCCTGGTATATGATGTAGTATATGAAAATGTTCCATGTGCTCTTGAGAAGAATGTGTATCCTGTTGCTTTTGGATGGAGTGTTCTTTAGATGTCTGTTAGGTCCATCTGTTCTAATATGTTGTTCAGTGCCTCTGTCTCTTTACTTATTTTCTGTCTGGTTGATCTGTCCTTTGGAGTGAGTGGTGTGTTGAAGTCTCCCAAAATGAATGCATTGCATTCTATTTCTCCCTTTAATTCTGTTAGTATTTGTTTCACATATGTACGTAATCCTGTTTTGGGTGCGTAGATATTTATAATAGTTATATTCTCTTGGTGGACTGACCCCTTTATCATTATGTAATGTCCTTCTTTGTCTCTTGTGACTTTCTTTGTTTTGAAGTCTATTTTGTCTGATTTAAGTACTGCAACTCCTGCTTTTTTCTCCCTGTTAGTTGCATGAAATATCTTTTTCCATCCCTTTACTTTCAGTCTGTGTATGTCTTTCGGTTTGAAGTGAGTCTCTTGTAGGCAACATATAGATGGGCCTTGTTTTTTTTATCTATTCAGTGACTCTACGTCTTTTGATTGGTGTATTCAGATCATTTACATTTAGGGTAATTATTGATAGGTATGTACTCATTGCCATTGCAGGCTTTAGATTTGTGGCTACCAAAGGTTCAATGGTAATTCCCTTACTAACTAACAGTCTAATTTAACTCACTTTGTATGCTATTACAAGCACAACCTAAAGATTCTTTCTTTTTTTCTCTTTCTTTTTCTTCCTCCTCCATTCTTTGTATGTTGTCAATCATATTCTGTACTCTTTGTCTATCCCTTGGGTGACATCTATTTAGCCTTAGGAATACTTCCATGTATAGGAGTCCCTCCAAAATTCACTTAGAGGTGGTTTTTGTGAGGTATATGCTCTCAGCTTTTGCTTATCTGAAAATTGTTGAATCTCTCCTTCAAATTTAAATGATAACCTTGCTGGGTAGATTATTCTTGGTTAGAGGCCCTTCTGCTTCATTGCATTAAATATATCATGCCACTTCCTTCTGGCCTGTAAGGTTTCTGTTGAGAAATCTGATCATAGCCTGATAGGTTTTTTCTCTGTCTAGCTGCTTTTAAAAGTCTGTCTTTATCCTTGATCTTTGCCATTTTAATTATTATATGTCTTGATGTTGTCTTCCTTGGGTCCCTTGTGTTGGGAGATCTGTGCATCTCGACGGCTTGAGAGACTATCTCCTTCCCCAGATTGGGGAAGTTTTCAGCCATTTTGACAATATCAGTGACACTTTCTATCCCTTTTTCTCTCTCTTCTCCTTCTGGTACCCCTATTATGTGAATATTGTTCTGTTTGGATTGGTCACACAGTTAGTTCTCTCAATATTCTTTCATTCTTAGAGGTTCTTTTTTCTCTCTGTGCTCAGCTTCTTTGTATTCCTCTTCTCCAATTTCTATTCCATTTACCATCTCTTCTACTGCATCTAATCTGCTTTTAAATCCCTCCATTGTATGTTTCATTTCAGATATGGAATTTCTTAATGATTGAATCTCCATCTTAAATTCGTTCCTCAGTTCTTGAATATTTTTCTGTACCTCCATAAGCATGTTTATGTTTTTTAGTTCGAACTCTCTTTCAGGAAGATTGGTGAGTTTAGTTTCATTTGGCCCTTTTTCTGGGGTTTGTGTGATTTTGGTCTGAACCATGTTCTTTTGACATTTCATATTTCTGTGTGGTGCCCTCTATGCCGAGAAACTCCAGTCTCTGGAGCTGCTCAGCCCATAGAGTGAGCTTGGGGGTCATAGGGGAGCGGAGTTGGTGCCTGAGAGGAGGAAAGATCTGTTCCCTGATTCTGGTCTGCAGTGCCTGTCTCCAATATCAGAGCCAGTGTTCCGAGCAGACAGGTGTAAGCCTGTGTGCTTTTCGTCTCCAGCTGTTGTAGGCGGGGCCTCCCTCTGACTGGCCTGATGCCAGCGCAGTCACTGCCCGTTTGCGAGCTGGTGCTGTCAGGCCAGGAGGAAGGCGCAGCAGGCTGTGAATCACAGTGGGGGGCCTCAGATCTGAGTAGCCAGCCAGAGGGTTGGAGCGCCTGAATCTCAAAGTTCCCAATCTGCTGGGCAGAGCACACCCAGATGACCTTGTCCCCCTATCCCTTCTGCGCAGCAAGCTCCATGTAAACCTCACCCCTTCAGCAGCCCTCTCGCTGCTAGGAAGCCTGTCAGACCGCCTGCCTTTACCTTGTCCCAGAGCGGCCGGATGTGGATCCTGTCCTCCACAAATGGCCAGAATCTGTCTCTCAAGCACTCTGGCTGACCCAGCTCCCCATCCTCCAGAGCACCACATAATGTAGGTTTCTTCTCATAAAGCAGATCTCCCGGGCTAGGTGTTCAGCAGTCCTCCCCGCTCCATTTCTCTTCCTCCCTCTGGTGAGCTGGGGTCGGGAAAGGGCTCAGGTCCTGTCAGATCAAGACTTTCATACGTTACCCTGCTTCGTGAGGTCTGCTCTATTCGTGCAGTCTGCATGCAGTCTGATGCAGCCTTCTTTCCTGTTGCTGTTTTAGGGTTAGTTGTGTTAACTATATTTTCATACTCTCTGTGGTTTTGGGAGGAGTTCTGTCTCTCCTCTCACATCCCCATCTTGAATCCTCAATTCCCATATATATTTATGTATATAAAATTTTGGGAAAAATTAATCAGTAATTATTTTCCATCATTAGGGAGGAAACCTCTTCAGGCTCTCAGTCAACTACTGGTAGGGCCATTTGTGTTTCATCCAAAGGAATTTCATTTTAGAGCTTGTAGCATTAAAGGAAGAGCAGTGGAGGTACAACTAGCACCTTCTTGTAAAATTTTGTACTGAATTGTTATGCCATTTTCTTAAAACATGTTTGCGAGCCGACTATACGGATTCATTCAGATGTCTGCATATGTCATTTCTTTGAGATAAAGCATATCGATTGGAGTTAGGAAGCAACTCAGAACCTGAATCTACAATTTCAAAGATTCAGGGCAATAATTAGAAAAACTGTTGACCAACATTCCAGCTAGAACTTGCTTATTTTGTTGATAAAACTATACATTGAGGAAAATAATTTCAAAATCACTAGTCCGAGGGGTGCAAATGTTTGACTACAATGTATGAGAGGTTGCTCTGCATGTGTGTGTTAATTCTGACTTATTGATGAATAATTTCTCTACAGTAAAATACACTTTTTCTAAGCATACAGGACTGTGAATTTTGGCAAATGCTTAATGTAACCATGACCACAATCAAATCATAGAAGAATTATACCTCCCTTCAGAATCCTGTTTGCCCCTTTGTAGTCACATTCTATCCCCACCTTCTGTCACTGGCATCTACTGATCTGTTTTCTGTCCTATATTTTTTCCTGTTCCAAAATGTCGTATAAACAGAATTATGCGGTATGTAGCCTTTTGAGTCTGGCTTTTTTCACTTAGCATAATATACTTGAGATTCATCAATGTTATTGTGTGCATTGGTAGGTTTCTTTCCTTTTTTTTTGCTGAGTATTGTTTCAATTTTTTTTTTAATGCTCAGTAGTATCATATAGTATGGATGTAGCACAGCACTGACATTTTTAAAAATGCATTTTCTGGCTGAAGGGCATTAGGGTTGTTTCCATTTTTTGTCAGTTATAAGCAAAACTGCAATTACCGTTTACCCTGTAAGTTTTTGTGTGAGCATGAGTTTTTATTTCTTTTGTGCAAATAGGTAGGATTGGGATTGCTGGGTCATTTTTTAAGTTCATATTTAACTTTATAAGAAGCTGCCCAAATGTTTTCTAGAGTGCATATACCATTTTACATTCACACCAGCAATGCTTGACAGTTCCAGTTGCTCTCATTCTTGCCAGCACTTGCTATTGCCAGTTATTTTTATTTTAATAGTTTCAGTAGATATGTAGTATTACCTCATTGCAGTTTCAGTTTGCATTTCCCTAATGATTAATGATGGTGAGCATTTTTGTTAGGTGCTTATTTGTCATTCGTGAATCTTCTTTGGTGATGTGTCTATTCAGATTTAACTATTTTTAAAAAATTGAGTTATTTGCCTACTACTGAATTCTTTTTAAAAATTGGGGTTTTATATATGACATAAACTTTTATATATATATATGCATATATATAAGAGAATAAAAACTGGCTTAAAACAAAAATTTATGTGCTCTTATTTATTTGATTTGTGTTGGTCTCAGCTGGGCTGTTTTCTGCTTATATCTGAGGTCACTCAGGTGGCTGCAGTCATCTGGTGGCTTCATCATGATTGGGCAGTACAGATGACCTTACAGACATATTTGAGGATTAGCTGGGGTCATTAGCTGTTTCCCTTCCTTGTGGCTTCTCCAGCAGAATAGCCCAGGTTTCTTATATAGTAATGTTCTAAGAGGGCAAGAACAGAAACTGCAAGTTCTGTTTTTCTGTGTCAAAGGGACACCCCATATTCAGAGAACAGAGGGAAGAACTGTAAAGAATTTATAGCCATATTTAACCCACTATTCTCATTTCTAGAAGTAATGCTGAAAAGATTAGATTAGGTCAAATCAAGGTGGTCCTGAACAGCCAGAGTTTAGTCTAAGACTTGGTTGATAGATAATGGGGACCCATAATTGTATTTTCAGCAGAAGAATGGTACAGTGAAAATGGTTGAAGAAGATTTAGATTTTCAGGTGAATTTGGGGCATGTGCTGACTTGAGCGAAAATAATGGAAGCACGGTGTTAATCTAGATCTGAGGTGATGCTTGCCTAGATTAAATTAATTGTTTTAATCTGTTGATTTGGGAATCAAAGTACCCTTGCTTCTTTTCCTGTGTTTCCTATGTGCTTTAATTGTGGCTTTCCCCAGACATCCCTTTCTTACTTGTTATTTGAAACATGTAGTACACTTTCTTTTAACGATTTTGAAATTAGTGCTTTCTCAGCCTCCCAGCCTACAAGAATGCCTTTCCATGCTTCATGTTTTTTTTTGTCTCAAACTTGAGTAATATGAAATTACTATCAATTCATATAGAAGCTTTGCTTATTACAATTTGAACCTGTCACCTAGCCTTTCAGTTAGAGTTGAAATTAGCAGAAAACATCCAGAAAAATTTTGAAATTTTCTCAGAAACCCCTTGAGCAGTGAATCTCTTGGCATATCTTATAATTTTTATTTTATCAGATATTTATTATGTGTGAAAGTACTCTGGAGGTTACAGAGGCTTCCCTCTCTTAAGGATATAGTATCTTTGGGCTTCTTATCCCAGTCTTGTGTGGTCAGGGATTGAGCTGGATCATTGCTGCATTGTGGCTTTAGTAAAAAAAAAGTAAAGCCTACTTCTGTTTCTTCCCTGTTCCTCAGGCATAATTATTCCTTACTTTACATTGAGAACTTGGTGGAAATAATACAGTCTACCCTTTAGATATTTAAGCCTTGTTCTTTGGCCTCTTACCTCATTATATCTAAACTTGCCAAACACTGAGGAAAAGACTTGCTGTGAGTTGAAGATAAGCCTCAAACAGGACTTTGTCTTGTAATACCACAAGACTATGAGAAATTTCAGTCTGTCTTAAAATTGTTCTCTAGCCTTCCTTGGAGCCCTAGAATTCAACAGATGTACCATGGAGAAAACCTAGGTATGTGTTTAGTGCTCCTGCAGTTTCTAAATCTCCATACTAACCTTCTGTGGGATCTTAAGTCTATTGCTCACATTATACCCAGAATCAGCAGGTGCTCCCCCAATAAGAATATCACTAGATGGATATTTGTTAATTTAATCTTGCACTTAACATACCTCTCTGATAGCTTTAAAAAGGGCTATATTTTATCTGTTATCTGTTTTTGTTTTTTGTTTTGGTGATGATTCTCATTATTACAACAAGAATAGGGTTTGCTGTTAACAAACTACATTCTACTTGCAACTAAAAGTACTCTACCTGGATTGAAAATGGTTTGAGTATCACTGTCATAAAGAGTTTCCCATTAGTTCCAGTGCCTAGATCCCTAGAGCTGTTCTGGTTCTGCCATTTTTAAATCTTGTTCTTCAGATTTTCCTTAGATTAGTTCTTAACTTTCTGTCTCTTTGTACCCTTAGTTAGGTGGTAAAGGAAAAGAAGCATTTGGGTGGATTGGGAATATTTAACTATCAGAGCTAAATTTGCTGCATTGACTAATACAGTGAATCTATTAGGAAAAAGAGATCAAAATGAGACTAAGATAAATTAAGTTTGCTGAGCTTGCTGAACCTAACTAGTAGAAAGTTGGAAAGTGAGTCTAGACCTCAAAGAAAAAGCTAGAATGAGAAAGAAAGGTACTTTTGGGAATCATCCATATGGAAGTGATTGCCAGACAATGTGTTACACAAAGCAGAAGTTACTCCGTTCACTTCAGATGACCCACAGTCATCATAGATTTGGAGAGGTGGAAGGTAGGAATAGCATTTAACATACTCTTTATTTTCAGGGCCAGCAATAATCTCACATAGAAGTAAAATTCATTTTTGAGCCACTGCACCTGTTCCATAGGTATAGCACTTGGTTATATGGCACAGAAGCATAGGATCACACGTATTTTTCCATACTAATGTCATTACTAACTTTTATGGGTACAACTTTTTTTCTTAGTAGAAAAACAGCATATTGAGAATGTAATGCTATTTTCATCATCATTTATTATGTCATCATAATTTTCTTCTTCATACCCAGGGTTCCTAAGCATTATTTAAAATACAAGAACTTTTATTATTCATTACCACTACTCATAAGGACCTCTAGGGAAGAATGCATCATTCTTTAAGAAAGGTGTCACATAACTAATAATATTACAATTTTAAACAGCAAAATTGACAAAACTTAAACTTTTGTTTTTATTTCCTTTTCCGTATACAAATGCAATAGAGTAAAGTGAATTGCATTAAATATTTTATAATGTATGAATTTAAGGTTAGGGACTTGATTAAGCATTCCTTACATTTTATCCTTTATTTTTTTATTCTAGTATTACTGAGATGATAATGGCCCCAAGCTCTTCTTTGTAATTGAAGATAAGTAATAGCAGGAAATATGGACATAGTGGTTCATAAATTTCAGTGTCACTTGATTTATAGATGACATAGTGGTGGTAACTGTTTAGAGAAAAAAAAAGACTTTCCTGGGTTATTTCTCACATTTCTTTTAGGCAGATTTTTATCTTACTATGAGAATTTTTGTTTGTCTAGATTTTAAGATTGTCATATTGACATTAGTTTAGGTAAAGTCATGAAACAAAGTGGTTGTTTAGTTGATAGATCAGTATTCTATACAAAGGTGTCTGAAAGAGAATAAATGTAAAAAGATTTCAACATATTAGAGTTAGCCTGTGAATTACAATGGCAAGAAAGAAAGTATAGTATTAAAATAGCACACTATGCTTTTCTTGTTATTGTTGCTCGACTCGAATAAAATGAGTTTGTTTTTAATCCAGTCTTTTTGTTATTTAAAAATATATGCAAATCTGTTGCTTGAGAGAGACAATTCACATCAGAAATGCATAAGAGATTGTAATAAGATTTGGAGAGAAACTGAGGTACATTTAATAAATACAGAATGCTATATCTGCAAATTAAGACAAAAGGGGCATTCAGCAAGTATAGTTTAATGTCAGTTCTTATCAACAGCACTTCATAAATGTCTTTTACCACATGATATGTACAGAAGCTAAATGACTTAGTAATTTTTATGCAGTTAGTGGCAGAAGCAGAAAGAAATTATGAAGTTGTATCTAGTTTTCAGTACATTGCCAACAGTATCATTTTTTATACTTTCTCAATTCCTTTTCCTTTAAGTATTAACTCAGGACAATATGTTTTACTTGCCTAAATATCCTATGTAATATTGCAATTACTTTTGGTAAATGTTGCACGGGATCAGAGGTTCCCTTTTACCAATATTAGAAATGGCAACTTGAATCATCATATCTTTGAGTTATATAAATACACACGTATTAACATATGGGGCTATGTTTAATATTTGTTGAATTAATAGTAACACCTTACAATCTGTATAAGTAACAAATGGCACATTTGATGCAGAAGTTTGCTATGATCAGTACTTGCAGCATTTCATGTGGGATCATGGATTTGTGGAAAGAAATCACATACCATAAATTAATTTTATATAAGTAAGTTCTCAATTTATTTGGTCTCAATTTATTTGGTCAGTCATACATAAGTTTATTGGAAGTGATGTGATCACATAGAGTAGGACTAGATGGAATATATCGAAATGTGGCTTCCTTTGGCCCTTGAGAGTCCCTGATGGAGTCATAAACTGCCTGTGCAATTGTTCACACTAGGTAATGTCTTTCCAGCTCTAAGTTCATTTCTTGTTTTACCATAATCCTTTTATACCTGGGGCTAATGTCACCTTTTTGGAAGAATGTGTGCAAACAGTTTGTGTATTACCAGTTAAGAGAATGTGTACAGACTTTGGGATCTATTAGGTTTTGAGCCAAACCTAACATCAGTAAAGCTCTATTCTGATTCTTGAGAAGAAAGAAAAGTCATTTCAAGGTATCTCAGTAAGTATGACTGTGGCTTCCCAGCATTATGGGGAATACATCTCTCCACAATACTGATAGTGCTATATAGTACACACACACACACACACACACACACACACACACAAGATGTTTGCAAACCAATCTAGGACACTTCATCATTCATTGTTATTTGATTATTTTTGATAGCTATTGGTAGCTTCTAAAAACTTTAGGTAAGTGAGGGAGACAGGCTTCCTTCCCCATACATTTAATATGTTAAAGTGAAGGCAAGGCTCAGATTGAATTCTGCCACACATATAGTAAGCAGGTGGAAAAACACAAATCTGTAACTCTGACAAAGTCCACACTTTATGTCCTTTTAGGTGTTCCTGTAATGTCTTTTGTGAAAGGTTCTCTTGAGGCAATTATGACATTATTTTAGTAACAGAACAAAACCTTCTGTTCAGGTGTTAGAGAATATCTGAATCATCCCCTGGACTTGTTTAGTTTTGGAATCAGCCTAAGATACCATACCAAAGACATTAAGATTTACTAAATTCTTACATGTTTTTCACAAAGTTGTTTACAAAGTGCCTCTACAACATAATGAATTAACTATAACAATGAAATAATACTTCTGGAGTCTACTTAACTAATAACAAACTGCCTTTGATTTGAAATAAAGCTGGCTGAAAAGCCTAATATTGCAGTTTTCTTTGGAATATGGGCTTCCAAGCTTTACTGAAATATAATTGATACGTAACATTATATAAGTTTAAGGTGTGCAAGTTATGATTTGATATATGTATATATTGAAATGTTTACCACAATACGGTTAGTTAGTTAACACTTCTATTACCTCACATAGTTTACCTTGTGTGTGTGTGTGGTAACAACTTTTAAGGTCTACTCCGTTAGCAATTTTCAAGTATACGATACAGTAGTTAACCATAGTCGCCATGCTATACATTAAATCCCCAAAACTTATTCATTTTATGACTGGAAGGTTGTTTCTCTTTGACCAACCCATCCCATCCCCCCCACCTCCACCTCTGGCAACCACCAATATATTCTTTTTTGCTATGAATTCAACTTTTTTAGATTTCATATATGAGATAATATAGTATTTGTCTTTCTCTGATTTATTTCACTTAGCATAATGCCCTTAAGGTTCATACATGTTGCTGGAAATGGGAGGATTTCTGTCTCTTTCATGGCTGAATAATACTTAGTTGTGTGTGTGTGTGTGAGTTCTTTATATATAATTTTATGTATTAACACCTTATCAGATATATGATTTGAAAATAATTTCTCCCATTCAATAACCTGCTTTTTCATTTTGTTGTTTATTTCTATCTCTATGCAAAAATTTTTAATCTGATGTAGTCCCACCTATTTATTTTTGCTTTTGTTGCTTGTGTTTTTGGCGTCATTTCCAGAAAATTATGCCAAGACTAATATCAATGAACTTTTTTCCTTATGTTTTCTTCTATGTATTTTATGGTTTCAGTTAAGTCTTTACTCCATTTCAAGTTAATTTGTGAGTGATGTAAGATAGGGGTCCAGTTTTATTCTACTGAATGTGGCTATCCAATTATCCCAGCACAATTTATTAAAGAAACAGTCCTTTTGCCATTGAGTATTCTTGGCTCCCTTGTCAAATACCAGTTACCATATATGTGAGGGTTTATTTCTGAGTTCTTGATTCTTTTCCATTGGTCTATGTGTCAGCTTTTATGGAAGTACCATACTGGTTTGGTTACTATAACCTTGTCATATAGTTTGAAATTAGTAAGTGATGCCTCCAATTTTGTTATTCTTTCTCAGGAGCTATTCAGGGTCTTTTGTGGTTTCATACAACTTTAAGGATTATTTTTTCTATTTCTGAAAAATGCCATTGGAATTTTGATGGGGATTGCATTGAATCTGTAGATGACTGAGTAGTATGGACATTTTAACTATTAATTCTTCTGATCTGTGAACAGGGGATATCTTTCCATTTGTATCTTCTCCTATTTCTTTCATTTGAAGTCTTGTAGTTTTCAGTGTACAGATTTTCCACCTCCTGGGTTAAGTTTATTCCTAAGTATTTTATTGTTTTTGAAGCTATTGTGAATGGGCTTTTTAAAAAATTTCTTTTTCACATGTTTTGTTGTTAATGTATAGAAACACAACTGGTTTTTATATGTTAATTTTATATCCTACTACTTTACTGAACTTGATTATTTCTAAGAGTTTTTTGGTGGAACCTTTAAGATTTTCTATATATAAAATCATATCATCTGCAGAAAATTTCACTTCTTTTCTGATTTGGGTGCCTTTTATTTCTTTTTCTTACCTGATTGTTCTGGCTAGGCAATCCCCTGGTATGTTGAATAGGAGTGGTGAGAGTGGGCACATCTGTCTTGTTCTCATATTAGAGGAAAAGCCTTCAACTATTCAGCATTAAATATGATACTGGCTGTGAGTTTATCATATGTGGCACTTAGTATATTGAGATATGTTCCTTATGTACCCAATTTGTTAAATATTTTTAATCATGAAAGGTTGTTGTATTTTGTCAAATGCTTTTTCTGCATCTATTAAGATGATCATGTTTTTATCTGTCATTCTATTAGTGTGGTATATCACATTTAATGATTTGCCTATGTTGAACCATCCTTGCATCCTAGAGGTAAATCCCACTTGATCATGGCTGTGGTCATTTTAAATGTGCTGTTGTATTGGGTTTGCTTATATTTTGTTGAGAATTTTTTCATCCATACTCATTAGAGATATTGGTCTGTAGTTTTCTTTTTTGTGCAGTCCTCATCTGGCTTTTGTTTCTGGGAAGTGCTGGCCTCATAAAATGAGTTTGGGAGTGTTTTCTCTTCTGCTGTTTTTTGAAAAAGTTTGAATTATTGGCATTAATTTTCCTTTAAATGTTTGGTAGAATTCACCAGTGAAACAATCTGGTCCTAGGTTTTTCTTTGTTGGGAGGTTTTTGAGTTCTGATTCAATCTCCTTACAGGTTACTGATCTATTCAGATTTTCTGTTTCTTCATTATTCAATCTTGGCTTCTAGAAATTTATCCATTTATTCTAGGTTATTCAATTTGTTGACACATTATTGTTCATACTAGTCTCTTAAGATCCTTTGAATTTCTGTGGTATCAGTTTTGATCTCCTTCATTCATAATTTTACTTAATTGATCCTCTTTTTGTCTTATCTAGTGAAAGGTTTTTCAATTTTATCTTCTCATAAAATCAGCTTAGTTTCATTAATCTTTTCTAGTTTTTCTGGTTTCTGTTACATTTATTTCTTCTCTGTTCTTTATTTCCTCCCTTTTGCTAACTTTGGGCTTAGTTTGTTCTTTTTCTATTTTTTTGAGGTGTAAAGTTAGGTTGTTTGAAATGTTTCTTTTTTCTTAATGTAAGTGTATATTGCTATAAACTTCCATCTTAGAGCAGGTGTTGCAGCATGTCATAGATTTTGATATGTTTCCTTTTCCATTTGTTTTAAGATTTCTTTTTCATTTCCCTTTTGATATCTTATTTGATGCACTGATTGTTCAGGAGAGTGTTGTTTAATTTCCACATATTTGTGAATTTTCCAGCTTTTTGTTTACTAATTTCTAAAGTTTCATATTATTGTGGTCAGAAAAGATACTGAGTGTGATTTCAAAGTTCTATTCTTGTGACTTATCCTATGATTTGCCCTGCAGAATATTCTGTGTAATTCCATGTTCCATGTTCCTTAAATCTGAAGTGAGGCAACATATAGTTGGGTTTTGTTATTTTATCCATGTAGTCATTCATTACCTTTAATTGGAGAATTCAGTACATTTATACTTAATTACTGATAAGGACTTACTAGGCCACCTTATTAATTGTATGGGCGGTACCATTAAAGAAGAGGGAACACTCCCAAACTCATTTTATGAGACCAGCACTGCCAAAATGAGAGCCAGATAAGGACTCTACAAGAAAGAAAACTACAGACCAATATCCCTGATGAATATGCAAAAATTCTCAACAAAAAAATAAAAGCAAGTCTTCAAGTGTTTATTTCCAAATAGTTTTCTACTACTCCTAGAATGTAGATTTGAATGCACATTTTCTAGTACACACAAACACATTGACCACCTAAGCTATGTGAGTATATTACTGATATTGTAGCATAGTTGTATAGAGACTATTATTGAAAATCCTTTAAGGCTAGTTATATTTGGTTTACATCTTATTTTTGTTTCTATTATGTTTCCAGTAACATTTGTATATAGACAGTCACTCTTTCATATTCAGATGTCATATATTTGTCTGGTTTACTTCACTTAAAGGAAATCGGGTTTTGTAGAAATCATGAATTATGTAAATGGTTCTTTGAATGACCACTTAACTTAACTATAGTATACAATATTATACCAGTAGTACAATCATCTATAAAGTAATTATCTGTAATCAGGTAAGAAATCTTAAGTTAGATCTAAGAGCAATTAATATTAGTCTAATAAGTGGAAATAAGCATATGCTAAACTGAATTATGGATTGTATTAATGTTCAAAGACATAATAAACTTAATTGAAATATTTTAAATTCCTGTATTTAGGATCCAAAAAATTTTTTTAAATGCATCTCGCTCTCAAGGCTCAAACCCTCATAAATGCAGTTTCTGGATATATTATATGTTTCCGTGGATGCATAAATATGCATGTATTCATATTCTCCTCTCCCCTGAGTTCTGTGTTTTGAAGTCCTGCCCAGTTTTCAGGGTTCTTGTCAATAAACTTCCCAAAGCCTTTCCTCAGTTTCCTTCTTGCATAAAATCACTCTCTTATGGTACTTTTTGGTACCTCTAAAGTATGTCCCTAGATAGTAAAACATCTATGGACTTGTTTTATCATAATGTTTTCCTTTCTAACTACCTTGAAAGTAGGGGTGATTTCATTCATCTTTGTATCCTCTGTAGTAATGAACACAGTGCCTCCTAATATAGAGTAAGTTTTGAATATGTTTTTAGGAATGCATTTGTTTAGAGTTCTAATGCCAAAATATCCTAGAGAAAATAACTGTAAAGGTAACTTTCTCTCCCCCTTTTTTTTAAAAACTGATTACTCTGACTGGTTTTCATTTTTCTTTCTGTTGAATCCAAACTGCTGCAAGGGAAAATTTTTGGAACTAATAAATTTGGGGAACACCCTCATATTTCCCATAGATGGTATCTGGACTTTATGGGGGAGAAATATGTATATCTTTACAACAAAGTATAAAAATTGGAAAGAATTGATTTTAGATGAATGTTTAAAGTATACAGCATGCCATGGAGGTTGACATTGTGCTATTCTTTACTGAATTCTACCTTCCCCCTCCTCAAATATCCAATCAGTAGGAAAATAGTAGGCTAAGATATGTTTCTTTGACTTTAACTGTTCAGATTACTAATGATTTTAAAAACTTAGTAAGACCATGGTATGTTCTTCCAGTTGATGAATGTTTTTGTAACTTTATAAATGAGCAATAGAAAGGTTTATATGTTATAGTTAATGTAAAGGAAAACTTGAAAATAATTTTGAACTCGGTATTTATGTTCTTTGCCAGAGTAAACTTTGTTTCCTTTTGATATTAAAAAATTGGAAGGAAGAGGATGCTAGAATGGTTTATAACTAGAATTCTGTTTTCATGGAACATCCTAAAGCAGTGGTTTTCAAACTGTGATCATTTGACAGTAGCATTCTTACAACGCTACTGAGGACTTCTTACAAATCCGAATGCTCAGGCCCCTCCCCATACTTATTGAATCATAAACTCTGGAGATGATGGCTCAGTAATTTTTATTTTAACAAACTCTCCAGATGAATCTGATGTATACTAAAGTTTAGGAACCATTGCCCTAACTTATAAAATTTTGATATTTAAATTCCTGACAAAGAAAATTAGTAACAGAAAAATAAATAGTTACTACCAATGAGTCATCTTTGGGAGTTCATCATGACCAGTTTGAGTTCGCTAATGAAATAAATACTTTTATTTTGTTTCCTGTTAAGTGTAGAATTTCATACAATATGATGGAAGTGAGATTCATACTAGTTCAAAAGCACTTATTGGGCACTTTCTATTTATTCATTTTAGGAAGGCTCCTGCTTTTCCAAGACTTATATTGACTCATTTATGCAGCCGGGCTTTTATTAACAGCAAGAGTCTTGAAAGAATGTAAATTGATTATTGTTGTACATGTTTATTGCAAAGAGTATAAACCAACATGTGTAAATTTTCATTTATCCATTTCAGTCTTGCTTTCCAATTAAAACCTACTTGGATCTTTTTCTTCATAATTAATCTATGTATGGTATGTATGTTGGTATATTTTATTATTAATAGATGTCAGCCACTTTTACCTGTTCCACCCATTTGTCCTTCCTTAAATCATGCCATTTTTGCCAAGTCACCAAGGAGATGTTTACCTGTGATGTCTCTGTTTTCTAATAAGACTTTTGCCTATTTACATAAAAAATAGTGGTTCAAGAAGGTATGTATTGACATTTTGAAAGATTTTTATTTTCTTAGTTTTGTCAGATTACAACTTATTTTCTCTATTACATTTCGCTGAGACAATTAGAATCTTGTTGCTGTGACTAAAAGTCATGGTGTTGAATTTGCCTTTTGAGGTACAGAAAATACAGCAGTGTACTTGAGTGCACTTTGCCCCACAGAGACATAGCTTGAAGGAATATAAATGTCCAGGTGGGAGTTTAACCAGATTTTTTTCCTTCTTTTCAACTAAAGTCACGAATACTCAGTTTTTGATGTATATCCATATTCTATTTATGATGAACATATATGACATCTTTTAAATTTGTGTGGGGTTTTCTTTCTGGAAATTTTATCCTCTCTTGAAATATTTTGATACAAAATGTTACTTCATTATTTTTAGATAGATTTATAATAATGATATATATATATAATATTGGTGTATATATAATATATAATGACATATAATTTAATGTTAATTTCATGATCTCTATCTCACTAACTTGATGACTAATTTTAATTTCACTAACCTAACCTAATCATTTAATTTGCACCCTGAACTTCCAATTTATTGAGCAATTCATAGTTCTCCAAAAGCAGTATGCTTCCTGCCTTTGTGCCTTTGCACATTTTATTATTTTGCTGATTTAGCCCCACTCCCATATTTCCTAAGCATTTTTAGTAGGTCTTAGTGGTCCTTTAGGACTGAGCCCAAGCATGTCCTCCTCTGAGAGTCCTTTCCTGATCCCAAGCATCTAGATTAGGTATCCTTTCTGTGTGTTCTCCTAGCACTTTGGGCTAACCTCCTTGTCCTACTTAGCATAGTGTGAGTACTTTTTATGCACTTGTCTCTTTGACTGCATATTAAGTAAGAATCACTTGAAGGAGTGAATCATGCCTTATTCATCTTTGTATTATAGTGCCTAGCTCAGAACCTTTAATCAAATATCCATCAAATGAATGAGTGAATGAATGAATGAACTTGATTGATTTGGGGAGCATCTGTATTTGACTACATTCCTGTATGTTCTGATAACTGTCATCTTAGACATGCAGATGCATGCTTCTTATATCTTTGATTCCATATGTTACTTTAGCTTAGTACTGTGGACATAGTGAAGGTTGTTGTATAAATGAATTGGAATTTAGGGTGATATTTTCTATAGATCATACAATAGACATTTACTTGTAGAGTTAATTTATGATTGAAGTTTAACATCTTTAAATGACATCTTTCTTTTAAAGATTGTTATTCTTGTCAACAGTTATATAGTAGTTCCCTCTAAAATTTTGTATTTTCATGCCATTGTGGAAAATATTAGGCATAATACTTTTTGTTGGTCAGATAACTATGATAGTTATTACTGTGATAAAACATAAAAACATGCAGCACTATTCAACAGGAAGACCTAATAAGCTCTGATAAGTGACAGGTGCTATACAACATAAATGATATTAGATCTATTTGAATTGCTGACTTTAATAAGCATAAAAAGAGAAATGAGAACCCTGTGCCAAATGTAATGCATTCAGCATATTTAATAATTTCATTTTCAATGGTTAGTCAGACAGCAATAGAGATTTTTGGTGCTTTCTAACTCCTAATTTAGTACTGAGGATTTCATCTTATTGTGTAGAGTAGGCAGATACTTAGGAAGAAAGTGTTTAACATTTATTTCCTGTAAAATTTTTGAACTAGATCCAAATTAGTCAGCTAAGAATCTTTGTTTACTTCTTAATACCAAACCTTGAAACTTCTTATTCAGAAGATAAAGAAAGTGAGTTGCTACCTATCACTGTTGGTGTTTGCTTATTAGGAACATAAAAGAAAAATGGAACAAAGATGGAAAGATGATATGTTAAGGTGGTAACAATTAGAAAGTAGAGAAATTCAAGAGATTGAAGACATTTAAATTTTGAGCCAAGTTCTAATATGCAACCTGTGTCCCAGGATCTAGGTACTTGTATCTATATTACCTTTAGTGTATTTAAATTCTAGGTGAAAATTATAGTTTCTTTTTCTTCAGGCTTTTCTTTTACATCTTCTTAGCACCTAACCCTTTAGTTTGTATATTTTTGTATTTGGCATTCTGGTTTGTCAGAGTTCATTTAATCATTCATCCATACATTCAATCAAGCTTTGTAGTCAGAGATATCTGAATATTTATTCCATCTATGCTCTTTAATTATTAGCTAGGTGAGTTACTTGTCCTCTCTGCACCTTAGCTTTTAATTTATAAACCAAGAAATTAAACTTCTTGGTCAAAGTTTTTTTGGTTCCAGGTTACAGAAATCCACCTAACAACAAAGTGGCATTATTTTGTAGGAATATATGGATATCTTTTGGAAGAAAGCAGTTCAGACCTCATAAAGGTGTGGAAGCAGAATTGGAAAACTGGTGGAAACACAGAACTTTAATATCTGTCTCATCTATCTTTTCCTTATTTATTCTTTCTCTCATCTCTCATTTCTGATTCTCTTTGTATGTTTACCTTACTCTTCTTTCTTTCTCAGCTTTCATTGCTTTAGTGTACACCTGGCCAAAATATAGGAGCCCACAGCTCCTCTAAATTTACATAACAATTTGACCAGATGAGACTAATTAGTGGCTTTCAAACTATATTCTGAATTTTCAGGAGAAAGAACCTAATTGGCCAAGCTTGTATCAGGTGTGTGCACCCTTTCCAGTCAGCTATGGGGGAAGGAAGGAGGGTTACATGGCACCAACATGGCTACTCCCAGGTGGTAGCAGGGTTGGTGCTGAAAGAGTCTGGTGACTGTCCACTTAATACCTATCTCATTAGGGCTGTTGTGACGAGTACATTAAATAAGACATGAACATGAGTTCCTAATACACAGTGGAGGTACAGTAGAGAATACTATGTATCACCATATAGTGGATACCTCTCAAATATTAATTGCTTGCCTTAATTAGCTGGGCTTAATCTTTCTGGGTTAAAGGAACAGTAATAACTCACACTTTCTTGGTGGTCACATAAATATTAAGCAACCTGCTTAATATCAAAGAGTAAAGTCATTTTAGATTTAGAAATAGAAGCTAAGCATGTAAGTTTTTCTCTTCATCAAAAGGCGCTTACTTAATTCCTAATAGCTTATGAGTCTATGCCAAGAAAATTACTTTGACCTTCCCCTGATCTCAAGAAGCATATAATTATGACATGCATTAGACATTGCAGATAGCCAGTAAGAAGTATTAGTTATGAAAGGGCTAGTGATGCACTTACATTTAATGCAATTTTATGGTGCATACATATCAAAGAATGCAGTAGTGATATTAGAAACAATATTGGGGTAGATACTAAATTGAAGGATGGCCATGGGAATTACACATCTCACCTTTGTATGGTAAGGAGTGTCATTGATAAAGTACACCTGGATTGAAGCATGAAACGTCTTATATTATTAAACACACACACACCTATGTATCAGATTCAAAACTTGGATAATTGTTTAAAATTATAAAACCTATGTTAGTTAATAATTAAGGGTTGTAGAATTTCTGAACTGACGTATTGCCAGGCAGTCTTTGAAATGAAGGAAAGATCAAGAGATTGGCCTAAAGGTGGGTGTTAGTTGCATTGTTAATACTGTCCCTGTCTGTTTTATCTGTCTGAAAGATGAATGAATAGTAAACTCATTTAGTTAATTATAGGTTATATGTAGGTACTATCATTGATTCTTATTAGTCATTAAAATAATGTTAATTACATTGTATATATTCCTTACATAAGTTAATGCCTAAACTGGTAGAGGCCTAACCTTGAAGGTGTTTTCTCTTGGCATTTGTGATGGTGGAGAATAAATCATTCATTCTACTCAAACATGCATACAGCATTGGAGTAAAATTCCTTTAAGGATTTTTTTCCAGCACTATGAAAGGATTGATTAGGGACTGTTTTTACGATATTAGAGGGTATTATCCTGTTTGTTCAGAAATATTAAGAAAATAACAGCAAATGGTGATTTCTTTAATGAGATGGCAAGTTTAGAAGAGACCTTGATGATTGAATTCATTAAAATAGTGTGCTGTGGTTAAGTATTATGAAACAGTTTTCACTACAGCAGGTCTGAAAGTGATAAAATTACAGAACAAGGGAGAAATTATTTCATTAGCTCATATGTTGCTGTTGATTGTATTGTATAATGAAGCTAAGATATTTTACAGAAAGATGTGGCTCCCATTCCTGGACAGAATAAAGCCTGGAGTAAAGCTTTCTGTTGAAGATTGATCATTTTATGCAAGACTTTTTAAAAGAGAGCTTATGGGTCAGAATAAAGATAAAGAACTGTCTAAGTTTTAGGTGTGATTTGAAATAAAAGGTAACATATTAAAGAGGAAAAGGAGATACTGGTTTATTTTCCAAAGTTTACACTTAAAGTTTTAAGAAATTGTTTCTTATGTTTTTTAATAGATTATCAATCATAGATGTATCTTTTTCCAGTTAGGTGGTGTATGAGACCCTTCGGATACCTTTAAAATATTTGTAGCCTGATATATTATATGCACTATGGTTATACTAAAGTTTATTGAGGAAGGAATTAATATAAAAATAACTGTCAAATAAAAAAGTTGTCAACTGGATTATTTGTATAAAGGAAATCAGAATTCATAAAGAAAATGCAATTGGATAAAAATGGAGACTGGATAAAAAATGCTATTGTAGCATTTCTCTTTGCAGGTGAAACTCAAAAATTTAGTTGGTTTGTAAATGATTAAACCATAAAACCATACATTACCTTCTGCTTAAAGAGCAAATATAATTCTACCAAGTTTATAACACAGGCAGCCCTGTCTGACGTTAAAGGCAGAGTTATGGTTTTAGGGATCATATAATTAACTGCAAATCTATCAACTGCAATAATATGAGCAAAGTGATTATGTGCCTATTCCTCTGGCTGGTAAAGACATTAGTGTTTACAAAGTAAAGCAGCAGCCTTGATTAGTTGAGGTTCATGGCTCAAATGTAGTATATCATTTTACAGGGAACATTGCTTTACACTTTTATTGACAAATCTCCTTAGCTTCGAAATGAGAAGGGGCTTTAAGGCACTCTTTTTTCCATCAAAGAAGAGAAATGGAGAATATCTTGCCAGTGATCTTTAGAATTTATTAAATCATAGACATCTGCCCCAAATGCTACCTAGTATCTCTGAGGTGTAAAGGACCTTTCTTGACAGTTTATATAAGTCAATTTAGGTATTTAGTTGTCCCACATAAATGCATTGTAACTTTCAGAATACAAAACAATCTAAAACCATTTATTACAAAACCAGCTACCAAAGTTTACTTCCCAAGCATTAGAATGACGAATTAAGCTTTTAATTCAAAATAAAATTTTTACATATGTAGGAAAAAGTTATGACTTGCACAGGTGAAAAAAAATGAGGCCCCAAAATGGCTTGATTTAAGTCAGATGCTTTGTTTTATAATTAGGCCAGTAATCTTATTCTTCTGATTCTTTGTCTACTGTCCTTTTTACTCTTACATAATCATAGATCCAATTAAGATGTTTCAAGGGTAGTGGCATATAGAGCCATAGTGTAAAAAAGAATAAATAATAGACACTGTGTTTATACACATGTGCATGTGTGTTTATGTGTATATGTATGAAGTAGGCCAGAAAATTTTAGTAAGACAAACTTACTACATGGGCTATTAATATTTGTGAATAAAATTATATTGTTTAGGTAACATTTGAAAACTTTATAGAAGGCATAAAAGATGACAACACAGTCTTAGCACTGAATCTCATGGATTCTTCTACTGTTAAAATATTGCTAAATGTATTACTACGGCTTAGATTTGCACAATTTGTGTGTATGCATGGCTGATTTTATAAAGCAAATGTGCCTGTGTATTAGTTGTGTTTAAACATTACTAATTTGCGTGTTTTATGGGAAGGTAATAAATTGAGTTAATAACTGAATTATAGAATATATTATATATATTTGATGATAAAAATAGCCATACTGCTTTCAAGTTCCTGTAAACCAAAATAAGTCTAACTATTCCAAGTCAAGAGTCCACTGAACCTGATATAATTAATGGATAAGGGTAATAGGTAAATAGTACCATATATTTATATACAATTAGTGTAACTGTGTTCTGAAGAAAATTGTTCTTTTAGTTAAAATACTATCATTGATCTTTTCATCACTGTATATTTACACAAATAATTTACTTTTAAAATGAATATTTTTCTACTCATTAAGAAACTGACCCTACCCACTGTTGTAGTTTAATTTCCCACTACTCTTTGTTTTATATTAACCTCCCTTTTCACTTTTCCTTCCTATTCTCCTATGTATGCTCCATATGTTCCAGCCATTAGATTTATATTTATATTTACTGTATACAGGGTACTCTTTCATACTGCTATTCCTTTGCCCAATGTGTTCCTTCTGCTTGAAATATCTTTCTTTTCTTTCATCACCCAAAAAATTCTTAACTTTTACGATGGCTCAGGTGTGGCTGCTCTTTTTAAGCTCCTTAACTCAACAGACATTCTCCTCTTGGTTTAGTCCAAACCCTCATCCCAAATCATAACTGTAATTCATAATTCATAATTCGTGTCTGACTTTACTACCAGGTTGTGAACTCCGTAAGGATAGTAGCTGCTTCTGATTCATGTTTGTGTCCTTAGTTACATGGCATATAACAAGCACCAGACCAATAGGATTTCGGAGTGAATTGTGATTCTTAGTCCTGCATAAATCATCAGATTTTTCTCCCTCCCTCCCTCCCTCCCTCCCTCTATGCCTCTCTCTCTTTCTTTCTTTTCTTTTCTTCTTGTCCTCTTCATCCCCTTTTCATGCTCCCCCTCTTCTTAGTTTTATTTTTTTTCCTCAGAAAATTCCTCCTTTAATATCAAAGCATTATTTAATAGCATTAGTTTATCAATAGAATTATTTAATTGTGTACACATAAAAGAAATAAGGAATAATGGGCCTATACAAATTTAAAATAAGAATTTGGCACAGAGACTTAATTCTACAAAGAACACCATGGTACCTCTCAGCTCTTTGATTTTTACCCAAGGCTTGTCCACGGGCCTTGCCTTTAGTGTGTTGACTCAAAGTTGTTCACCTTCACTCATTCAGTATGAAGATTGCTTTTCTCATTTCTTACCTTTCCTCTCACAGTAATAAAGTATATGTAACTTACTTTTAATAGTTTTTGACACAAGAAGAGTTAAGTATTTTTTCAAAGGTGATCCATAGAAATGGTAGAACACTCAGGTAGTACAAAAGGGTATACACAGTAGCAAATAATCTTCCTTACCAACCAACCCTCCAACCCCTCAGTTCCTCTTCCCATGGGTAGTTGCCTCTACCACTTTCTTGTGCATCATTTCAGAGATATCTTCCCTATGTGTGAGGAAAGAAAAAATTAATGATGTACCAGTGGATTCACCTTATCTTTTGGAGTAATCTCCCAGTTATGTATATGGTGTTTGAGAGCTCTGCTTACTTGTTTTGTCCTTGTAAGTTCACATTTTTTTTCTCTATAGCTGCACAGAAATAAGACTCACTTGTTGACCATAAGTTTGTAGGCAAAAAATAACATTTAATAGCCACTTGAAATGTGAAAATAATCTTTGGAATTGGAAATGACTCTGCAATGAGACTGTTTTCAACTCAATATAGCCAGTTCATTTGTCACATGGGGTAAAAAGAGACAGGAAAGGGTTAGAATTTATACTCTTGATGAAACTGGAACATATTGACTTAACCTGCAGAATTGTTTTTTTATCTTTGCATCATGGGACCAACAAGTAGATTCCATTAGGGAGATCCCCTGAGATCTCTCTCTCTCTTCTTTAGCAAACCATGGGTAATACTAATAATGGAAAAGGTTTCATTGCCTAGATGTCAGCATGTTACAACCCATTTTGTCTTCATTCATTTTCTAAAAGTGGATTAGTGTTTGGAATACATTAAGTATATGGGAAAACTATAGTCCTGCAGAGAACTACAGAACTACAGGATTCTTACCTCTGGAAGTAGGTTTCAAGACACTACCATGTAACTTTAGGGTTCAGGACTTCAATAAACTCCTTTAAACTTTGTTGTCCTAGTCTCCCGGTATTTGTTAGAAATAGGTTTCACACTTCATATGCTTGAGGGCAAATGATAGTAATGTTCTTTAACCCCCTTCTGCCACTCCATCTGTCTTGATAAAAATCTCTGTGGGGAGAAGATGTGGTCTCAGTGATGTATTTTGGGAATTTTACACATTTGTCGTTTCATTGTAGGGGAAAGACAAAAGCATTTCATTATTTACTTGGGTAAGTACTGTATCCTGCAGGTTGGGTTATTTTATCTATTTTGTTAAAGCACACACATACAACATTTAGTGTTGTCCAATAATGGAAGAAAATAGCAAGTATTTTGTTGATACTTTGGACACAAAGCCTAGTCTTTTTGTGCAAACTATGAATTGTTGCCTCACAAAAATAGTTGTGTGAATACATTTGTTACTTAAATAAATGTGGAGTTAGTTTTAAATTTCCCTATTTCAATATAAAGAAACAAATTTACCTTGAACTTGATATTGAGAGTCTTTTTGGCTTTCTCTGCCTATCAATTATTATTGTTTTCAGTGAAAGGCAAAATAGAAGTAGATTCTTAGTTCAGGTTTAGGTGGATGTGTTCAGGAACTTGAAAGCAGCATGAGATTCTACTTCTGAGAGTTTATAATCCATTATATCTTTGAATTTTAACTTCCTTATTCTGACAACTGTTATATTTCAATCAGGCAGCAAGATGATATACAAGAAAAATCCAAGTGTTTCTTTGGAAGGATTAACCCTCAGTTGTTGATAATGCTTACCTCACTGGGTTTTGTGTACCTTAATTAGCATTGGCAAAGCAGCTTGAAACCATGGATTAAAGGTAGTTATTAAAAGTTAGGTAGTGCTATTGTGATTGTGATTTTGCAAACGAGTGATCATTTTTTCATTGGTGTTAAGAGGGGAAGGTAAGGACAATCTTTGTCTTGGTTTTAATCTCTTGGGTTAGTGTATTTTGAAGCTAGAATGCTGTATGAAGTAAGCCCCATCTTTAATGTCTCTACTGAAAATTAGCTGTTGCCTTTCTCTTAAACAATTTTGATAAAGAGAAATGTACAGAGTTAAAGCAGGCTTTTGTGTGGCATGTGTGTGTGTGATGTGTAATCTAGTAGCAGCTCACTTTACTGATGTGGTTTACATGGCAGGCAAGTAAGAGATTGATTATAATAATTCTTTGCAGGACTTGGTTGTTACTAAAATATATTGCAAGATACATTTTTTTTTAACTGGGGATAAACAAAAGGTCATTGCTTCTAAATCTCACCTCCTAGTTCTTCAGAAAGTTTCCACTTGTTTATTAACTGAGGGATTAATTATGAAGGCTTTTTTGCAGCTTTGTGTATTTGCAGCCATATGTCCAACTGACTTTTTGCCAGCTCTATTTTTAAAATAGGCACTGAATGCCTTTGAATTATATATGAGGATTTTTCATTTGGTTTTGTGTCATAATTGTTTTACTGCTGAAAAGTAGTTCACAAAAAATGATTGTGTGAGGATGACTTGAAATAAAGTATACATTTGTAATTTATGGGCAAAAGAATGACCAAGGTTTGGTGGGGGAGAGGGAGTGACCTGTGACCTATTTTATTCCCCTTCATTCAAGCAATGGCTTCATAGGGGACAGAATTGTGTTCTCTTAGAGAATGAATACACAAGTGGTGAGGTCTTCCCTAATTATCAAAGATATAAAGGATTATTTAAACTTGAACTTTCTGTTGCTGGTCAGCTGCATCTGGGGAGGTTTCTCCTTGTGCACCAGGTGAAACCTCAACCTGGATGGGGAAGAGTTCTTGACTCTGAATGAGGAAGAATTCTTGAGCAGGTTGGAAGAGTATAGGTAAGAAAGGAATTCATTAAACCGAGAGTAGCAGGGAATGGCAGCTGCCTTGTAGGCAGCTGAGAGCAAGAAAGTGCAGAAGGAGAAAAGGGAAGCTCGCTGAACTCCTTCTTGGCATAGGGCAGACTCCCTTGCCAACCCCTAAAGCCAGGGTCACCAGGCATCCTGTGTCCACTGGATCTGCACAGCGTGCGACTAGCACCTACAATCCTAGGATTTGGGGTAGCTGCGGAGCACAAGATGGAGTGAGATTATGTTCTGAGAACTTCCCAGAGAGGAGATTTTCAGGCAGGCTACTAAAGAGCAGACTGCGCAGCTGCAGTTCCCTCCAGGTCACCCAGGAGACGAGAATTTACAAGTCCAAGTCAGAGCTCTCCATAGTGCTTCCCTACTTATCTGGAGTAAAACAGGGACAGAGTGAAGACTTGGAAATAGAATGAAATATCAAAGAGGCGAAGATGCTTACCACTGGAAGAGCTCAGAGACAAAATGCAATGAGTTGAGCAGTGAGAAAGCTTTATTTAAATGTATGCACTTAAAGAAAGGGGGGTGCAGGCAACCTCAGAGAGGAGGTACACTAAAAGGCTGGGGATTCTGTCTTTTAAGAATTTTCAGGAATGTGAAAAAGGACCAGGGAGTGTAGTTTTGTTAAGAGGTCTCAAGATGCCTATCCCCAGTGAGAGACATTATGTCTCCTCTCCTCCATTATCAGTCCTCCAGATAATTCTGCAAGATTAATTTAACACAAGAAATTGATCAGTTACTCTCCAGGATAGCGGCTTCCCTCTGGGAACATATCAGTCAAGAACTCCTGCCCGATCCCCAAGGTGGGTTGAGTTATTGTCTGTTTACCAAAGTATATGTTAGGAATCTTACTTTCTAACTTACTGATTTTTAAAATGGAATCTTAGCCTTCAGATGGAATCCTTTCTGTTCTTACTATACTGTTATATCTCAGCTTTTTGGAAAATTAATCATGATGCCTGTCTCCTGTGTCTGCCCTATCTCATTTTGGTGGATAGTAAAAGACAGGACTATCAGAAGATGGGCTTGCACTTAAGGGATATTATTTTTTTCATGCTGATAGTGTAGTTCTGTCTAATAATGATATTGATGAACATTTCAATTGGTCATAGGACAGTTTATCCTCCAGGATCAACCTCACATATTTTCAGGCATACTCAATCACCTTTTCCCCTAAAATAATCCCTGTGCATCTACTCTTCATTGATTGCAACTTTCTTTGAATCTGCGTGGGTTGTCAATGTTGGGAGCAATGCATGCATTTCATGTATTTCTATTTTTTGTAGAAATATTCTCCTATTTTATTGTTTTTTTCAGAAACTATCTCTAGTCATTCTTTAAGGCATCTTTCATTCAGTAGGCATTTCTTGATCACTATTATATACCCACACTTAGGCTGGGCCTTGCCAGTACATGGAATTGAATAAGACATGGTAGCTGCTCTCCAAGTGAGAATTGTTATTTGTGGATGTATTGTTTTTTTTTCTTCTTCCCTCCCAATCTTTCCTCCCTTCTTTCCTTTCTTTTTTTCTCCCAAGCCACAAATAAAATTTGCAGCTTTCACATGCTGCTGTAGCATATCTTTGCTGAGTCTTCCAGAATTTCCTTAACTAAAAGATGGTTATTGTTCAGTACTTTTTATTTTTCAAATGAAAGCCAATAATATTCCACTTTCTTTTTATTGAACAGGATAGGAAAAATGAGAAATTAAAAAGCATAAAATTTCCTTTGAGTAATTTTAGGGTACCTTTCTTGATCTTAAGAGTAAATATTCACTGTCATTACTAGTGACCACATCCAGTTCACCACCACCTTTTCCCTATCCTAGTGGGAAACTTCCCCTTTTGCCCATTTTCCATGTCTTGTTAGCAGTTATCAAGTATGTTCCAGTGCTGAGACTTGACATCCACCCTACAACTCAGAAGACTGCTTGGCTCACTTTGTGGCCTCAGCAGAGTTCCAAATAGGTCAGGCATTACAAACCACCAGTATATGGTATAATTAATTTAGAGGTATCTTATGAACCTGTATCCCCGACCCTTTTTTTTAAAGCATTCTGTCATGTTAGATTCAGAATCGGTGATTTAAAATCAGGGTGATCAGAATTATCTGAGGTTTTTTTTTTTTTAATAAATTAAAAAAATTAGATTTCTGAAGCACTTTAAAGGATTAATTTTGTTTCTCAAGGGAAGAAACTTGATCTCCTTCCCCTCTCCCATTAATTATTTTTCTGTAAATTTCTGTCAACTGTAATCTAAAGGCAGTATTCTTAATTCACTTAGGAATCTGACTCCCTAACTTGATTAGAGAGGGCAGCTCCTGAAATCTCAGCTCTCTTCTTTTATTTCTTGGACATTATTTCTCTCCACTTCTATTATTTTTGATAATTTTACTCTGCACTTGTTATGGAGATAGGGGGGCAGAAAGAGACTCTGTCCCCTGATTCTTCCTATCTAGTATACCATAAAACTCCTCAACCTCTCTAGCCATAATTACTGCTCCCTTAGTTCTAACTCTTACTGCTATAGTAGCTTATCTGTTTCCCTTCCTGCCTTCTATTCTCTATACTTTAGCTGAAGTGAATGCTCTTGACTCTACCATCTTGCCAAAAATTTTTTAAAACCCTTCAATGACTCCCCATTACATATAGTAATAAACATTCAACCTTCTTGCATGGCAGAAGAGGTCATTATGACCTGTCCCTTTCCTACCTCTTTGCTTTCATTTTTCCACCACTTCCACTCAAAAATCAGTAGGACTGAACTGGTTTTCTATTCCATTTTATACCACCAATCCTTTAAACATGCTGTTCTTTTTTACATAGAATGCTCTTCATCCCCTTTGGCTTAGTTCTTGTTTATCCTGTAAAATATAATACTGCTCATGTATTGTCTTTTCTGTAAATCTACCCTTGACTCTTCTCAATCCATCTATTCACTTCACAGTGTTAATCACTTTCTCCTCTCTGCTACCTGGATGCAAGTTTGCTATTGCACTTTTCACATTGGGTTTTAATTGTTTGCTTACTTGCCTCCCTTCTCTACTAGACTGTGAGCTTCTTAAGGGTAAGATCCATGTCTTACCTATTTGGCATACCTCCGGAGTTGTCCCAGTGTACAATTAAAGCCTACAGTAAACATTTATTGAATAAAATTGAATTGATATAAAATTGAATTGGACTGAAGACCAAACACATTAAGAGATTAAAGTACTCTGAAGCCATTCTGAGGTCCTATTTGATGGTATTAGTCAGTGACAATCCCCCATAGATTAACTCAGGAAGCAGAGTGATCAATTTAAATTATTGGGGTGTTCAGTCTGAGATTCCAGAATTCTGACACTCAGAAATGTAATATATAAACAACCCCTTTTAGGGAAGGAATATCCCTGTAAATGATATCATTGGTTAAATCAGTACCACACAGGGTTGTCAGAGCATAGTATGCAAAGAGAAAGTTCTGTGCAAGGTATTTTGCTAATTTCTTTTACATTTTCTTCACATGTCATCCACATAAAGCATGGTTTCTTTTAGCTAGTGTTCAGGAAATAGGTCAGTTCTTCCAGGCTTCTGTAGTTTATAATCTCCAACATAATTCCATAGGATTTCTAGTCTAATCCTGTATTGCCTATTGATCTTTACCACATGTTTTTCTTGGATCATTTATTTAAATCACTGTAAACAGTCACTTGCACTCCATTCCATTTGTGAGTCTTTATGTGTCAATGCTCTATACCTTTTATTTTCTTTTTGAAGTGAAAAAGTAGACTAAGGAAAATATCCACTATTTTTAATACAGAATAATGTAAGTTAACTAAAGTAAATCTTGAAGTTAAGTAGGGAATTAACTGCATTTATTTTGACACCGGAATACTTGCTACTTTAGTAAACAAACGAAATTTTCTTTTATTTTTAAAATGTTCAGATTTTATCATGAATTCTATAGATTCTGTATTTCAGAGTATGGATATAGACTAAACTTGTCTGCCTAATATCCACATAAGACAATCTCATATTAATACAGAAATTAAAACAGTTCTGAGATGATGTGCTTTTCTAATTATTTCACAGTGCCAATTTTACTTTTAAGAATTTTTTATTAAAAGTATTTAGAAAATTAAAGTGAAAAACCACTTTCAAATGTGAATTCTTAAAATATAAATTAATATACTCAACCTTTGTCAATGACATTTATCTATCATGTTACATTTACTGTGTTTATTAAGTAATAGACCTTAAACCTCCTAAAAGTATCTGAATATTGTTAACATGAGTGGATTTAATAACTAGAATTTCATCAGCCAGATTTCAGAATAATTTAGATAAGGACTTTCCTTGAATCCTGTTATGTCTATTTGACTACTTTACTATGAGCTAAAAAATATTAGAATTTCTTTTTTGAGATGAAATGATAAAGAAAATTTGTTTCCAAGGTTCATTTCTTCTTCCTTAAAAGTAAAGTATCATTTTTCCTCCTTTCCATGATATATCTCTGCCTGATTTTGAGAAGAAAGGCCACTTTTAATTAAGTAGAATTGACACATATTCTTTATCAAAGAACTTAGTAAGAGGATCTTTCTGTTTATCTTCCACAGCATTTCTTCTATCATTTATAGTCTAAAACATTTCTACTGTGGCTGATAATTACTCTATTTCTTAAAAAGTATCAATGTAAATAATATCATCTGGGATAGAAAATGCAGACTTACTTAATAGCAATGGAAATAAAGTTTGTAAAATGACCTGACAAACTTGTGATCTGTAATCTAAAACCTTTGACAATAGAATTGAAATTAATTTTTCTCCCTGTTAGATTTTGTTGATTTGTTTCCTCTTTTGACTGATTTTTTTTAACTGAGTTAAATATACACAAAGATGATCTCATGCACATGCATATGCAAATGGAAAGTTGTAATTTTGATGTGTTATGCTTTTGACTGTAGATTTACTATAATAAAAACCACATTTTTTACTTGGATGTGAGTATGCATAGTTTGAAGATTCAATGTACTTACTAATCATTGCTTTGGTAGTAGCAGTATTTATTTAGAATGCTTGGTATTGTCGTATAATTTATATAGTATTCTTTCCAAAGCTCTTCATTCATTTACAGCTATTATCAAGACTATTATTCTGGAGAGGGATTGTCTTCCTTTCTTATATGACAAGTTATTTTAATGTTACTGAAGTTTTTAAAAGCCATCCCTTCATTCTCCTTCCCATTTTCCTAGGAGACTATGATATGGATGTGCTGAATAGTTAGGGAAGTTACGAGGTCTTATTTATTTATTCTTGTGATAGTTTCTAATAACATCTCCAAGATAGCATAATAAGAAAGCGGATAAGAAACTACACCATTCTTTGATGATGTAAGAGATTCTTATTTTTAAAAATCATGGCTTAAAATTTGTGATTATTTTATCTCATAGGACTTAGTAAATTCTAGTATATTGAGTTTTGTAAGTATGGCCCTTGTGTAAACACTTACTTTGATATGTGGATTTTTATTAAATTTTTTCTGGACCAGTCATCCTTGTTAGCTCAACAGCATAAGATACTCCACAGTATTCTGTGCTATCCACAATACAACACAGTAACAATATTAGTAGGTGACATTTATTAAGCCCTCGAAATGAGTCTTTGTGGTGCTATTGTTATTTTCATAGCACAAATAAGGAAACAGGGGCTTAGAAAGGTTAAATAACTTGTTTAGAGTCACACAGTTACTAGGACCCTGATGAAGATCTGTTTTCTTCTAAAAATGGGATTTTAACCACTGAACTGCTGCCCTAGATAATGCAGTGAACCAGCAGTTAAAAAGGCACTGGTTATGATCTTTACAGTGATGGTGATGAACCCATCTGATTTATGCACACTTATTAGAATGATTTATATCCTAGAGTGGCTTGGCTTGGGATAAAGGGCATGGCAGTATAATGAAAATTTTCTTTGGAGGCTTAGAAACTCCACACCTATCTTAAAACTTCTGAAGATAATTGGTTCTAGCATCACTGACCAATGCAGAGAGATAATCAGGGTAATACTGAGTCATATATTTATAATTCATCTCATGGTGAATCTGTTTTTAAAGTGTTTTAGTTCATTCTAACAGGAAGAATAATAAAAACCTGATTTCCAGTTCTGGCTCTACCACTTATTAGCTTTGGAACCTTGAACAAAGTTGCTTAACCTCTCTGAACCTACATTTCTTTATCTATAAGGGTGTCTCTTTCTTCATGGTTATTGTAGGCTGTTGTAAATGAAATAATTATCTTAAATGTTAAACATAGTGCCTTGAAGATAATGGGAGTCCAATATATGATAATAGCTGTTATTACTGTATTATCATTTTCATTATTGATATTAGAACAAATGAGTAAGGAATAAATCTTTTTTTAAAAACTTGTTTTGCAAAAATCGAGCCCTTTGTAAGCCAGCAGTTTGGTGATAAGCATTCAGATGGACTAATGTGCCCTACCGTTACATTAAAAACATTATGGTCATAGCAGTCTGTCAGTCATCTTGTTTAATTTAAAAGAGTTGTATTATAAATATAAGCATACATGTTTCTACTTTTGGATGTATCTGTGTTGTGTATGTATACATATATATATATATACTTCTATTCATTGCTTTTTAAAGAGAAAGTATATATATATGCATCTTATTTAAATCTAGACTAATTTTGCTTTGAGTGATTTTGTTGGTAGAGGTCTTAATCCTCATTTCTTTAATTTAACTTAGTTTATCATTGAATTGTGGATGAAGATAATGTTATGTTTCTATAATCAAACACTTACCTGTTCCAAAGACTGAAATATAGTTAGAAGATATATTTTATTCAGAAGTTAAGTAAAAATTTACAAATATTTTAATGTTTTTTAAAATGTTAAAACTTAACTTTTGCCTAAGCCTAGTTTCCCACCTTATAAATGATAAATAAGCAGAACCAGAATCAGTAATTAGCACTAGTAAACAGAAAAAAAATATGTTTTCAAAATAATGTTGTCTACTTTTGTTACTGAAAACTGGTTCTTACCACCGAGGTCCAACCACAAAACACAATGACAGCGTTTTGAGAAAGGGAAAGGAATAGTTTATTAATTTGCCAGCAAATAAGAGAGTAGCAGAGAGAGAACTACTGTCCTCCTGAAGCACAAGAAGTTACAGTTTTTAAAGGGAAAATCGTGAGGGAGAGGCTATGTGTTCATGACCACAGACATATTAAGTAGCAACTTTCAAGGGCCCAAGCAGACATTCTTGCACTTATTTTAAATTTCTTTTTGTTTTTATTGGTTCCTCCTCAGTATACCCTGGGACAAGATGTCTTGAGTTCTGTAAAATCAGCTTTCTGTGTTATCTCTAACCCTAGAAAATAGGAAGAACAAAAAGAAACTGCCATCTGTTAATGGTTACAAGGTTTTGGGGGCTACTTGAGTTCATTTTCCAGTTAATATTAGTGTTGAATTTTAAACCCAGGGATTTAATTCAGTTTTATTCTGTTATACCCTAGTAATCAGGCATATAAATGGGATAATCATTTTTCTGAAATGAAATTGAAGAAAGAGAGGAGAAAAGAAAACCTAAACCCACTGAAGATTACTTGTGTTTTCTTCCTTCCATGCACACTTTTAACATTGTTCAACTCTGCTTCATCTTAAAACTATTTCTTAAAAATCAAAGGTGTGCCGAGGGAAAGGGGGTGGGGAGAGTGGGTGGGGAGGGAGAAGGGGATAAAGGGGCATTATGATTAGCACACATAGTGCAGGGGGGGCATGGGGAAGGCAGTATAGCACAGAGAAGACAAGTAGTGACTCTATAGCATCTTACTACGTTGATGGACAGTGACTGCAATGGGGTGTGGGGGGAGACTTGATAATATGCGTGAATGTAGTAACCACAATGTTCATGTGAAACCTTCATAAGATTGTATATCAATGATACCTTAATTAAAAAGAAAAGAGGAAAATTCACTGAGAAACACCCCAGTTTCTCCATTAAAAAAACCATTAAAAAAAAAATTGAAGGTATGCCTGAAAGGAGACAAAAGTACCTTTTGGAAATTTATTTTCTAAAAAATAATTTTATTTATTTTAATACGTTTTTTTTTGGTATGGGTAGTTTCAGAAATGTTCTAAATTCTTACTCATTCTAGGGAATGACTGTCATGGGGTTATAAGCAAGCTACCTGAGTTTGGGCCTGTCTTAAAGGCCTTATCACCTTGTTGTAGGATGCTTATGCTTATAAGAATTTGAGGATACATTCCTGAGCCAGGCATCCTGAGATACTCTGGTTGTAAGGTTCCCAAGTCTCTTTCCAATATTTGTCCTAAGGATTCTGCTTCACATAGAAGACTAATAATTGTAGTGTTATTTTGTCCTTCCTTTGAACCTTGCATCTAAAAGATTTGCAGTAGCGTGAATTGGCAGACAACCCAGGTTTATTTCTCAATAAAGCCATTCCCTGCTTTCTTAATTTGTAAGATTTCCAGTTATCACTTGTGTTATCAGGTCTATTTGGTACATAAGCCCTGGACAAAAACTCACTAATCTGCTGTAAATCCAATGCCCAGGTAATACTCTCATCAAAGATTACTGCCTTTTGAGTACATGAAAAAAATTAGCTTTTAACTATAGAGAAATATTGTTGGATTGTAGAAATTTCATCCAAAAACCAATAGATGTTAAAAGTAGAATAACTTGAGAAGGCCAGTATTAGATATTATTTAATCAAGAAAAACTAGAATAATGTGTCTAAATTTCCTACAACAACCTGTATCTTGGACATTTTCTTCCTTTGAAAGTATTCATTTTTTTATGACATGGATGAATTTGTAAAAGCATTTTTGAGTTTGCAAAGCATGAGTTTGTTAAAAAAAAGTGTGTCAATTGGATTTTTGAAAAATAATTGGATTTACTCCTATTTTAATTTTATGAATGTTTTATTTTCACTTCTCACTGATCTTTAGCTGGCTACCTGATAGAGCTTTGTTACTTTTCCCTACTTTTACCACCTCATTCTTCTTTTTCCTCTTGGCTCTGATAAATAGTCAATGATTTTTTTGTTAGTTCATTCAAAAAACTTTATGGAGCAAATACTGTGTGTTAGGTGCTGAATATAGAATAGTGACATAACAGGTTTCAGTGTAGCAGAGAGGAGCTTCTAACAAGCACTTACATTAACTAAGGGGTAATAGAAACAATCTAAAGCATCAATAGGGGATGGATTAAATAGGTTATGGTGTTTCCGTAAAATGAGTATTTGTAGCTGTTAATATATATTTATAGAACAATGCCTAAGACACTGTCAACAGTGATTGCTTCTACCTGAGATACAGTCTGTGGGGACTAGACTTGTTATTCATTGAATATAATTTCATACCTCGAACAAGAAGCAAACCTCTATTTATGGATTATATTTTCACTGAAACACTAAGTAAATAAGATTTAAAGAAAATTGGCAGTACACTGAACAAGTAAATAAATAAGAAATTACACTTCTGTCTAAAAAAAAATCTGGAGGTAAAACCTTGAATTATTTTTAAAAATGACTCATTATGCTAATTTGTATTGTCTTGTCCAAAATGACTTCTGTTAATGGGTACTGTTGTCACATTTGAAGTGAGCAGGGACTATGATCAGCGTAGAGTGTTCTGCTTTTGGCTGTTGGATGATAAAAGAATGGTCTAATTTACACTTCTATTTCACTTGTCAAAAATAAACATCGTCCCAGATTTCCTTAAAGAATTGAACCTGAGATATATTTAATGTTGATATCATAATATCTTTGATCTGAATTTAGAAACAGATTATCCTGTATAATTATTCTGTTAAAACTGATGTTGCTAGATCAAATTCTATTCCATCTTTTGTTCCATTTTGAATTTTTACACATTAGGTAAAATGGATAAATACACCCATAAGGAGCAGGTCATTTGAATAAAATTATATTTTCTTTTGATAGATGGAGAGTCTGGTCTGGCTTTTCCATCTAATTCAACACACTCTTGGAAAAACTTGACATTGAATAAATATAATTATTTTTTGTACTTTTACTGGGAATATTTTAGTCCCATGAAATTCTAACTGGAAGAGAAAAAGAATATCTGTGAGTTTTTGAGTATAATTTCAATTTTCAGCTAGTTTAGTTTATATTTATAAATGGCCTAAATTTATATTAGTAGTTTATTGAAAATATGCCACTATTATAGATTCTCTTTATAGATTTTCTTTTCTTTTTTAATTATTTTTATTGGGTAAGATGATCTTATCAGCCATATTCCTATATATAGATGACTAAAAGTTTGGGTAGATGATGGGCAACTGTGTTGGTTAAGCTCTTCTAAATAAAAGACATTCCACTTGAAATTTTTATAGCAATATTCTCTTATGTAGTATTTTATGATGCTAGAAGTTGAGAGCTACATAGCATTACTGAGGAGCATCTACCCATTTTGCTTCTAGTTTTATTAAGTGATGTTCCCTGTAATTAATTAGAGAGTACTTCTAATACATATAAGAAGCTCAGAAAAAATATATAATCTCATGTCCCTATCACTCATACTGAACAAATGTTGATATTTTGCCATATTTGCTCCAAATTGCCCGAAAAAGTACATATTACCCCCTTCCTTGATCCTATTTTCCTTCCTCCCTTCCCAAAGACAATCACTATTCTGAGGTTTGTATATACCTCCTGTCCACACTTATATTCTTATATTATGTAAATATGTATACATAAAGCATATTGTTTTGTGTTTTTAAAATTTATGTGTCATACTACATACATACATATATATATATATATATTCTTCTGTGACTTTCTTCACTCAACATTGTTATACTCATGCAAGGTGATTATACATGAGTGATACTTGTAGACATATAGCCATATTCTATTGACAAATATCTGGTGTTTCATTGTGTGTGGGTGCTAAGACTTGTCTAGAGTGACCTGGAAGTACACACAGGCTGAATCTTGGTATATGTACATCTTGAACCTTGGAGAAATTTCACTATATTTTGTAAATGGATTGTTCAAATTTTACATCTCTACCTTTAGGTTGTGTTATGGGCTGAAGTATCTACCTTTAGTATATATTTTAGTCTGAATTGTAGGTACTCCCCCACCCTAAATTCATATGTTGAAGCACTAACCCCAGTAGCTCAGAATGTGATTGTATCTGGAGAAGGGTTTTTAAAGAGGTGCTTAAGTTAAAATGAGGCCATTAGGGCAGGCCTTAATCCTATCTGATTTATATCCAATTTCTCCTTATGAGAAGAGGAAATTTGGACACACAAGAGACATCAGGGAGTTACTCACAGGAAGGAAAGAACTTGTGAGCACACAGAAGGTGGCCATCTGCAAGCCAAAGAGGCCTCAGAAGAAATCAAACCTACCAATGCCTTGATTCTGGACTTTTATCCTCCATTTGTGAGAAAATAAATTTCTGTTTAAATACCCAGATAACGTATTTTGTTATGGCAGCCCTAGCAAACTAAAACAGTATATAACAGTTCCAGTTTCTCTATATTCTTAATATCATTATCACACTCTTTAATTGTCAGTCTGATAGGTGAGAAATGGTATTTGTTTTAATTTGAATATTCTGGTTACTAATAAAGTTGATCACTTCTCAGGATTACTAATCAACAAAGTCCTCATCTTTGAATTGCTAGTTCATGTATTTAGCATAGACTTTTCTAGTAGACTTTTTCTCAATGATTTGAAGGAGTTCTTTATATAATCTAGGATATTTTCCATTATTCCATCTCCATGTGTCTGTCCTTTGACTTGTCTATCAACTTTATTGCATAGAATTTCCTATTCCTATTCAAGGAAGTTAGAATTATCCATCTTTCTTTTTATGGCTTGGACTTTTACAGTCTTATTTAAGAAATTCTTCTTTTTCTGAAGGTTGTGAAGAATGTAAAATTTCTTCTATAATTTGATTATCAGACTATTTAATTTTCTCATTTTCCAAGTAGGAAGCCACTTGTCTCATCGATTGTTTATTGAATTATTTGTTTTTTTCTTAACAATTTAGAGTGATAACTTTGTCATATATGCTGTGATATACTTTTAGGTGCTTTTTTTCTGTTCCACTAGTCTATTTATCTGACCTTCTGACAATACCACGTTGCTTTCATTACTCTAAAGTTAGGTTTTAGTATCAGGGCAAATCCTCCCTCCTATTTATTATTTTACAAACTTACCTAGTCTATTTAAGGATTTTGGTCTTTCATATGAATTTTAGGGATCACCTTGTCAAATTCAATTAAAAAATTTATTTTGTAATTGGTATAAGAATTTTATCTAATTTATAGATAAATTTGGAAATAATTACTTCTTTAGAAAAATGTATAATGTTTTTTCCCATACAAATCTTGTTGTTCTTTTGATAGATTAATTCCTTAGTACTTTATTGTTTTGTTGTTGCTATTTTAAGTGTGATTTTTAAGAAATACACATTTTGTAATTTGTGATTATTGCTTGGGAACATTAAACTAATTTTTATGCCTTATAGAGGAAATTAGCAATTTCCCTAAACTCTCTTAGTGCAATTAGTTTGTGCATTATCTTGTTTTTTCTACATTAAAGATCATATCATCTATGAATAACAATTGTTTCTTACCTTTCCTATACTTGTAATTATGTCTTCTTTCGTATTACATTGGCTAAGACATCCAGCATAGTGGTGAATAGCAGTTATAGCAGACATTCCTTCTGTTGTTCTTAACTTTAAAAAGAATACTGATTATTTGATCAATGGAATGTGATATTTACTGTGAATTTTTGATACTCTTTATCAAAAGAGTTTCCCTTTCATTCCTTCTTGTAGAATTTTTAAATGTTTAAAATGATTAAAATTAAAAATTTTGTCAAACGATATTTTTCCTGTTTGTAATGAGATTGTGATGTTACTTACTTCCTTTAATTTGTTAATGAAATGAACTTACACTAATAGCTTTTCTAATCATAACCCATCTTTATATTATTGGTATAAAGTCTACATGGTTAAGATGTATTTTTTAATACATTGCTATATTTATTACTATGTCATTAAGGATTTGAAAATAAGTTTTTAATTGAATTGGCCATTAATTTTCCTTTCCTTGACCTTTATGCTACTTCTGTATCAATCTTATACCAATCTCAGGAATGAATTTTGGTACTTCCTCCTTGAAAAAAACTGATTCAGAGAACTGTTTTATGAAGATTTGTGAAATTCATATATAATAAAATGCCTAGACGAGTTCTGGGAAGATGGTGGCGTGAGCAGGGCGATGGAAATCTCCTCCCAAAACCATATATATTTATGAAAATACAACAAAAACAACTATTCCTAAAAGACAGACCAGAAGATACAGGACAGAACCCAGCCTGCATCTACACTTGAGAGTATTCGGCACCCTGCAAGGCAGGTAAGATACGGAGCCACGTCCCGGTGGGACCCAAGCACTACCCCACCTCAGCGCGCCGGCGGGAGGAGAGGATTCAGAGATGGGAAGGAGTGGAAGTACAGGCCCGCGAAATAACCAGTCCTGGTGATCTGCGCTGGGAGCGTTGACACACATCGTGTGGTGTATCGGACACAGGAGAGACAGAGGGTGCAGGATCTGAGCCAGGGAACACACTGAGTCCTCGCAGACGGCTCCCCTGGACAAAAGAAAAGCGCACGCTTTTTTTAGCAGTCTTAAAGAGATAGGGGCCCAACGGAGAAGCAGGATCATCCCAGCACACTCACCCCAGCAGACTGGGAGTCCTGGGGAATTTCGGACCCCTTGGCTGGCGACTGGGAAAAAGTAGCCACACAGAGACTTCCCACAGAGGTCAACAGCCTCCTATTCGTTCCCGCCTAACCAGAGCTACAAAGGGCCCTGTGGAGTGGTGCAACCACGGCAGCGGAATAGTGGAGCAACAGCGCCAACTACACTATCCTCACAAAATCTACTCCTGGCGGATGTCTTTTTTTTTTTTCGCTTTTATTTTATTGTTTTTTTTTCTCTTCTCTTTTCTTTCCTTTCTTTCTCTATTCTTTCTCTTCTTTCTTTTTTTTCCCCTCCTTTTTTTTTTCAAGTCTTAAAAAGCCCAGCTGACATACATGGCACCTACCAGCGACCACTTCTATCACTATGAAAAGACAGAGGAATATGGTACAAACAAAGCTTATCCAGACCCAGACACCAGAGAGGGAGTCTGAAGGGATGGAAATGCACAATCTTCCCAAAAAAGAATTCAGAATAAAAGTCATAACCATACTGATGCATCTACAGAGAAATATGCAAGAGCTGAGGGAGGAAGTGAGGGAAGTGAGGAAAGACAATGCAGAAATGAGACAAGCGATCGACGGGCTCAGCAGCAGACTGGACAAGATGAAAGAGACTGTTAATGGAATAGAAATCAGAGAACAGGAATACAGAGCAGCTGAGGCAGAGAGAGATAAAAGGATCTCTAGGAATGAAAGAATATTAAGAGAACTGTGTGAGCAATCCAAACGGAACAATATTCACATTATAGGAATAATAAGAGAGAGAAAAAGGGATAGAAAGTGTCTTTGAAGAAATAATTGCTGAAAACTTCCCCATGCTGGGAAGGAAATAGTCCCACAGTACACGGAAGCCCACAGATCTCCCAACACAAGGGACCCAAGGAAGACAACACCAAGACACATAATAATTAAAATGGCAAAGATCAAAGATAAGGACAGAGTATTAAAGGCAGCTAGACAGAGAAAAGAGATCACGTACAAAGAAAAACCCATCAGACTATCATCAGACTTCTCAACAGAAACCTTACAGGCCAGAAGAGAATGGCATGATATATTTAACGTAATGAAGCAGAAGGGCCTCGAACCAAGAATATTGTATCCAGCATGATTATCATTTAAATATGATGGAGGGATTAAACAATTTCCAGACAAGTGAAAGCTGACAGAGTTTGCCTCTCATAAACCACCTCTACAGGATATGTTAAAGGGACTGTTCTAGAGGGAAGCACTCCTAAGGCTAAAAAGACGTCACCAGAGAAAATAAAATCATTGCAAAGAAAGCAGACCATCCAAATACTAACTAAAGGCAAAGAATAAAACACCTAATATATAAAGAATGGAGGAGAAAGAATAAGAAGGGAAAGAAATAAAGAAACATCAGACTGGGTTTACAATAACTTAACAAGACAGTTAAGTTAGATTGTCAGATAGTAAAGAAGCAACCCTTGAACCTTTGGTAAACACGAATCTAAAGCCAGCAATGGCAATAAGTACATATCTATCGATAATTACCCTAAATGTAAATTGACTGAATGCACCAATCAAAAGACACAGAGTAATAGGATAAGAAAGCAAGACCCATCTATATGCTACTTACAAGCGACTCACCTCAAACCCAAAGATATACACAGACTAAGTGAAGGGATGGAAAAAGTTATTTCATGCAAACAACAAAGAGAAAAAAGCAGGTGTTGCAGTTCTTGTATCAGATAAAATAGACTTCAAAATGAAGAAAGTAGCAAGAGATAAAGAAGGACATTACATAATGATAAAGGGGTCAGTCCAACAAGAAGATATAACCATTATAAATATATATGCACCCAACACAGGAGTGCCGGCACATGTGAAACAAATACTAAAAGGATTAAAGGAGGAAATAGAAAGCAGTGCATTCATTTTAGGATACTTCAACACACCACTCACTCCAAAGGATAGATCAACCAGACAGAAAATAAGTAAAGACACAGAGGCACTGAACAACACACTAGAACAGATGGACCTAACAGACATCTACAGAACTCTACACCCAAAAGCAGCAGGATACACATTCTTCTCAAGTGCACATGGAACATTTTCCACAATAGACCACATACTAGGCCACAAAAAGAACCTCAGTAAAGTGAAAAATATTGAAATTCTACCAACCAACTTCCCAGATGACAAAGGTATAAAACTAGATATAAATTTTAGAAAGAAAACAAAAAGGTTCACAAATACATGGAGACTTAACAACATGCTCCTAATTAATCAATGGGTTAACGACCAAATCAAAACAGAAATCAAAGACTATATGGAGACTAATGACAACAACAACACAAAGCCACAACTTCTGTGGGATGCAGGAAAGGCTGTTCTAAGAGGAAAGTATATTACAATCCAAGCCTATTTAAAGAAGGAAGAACATTCCCAAGTGAATAGTTTAAAGACACAATTACTGAAATTGGAAAAAGAAGAACAAATGAGGCCCAAAGTCACCAGAAGGAGGGACATAATAAAGATCAGAGAAGAAATAAATAAAATTGAGAAGAATAAAACAATAGAAAAAATCAATGAAACCAAGAGCTGGTTCTTTGAAAAAATAAACAAAATAGATAACCCCCTAGACAGACTCATTAAGAGAAAAAGAGAATCCACACACATAAACAGAATCAGAAATGAGAAAGGAAAATAATGATGGACCCCACAGAAATACAAATAAATATAAGAGAATATTATGAGAATCTATATGCTAACAAGCTGGAAAACCTAGAAGAAATGGACAACTTCTTAGAAAAATACAACCTTCCAAGACTGACCAAACAAGAAACAGAAAACCTAAACAGACCAATCACCAGCAACGAAATTGAAGCAGTAATCAAAAAACTACCCAAGAACAAAACCCCTGGAACAGATGAATTCACCTCTGAATTCTACCAGACATATAGAGAAGAAATAACACCCATTCTCCTTAACGTTTCACAAAGAATAGAAGAGGAGGGAATACTTCCAAACTCATTCTATGGAGCCAGCATCACTTTAATACCAAAACTGAGCAAAGACCCCACCAAAAAAGAAAATTAGAGACCAATATCCCTGATGAACCTAGATCCAAAAATACTCAACAAAATATTAGCAAACTGAATTCAACAATACATCAAGAGGATCATACACCATGACCAAGTTGGATTCATCCCAGGGATGCAAGAATGGTACAACAGTCAAAAATCCATCAACATCATCCACCACATCAACAAAAAGAAGAACAAAAACCACAAGATCATCTCCATAGATGCTGAAAAGCATTTGAGAAACTTCAGCATCTATTCATAATTAAAACTCTCAAGAAAATGTGTATAGAGGGCAAATACCTCAACAACATAAAGGGCATATATGACAAACCCACAGCTAACATCATACTTAACAGCGAGAAGCTGAAAGCTTTTCATCTAAGATCGGGAACAAGACAGGGATGCCCACTCTCTCCACTGTTATTCAACATAGTACAGGAGGTCCTAGCCACGGCAATCAGACAAAACAGAGAAATACAAGGCATCCAGATTGGTAAAGAAGAAGTCAAATTGTCACTACTTGCACATGACATGATATTGTACATAAAAAACCCTAAAGACTCCACTCCAAAACTACTAGAACTAATATCTGAATTCAGCAAAGTTGCAGGATACCAAAATAACACACAGAAATCTGTTGCTTTCCTATACACTAACGATGAACTAACAGAAAGAGAAATCAGAAAAACAATTCCATTCACAATTGCATCAAAAAGAATAAAATACCTAGGAATAAACCTAACCAAGGAAGTGAAAGACCTGTACTCTGAAAAGTAGAGGACACTCCTACGAGAAATTAAAGAGAACACTAACAAATGGAAATTCATCCCATGCTCTTGGCTAGGAAGAATAAATATTGTCAAATTGGCTATACTACCTAAAACAATCTATAGATTCAACACAATCCCTATCAAAATACCAACAACTTTCTTCACTGAACTGGAACAAATAATTCTAACATTCATAATGGAACCACGAAAGACCCCGAATAGCCAAAGTAATCTTGAGAAGGAGGAATAAAACAGGGGAATTATGCTCCCTGACTTCAAGCTGTACTACAAAGCCACAGTAATCAAGACAATTTGGTACTGGCACAAAAACAGACCCACAGACCAGTGGAACAGAATAGAAAATCCAAACATTAACCCAAACATATACAGTCAATTAATATTTGATAAAGGAGCCTTGGATATACAATGGGGAGATGACAGCCTCTTCAGCAGCTGGTGTTGGAAAAACTGGACAGCTACATGTGAGAATGAAACTGGACTACTGTCTAACCCCATACAGAAAAGTAAACTCAAAATGGACGAAAGACCTGAATGTAAGTCATGAAACCATAAAACTCTTAGAAAAAAACATAGGCAAAAATCTCTTTCACATAAACATGAGCGACTTCTTCATGAACATATCTCCCCGGGCAAGTGAAAGAAAAGTAAAAATAAACAAGTGGTACTATATCAACCTGAAAAGCTTCTGTACAGCAAAGGACATCATCAGTAGAACAAAAAGACATCCTACAGTATGGTAGAATATATTCATAAATGACGTATCCAATAAGGGGTTGACATCCAAAATATATAAAGAACTCACGCACCTCAACAAACAAGAAGCAAATAATCCAATTAAGAAATGGGCAGAGGACATGAATAGACACTTCTCCAAAGAAGAAATTCAGATGGCCAACAGGCACATGAAAAGATGCTCCACATCGCTAATTATCAGAGAAATGCAGATTAAAACCACAATGAAATGTCATCTCACACCACTGAGGATGGCCAACACCCAAAACACAAACAACAAGAAATGTTGGCAAGGATATGGAGAAAAGGGAACCCTCCTACACTGCTGGTGGGAATGCAAATTAGGTCAACCATTGTGGAATGCAGTATGGAGGTTCCTCAAAAAACTGAAAATAGAAATACCATTTGAAGCAGGAATCCCACTCCTATGAATTTACCCTAAGAATGCAGCATCCCAATTTGAAAAAGACAGATGCACCTCTATGTTTATCGCAGCACTATTTACAATAGCCAAGAAATGGAAGCAACCGAAGTATCCCTCAGTAGATGAATGGATAAAGAAGAGGTGGTACATATACACAATGGAATATTATTCAGCCATAGAAAGAAAACAAATCCTACCGTTTGCAACAACATGGATGGAGCTAGAGGTTATTATGCTTAGTGAAATAAGCCAAGCCGAAAAAACAAGTATCAAATGATTTCACTCATATGTGGAATATAAGAACAAAGAAAAAAACTGAAGGAACAAAACATCAGCAAACTCACAGTACCCAAGAATGGACTAATGGTTACCAACGGGAAAGGGACTGGGGAAGATGGGTTGGAAGGGAGGGATAAGGGGGAAAAATGGGCATTACGATTAGCAGATGTAAAGTTGTGGGGGCATGGGGGTGCTGTACAACTCAGAGAAGACAAGTAGTGATTCTATATCATCTCACTACGCTGATGGACAGGGCCTGTAATGGGGTTGGTGGGGGGGACCTGATGAAGGGGGTAGTTTAATAACCATAATATTGCACATGTAATTGTAGATTAATGATACCAAAATAAATTTTTAAAAATGCCTAGACATAAAAATTTTTTTAGTTCAATAGATTTTTGAATACTAATTCAGTTTCTGTTTCTTCTTTAATCTGTTATGGTAATTTAATTTTCTCTAGAAATTATTTATTTCTTCCATGTTTTTAATAAGTGCTTGAAGATATTCATAGTGTTTTTTGGTGCGTTTTAAAATTCTTTATTTGTGTTTATAATTCCCTTTTCATTACTAATATTGTTTATTTGTGCTTAGATTCTTTTTCTTAATTAAGATCTTTATTGTTCCAACATTTGTCACATAGGGGTTGAAAGTGTTTAAGAAAGGTAGCCTTTTGTAAAGGACACTATCAGCAGAACAAAAAGGCATCCTACAATATGGGAGAATATATTTGTAAATGATATATCTGAGAAGGGGTTAACATCCAATATATATAAAGAACTCACACGTCTCAACACCCAAAAAACAAATAACCGAATTAAAAAATTGGCAGAAAATATGAACAGACAGTTCTCCAAAGAAGAAATTCACATGGCCAATAAGCACATGAAAAAATGCTCCACATGGCTAATTATCAGATAAATGCAAATTGAAACCACAATGAAATATCACCTCACACCAGTTAGGATGGCCAACATTGAAATGACTAGGAAGAACAAATGCTGGCGAGGATGCAGAGAAAGGGGAACCTCGTACACTCCTGGGGTGAATGTAAACTAGTTCAACCATTGTGGAAAGCAATATGGATGTTCCTCAAAAAACTCAAAATAGAAATACCATTTGACCCAGGAAATCCACTCCTAGGAATTTACCCAAAGAAAGCAAGATCTCAGACTCAAATAGACATATGCATCCCTGTGTTTATTGCAGCACTATTTACAATAGCCAAGATATGGAAGCAACCTAAGTGTCCATCAGTAGATGAATGGATAAAGAAGATGTGGTACATATACACAATGGAATACTATTCAGCCAGAAGAAAGAAACAAATCCTATCATTTGCATCAACATGGATGGAGCTAGAAGGTAGTATGCTCAGTGAAATAGGTCAGGCAGAGAAAGACAAACACCCAATGATTTCCCTCATTTGTGGAGTCTAATAATGAAGCAAAACTGAAGGAACAATATAACATCAGATTGACGGAGTCCAAGAAGGGAGTAGCGGTTACCAAGGGGGAAGGGTCAGCGAGGGTGGGTGTGGAGGGAGGGAGAAGGGGATTGAAGGGTATTATGATTAGTATACATCGTGTTGCGGGGGGACCATGGGGAAGACAGTATAGCACAGAGAAGATAGGTAGTGACTCTGTGACATCTTACTACACTGATGGACAGTGACTGCAGTTGGGTATGGGGAGACTCAGTAATATGGATGAATGTAGGAACCACATTGTTTTTCTTGTGAAACCTTCAGAAGAGTATATATCAATGAGACCTTAATTATATATATGTATATAAAAGGTAGCCTTTTAAATGAATTATTAAATTTCATGAAAAATTTATTTCTAATGAGAATAGTTTAAATTCTCTATGATAGCTGTATAATCATTACACTTTGGCTACACATTCACTATGTTTTCATATTCTAACTGCAAAGCAGTAATTTACTGCTTTTCATATTTTGGACAGATGCACCAAATTCCTTAAAGAGGGGATATGTGTTGGTATTAGAAGGGCAACTTGATATTTGAATAAAAAATTGTCAAATGTTGGATTTGATTTGCTAAAATTTTTTAGTTTTTATGTGTATTCGTGGGGATATTAGTCTGCAATTTTCTTTTCTTATGACATCTTCCCCTGTTTTTGCTATCAGGATAATACTGGCTGCGTAGAGTAAGTTGGAAAGTATTTTATCAAATGCTTTATCAGAATGTTTTGAGATATAACCTATGATATTTATGTCTTATTTTATCAGTGTGGTGTATTACATTTAATGATTTGAATATATTGAACTATCCTTGCATCCCAGGCATGAATTCTACTCAATCATGATGTATGATCCTTTTAAAGTGCTGTTTAATTTTGTTTGCTAGGATTTTGTTGAGAATTTTTTCATTTATATTAGACAGGAATATCAGCTTGTAGTTTTCTTTCCTTGTAATGTCTATATCTGGCTTTGGTAGCAGGCCAAATAATTCTGGACATATAAAATGGGTTTTGGAGAGTTTCCTCATCAATTTTTTGGAAGAGTTTGAGAGAGATTAGCATTAATTTATCTTTAAATGTGCTGTAGATTTCACCTGTGAAGCCATCTGGTATTGGATAGTCTTTGTTGGGAGGTTGTTTATTGACTCAGTCTCCTTACTCATTTTAATCTATTCAGACTTTCTATTTTTTCATTATTTAGTCTTGGTAGACTGTATATTAGGTATTGATCCATTTCTCCTCAGGTGTCCAATTTGATGGCATCTATTTGTTCGTAGTAGTCTCTTATGATCCTTTGAATTTCTGTGGTATCAGTTGTAATGTCTTCTCTTTCCTCATTTTATTTTTTTGAGTCCTCTTTTCTTGGTAAGTCTAGCTAAAGGTTTATTAATTTTGTTAATATTTTGAAAAACAAACTCTTAGTTTCATTGATCTGTTGTTTTCCTCTTCTCAATTTCATTTATTATGCTCTGATCCTTGCTATTTCCTTCCTTTTGTGAACTTGGTGTTAGTTTGTTCTTTTTCTCTTTCTTCAAGATAACAATTTAGGTTGTTTATTTGAGATCTCTCTTTTTTATTAATGTAAGTATTTATCACTGTCAACTATCCTCTTAAATCTGCTTTTCTGCCTTCCGTATGTTCTGGCATGTTGTTTTTCCATGATCACTTGTTTCAAGATTTTCTTTAATTTCTCTTTTGATATTTTTCTTTGACCTATTTTTTATTCAGAACATGTTTAATTTTCATATTTATGAATTTTGCAGTTTTTCTCCTGTTATTAATTTTTAGTTTATACCACTTGGTCAGAAAAGACACTTGGTATAATTTCAGTCTTCTAAATTTGCTAAGACATTTTTTTGTGACCTAACATATGATCAGTTAGGAGAATGTTCCAGAAGTGCTTGAGAAGAATGTGTGTTTTGCTGCTGTTGGAAGGACTATCCTGTATCTGCCTATGAGGTCCATTTTGTCTAAAGTATAGTTCAAGTTCAATGTTTGCTTATTGATTTTCTGTGTGATGAATCCATTTTGAAATTGGAGTCCCATAATACTAGTGAAAACTTCTATAATTGTATTGTCTATTTCTCCCTTCAGATCTGGTAGTATTTACTTAATATATTTAGGTGCACTGATATTGGGTGCATATATACTTGCAATTGTCATATGAGCTTCAAGGATTGACTCCCTTATCATTTTGTAATGAACTTCTTTGTCGTATTACAGTTTTTGATGTAAAGTCTTTTGTCCAATATAAGGATAGCTACCCCTGCTCTCTTTTGGTTAACATTTTCATGGAATATATTTTTCCATTCCTTCTAGCCTGTGTGTATCTTCAAAGCTGAAGTAAGTCTCTTATAAGTAAGCAGCTTATAGTTGGATCTTGCTTTTTTATCTATTCAGTCACTCTATTGCCTTTTGATTGGATAATTTAATCCATTTAAATTTAAAGTAATTATTGATAGGTAAGAACTAATACCATTATAAGAATTACTTTCTGGCTGTTTGAATTTCTTTTTTCCTTTCTTAGTCTCTTGCTGTTTTCCTTTGTGTCTTTTGATTCTCCTTGGTGGTATTCTTTGATTCTCTTCTCTTTATCTCCTATACCTACTGTTGGTTTTTGTTTTGTAGTTAACATGAAGGTTACATTAAGCATCTTATATATAGATATAATAGTCTAAGCTGATTACAACTTAACTTTGAGAATATTAAAAAACTCTACCCTTTTACCCCTTCCCCCTATTTTAGTTTCTGATGTTACAGTTTACATCTTTTTTAATTGTGTGGGGATTAACAAATAATTTTAAAGTTATTTTTAACATATTAACCTTTAATACCAGGATGAAATGATTAAAACACCACCATATTACAGTATTGTAGTATTCTGAATTTGACTATATACTTCCTTTACCACTGTAAATATTTATATTTTCATATGCTTTCATTTATTAATTAGCATTTTTCATTTGAGCTTGAAAGCCTCTCAGCATTGAAGTCCCTACAATCCTTGAGGGCTGGTCTAGTGGTGATGAACTCCCTCAGCTTTTATTTATCTGGGAAAGTATCTATCTTTCATTTTTGAAGGACAGCTTTGCCAGATAAAGTATTTTTCGTTGGTAGTATTTTTCTTTCAGCACTTTTAATACATCATCCCATTCTCTCCTGACCTGGAGGTTTTCTGCTGAGAAAACTGATAGCCTTATGGGGTTCCCTTGTATGTGAGCTGTTTTTCTTTCTTTTGCTGCTTTTAAATTCATTCTTGTCTTTGGTTTTAAACAATTTCATTGTAATGTGTCTTTGAGAAGATCTTTTTAGGTTGAAACAAGCTTCATGAACGTGGATGTCCAAATGTTTTGACAATTTGGGAAGTTATTTCTTTAAATACGCTTTCTGCCACTTTTTCTTTCTCTTTTACTTCTGGGACTCCAATAACCAGATTGTTTCTCTTATGTAATCCTATAATTTATGTAGTCTTTCTTCACTCTTTTTCATTCTTTTTTCTTGTTGCTCCTCTGTCTGGGTAATTTCAGATGACCTGTCTTCAAGTTCACTAATTTTTTCTTCTGCTTGGTCAAGTTTGAGTTGAAGCTCTCTATTAAATTTTTCAGTTCAAACATATTTTTCAGCTATAGGACTACTGCTTTTTGTTTATTTGTTTATGGTTTCTATTTCTTTGTTGAACTTTCTATTTTATTCATGCATTTTTTTTCAAATTTTGCTAGTTGTCTATCTGCATTTCTTCTATCTCACTGAATTCCTTTTGGAGGATTATTCTGAAAGGTTCATTAGACAGTAGATCTTCATTTATTTAAGGTTAGTTATTGGAGCTTTATTGCTTTCTTTTGGTGGTATCATCTTTACCTGATTCTTAATGATCCTTATATTCTTGTGTTGGTATCTACTCATTTGAGGAAGCAGTCTCTTGTCCAGCCTTTATAGGTTTGCTTCAGCAGAAGAAAGAATTTACCAGTCAGCTAAGCTTTGGGCTTTGGGCAGGTAGCTGGTAGCAGCTTTGGACAAGCAGTGCTTGCTCTCATGTCACTAGCTGGATGAAGCCAACGTCTGTGCTCTGAGGTTTGGTTGGGGTGGGGGGGTTGCTGTCATTTTCTGCAGTTAGATATGTCTGATGTCTGGGTTCTGCATTTGAGCATAACCACTGACTGGGATCTGTGTTCAGGCAGAGTTGTATGCTGGGCTTTGCAGTCACCTCTGGTTGGACAGGCTACTGGCTGTGCTCCACTGTTTGACAGTGTCTTTTGCTATGCTTTCTGTTGGGCAGGACTGCCAGGTTTACCCCACAGTTGGGGTGTGGGGGTCCTGGAGGCTGTGCTACATATTTGGGTAGGGTTGCTTTCTCGGCTCACTGGTTAGGTGGAGTCATAAGTTATGGTTTGTGATTAGGTGGGATGGCTAGCTAGCTACTCTACCTGGGTGAGTTTGCAGGCTATGCTCAGCAAATGGATGGGGCTGGAGGCTGGGCTCCACTGACAGGCAGTACTATAGGTTAGACTTAAAGTTTCCCAGGGTCATCGTTTGGACTCCTTGGTCAGTGCTTATGCTCTGCAGTTGGATAAAGTTGCTAGCTTACAGTTCTTCCTAAGTGGCACTGTAGGTTGGGCTCCAGAGCTGGCCAGGTAAGGCAGTACTGGAGGCTGGGCAGCCTGGCAAGGCAGTACTGGAGGCTATGCTAAGAAATAGGGTGGTGCTGCTGGCTTGGCTCCCTGTCCAAATGGGGTCATAGAATAGGCTCTATGGCTTCCTGGGCTCCCTGGCTAGGATTCCTGGTCAGGTGGGGTTGGAGGCTATGCTTAGCAGTTGGGCAGGGCTACTGACTTGCTTTCCTGCCCAGGTAGATGGTAGGATGTGCTGCCCATGACTGTCTGGCATCTTGGGCCAGGCTTCCTTCTTCTAGGTTTGCAGTTGGGTGTGGCCAGTAATTTGCTTCCTTGCATAGGTGGCCTGTAAGGATGTTCTACATGGCTGCCCAGAAGCTCAGGCCAAGCTTTCTGCTCAAGTGGGACTGGAGGCTGTGCTCAGCAGTTGAGAGGCACTGATGACTGGCTTCCCTGTCTAGGTGGGGCTCTAAAATGGGCTCCTCTGGTGAGACAGCACTCCAGTTAGGGAACCAAACCAGGCAGAACTGCCAACCAAACTTTCTGGCTAGCTGGGTCCAGTGCCTTAGCTCTGCAAATGGTCAGAGTTGCAGGTTGGGATCTCCACTCAGGAATTAGTTGCCCCACAACTAGCAGGAGCACAGTCTGCCAAGATCTACACACTTGTTGTGAGCCTCTTCACCCTTCTCTATCTCTAGCTGAATCCTTAGTAATCCCCCTGATGCAGTACTTAAGTAGGACTCCGTAGAAGCATTTGGAATGCTCGGAAGCTTGATGTTCACCTTGCACACTCCTTACCTATTGAAGAAATTGCAGGCCTGGGGGAGACCCTCCGTGCAGCACAGCCCTGACCTGGGAGAAGAGCAAAGTGAAACTGCCCATCTTATCCTTCTACTGCAGTTTTTCTTGTTTTTTTTGTGTTTGTCCAAGGGTATGCTTTAGCCTCACCCCATGTTCTGGGATCTTCACACAGGTATCTTGTTTATGGATAGTTGCTAGTTGCTCTTTCCCTGAGGAGTACTGAAGTCAGGAACCACCTATTTTGCTGTCTTTCTAATGTCAGTCTCCTGATTCCAGTTTTATTAAACCATGTTTCATACATTTTTCTGGATTTCCAGTTGTTTCAGGCATAATGGCATATCTGATCTCTGTTACTTCGTCTTGGCTTGCAGATGTCCTATATATTTTTTCATAGTGAGTATAATTTTTAAAAAATTCAGTTCCCAAATATTCAGATAAAGAGACTGTTCTTGCAGATTGACTCATTTATGGATGGGCTTTGGAAAAAATAGTGTACTTTTTTTTACATTGGCATCTCTATTTTCTTTATCTATAGTTTATCCACAGTTGGATTAGATTTTTGTATATAATGATATAATAAAACCACTAATTGTTTATGTGTTATTAAAACTAGATTGAACTTAGTACTTAATGGAAATCTGCTGAAAACATATGCTATTTTTTTCATGCTTGTTTGTCCCTGATGTTATTCCATCAATGTGTGAAGATATGAGGTAAAAAAGGACAACCTGGACATATCTTTCTATTCTCTGAAATTTTGTATCACTAAATTGTGTTCTAGAAAAGGATATTCTTGTCCTGTGGCATGTTGCTGCCAAAGTAGATTCCAAGAGGTAGTAGTTTTATTCTTAGTTTTTAAATTATTTCATAAGTCTAAAATTCATATGGAACCAGAAAAAACCCCAAATAGCCAAAGCAATTCTGAGAAGGAGGAATCAAACAGGGAGAATTGCGCTCCCAGACTTCAAACTCTACTACAAAGCCACAGTAATCAAGACAATTTGGTATTGGCACAAAAACAGGCCCACAGACCAGTGGAACAGAATAGAAAACCCAAACATTAACCCAAACATTTACAGCCAATTAATATTTGATAAAGGAGCCTTGGATATACAATGGAGAAATGACAGCCTCTTCAGCAGCTGGTGTTGGAAAAACTGGACAGCTACATGTAAGAGAATGAAACTGGATTACTGTCTAGCCCCATATACAAAGGTAAACTCAAGGTGGATCAAAGACCTGAGTGTAAGTCATGAAACCATAAAACTCTTAGAAAAAAACATAGGCAAAAATCTCTTGGACATAAACATGAGCGACTTCTTCATGAACATATCCCCCCAGGCAAGGGAAACAAAAGCAAAAATGAACAAGTGGGACTATATCAAGCTGAAAATCTTCTGTACAGCAAAGGACACCATCAGTAGAACAAAAAGACATCCTACAGGAAAATATATTTATAAATGATGCATCTGAGAAGGGGTTGACATCCAAAATATATAAAGAACTCATGCACCTTAACAAACAAAAAGCAAATAATCCAATTAAGAAATGGGCAGAGGACATGAATAGACACTTCTCTAAAGAAGAAATTCAGATGGCCAACAGGCACATGAAAAGATGTTCCACAACGCTGGTCATCAGAGAAATGCAGATTAAAACCACAATGAGATATCACCTCACACCAGTAAGGATGGCCAACATCCAAAACACAAACAACAATAAATGTTGGCGAGGATGTGGAGAAAAGGGAACCCTCCTACACTGCTGGTGGGAATGCAAATTAGTTCAACCATTGTGGAAAGCAGTATGGAGGTTCCTCAAAAAACTCAAAATAGAAATACCATTCAACCCAGGAATCCCACTCCTAGGAATTTACCCTAAGAATGCAGCAGCCCAGTTTCAAAAAGACAGATGCACCCCTATGTTGATTGCAGCACTATTTACAATAGCCAAGAAATGGAAGCAACCTAAGTGTCCATCAGTAGATGAATGGATTAAGAAGATGTGGTACATATACACAATGGAATATTATTCCGCCATAAGAAGAAAACAAACCCTACCATTTGCAACAATATGGATGGAGTTAGAGGGTATTATGCTCAGTGAAATAAGCCAAGCGGAAAAAGACAAGTATCAAATGATTTCACTCATATGTGGAGTATAAGAACAAAGAAAAAAACTGAAGGAACAAAACAGCAGCAGACTCACAGAACCCAAGAACGGACTAATAGTTACCAAAGGGAAAGGGACTGGGGAAGAAGGGTGGGAAGGGAGGGATAAGAGGGTAAAAGGGGCATTACGATTAGCAGATGTTATGTTGGGGGGCACGGGGAGGGCTGTAGAACTCAGAGAAGACAAGTAGTGACTCTATAGCATCTCACTATGCTGATGGACAGTGAGTGTAATGGGGTTGGTGGGGGGACCTGATGAAGGGAGTAGTTTAATCACCATAATATTGCACATGTAATTGTAGGTTAATGATACCAAAATAAATTGTAAATAAAAAAAATTATTTTATAAGGACCAGCCATCTGTTTCAGGAAGAGATTAAGAGGCAAATTTTTAAACATATATACCTGGAAATGCCTCATTTATGAATGCTTACACATTTGTGCTCATAAATTGGGTAATTGTACACCTAACAATTCTATTCATTTTATTATTATTCACCTTGTGTGTATCAAACGAAGCCTTTTTAATTCAAATTCTGTAGCCTGGGACACTTGTGATTGGAGAAGGGTTATTTTTCAGGTTCCTATTTAATGTTAATGCATACAATTTCATGCCAAATTATAGAATACCATATTTACTCTGGTATAGCTGTAACAAGAGCTTCTTTACTAACCATGTTGTCTAAAGTGGGAATAATAGTTAGTGTGCTTTCATCTGTTATAATTTATAGTAATATAAAAATTTTTATAATGTAAAAAAATTTAGAAAAGGTATTAAAAAAACTCAGAGTCTTTACATCAAAGGACTAAGTTGACATCTGAATTGCAGTTCTGCCAAGTATAATTAAAAAATTAAGTTCCCTTAAAATGATTTTGATGGTAAGAATAGATACTCCAGACATTTTGAGATTACAGCTCATCTCTAAGATGAGAGAGCTCAGATACAATAGTCCTGCTAGTTTATTGCCAGACACTGTGCTTAAGTACTTTTATGGACATTTTCTCATTTAAGTATATTTTGGAAGAAAAATCACCCATTATTTAATTTTCACAGCAGTTTTGTAAAAGTACATATGCATATGCGTGCGTATATATATGTATTAGTTTCCTATTGCTGCAGTAACAGATACCACACACTTCATGGCTTAAAATGACAGAAATTTATCATCTTATTATTTGGGAGAGAAGATGTCTGAAATGAGTTTCACTGAACCAAAACCAAGGTTTCAGCAGTGCTACATTGCCCAGGGAAGCTGGAGGGGAGAATCTGTTCCCTTGACTTTTGCAACTTCTGAAGAAGCATTCCTTATATGTGTTGCTCATGATCCCTTCCTACTTCTTCAAAGCTAATAGTAACATCACCTTTTCCTGTTTTGTGATTAAACCTCCCTCTTATAAAAACATCTGTGATTACAGTTATGGCCCACCTAGATAATCCAAGACTGTCTCCCCATTTCAAGATTGTTAACTTAATCATATGTTTAGAGTTTCTTTTGCTACATGAGGTAGCACTTATAGTTCCAGAATTAAGATGTAGCTATCTTTTACGGCCAAAATGGAGTATAGAATACTGCCAGAAGTCACATAAAAGCAAAATATGTTGGAAACAAGTACAGTTTTGAAAGAAGTTGTAAGACAGGCTGCTGATATAAGCAAGAGATCCTGGAATTCCTCTGCTGTTGTGTTCCAACATTTTGTATTGTTGACTGATATTTTTAGTTTCTGATACAAACAAACAATATTAATCTTCAGGTTTTTTTCCTGATATACTTCATCCTCTACTCTTGTTTTTCCCTTCCCTATAAAACCAGTGCTTAGTAATCTAAGATAATGAGTTCATGATCAGACAGCAGATTTATGTAACCAAATATTCTGTGATTAATTTAGAAACAACTTTATTAGATACTTGAGCATAGACACATGTTCAGATATGTGCTTTCTTACTCCCTTAAGCCTTTTCGTTACCCTCCTCTTCACTTTCGTTATTCTCAACACTAATGAAAAACTGACCACTTTGCCACTGATGGTGTTATTCTATGTAATATGATGAGAGTTTTTAGGAGACAGTTTTAAAGGTTCCTTAATTTCCAGAAGATCATATAGATCTCTTAGCTAGATTATTTTTTTCTGTTTTTGTTCATTATCATTCCAGTGTTTACAATTTATCTTACACCTTTGGATAGAAATTTTAATTTGGTACTTCTAATATATGATTTAGTGACTTCTAGATTTACCAATAAATCTGTTTTAGCAAAGTGAGCATGTATTTGGTACATAATTTATAAGCTAAATGTTTACATTTTCTTCCCTGAACTACAGGATACCAGAAGGCCCCATTGATCAGGGGCCGGCTTCAGGAAGGGTTCGTGCTTTAGAAGAGCAGCTTGTGAAGGCCAAAGAACAGATTGAAAATTATAAGAAACAAACTAGAAATGGTACGTGACTATACAGTATTTTTGCTCTTCAATGTAATTGATTTAGCATAAATAAATAATTGAAAATTTTCTTTCATCAAAATATTGGAAATACTGATATTCTGTATTCTTTGTCCATAGGTCTTGGGAAGGATCATGAAGTCCTACGGAGGAGGATTGAAAATGGAGCTAAAGAGCTCTGGTATTTTCTACAAAGTGAATTGAAGAAATTAAAGAATTTAGAAGGACTTGAACTCCAAAGACATGCAGATGAATTTCTGACAGATTTAGGACATCATGAAAGGTACCACTCTTCCTTTACATTTCATTTGGGCTTTAGTAAAGATTGTAATCTAAAAATGGGAAACTGGAACTTTTGTTAATTTCCCTGCTGAATGGTAAATGATACCTACCATATCCAAGAACAGGAGAGTACCTGAGGCCTCAAAGGACAATAACTGCCCAATGTAGTCCATAAATTAAAATGTATCACCAGAAAAATACTATTTAAAATGTATTTCTAGAAATCTTTATGCCCTAAGTAAACTCTGAAGTTAGTGGTGTCAGCCTACACAACATTAAAATACCTTCCTGCAAATTTCATTCATATATAATCAATATTTTAAGTGGAATGTGCAGTTTTACATTATAGTACATTGGAATGCATAGTGAGGCTGGCAGATGTTTCTAATTCAAACATTTTAGAACTTTCAAATAGCACCTTCTTAGGATTTCTAATTAAAGTTTAATAGATTTTTAATAAAAGGGAGTGTTCTGTAAATAGCTCTTCCAGTTAGTTGCTAGAAAGAACCTAAAATCTGCCTAGTTAGATTTGTTTCTCCTGTTCGCACATTTCTGAAAATAATGTAGTTTATCTTTCATAGAAAAGAAAACATTTTGGTGCTGGTATGTTCTTGCAGAAAAAATATATCTGAGAATCATTATAAATACAGGGAAAGCTGTCCTTCGCCTATTATATTTACAAGTCTCTGTTCCCAGTGGGATTATGATGGCAATTACTGTCTCATTAGTAAGCATTAAAAGAAAAATTGTTGTTTTAATACAACTTACCACTGTGAAAAGGTACCATTGTTCATACAATTTGTGCTTATAATTTGTGGCTATATGTAAAAATGGAAAAATTTGTACAAGTGGAAGAAGTTGGGCCCTGAAAAGATTTTTGCAAATTGAATTCCATTTTAAATGTATTACAGTTCCTGACACTACCTTTTGTTAAATAATAATATTTCACTAGAAACAAAAATGGAAAATTACCTGAAGTACCCATGTCAATTTCTTTGCTGTCTTAAGCAGAAATTATAATGAACTTGGAATACAACTTAATTTTAACAACTTAAAGTAATGTAACTTCAGGCAGCCATATTAGAATGCTGTGATAAAAATAATGAGCAAAGCACATTAGAGAAATAACCTTTATAGTAATGAATGTGCAAATAGGATTTGTATGTATATAGAATATGCCATCTTAACTGATAATTTTCAAGATCCTTGTAAAAATTAAAATTAATACAGACTTTTATGTTTGCGTCTGGTGATTTTTACATTACATAGAAGGCCCCATTTCATTTTTAAACTTGCCCAGATACAGTGTATATATTGTCTCTGGGCTGACATAGCTTGTGTTCTCTGAGAAGTCAGAGGTTGAGTCCATCAATTTTCTTGTTCAGATTTTTCTATGAATTGCTCTTATCATTTTTTGGTTCAGAAAGATATTAATTATAGTTGACCCTTGAACAACATGGTTTTGAAATGCATGGGTCCACTTATACACAGATTTGTGGCAATTTGAAAAAATATTTTTTCTCCAACTTATTTTAAGAATGTAGTATATAATACATGTAACATAGAAAATATGTGTTAGTTAACTCTATATGTTAACAGTAAGGTTTCTAGTCAACAGAGGCTGTTAATAGTTAAGTTTTGGGGGAGTCAAAAATTATGCATGGATTTTCAACTGTGCAGTGGTGGGGGGTAGGAGTTTGGCAGCCCTAATCCTCCCTGCATTGTTCAAGGGTAAGCTCTCTAGGGAAAAAACTTACAGGCTTTTGTTTCTTCAGGAGGGATTTCTTTCTTTCTTAGAACTTTGTTCTGATAGAAACACTCTTTTTTCTTTCTAAATTAGCCTTATTATGGCATACCTTATATACAATAAGATGTATGTATCTTAGTCTATAGCTAAGTGAGTTTTGATAAGTGCCCAGAGTTTAGTTTTGTAAAACCATCGCCACAATTAAGATATAGAACATTGCTACTTTCCTAGGAAGTTCCTCATGCCTCTTTGTAGTCAGCACCTCCCAAATCCCCACTCCCTGGCAGTCACTAGATCTGTTCCCTGTCCCTATAATTTTGCCTTTTCCAGAAATTTATGTAAATGTAGTCATACACTATGTAGCTTTTTTGAGTGTGGTTTCTTTCACTTGGCATAATGCATTTGAGATTTACCCCTGTTGTTTTGTATATTTGTAGTTCATTCCTTTCTTCCTTGGCAATCATGAGTAAACCATTGTAAATATTAATACGTATTTTTGTGGAAGTATCTTTCATTTCTTATGGATTAATATCTAGAAGTGGGATTGATGGGTCATATGTTGAGTATGTGTTTAATTTGATAAGGCACTGCCAAGCTGTATTCCAAAGTGATGGTACTCTTTTGCATTCTCACCAGCAATGTGTAAGATTTCCAGTTGGCTCTGTATCTTTGTCTGCACTTGGTATTGTTAGCTTTCATTTTCGCCCACAATCCTAATAGGAGTATAGTCGTATATCTTTGTGGTTTTAATTTGCATTTCCTTACTAATGATATTGAGTATCTTGTGTTCATTTGCCATCCATATCTGATCCTTGGTGAAGTGCTCAAATTACATGCTTAATTTGGGTGGGGGGAGTGTTTGTCTTATTACTGAGTTGTAAGCATTCTTCATTTATTCTAGATACAAGTCTTACTGGTGCATTTTAGGAAGCTGTTTCTGAGAGCCATGTGAAGGAAAGCCTTGTGTCAGGAAATTAGGATTTTAAGAAGTCTAAGTAAGTGATAATGAGCTTCTGGGTACTTACACCAGGGATAGAGAGAAAGGGATAAATGTGTGAAAAATAGAAGCTGCAGGATTTGGTGACTGATCTGATGTGGGGAGAAGGGGTAGTCAAAAGTAATTGAGAACTTGCATTTTGCTAGGAGGATAACTTTCTTGAGTGGATATCATTGTTTCTTATGTAGTAATTTGACTTTTTTCCCTGACAAATTATAATCTCCTGAGGACTAGAACTCTAACTTCAATATCTTCTCATCTCCACAGTGCTAAGTACTCACTATTTAGTTACCATTAAGTAAGTTATGTCTTTTTTATTGGTTGGGAGACAGGTATGTGCCTTCTTTGATTGATTATTCCATGCTCTACTTTGTGCTTTTATGTAAGAATAAAATCTTGTTCCATTGAAAGATTTGTGAAAATGATGCAACTAAAGAAAATTATGTAATTGAGGTCAAAATATTCTCCAGCAACTGAGAATCCAAAAAGGTGTGTATAGCAACTTAGAGGAGAAAAGTACCAAATAGAACTGCAAGCTCTAGTTAATTTTAACAGTGGGTTTGCAAAAGGGATTATATCAGTTAGAAGTCAAAGAGTGTATAGAGGGAGGAAATTGAGGGTTAATCTAAAACATTAGCAGGGTCATATGGATAGGAAGCATGGGACTAGAAGGAAACCTGACATTGAAGGATTTTTGTATTTAATGCCCTTGATTGTCATATTTGATTCACTTTGAAGGATTTAAGTGATCCCTGCATCTAAAAGTAGTCTTAAGACACAGTTACACATGAATCCATGAAAATATAGATTTTCTGATTTGGAGTGCCACTAATGTTAAATAATAGGGAATGGACTTTCTTTTAACTGACTGTGCCTGATAAAAAATAATGTTTCTTGCCAAATGTATCTAATCATGTGTTTACATTTCATAAACTGTGTGCTCAGTGGATTTTTAATGCATCTATAAATTTGTTAAATTTTTTTTAGAAATCTTTGCCTACTCACAAACTCATTAAAGTTGTAAGAAGCAGAGAACTAGTTTAGATTTTGTCTTATTCCATGGTGCTACTATTCCTTGAAAGGAGAGAAGAAAGAGTAAAATGAATGTGGAACATTGTTTTCTTTGGATGGCTGTGAGCTCTTGGGGTCAAACTATCTCCTTGTTTTATAAATAAAACTGGAACTTGAGCTTGATATTGAAAGAGAAAAGAAATGTCTCCTAAATTGTTTTTATATATTTTTCATACTCAGCTTTTATTACCTCTTAGGCCTTATAGCTTAATGTGATAAAGTTACACATCTTTCATTTTAATTCTTCAAAAAGTAAAACACTATATTGAAAGAAGACCTAAATCTGAAATCTTTTTATGTTTGTCAGTGTTTCTCCTTATTTGTGTGAATATGAATAGTCTATCAGTACTATGATAGGTATATTTTAACTCCCATTTTAGAACTAGAAATCGTTGTTTTCTAAACAAATTCCCCAGAAACCTAATGTCCAGGCCCGCGGGACATCAACGAGGACCTGGAGAGGGGGAGTGGGAATTGGGTAGAAGACAAGAGACACAAAGAATGGAGACAAGACAGATTCCTGATCAAGTCTTGTTTATTTGAGGAAACAGCAAAGCATATATAGCATTCATTGGGGTGGGGTTTCTTCTGATTGGTTGCCCTTTATGCTAATGAAGCGATCCTCGGATTCGAATTACACACCGAGTTGTGTGCATGTGCAGTTGTCTCTGACGTAAGCTGCGGGCCTGAGTGAGAACACTCTGGCGCGAAAGCAATCGAAACCGAAACCTAAACACAGTTCTCAGAATAAGAAACCGAAACCTTTTGTGCACTTTCGAAACTCAGTCTCTAAGATGGAGTCCGAGAGCCCAAGATGAAGTTACTATGGCTGTTGCATATCCGGCTCCCCACAGGTCCCCCTTTTTAATTTTATTTATAGATCAGGGGAGCAGTGCAGAGTGCGCCTGTCTTAGGTTGATATAGCACAGGAAGGCCCTTACCCGTCATTGGTACACAGACAGCAATGGTCTGGGTCCTGTCTTAGGTTGGTACCTTTCTTGCTATTCTTACCCGTCTCTGACTGTCCAATCTGCATTATCTTTAGTGGGGTTTATGCATAGCCATATATAGGTCTCTTTCTCTCTTATCATTCTCTAACTGTTGGTAGTGCACTTGGATTTCACGAATCTTAATAGATTCTATTTGGTGCTTAAAGAACTGTAGGAGTTTGTTGATAAGGCATGGGGCTATCAGCAAAGCTACAATGAATAAAATGCCATAAACAACAACTGGACCAAATAGCTGAAGAAATGAGCGCCAGGAAGAGGAGGAAGTATAATGTTGTAAGGTTTCTAAAAAGGAATGAGCTACATCAGAGTTCGTAGCAGAGAATATATAGCAGAATTACTAATATCACATATTTTACTTTGTAAAGCTGTTATGTCTAATGATAAATTGGTATGATCCCATATTCTTAACAAATGATTTTGAACTTTATCTCAAGATTGTTCTGTATCATTGTACAAGTAAGGTGTTACACAAATCCATTTGTATTCACTATGACATCTAGTAGTCAGCCTAGTTTTTAGATTTTGAATCTGATTTCCCATGTAAAGCATAGCTTCTTCTAAGGCATTTATTCTGGCTTCAAACTTTTTATCTATCTTTTCTTGTAGCTGCAATGCAATAGAAACATTTTTACTTAAATCATCAACATGATTTGCAGTATGAATTTCTTGAACTAAGGCTGTAGTGGACAAAGCAAAAGAAGCAATTAATGAAATCAGAGCAGTAATCCCCAGTATAAAAGCAGCAACAAAACATTTAGAACGTGACAAAGATTTTTCAATCAATTGTAAATCATGTAACCCAGGATTATCATACCAAGAAATATTTAACTTTACAGGGGTCAAACATAAGAAGGTTGATGTAAAATAATAAATGTATCAGGTCCAAAAGAAGCATCAAGGCAATTGGTTATTGTACACTCTTTACAGAAAATGTGATAAATATGATTAATGAATTTAATTTCTAATTTATCAGAGTCTTGCAGTAATATTACAAAAGGAGATTCTACACAAGCAGTGACAACATCTAAGTGATCTGGTCTAGAGGGCCTTTTAAGAAATATCATCCCAGCGGCAGCTAGAAGTCTATACAAATCAGGATAAGCAGTGGTACTATTTTTTCTGTTTCTAGCTAGCAAGGTAGGATTTACCCATCTAAAAGAAAACCATCTATTAACTTTTTCAGGTTTAGGGATTAATGCGTCATTCCAAGAAAACTTTTATGTATTATTAATTAAATACTGTCTATAATCATAATCAGGTGAAGACATGGAATAATAAAAAATTTGTACAGAGGAATTGTAAGGAGAGAAGGAGAATCCCTTGTTCTTAAAAAGGCAATTATTCCCAGGAGGATGCCCTCTAAGCTGATTGATAGATTCTCAAATAGAATTTAGATCATATAAAAGATCTTCACAATTAGATGTAACAGAAGAGTGTAATTGTTCAATAAGTTTATCATTGTAATCATAAGATCCAAGAAATCCCATACTTAATACCCATAGATTTCTTAAGACTATATTTCTACGGGACTGAGGAGAATCAGTCAAAAAACTTCTATAATTAATAGGGAGACATCTAGGAGGAATAAAGGTGGTATTAGAGCTAAAACAGAGAGGAGGGTCTCCAGACTTCCCATAATAAGAGAAGTTACCATTTTTACTATAAGGAATGAAATCATTGGATTCGCCTCCCAACAAAGCAGAATTATTAGTAAAGATACGCACATTTGGGCCTCCCCATGGAGTTGGATGTAGTAAAGGAGGCTCAGGAATGTAAGCCCAATATGTTGTTTCTGATTCTAGAAGTGGCTTACCATGTGTGCTACAAAATCTCATCAGCAGGAGGAGGATGAGGAGAATACGGTCCATTGCTTCTGGTCCTGTAGGAAAGCAAAAAGAAGACAACTCTCAGGGCAATGGTATCTCCCTGGAGGAATTATTATTAACTTGCCTAATCATTCTCTCAGGGAGCCATCTAGTGGCATTATGTTTTTGCGAGAAAACACAGACAGAGCCTTGTCCCCAGATCAATACTGGGTTGGGTCCATGCCATTGTATAGGATGCTGTCGCCCTGTATTGCGCTGCAGCCATTTTTATTTCTTTTATAACTTTGAAACCAAAACCATTATGATGTCTCCACGGCTGACCCTGGGCATCAGTGGTCTCAGTCACTGGAAAAGGTTCAGGTGTCTCTAAGTCCAGTAGGGCACTAGAGACCTTCACAGGCTCTACATGGACAGCTACCCTTGTTAACAATTTTGGGGCTTGTGGGAGTTGGCCTGAGACCTCTGTCTTTCCTATTTTTAATTTCTGGAGTTCATCTATTAAAGTCTGATGCTCCTTTCAAGACGAATTTCTATTTTTAAGTAAGCAATTTTGTCTTCTAAATCTTTATGTGGGTCAATTACAGGAAATGTCATAGCAGGTGGCAGAGGGACCGATGGAGAAGGAGCCGAGGAGTCAAAAGATGGAAGTGAATAAGGAAGGGGATGTTTAAAGAAGGGCCGATCAGGATTATGATATTTGGTGGCCTTCTCCTCTAACTCTTCATCCACAGATGGAGAAGAGAGCCCCTCATCAGGTCTCTCCTTTACAGTTAATATTTTTGGAACCTTTTGTGGGCGGGCTTGCAAACTATGATAACCTTCCTTAGCCACTTTTAGATCAGGATAAAATTTTTTAATCGTATTAGGGACTTTAGGTTTGGCTTTCTTTTTTAAGTGATCCTCAGAATTACTATCGAGGGAGATCAAATCTTCTCCATCATTTTTATTAATGGTCTCTTTTTGATAGTAACCTCTCTGATCATCTTTAAGTGATTCAGGTATGTCGCAACGAGAGGCCTCCTTCACTTCCTGCAAAACGGCCCTTCCCTTTTCCACTATGGCCGCTATTTCCGGGTTAACATGCCTAACCGAAATTATTTCATTAATCAAGTTCCAGTAAGAGAATGCAGTTACCGGGACCTTTTCAGGTCCAAAAGCAGTGTAATAATCATTTAAGGCATCACCTACTCTTTTCCACTTTCTTTCATCTATCGTTCCCTCTTGCGGGAACCAAGGACAGAGCTTTTGTAAAGACTGAAGAAATTCAAGCAATTGCTTTCTTTTAACCTTTACTCCTCGTGCCTTTAATGCATCTTTTAAACTATCAACAAAAATCTCTCTACTACTTATTTCTTGTCCCATAATCACAGATCACTTACCGGACTCTTTCGTCTGGGCAGGCTCCCTGGACGCGGTCGCTATTATTTTTTTACTCTTTTTCTTTTTACTCTTTGGGCCCCTCCGATCTGTGTTCCTCACGGATTCCCCCATGCTCTGAGCCCCACATTGGGTGCCACTTGTCCCGGCCCGCGGGACATCAACGAGGACCTGGAGAGGGGGAGTGGGAATTGGGTAGAAGACAAGAGACACGAAGAATGGAGACAAGACAGATTCCTGATCAAGTCTCGTTTATTTGCGGAAACAGCAAAGCATATATAGCATTCATTGGGGTGGGGTTTCTTCTGATTGGTTGCCCTTTATGCTAATGAAGCGATCCTCGGATTCGAATTACACACTGAGTTGTGTGCATGCGCAGTTGTCTCTGACGTAAGCGGCAGGCCTGAGTGAGAACACTCTGGCACAAAAGCAATCGAAACCGAAACCTAAACACATTTCTCGGAATAAGAAACCGAAACCTTTTGTGCACTTTCAAAACTCAGTCTCAAAGATGGAGTCCGAGAGCCCAAGATGAAGTTACTATGGCTGTTGCATATCCAGCTCCCTACAACCTAACACAAAAAACTAAATGTAGTCACAAGTATTGCTAATATCTTTGTCATACTAAGCAGAAAAATTTATTTTCCAGACATGTTCACTCATAAAGTCATGCCATAGATGTATTAAGCAATTTGAAATGCAGTACTTACTGTCTGACAAATAGAGGCATATCTCACAATGGTCTCATCCCAACACATAGGTAAATTAGAAAGTGAGTGGGGAAGCCCAAAATACTCTGTCCTAATTGTTAAGAATTTTTGTGTGTCGTTTTTGTTATTGCAATGTTCTCAAACTTCAGAAGCATCAAGATCACCTGGAGGGTTTCTTAAAACAAAGACTGCTAAATCCGATCCCAAGTTTCTGATTCAGTAGGTCTGGAGTGGGGCCCGAGAATTTGCATTTCTAACAGGTTCCTAAGTGATGTTGAAGTTGCTAGTCTTTGAAAACTAAGACTCTACAGAATCCCTTGTTCTCTTTATGATTGCTGCCAATAGAGATCATCTGCTTTTCCTGGACAAAATCACATTTCTCTATTAGGTTAGTGGACCTCATCAGAAGCTGTGGAGGAAGACTCTTAGTTTACTCCCTACCTGATGCTGTTCCTTGTAGTGAGGACACCATGTTTCTTTTCTGGAATGTGGCTCCCATAGTTCATTACTCAAAATACCAGTCATCATAGTAGTCTGGAGGCCAAATAATCTTATGTTCAAATTGGGGATTGAGATCACCTGAGATTTTTAGCTAAACACTATTTACCTGATTAGCCGATTACTTTGGAGCTAGTAACTAATAGAGCCTAATCCCTGCCTGCCACCACAGTTGAGTGATCAACTGCTAGTTAATTAGAAAGCTCTTTGGCTTTTAGAGGGCTTTTTAAGAAGTAGAGGGGTTGATTATATAATAAATAAACACAGAGTAGCATATTAATATTACCTGCTATATTGATCTCAAGTACTAGTGTCAGTAAATTTTCAATTAGTGATTGCATATGACCATCTTTATAGTAATACAGTCAAATTTACTTTTGGATAGCATTGGTCATGAGTTGACCCTGGCCTCTGTCTCTTTGAAATAATGAGAGGGAAATCAGCAGTTTCAAGTGCTTGTTTTCGTCCTTGTGGTTTTATTATTTATGCAGTAGTATAGGTTCAGTGCTTTGATTTATGGCCGTATAGACTTGTCCTTCAACCTCTGAGGATCTCCTGGAAAGTTTTGTCTCATCATCTGTTTAGGTTGCCTGGAGATATATATATATATATAATTTAATCACTTTTGCTTTGGTTCTTTTTGCCATCTTTATGTTGCCAGACACCAGTTTATGAAATAGTTCCTGGAGCTATTCTTTCTGATTTTAAATTATAGCAATTATTAAACTTCAAACTGAAGGACAGGAAGGCTCACAGGGCCAATGAGCTATTTCTCTATTAAGTTGACTGAAACTATTTAGAAACAATCTGGTAGAGCAGCAGTGTCATTGCCCCTGCCTGTTCTGCACCATCTCATTATCAGTAATGTATAAAGCAGCTTTGCTAAGAGGGAGGTCAGATATATTTCCCAAATGATGAATGATAATTGTGGCTAATTATGCTCATTGGCTTTTTGTTACTGTGTATAGGGGATTATATAGGATTATTAATCTATAGACTATATTAGAAAGGACTTCAATTCACCTAAGGGGTACAATATATGACGGGTTATAGGGGAAGATTGGTAAGTTAATAGCTTCTAGATTTATTTGATCAAAATTTCTGGTCATAGTTATTGTACATAACTTATGGCCTGCGTTTTCACTTTTTTTGTAAGGGAGACTCCCTATGACTCTCTTTGAAAGGCTCAAGAATTGATGTTTTTCATTCTGGAAAGGTTAAGTTTTGCGAACCTTCAAATCTACTTTTCTTTGTTTTTATTATCACATACACACACACGCATGCACACACGCACAGATACACAAAGCAGTAAAGGAAGATCTTAAGTTCTTTGAGATGCGATTCGATTTGAGACTTACATTAAACTGGAATGTAGATACTCTTTCTCCAGTTTTTAATTGCTTGGACAAAATATTTTTGTATGACCATCTTTCTGCCAAGGAATCCCAGCTTATTTTCAGATGGTGCTAGAACATACCTCCTCATATCCATGGACAAAGCAAGACAATGTCTTAGGAGTTGTCTTTGTTCTGCACATGCTTAGTATCTATCAGCCAGATCATGATTCCATATCTTCTGTAGGAAACATTCTCCCCTAAAATAAAATTCACACTGGAAGGAAATTTTACATGTGGAAAAGAGTATCTCACCTAGTGGCCCTAATTCTGTTTTGCCTGCCCCCACCTTACATTTCCCTGAGTGTGGCTTCCAAACTCAAGAATGATTTTGACATTATGACATTAAAAATAATCACTTACTAAGGATTTCCTGTGTGCCAGTCAATGGATAAAGCCTCTCCAGTCATTACCTTATTTTATCAGCATATGAGTACTTTGAGACAAGCTTTATTATTCCCCATTTTATAAATAATATTATACTCAGGCCTTGAGAAATTAGGTAGCTTACACAAGGTAGGTGGTAAAGTTATTTTACTCCAAAATTCTTCTTCTTAATTGCTAAATACTTAGCTTCTGTCAGCTTTATTTTCCTCTTCTACACATGGGGATATAATTTCTGTATCATAGCATTCTTATAACTAAATGTGAGAAAATATATAAAACACTTTACACAGTGACTGACACATTGTACATTCTAGTAGGCTCTAGTCAGACCTTTTAAGGAAAGGCCTCATAAGAGGATATAAATAGAAAAACTTAGATCCTGCAGGGCAAGTGCAGATAAGGGGAAACTGCCACAGTACTCAATAGGAAGATTTATTTCAAGTCTGGAACCTAAACAGATGTCTATTGGACATCACTAACCATGTTGCATAATTACTGCTTTATACAGTTGTAAAAGCAATTTTTGCTGTTGCTCTTCTGGACTCTTCTCCACCCTTGTGGACTATCAAAATGATGGTATTCCAAAATTCCTCCTTGAAACAAGGGAGGCCATGGTCACATTGTCTTCCTATCTGTCTTGTCACATTTGTATCCTTTACACTGCTTATTTGTGCCCTGGGAGCAAACCACAGTAAAAACAGACTTGGACAAAAGCCAAGTAAGTGAGTTTTCTTGATCTTGATCCTGATTTACCTGTAGATTAGACTCTGTGGTATAGCCTTAGGCACATTTACTTTAATAAATGTTAGTTTCTTCACCTTGGGATTTTCATGTTTGAATTACATTGCTCTGTCAGGCTGGCCCTCAGGGGGAATTTCTCTCTTTAATGTTTTGAATCAAGTATAAACAAATATTCTCCTTGTAGTTCTTCAGTGGCATAATTGAGACAGACTAGAACATTTGGAAAGAATTTTGTAAATATTAAAATATAAAAATAGGAAATTTGACAGAAAATACAAAGAACATAAATGTAACCCACCTTTTGAAATAGAGGTTTTAGCACCCATCACAGCTAGCTTGCTCTGAGTCATAGATTTTGTTCTAATCTACCAGTTGTCTTCAGGCATCTGTACTCTACCCTCAAATACCAGTACTGTTTTGCTGGTACTTCACCTGGGTTTGTATTTCCTGGACTTTACCTGGCCTTATACCAGGCCTTTAGATTCATCACCCACTTCTTAGATTTCTTGGTATCTTCACAGTTAAAACCAAGAGAGTCAGATTTCCAGCTTTTGGGATACTTCTAAGAGATTTGATTTCAGAGCGGAGTCACTGAAAACCCAGCTTTTCTGTAGAATGACTTAGAGTCACCGTGTTTCCCAATAATGAGCCACAACTGAAACTTTGTTTTTTATTTTCCTCCTGTCTTTGGCCAAAAGTTTTGCAGGATGGTAACTTCTAAACATTACTGAATTGGAAAAGAGCAAGTTTTAATTAAGGTCATTTCCTGGGCTTGTCTTCCTTACATGTTCTCTAATGGGGAGGCCCCCCCCAAAAAAATGTAAAAAGCAAACTTCATTTTAGTTGACTGCTAGAGTATTATATTGAGACTCTCCACTGTCATAAAAAATTAGTGTATCTTTTTTTCTTTTTTTGGTATGTGACCTTCTAGTTATAAGCTTGGTTATCCCACTTTCATGGCAGAGATTGGGATGAGTGTGAACAACTAATTGCCAGGACTTAGTACTGATGTAACTTGGGGTAAAAACATTCACTTTTATGTTTTTAACTTACTAAAAAAATACAGAGATGAGCTTTCATTCCCAGCGGTAAAGGAATAGCTTGATTACCGTGACATGAAAGCGTAAAGCCATGACAAAATTTGTATTTCAAAGAATTTTCCCTTCCAAATTACACCAAATGTGATTTTTACTTGCTTAATGCTATGGAATGATGGTCAATGAAATGTAACACTCTTTGTGTGTGTGTGTGTTTAACATAAAGCCACAAGCATATTGAATTTCCTTTTTTCCTTCAACAGGCATTTGCTGATAGGTTATTTATCCCACTCGAATATATTTCCAGACATAACACTACCTTTTAAAGTTGAGGATTGTAACAGGTTTTGTGATCCCTCCTATTTGATGAGTAGGAAAAAGTAAATGACCACACTTAGATATGATGAAACCTATGAAACATAGAAAATTATGAGTGATAGAGTGATGGGAAAGAGACTTACAAAACCCCGACGATAGACTTCCATCTGAGCCCTGTAACACCATTATAGTTTAAAACTTCTCATGTGTTTGCATGATCAACTCACATAATATCATATGGGTGGTGACTTTTTCTTCAGTAACTATAAAAGAGTACTGTAGGCTATGTAACCGTCCATAGGGGCCTCAGTTTTGTAATCTGAAAGAATTTACAAGTTGAACTTCTGTTCAGTGTATAAGACTGCAAGTTAATTTCTTAAGGAGGCAGTAGTTTGTGGGTTTCGTTTTTCCAACTAACATTAGTTTTTTCATAAAAAGAAAATGTTTTGAACCTTAAGTGAGAATAACAAGTATAAAAAAATGATTAAGCATCACATATTAGACTCTACCCTACTTGCAAAGAGTTAACATGGAAATAGTCAAGCTGTGAAGTCCTTTGTGTGGATAATGTTGACACATTAAATAAGTGCCTAGAATACTTCACAGATGACCCTTTTGTTCCAAAGCATTGTGTAAAGCTGTTCCACTCTTTGTTGGGTGAGGATTCTACACTGTGGCTATAATTTTTTATTTGATTTGTATATCATTGATAGTTTTGCTTTATTCAAAGGGGCCATTATGAGGTATTCTCTGTTAATTGTGTATAATTCTAATGGTTTTCTATGGTAGTAAATGAGCTTTTAGTTTTTTCTGTGGGCTGCTATTGCTTTGTTACGAAATGGTTTAGCATCTACTTAAGAATGAGGAATAAAAGAGAATTGAGACTGTGTCATGTATTCCTAGGTAAATCACAATTGTTGAAGGTTGGTTTCATCATCTGTTAAAAGAGTCCTTCCTGATCATCCCCTTCTTCAGGGTGCTTTAAGGCACAAGGTATTGGATCATTTTTCTGACTGGCCTTCAGTCCATATATTACTATCACCCACACCCAATGGATCCTTCCTCTTAGTTGTAGAATTATTATTTGTACTCTTCATACGTAAGGCAAAAGCTGTGAAACAGCTCCCTGAAGCATTCTGGCATCAGTAGCAAAGTCTCAGTCTGTTTAGGCTGCTGCAACAAAAATATCACAGACTGGATAGCTTATAAACCTCACAATTCTGGAGGCTGGAAAGTCCAATATCAGGGTGCCAGCAGATTTGGTGTCTGGTGAGGACCTCCTTTCTGGTTCATAAACAGTACCTTTTCACTGTGTCCTTACATGGTGGAGTGATTAGGAAGTCCGGTGTGGTCTCATGAAAACACTAATTTCATTCATAAGGACTCCACCCTCATGCTGCACCTCTCAAAGGCCATGCCTTTTAATACCATCATATTGGGCATTAGGTTTCAATATAGGAATTTTGGGGAGGACAGTCTGTGTAGCAAGCAGCCACCACATATATTACTACTTTGTGTATGTTATCACTGATCCTTTTTTTAAAAATTATATGAAAGGTATTATATAGTAACCTTAAAATTAAGTTCAGAGAAGTCAAAACTTGCTTAGGACACAAAGCTAGTAAGAGGTAGAGCTAAACTAAGAAATGTGACTGCCTGCCTCCCAAAGCTCTTTCTCTTCTGATTCAAACTTTGATTTTGCATATTTACATTGAACAAAGTTCATATTTTTGTACTCCAGACCCCTTACTCTGATATTTGTCAGTGCAGTAGTTAGAAGCCTGAGCTTTAAAATTACACTGCTTGGGTTTGAACTCCCACTGTGCAATTCTGAACTTTGACTTGGAGCAAATTATTTAATTTCTCAGCACATCACATTCCTTACCTAATTTATGTTAGTTGTGAGGATTAAATAAAGTAATATAAAGCACCTAGAATAGGTGGCCCATAGTAAGAACTGAATACCTGTTTAATTGTTATTATCGCTTAATATTAGAAATCAACTTTCTTAGAAATCAATTTTCTCTAAGTACTTTTTGAATCTCCAGATAATGCTTTGTTTTTAGTTCCTCTATCATTGTAGCTGATTTCTGGAAGCGTATGTATGAAATATTTTATTTATATGTATACTTTTTTGACAAACAAATTTCTAACTTCACAATTTCACAAGCAAATAACACGTACTTATAAGAATTCCTTTAACAGAAGACTTAATAAAAAGTGTAGAGAAGTGTGAGAAACGCGTACTGGTCCAAACTTAGTCAAAGAGAACAGTGGAGTGAGGCTTTAATGATGGTCCTGGAAGATGGGGTGTCTGGTGAGCAGGCACACTCAGCAAGGTTACAAGCAATTTATTCCTTAGCCCGTGTGTCCCTCCCCTGGTTCCTCATTGGCTGAGTACTACAGGGTTCACATCTTTCCTGGACGTAGCCTAAGCAAGTTATATCTATATTAGGCTTTTTTTTTTCACATTTTTCTTAATTTCATGGGCTGTTTTAAAACTTTTTCTGCATTTTTTTTTCAAAGAGATGCACAGACCTCTCTTTCTTATCTTAATCTCCCTCCTCCTCCCAGCTGGAGTGACTCCCTGGTACATGCTCTGACATGTAGGCTTTTTGTTAATACTCTTTGTTTAAACATTAATTCCTCTGGGAATAAATCACATTTAGTTTTATGCCATTTCTAACAAGAAAGGGTGAAGCTGGAGCTGAAACTCATAAAAGATTATTTCCCAAACCTCTCAAAACTGGATTTGTGAAAGGTAAAAACTTTATCAACATTATCTCATCCAAAATTGTTGAAAAATTTTCTTTTGCTACTTTTTCATTCACTTCATCTCTTCAAAGATATTTGTTGAACATCTTCTGTGTGACCAGCACTGTTCTAAATGCTGATTAAAAAAGAAAAAAACAGTTAAAAAATCTGCTCTCATGGAGCTTAAATTCTAGTAAGGGGAAAAAGAAAATAAAGAAGTAAATGATATAGATTAGAAGTTGGTAATTGCTTTGAGAAAAATAAAGCAAGAAAGAAGGAGAGGGAAAACCAAAGGGTGGTGATTGTAACTGGGTGTTTAATTTTTAAATGAGATAGTCTGGGAAAGCCTTAAGGAAAAGGTGACATATGAGCAAAGATTTCAAGGACATTTGGATGAGCCATGTAGATGGGTATCTGGGAAATGAACATTCAAAGGAAGGGAAGAGCAAATGCAAAAGCCCTGAAGTAGGAAGGTGCCTGACATGTGCAGGGGTTAGTAACAAGGCTGTAGCTGAAGTAGAGTAAGCAAGGAAGACAGTGGTGGGAGATGAGATCAAAGAAGCGTTAAAGGGCCATATTGTCTGAGGCCTTGCAGGTCAGAGTACTAACTTAAGGTTTGACTGAGTGAGATGAAGAGCCCTTCAATGTTAAGAGCAAAGGAGTAACATTATTTTACATATTTTAACAGAATCTGGCTGCTATATTGAGAATAGACTAGAGGTAGGCAAGGGTGGAAGCTGGGAGACCTGGTCAGAAGCTTCTGTAATAATTCAGGTGAGAAAAGATGGTTGCTCAGTTGGTAGCAATACCAGTGGTGATACATGGCCAGAAATTGGCTAAATGTTTGCTGTTATATTGGTGGGGTGTGTTAGACAAAGAGAAGAATCTTTCTTTCTACTTTTCTCTATTGATAAATTCAAGTCATAGCTTTTATTTAATGTAGTATAAATAAGACTGTCTGCACCAGTCCTAAAGTTTCTCTTCCCAGTTTACTGAATATTTTAATTTACTTTGCAGGAAATCTGGGCTATTATAATTGAAATTAATGATGCAACACAAAGTGGAAAAGTGTCCTATCAATCATTTTATTAGTTTAGACCAAGAATTGGAAAATTTTGGCCCAAGGGCCAAATCAAGCTGATAGCCTGTTTTTGTGAATTAAGTTTTATTGGAACAGAGGCACACCCACTCATTTACATGTCTATGGCAGCTTTCCTAGCACAAAAGCAAGAGGCCCACAAAGCCTAAATATTTACTGTTTGGATTTTTTTTTTGAAAAAAGTTTGCTGAACCTTGGCTTAGACCTTTGTTTAAGAGTTAGGTCAGAATTTTCCTCTTATCTTTTTGCAACCACCCCAAGTGTTTAAGTATGAAGAGAAAATATAAAAGGGGACAGGAAATGACAGAAAACAAAAATAAGAGACAATAAAATGTAGTATTCAAATACTAGCACCAACTTACTTCTCTCCCTTATGTTTATCTATACCTATTTCTTTGCCACGGATATCCACTTCCCTCCGATACCTGTTGTGCTTTGTTTTGGGAAATAAGTACAGTTAACTGGCCTTATTTGGGAAAAGGTATGTTTTTCTCAACAGTGAAAATTTACTATAGGAATGAATCTTGTATATTAGAAACTAACTGTTGACTTTCACTGTTTTGATAGAAAATAAAAAATGAGTACCAGCATCATGAACATCAAACATTATGAAGAATTTTGTTTTCTTCCTATGAATTGTGTAATCCTGTGATGAAGTACAAATAAGTTAGATCTGCAATGTTGTTTGCTTTTATAGGTCTATAATGACAGATCTATACTACCTCAGTCAAACAGATGGAGCAGGTGATTGGCGGGAAAAAGAGGCCAAAGATCTGACAGAGCTGGTTCAGCGAAGAATAACCTATCTTCAGGTAAGAAGATTAGGTTATGAAATAAAGTTGAGCAAAAAAAGAAGAAATATAACAAAACTAAAATTAAGAGTTGCTATTAGGTTTTAGTCTTCTTATCCTTTGCTTTTTGGGTATTTACTCATTCATTTTACATACTTATTCAAAATAAGACACGATGGTGTGCCTTAAGTGGACCACAAAGATACAAAGATGGCTAAAACAAGGTCCCTGTCCTAACAGGGGCTACTTTTTAGACACACACACACACTCAGACTACAATGCAAAATAGAAAGTGCTACATTTTATATCAGAGATACAGATGAAATGCTCGTTGGAGGAAGAGTATGTCAGGGAAAGCTTTGTGGGAAAGGTATTACTTGAACTGAGCTATAAAAGGATAATTAGGTAGGATCTAGATATACAGAAGTTGAGGAGAATAGCATACTAGCTGGAACATCTGATGTGAGTAATGGTCCATAGCTAGAAAAGAGCAATATAGGAACCCAATGGAAACAGGATATTTTAGTTTGTCTGGAATTTTGTGGTGTGTGAAAAGGAAAGTTAGAAAAGCTGGAAAAGGTAGGTTTGGAGCTGGATTGCAGACGTCTTTATTCAGTCAGTGGTTGCTGAAAGATTGTATTTGCTACATAAACATCATTAAAACAACAAATAGGAAATATAAATCAAAGATAAGCCTCAAGTTCCAGATCCTTTGAAATTTATTCTTTTCATTTTTTTGTGTTATCTTCTAGTTCTTGTTAATATGCATACCCAATCTTATATATTTGTAAGAATAGGATTGATTTACTTAAAAAAATTTTTTTATGTTGAGATACATACAATAAAATGCACAAAATTTTGTGTATAGCTTGAATTTTGACATGTGTATTTACTCATAATTGTATATGAGTATTATACCCATAACCATCACCCTCATCCAAGATACCAAACTTTCTCACTAATTTTTTTCCTTTTTACCTATTTCATCCATCCCACCTCCTCATCACTCCCTGGCAACCACCAGTCTGTTCTCTGTGTTTAGGAGTCTATCTCAGTTTTGTTTGTTTTGTTTTTCAGATTCCACATATGTGAAATTATAGGGTATTTGTCTTTCACTGTCTGACTTATTTCACTTAGAATAATACCATCTATATCCATCCATATTGTTGCAAATGGCAAGATGTCATTCTTATTTATGGCTGAGTAATATTCCATTGCATATATGTATCACATCTTCTTTATACATTCATCCGTTGATGGACATTTGGTTTATTTCCATAGTTTGACTGTAGTAAATAATTCTATGATAAACATAGGAGTACATATATCTTTTCAGATCAGTGACTTTGTTTCTTCAGGTAAAATTCCATTAGTGGAATTGCTGGATCATATGGTCTATTTTTAGCTTTTTTGAGAAATCTCCATACTGCTTTCCATAGTGATTGCACCAACTTGCAATCCCACCAGCAATATATGATGATTCACTTTTCACCACATCCTTGCCAACACTTGTTATTTATTGTAGAATTGATTCACTTCTGAATTTTGTTTTTTTGCTTAATATACTGTCTGCCAGAGGGTTTCAGCCCTGGGCAAGTTCACTCTAGATTTGGTGAGACTGAATAAAAACAACAGAACGTTGGGGGTAAAAGGGTTTATACCAAGCTTTATTCTCACAGTGGCAGGTTGAGTGCTAGAATCATGTCTGCCTTTGGCAAGTCCACAATCTGTATCCGTCTCTGCCTCTGGCCAAAGCACTGGGCGGAGCTCTTTATATAGTAACATCAACAATAATGGCTCATTGCCAACAGGTGTGTAAGCATGTGCCTATGCAGTAGACCAGTTACATCATCAAGTAGAGTAGGGTCAGGTGAGGATCCTGCCCATAGGCACTTTGATTTTCCCTGCATAAACCATAAGCTTTTTTCTACTTTTGAGTCTGTGGATAAAATGAAAGTTCCTGTGGCCAGGATTCTCACCTGGTCCTGGTCGGCTAGCTTACTACACATGTGTGGGCAATATGTTGCTATTGACTCTATATGAAGAGCTGTGCCTAGTGCTCTGGACAACACGGTGGCATGGCTGCAAGGCTGCTAGGCTGCAGGAGAGCAGAGCAGAGGCTGGAGTGGTGGCAGCACCAAGGACAGAGGGCCAGAGGACGACTGTGCTGGCAGAGAGGCCCAGAGGCAGAGACCAGCTTGCTGCATTCAGACTCGCTCTGAGTAAACAGGATTTTAGTGGTAAACCTGCCCCCATGGAAATAAAGTTGGGTATAACCCTTTCACCCCAAGAATGTTTTACTGTCATTTCTTTGGTCACATTAAATCTACAGTGAACTTGCCTGGGGCTGAAACCCATTGGCAAGACAGAGGCACAACCTGCTTTTGAAAAGTTTTTACACATGAGTCATATGATGAGAGTGGTACTTTAATGATATTAATCTGAAAATAGTTTCTTTGTTAAACTGGATTAGTATTGGATGAGAGTAGAAGCAAAAAGATCATTTAGGACAAGAGGACCATACTGAGGGTGAGAAATACTGAGGTATGTGGTAGTTTGCATTGGAAGCAAAGAGACACATTTGGGGGAGGTTGGGAAGATAGAATTGATAGGCCTTTCCAAGTAGGTGAAAGACCTGAAATGACTGTGATACTGGGGGCATCATTAACTGACAAGGAACTTAAAGATAGAATAGTCTTTAGGGGAAAACATCAGATTAGTAACTTCAAAATGCTTGAAGTTGAACTGACCATGCCTATCCTTTTCTAATACTATTGATGGTATACTTTCTGTGTACAATCATTCTACTTCCCTTTTAAGATTAAGGTGTTTTATAAAAGCTAAATAACAGTATGTGACTTGATTCTGTATATTTTAAGTGCACTTTTTCCTACATTTAGATAGGAAAAAATAGAAAATCAGGTGTTTAAAGAGATCATTAAAAACAAAACTGATCTTGGCATGTTATCTTGGTCTCATACTCCCATGGCCATTCACCAGAGGTGTCTGCAGAATGAGAAACACTTGCTTCCTGTAGGGAAGATGTAATTATGTCCGATCAAGTGGAACCTCATTCAGTGAACTGTAAACAGCTGGTAGTGCAGAACGATCATCCTCATTTAAAATGGAAATAACTATGGTTTCTGAGTTTCTTCCATTTCCACATATTCATTAAACTTTCACATAACAAAAGTTATATTTAAACTATGATTTGGTCATATCAGCTCTCCACACTGGAACAAGTACCTGCCACCTGCTTTAGTTTCTTTTTTCCTCTTGGATTTTAAGCGGCCAAACGCTTCACCTATAGTGCAAGTTGATCTTTATGTGCTGATGTCTTGCCAATGGGTTTCACCCCGGACAAGTTCACTATGGATTCAATGAGACCAAAGAAATGACAGTGGAATGTTATTGGGGTGAAAGGGTTTATACCCAACTATTCCCACTGTGGCAGGTCAATCACTAGAATCCAATACACTCAGAGCAAGTCTGCATGCAGCAAGCCGGTCTCTGCCTCTGGGCCTCTCTACCCCTGCAGCCATCTCAGTCTCTGTCCTTGGCGCTGCCACCACTCCAGCCTCTGCTCTCCTGCAGCCATGCAGCTGTGCAGCAACCACGTCACCCAGAGCACTGGGTGGAGCTCTTTATATAGAGTCAATAACAATGTATTGCCCACACATGTGTAGTGAGCTAGCTGACCAGGGCCAGGTGAGAATCCTGGCTTAGAAAATGAGTATTATACTAAGAAATAAAGCTATGCAGGGTATAAAGAAAAAAATCTTCGACTTTCTTCTTTAACTGACATACATACAAAAAATGCACAAATCTGAGTCTACAGCTTGATGAATTTTGACATGTCTATACATGCATGTAACCATTACCCAGATCAAGATAGTAAACATTCTGATTTTTTCCCCTTCAGCTGTTTAGCTCACCCCCTCCCTTTCCTTGTGGCAACCACACTAGTCTCTTCTTCTCAGTGTTTATGAAAATCTTTGACCTTTGATAATTATATTCCGAACAAAAATAAGCAGTTAATGCAACTTACTAATGGAGATTTTAGAAGGTGCTCTTTGTTTGCCCATCAGCTAGCAGTTATATAAGAAATGGTCATTTGTATCTAAGTAGGAAATAATAGGGAAAAAATAAACTAAAAACAAATGTTTTTAATATTTTAAATAATCTATTTGGGAGATTCTAGTCATTTAAATACTTTATTTGTATTCCTGATAAATATAGACAATTTTTAAATTTACTTTCAATGATTGGTTTGGATAGTTGAAAACATTTTCAATTTTACTAGATTTTTATTCATACCAATGAAGTTTATAATCTGTTCTCATTATCACCAATCAGCAATTTTTTAAATTCTAAATTTTTTAAGGTACCATGCAAAACTTAGTATAAAGAAAACAACCTAAATTAAACCCCTGTCTTAATCCATAATAGGTTTCACTTTAAATCTAAGCCTTTCATTTTGCAACTCTCCAATCTTTTGAATTAAGCAAATATCATTATGTCTCATGAAAATCCTGCTTCACTTACAGTCATATGGTTAAGTTTGGTCTCAATTTTAGATTCCCATTAATTTATCCTGTGCCTTGGTTTTACCGAAGAAGTAATTTCACAAAAGATAATGGAAAATAAAAAGATACTTAGGGCAACTAGACTTCAGCGGGACAAAGTTCCATGTTTGTCTTAGTTAAAATTTTTTCCTCTTTAGAGTTGAAGCCTCATGGCATGGTATAAAAAAGACTAAACTGGCTAAAAGATTATAATAATCTGATTAAGAACAACCCAAGATATGCTCTTAGGCTCAAGTAGAATGGACCGACTAATTCTCTTAAGGTTTTAGTCTTTTATATATTTATCTAAGAAGTTCTTCATCCATGAACTGAATTTGTAATATCAGATTGTTTTAAATACCGTTTTGTGTTGGTCTTTACTCTTGTGCTGTAAAAATCATAACAAACTGAGAAAATGCTGTTGTTTATATTTATCTAGTTTCTGATACTGACTTAAGGTTCATTTTAAAAACTGCACGCTGCTGATAATTTCATTATGAGTACACATATTACCATAATGTAAGCCATTTTTCTAGACTTCTCAATGACAGAAGAGATTATCTTTTCATTATGGTTATTAAAATTAACTTTGTAGTTTCTAATCAGCTCATATTAAATTCTAATCAGCTCACATTCAACAAACACAATGAAAGAGATCTCAGTACCTAAGTTTCTTAACTTGTTTGGAACACTTGGTGTCGACATCTATTAGCAAGAGAACTGATAGTTAGGGGATGTGGCTTATGGTGAAAGGCATTTCCCAGTTTAACTTGAAATTATCTGGAAGTTTGATTTTTTATTTCTGCCTAGCCCCAAAGTTGACATTTTAAGCAAGATTGAGCCCATTGCAGCTAGAATCTAAATAAAGCATATAACAAGTAGCCATAGTAAAAGATTTTTTTGTTTGTTGTTTGGGCATTTTGTTTTGTTTGTTTATTTATTATTAGGACATTTTGACTAGGTCTTTTACTGAAAGATGGTTGGTTAATAATTTTCCTTTTTTTGATAGAAAACTGAAAGATGAGAAAATGGAAAAAACTATTTTACTTTTAAAGGAGGATAGATATTCACTTTTTTTTCCATTCAGAATAGCAGACTGGTTGGAGAAATATCAAATTTCTTTTTTCATGTATGGATCCCAGTGACTGGATGGTCTTTGGAATGGAAAGCAGCCAGGTCGCACTAGTGTTACTGGCTGAGATGCTGTTTTTCTCAGGATTTTGTCTTGGAGGTGATGAAGAATGAAGCCCACAGACAAGAGTGTGGAGTAACCAGCAAAGTTTAATAAAGGAGTGAAAGATAAGACTGGAGGGGCTCAAGATGGCGGCATGAGCAGGACGGCGGAAATCTCCTCCCAACACCATATATATTTTTGAAAATACAACAAATACAACTACTCCTAAAAGAGAGAACAGAAGATACAGTACAACAGCCAGGCTACATCTACATCTGCAAGAACTCAGCATCTCATGAGAAGGGTAAGAAACAAAGCCATGACCTGGCGGGACCGAGCACTCCCCCCACCCCAACTCACTGGCGGGAGGAAAAGAATCAGAGTGGGGAGGGAGTGAAAGCACAGGACTGCTAAAGAACCAGCCCTAGTAATCTGCACCGGGAGCACAGACACACATCACATGGTGTACTGGATATTAGAGAAATGGAAAAGTAAAATCCAAGACGGACACTGCAAGTGGGTCCCCACAGCTGGCTCCCCTGGGACAAAAGAAAAGCTGGCGCTTTAAAAGTCTTAAAGGGACAAGGCTTTAACAGATGGACAAAATCATCCCAGCACTCTCAGCCCAGCAGGCTGGGAATCTTAAGGAACTTCAGGCGCCCTTACTCCCTTAGTGGCAGTGCAGCTCCAAAGCACCTCACGGTGATAAGCAGCCTGCCATTCATTCCCCCCCACCAGCGCTGCAAGCAAACCGGCTGACCCACCACTGCTGCAGACCAGCCAGGGAGCAGCCCCGCCCACAGCAACCACACAGAGTCTTATCCCAGTGCCCAACTAACCGGGACAGACCCAGAGGCTGCCACCAGCATGCAGCTGCCTGGCTCAGGCAGAGGAAACTGGCAGAGGGCCTGGAAGGCACAAAGGGGTGCCGTTCTCACAGGAGAAGACACTCGGCACATCTGCAAACCCCACAATACCCTAGGCTATCCTGAGGGCTACCCTGCCCATGGGAGCTCGAGATTAACCCAGAGACTACTCCCTGTGTGCAGGTAACTGGAAAGGGAGAAGGGCAAGGTGACCAGCAAACAGGAAGGGACTTTGTTCTCTCAGCTAACACATACGCCACCTGAAATTCTACCAACCAACTTCTCAGATCACAAAGGTATAAAACTAGAAATAAATTGTACAAAGAAAACAAAAAGGTTCACAAACACATGGAGGCTTAACAACATGCTCCTACATAATCAATGGATCAATGACCAAATTAAAACAGAGATCAAGCAATATATGGAGACAAATGACAACAACAGCACAAAGCCCCAACTTCTGTGGGACACAGCGAAGGCAGTTCTATGAAGAAAGTATATAGCAATTCAGGTCTATTTAAAGAAGGAAGAACAATCCCAAATGAATAGTCTAAAATCACAATTATTGAAACTGGAAAAAGAAGAACAAATGAGGCCCAAAGTCAGCAGAAGGAGGGACATAATAAAGATCAGAGAAGAAATAAATAAAATTGAGATGAATAAAACAATAGAAAATATCAGTGAAACCAAGAACTGGTTCTTTGAGAAAATAAACAAAATAGATAAACCCCTAGCGAGACTTATTAAGAGAAAAAGAGAATCTACACACATAAACAGAATCAGAAATGAGAAAGGAAAAATCATAATGCACACCACAGAAATACAAAGAATTATTTGAGAATACTATGAAAAATTATATGCTAACAAACTGGATAATCTAGAAGAAATGGACAACTTTCTAGAAAAATACAACCTTCCAAGACTGACCAAGGAAGAAATAGAAAATCTAAACAGACCAATTACCAGCCATAAAATGGAATCGGTAATCAAAAACTACCCAAGAACAAAACCCGCAGGACAGGTGAATTCACCACTGAATTTTATCAGACATATAGAGAAGACATAATACCCATTCTCCTTAAAGCTTTCCAAAAAACAGAAGAGGAGAGAGTACTTCCAAACTCATTCTATGGAGCCAGCATCACTCTAATACCAAAACCAGGCAAAGACACGACAAAAGAGGAAAATTACACACCAAAATCCCTGATGAACATAGATGCAAAAATACTCAACAAAATATTAGCAAACTGAATTCAAAAATACATCAAGAGGATCATACACCATGATCAAGTGGGATTCATCCCAGGGATGCAAGGATGGTACAACACTCGAAAATACATCAACTCATCCACCACATCAACAAAAAGAAGAACAAAAACCATCATCTCCATAGATGCTGAAAAAGCATTCAACAAAATTCAACATTCATTCATGATAAAAACTCTCAACAAAATGGGTATAGAAGGCAAGTACCTCAACATAATAAAGGCCATATATGACAAACCCACAGCCAACATTATACTTAACACGAGAAGCTGAAAGCTTTTCACCTAAGATCGGGAACAAGACAGGGATGTCCACTCTCCCCACTTTTATTCAACATAGTACTGGAGGTCCTAGCCATGGCAATCAGACAACACAAAGAAATAAAAGGCATCCAGATTGGTAAAGAAGTCAGACTGTCACTATTTGCAGATGACATGATGTTGTACATAAAAAAACCCTTAAGAGTCCACTCCAAAACTACTAGAACAAATATCTGAATTCAGCAAAGTTGCAGGATACAAAATTAACACACAGAAATCTGTTGCTTTCCTATACACTAACGATGAACTAACAGAAAGAGAAATCAGAAAAACAGTTCCATTCACAATTGCATCAAAAAGAATAAAATACCTAGGAATAAACCTAACGAAGGAAGTGAAAGACCTGTACTCTGAAAACTACAAGACACTCCTAAGAGAAATTAAAGAGGACACTAACAAAGGGAAATGCATCCCATGCTCTTGGCTAGGAAGAATAAATATTGTCAAAATGGCTATACTACCTAATGCAATCTACAGATTCAACGCAATCTCTATCAAACCACCAACAGCTTTCTTCAATGAACTGGAACTAATAATTCTAAAATTCATATGGAACCACAAAAGACCCCGAATAGCCAAAGCAATCCTGAGAAGGAGGAATCAAACAGGGGGAATTACCCTCCCTGACTTCAAGCTCTACTACAAAGCCATAGTAATCAAGACAATTTGGTATTGGCACAAAAACAGACCCACAGACCAGTGGAACAGAATAGAAAATCCAAACATTAACCCAAACATTTACAGCCAATTAACATTTGATAAAGGAGCCTTGGATATACAATGGGGAGATGACAGCCTCTTCAGCAGCTGGTGTTGGAAAAACTTGACAGCTACATGTAAGAGAATGAAACTAGACTACTGTCTAACCCCATATACAAAGGTAAACTCAAGGTGGATTAAAGACCTGAATGTAAGTCATGAAACCATAAAGCTCTTGAAAAAAAACATAGGCAAAAATCTCTTGGACATAAACATGAGCAACTTCTTCATGAACACATCTCCCTGGGCAAGGGAAACAAACACAAAAATGAACAATTGGGACTATGTCAAGCTGAAAAACTTCTGTACAGCAAAGGATACCATCAATAGAACAAAAAGGCATCCTGAAGTATGGGAGAATATATTCATAAATGACATATCTGATAAAGGGTTGACATCCAAAATATATAAAGAGCTCACACACCTCAAACAAAAAGCAAATAAGTCAATTAAAAAATGGGCCAAGGATTTGAACAGACACTTCTCCAAAGAAGAAATTCAGATGGCCAACAGGCACATGAAAAGATGCTCCACATTGCTAATTATGAGAGAAATGCAAATTAAAACCACAATGAGTTATCACCTCACACCAGTAAGAATGGCCGACATCCAAAACACAAACAACAACATCCATGCAACAACATGAATGGGGCTAGAGGGTATTATGCTCAGTGAAGTAAGCCTGGTGGAAAAAGACAAGTATCAAATGATTTCACTCATCTGTGGAGTATAAGAACAAAGAAAAAACTGAAGGAACAAAACAGCAGCAGACTCACAGAACCCAAGAATGGACTAACAGTTACCAAAGGGAAAGGGACTGGGGAGGATAGGTGGGAAGGGAGGGATAAGAGGAAATAAGGGGGCATTACTATTAGCCGACATAATGGGGGAGAAGAGGGAGGGCTGTACAACACAGAGAAGACAAGTAGTGATTCTATAGTACCTTACTATGCTGATGGACAGTGACTGTAATGGGGTATGTGGTGGGGACTTGATGATGGGGGGAGTCTGGTAAACATAATGTTGCTCATGTAATTGTAGATTAATGATACCAAAATAAAAAAAAATTTTTTTAAGTGAAAGAAGAAAGAAAAGCTCCTGCCTAATGGGAGGGGGCCCAAGGGAGGACACTGTTATAGCTGCAGTGTGTAGGGTTTATTAGCACAAAAGCAAGAGTAAACCATGCAAGTGGCTGGGAGTTGTTGCTACGGCCTATTACTATGGCTGAGCTAGGATCAAAGGAAAAGAAAATCTCCCTTTTTTCTCAGGCTGATTTTCCCAGCTGTCCAGAATGAGGCTTCTTATTTACTGTGAAGCCTTGATCCTAGTTCTCTTCTGGCTGCGTCTTACCAGCACTTTGAGTTCTATCTGCCTCTGATTAACAACTGCCTCACTAGGAATACATTATTGACACTATTAAGCATATATTTCAGATTGTGGAGAAACCTTCCACTCCAACAGAGGTACGTCTGACCCCACTTTTCTTGAACAGCTTAAATTATTTAAAATAGATTTAAGGCCAGAATATAACTATAAACTTCATTTGTCTGCTAGTGTACTGACAATGAGCTCAAACCAATCATCAGGTGTTCTCAGTGTTGTGAAGTGTGTTCTACCAAGTGATTCAGACAACAGTTGATTTCTTCCCAGTAGGATGAGAACCAAAATAAAGCCAGAGGTAGTAATAAGTGTAACTCATTATTAGGAAAAGTCATTAGCTTTGCTGTATCAAATAATTATTACATATTTAAAACTGAGTCAGGAAGAAATCTAAAGGACCTTCCTGTTTGAAAGACATTATTAGTTTGAGATGAGATCAGATAGGGAATAGTGGACAGTTTCTCAGAACTAGACCTAAGGGTATTCTGAGAAAGAGAATATGTTTGCCAAGATCAAAATAAAATCTCAGTTGATGAAGAAAGAACAAGATGTGGTAAGTACAGTATGTTGGCAAGGGTAGCTTTCATGAAATGAAAAAGGGGATTGCTGTACTAGAAGTTGACTAAGGGCAAAGGTGGTAATCAGAAGTAAAAAATGAAAAGCATTATTAAAAACTATGTTATCTTGAATTCTTTATTGATTGTACAGAATCCTTACATGTGGGAACATGGGTCTGACTGAATAGTTTGTTTGTTAATTTATTTAATAAGTATTTATTTGGATGTACTCGATGTCCAGGGCACTTGGTATATTGCTAGGGATACAGTGGTGAACCAAACAGCTATGGTTCTGTATCTGCCCTCAGGAAGCATAAAGCATAGTTAACATCCTCAGAGTATCTCTGAATGAATTATCGTCAAACACACACACACACATTTTTTAAAATCCCTACAATGTTTTGTTATGATGTTTATTTTTCTGACTATTTGGATCTTTTACTAATTCCTCTATCTCTACCCTATTACATTAATTTTCCCTATAGGCAGGCACCTTTATCACTCCTTTTAAGAAAGATTTTATTATGGAAAACTTCAACATATGTATGTGAGACACCACTGAACCCCTGTGTACCCATTACACAGCTTTAACAGTTATTGATTCATGGTCAGTTTTGTTGCATCTATACTGCCAAAATTCCTCAGGATGCCACCATCTCTAGAATCATTTTGAAGTAAAATCTCCTACATTTTATCATTTAATTTGTAAATATTTCAGAATGACCTTCTAAAAGAGAGATTCTTCTTCAAAACATAAACTGCATACTATTATCACACCCAAGCATATAAGAATAGTTCTTTAATATCATCAAATAATCAGTCATTGATCAAATTTTCCTGATAAAAACTGATTATTTGCAGAGGGATTCAGAGAAGATAGCAGAGTAGGAAGCACTAGGACTCCATCTCCCCACCTAGACAACAGTTACACTTGCAGAAACTGATATAGCTATTTTGGAACTGTTGAAGGCTTGTAACTTCTAGGGGAACACTTGGGCCATAAATTGAAGTTAATTTTGGTCAATTTCAGCTCTGGACCCAGTAGAAGTCATCTATTTCCCACCCCCAGCTGCATGGGAGGCAGCTGTGCACCTGTTCCGGGAATGTAAGAATCCTTACTGAAATTGATCATTGTAAAAGTAATATGTCAAATCAACAAAATAAAATAACACATGATCATCTCAATTGATGCAGAAAAAGCAATTGACAAAATTCAGCATGCATCAAAAAGGAAAAGAGGAAACTACCTTAACATAATAAACGCCTGATTTTTGTATATTAATCTTCTATCCTGCAACTTTGCTAAACTCACATATTAGTATTAGTAACTTTTTGTAGATTCCGTCAGATTTTCTACATAGGTTACCATGTCATATGCAAATAAGCACTTTCGTTTCTTCATTTCTAATCTGGATGCCATTTTGCAGTAGTCTCTTAGTAGTCATTCACCTTAATTAAATAGTATAATTTACTACTAGCATGGTGTACAGTAAACCATGAATTTAGTTCCTTCTTTTAAGTTTCTCATCAACATCTGATCTGGGATTTAGGTTTTCTTAGCAAGAGTTTTAAAAAAATTTGAGATGACTCATGGTTATGGAGGAACTTTTAAAATTCCTAGCATTGCACTCAGCACTACTCCATCAGCATTTTGTCATTTTTTTACATTTATATGTTTCTTAATGTTCATATCCTCTTATCAGTAATGAAGTCTTTTAAAACATCATTCCTTATTAAAGATAAATAAGTGAATGCATATGAGATTATTAACATCTATTACCTAGAAATAAAATGAGCAACTGATGGCATTCTAGATGCTGCTCGCTAGAGCAATTTTATCTTTGAGAATAGCAACACATAATAAAGATTTTTATCTTTTTTACTTCTTTTTTACTTCCTGGAATATACTTAAATTTGACTCTGTTTAACTTAGGTATATCAGCCCAGCATCTACTTGTTTTGAAAAGTATTCCATTTCTTCAGTAGTTTTCTAATTCTAAGAAATATGTCTCCCCTGACTCCCACAAGAAACTGCAAATTCCACTATGTTTGACTGTGCTCTAGGTCACAATATACACAATATAGTTATAGAAACAATTTTTCAGATCTTAAAGCAGGTCTGGTTTCCACATAGGAATAGTATTAAAAAGGGATTTTGACCTTGGCTACCAAGCCCCAGGTCAGATGATTCATCCTCCAGAATCTCAGTGTCAATTCCAGTGAGGCAAGAATTAGGGAGTAGCAGGCTCCCATAAAGGGAAAATAGAGATTACTGACCAAGAGTCCATTCAGATTTGTGGGATGAACTTGAAGCCTATATAGTTTGGGGCACTTTCTTTTATGAAAAAGCATACACATTTAAATATTTAAATATTTACAGTTAATTCTTATTATTTGTGTCACTTTTGTTCCATAAAGCCACTGTGAACACTGAATTAGTGAATACCGAACCATTGCTCCTAGGTTCCTGTGAGTCTCTAATCACAACATTTTCAGCATCTGATTAATATATAACTTAGTTTTGTATTTCTGTTTAAAAACACTTTATATAATATGTATTATTTATTCATTAACATTGAACTCATACCTGACAGCACTATAACTCATACTTGAATGAAGCTTATCTAACATTTTCTCTGTAAGGCACATCACAGCTTTCTTGTGCTTAGGAACACTAGACAGTACTTCAGCACCACACTTGGGGCCATTTTAAACAATGAAACTGCCAACAAATGCACAGAAATGTAAAAAACTGAGCAATAAATAGACTGCAAAAAGGACACTTATTCCCAGTATAATGGTTGAAACCAGAGGAAAAGTGCCACCTTGTTTGACCTCAGCTGAGAACTGTGCTTTAGGCAGCTCACATTTTTTACTGTATTGCACATGTCCACAAGTGATTCTGAAATCATCTAGAATATTGATTTTGAGGTTTCAAACAAATTTTAGCTAGTAGGCAAATTTGCAAATATGGCATATGCAAATAGTGAGGATCAACTATTAATAATAAGAAAGAAATCCCAACAAATTACAAATTTTGTGAAGTTGACAAATACTACAAACACAAAAATCTCCAGCAAAATAAACATTTTTATTAACTATCTGATATTCTTTATAATAGTTTTCTCCACATTTCTTAGCTGCATACTCTTTGATTATCATTTATAATATTTTCTGTAAAGTGAATTGACAATGATTTTATAATATTTCTTAAAAAGAGAATGGAAAATTGAACCAGATTTTTCTCTAGCACGTTTAATCAAAAAAGCTTTTTAAAAATTAATAGTTGTGATGCATAAATTTTCCAACTTCATATTACAGACATACCTCATGTTTGATGTACTGCTATAAGCTTGTGCCTTACAGACAAAGGAATTCATATAAATTTTATTTCACATAATTCTCATCAAAAAAGGAAAAAACGCTGTGTACAATTGTTTGTGCTATGCTTTTAATTGTACACTTTTTGATGATATTAATGACAAAGAGAGCTTCTTTGTTGATGAAGCATCATTGAGAACTACGTCCACATCTTTTATATTTCCTGTGCTGGGACACATTTACATCACAGTACAGCATCTTGCTCTATTTATGTCATAAAAATATCTTGTGTGTAGAAACAACCATAAACCACAAATATGTCTCTCTAAGTCTAAGCTAAATGAATCCTCAGGTTAATTTTCCCATAACAGGATGTCAGAAATACTGAAGGCTACTTTACTGCCACCTGGACAGTGACACCAACACCAGAGAAGCAAGATGGGAGGGAATTCCAAATGGAAAGAGACTGCTATCTTAACTCATTATGGTCAAATTTTTCATAAATGTATGACCAGGTGAATATATTACACAGGGTCTCCTCCCAGGGCCTTTAAAGGGACTTGGGCAAATAAGGGTCCCTTCAGCTTATGTTTCAGTGAATCCATTTTACCCTGAAGGAAGCCCTTCTCAATGAACTTGGAAGGAAATTCTTCAGGGGTTCTCAGTCCTGCTTCAAAGACATGAGCTTTAGTAGAAACCTGAAATAGAGAAAGACATATTGCAAAATGGATGAAAAGTAATAGATGCTGACCATTTAAGATTCAGTGGGTTCTGTCTTAGGTACACAGATGTAACAAAGAAAGACCAGGTTGGCTCCAATTAAAAATTTGCTTTAATCTGATGGTAGAGCACAGCTTTCTATTAAAGAGTGCTAACCTCTCACTAGAACTTGGCACTCTCTATCACTTCCTAGAGTGTGCAGCACTTCTTCAAACTGACCAGACTACAACTGATTATTAACTGTTCACTGACTGCCCACAACCTTTGTGTAAGAGCTATGCTCTCGGTGTGAGTCCTGGTTACCGTATACTATAACCAAGTGGGCTTTCCAATGATTTTTTTGTGTCTGTTCAGTGAGCTTCATTAACCCCCTTTTTCCTGCCCCCTGCCCCTAATTACTTATTACTAAGACAAAATACTGACTAAGAATCTAAGATCAAATAAGTCATAGGTATGGCTCAGTGGTAAATTATAAAACCATGCAACTAAATGTCTGTGCAATCAACAATTAAAACATTACAGATACACCCTGACCCTAGAAAATGGGCATGATAGTTATCACACATTCCTTATAGTACTATAGTAACCTTTCTAAAAAGTTCTTGGATGTTTTTATGGAATATGACTATTTAAACAAAAAAACACCCATTGTGATAAATCTTTAAAAGGGGGTGGTGTATGTGACTTGCCCAGCTCATATCACTTCAAAATACATCTGAGAAAGGTTTATATTGACTCTTCTGTCTGTATGGAAACTTAAGGCCTTCACATTATTATACTGGTTTTATACTGAGCTCAAGGCTTAGTTCAATCATTTTGAAAAGATGATGAAACATCAAAATATCTCAAGGTCTCGTTAAAGTCCTTTAGTTGGGAATGTAAAAAGAAACAGATTTTCTTATTCTTCTGGTACATTAAAGGAAGTTGTGAGGATGAATGTTTATAAGCTGCCATTTCTAAGCACTTTCTGTAATGCTAGGTATTACACAAACTAACACCTACAAAGCAGGTGTTGTTATATTCAATATGCAGGAGAACAAATTGAGATTTAGGGAGGTTTGTATAATTGTGTAGTAAATGGCAGATGGAAAAGGAAGAATCTTAACTCCAATCCTTTATATTTACCATTAACAAGTAGTTTGAGTGGCCAGTACTTTTGATTTGTGTTCCTAGTGCTTTGTTGAAGCTGACTAACTGGGTATAAGCTTTAGGGCTGCTTTTAATATTGGCTGGTGAAGCCATATTCTCTTTGGCATCTACCCATCACTTGCAACATGGGACTTTGCTGCAAAAACCTTAAGCAATTAGATTGATTTCTCTTGTTCCTAGTTAACGGAGGAAAGTAAAGTACAGGCACACCTTGGAGATATTGCAGGCTGGGTTCCAGACCACTGCAATAAAATGAATATCACAATACAAGAGTCACATGAATTTGATGCTTTTTCCAGAGCACATAAAGGTTATGTTTATACTATACTGTAGTCTATTAAGTGTGCAATATGCAGTAGCATTGTCTAGAAAAAAATGTACATACGTGAATTAAAAACTACATTATTCATTAAACAGGCTAACCATCATCTGAGTCATAATCACTAATCACAGATCACCATAACAAATAATAATAATTAAAAAGTTTGAAATATCGCAAGAATTACCAAAATGTAACACAGAGACACAAAGTGAGCAAAGACTGTTAGAAAAATGGTGCTGATAGACTTGCTTAATGGAGGGTTGCCACAAACCTTTAATTTGTAAGAAACACAATGACCTGTGAAGTGCAATAAAGCAAAGTGCAGTAATGTAAAGTGCAATAAATGAGGTATGCCTTGTAAGTTAACTAGCTAGATGAGAAGAATCATAAAATGTGAAGTTTCTAGAAGTGGGTTCTACCTATATATATATACATTTTCTACTTCTTAAGATGGTTTCTTCTTCATTGTCATTATAACAGATTATCAACTGTAAAAACACACAGAAGATTTTCTTGTTTTGTTTTTGCAGAAGTCAGTAGAGAATATAAACTTTTTTTTCAGGAATGGAGAAATTTGAAAAAAATAGATTAGTAATATGGAAATCCTATAAAAATGTGTTCAAATCATTATGTTTGTCTTTAATTATTACAGTAGTTGTGGGAAGTGATTTTCTTTCTCTGGATTATAAAAAGTTTAGCTTTATGATGATAGAATGTATAATTATGTGCTAAGTAGATTAAACTCAGATAGAGGTGAGAATAGAAAGTCTGAGTTTTTATGGAAGAAATGCTAAACATATCCTGACTTATCCATACCTCTATTGTAGATCTTTCATTCCAACTGTTTAAAAATGAGTATCAGTTGTTCCCTTCCAGTTTTCCATTCTGTTCCATACATAGGAGAGGTATCCTTCAAGATTCCAAGTATATTTATGGACTAGGTAAATGTCAGAAAGATGAATTAAGATTTTAGCAGCTGAGATATTAGGAAAATACTGCTACTAGTATTAACTAGAAAGTAATGTGGGCATTGGAGAATCCTTTAGTTCTCCTCTGGAGAACTAAATTTATGTGGCTTATTAATGGTAAAAGGTCTCAGAACTTTTATCAACACAGAATTCAAAACAGAACAACACATAGGTTCCTGTATCCTCAGGGAGCATGTATTCCTATTCATCTTGTCTGATGTTGCTTTTACTTTTGCCAGCCTGGTTTTACAGATTTTATTGGCCTAGACCAGAGGTTAACAAACTACCACCTTCAAGCCAAATTCATCCCAGCTGTTTTTGTAAATAAAGTTTAATTGGAACATAGCCATGCACATTTGTTTATATATTGTCTGTGACTGCTTTCAGGCTATAATGGCAAAGTTCAATCATTTTAACAGAGAATATATGTCCTGCAAAGCCAGAGATATTTAGTGTCTGGTCCTTTACAGGAAAAGTTTGCCAACCCTGGCTTAGACAGTAATGGAAATAATTCTTTAATATTTTTGCCTTTATTTTCCTTTGCTTTCTCCTTCTGTTCCTTTAGCTCTATATGAGTTCTTGTCTGTGTCTAAGATGTCAGCTTGCTGGGCATATGACTCTCTGCCTTGTGCTTAAGTTCCCACCCTAAACAATTTTTTCCATTTATGAGGTGAAGAATTTTTACTGATTAAATCCTGGGACTAGATAAGAAGCATATGTAAAGACTCAGGAATGTACTCTTTGCTCCATCAGACTTTGGCCACTGTTTGCTTGCTTTAGATCATTAGTAAGAGCATAGTGATTTTCTTAAAATATAATAAGGAATAATGTTAATGATGGTGAAGCTTTCAAATGTAAACTGATACCTGCTTAAATATTAGGAACAAATCTAATTTATTCTGAATAATACCAGGTTCTATGAGAGGGGGTTTGAAGCATCTGTGCTAATGAAATCAATTTTCATTTTACTTATTTGTCTTTGATTTCTTGTATGTTGGAGGTAGGGAGGGAATGAGGGTTAGTAACAATTTTCTTGTAGTTTATAATTTTCTTCTCTTTTACTCTAAAATAGTTTTCAGGTATATTTGGGCTATTGTTGTCATTGCTATTACCAGAGATTCTAATAGCCAGAAAGATTGATGCAGACAGAAAATGAAGCATATAGAGATCTCAATATAGAGAGGTAGGGAGTCAGACTATATCTGAACTGATAAGAGACAGGTCATTATTTTACCATTGCTTATTAACTATTTTCTCTCAAGTATTACAGTTCTTGCCCATAACTATCGTACCTTCTTTCCCTTCTCTGTTTATTGGCATAAACACAAAATATATTACCTATAAAAACCCAACATTTTTATGTATGCACACACCATCATTTCTTATACCAAGTTTAAGCATATCAGAGGCTGTCCAGGATTGTTGGAAGAATTCTAGTTAACATTCTGCCAGTAAAATAGCCCTGTAGCTGTGGACATTTCTCTTGCTCAGATCTACTTGAGGTTGGTGGTTTTTTGTTTGCCGTTTTGGAGATGTTCTTCGTTTGTTTATTTGTTTTATTTTGAATTTTGGTCTGAGTCTTCTTCCCCTGGAATCATTATAGTGTCTGGACTTTGCTGAGTTTCTAAGTGTCAGGGCTATTAGAGTAGATCACATCTTGAAGCTGCAAGTATCATCAGAAATAAAGAGTAGGGTTGTTAAAATATGCTATGTGAGAGGGGTGATTATGTTTTAAGAGTTAGGGGCAGGATGTATGTATGTATGTGTGGCTTTGCAACCAAAAGACCTAGTGCCGTGCTTTTTGTATGTGTATAATGGATTGAAAAGGAAATAAAGCTGAACCCTAAGAGAAAGGTTTTAGATATAAGAAGCCCTTCCTGTGTTTAAAGCCTACATCCCATAGGGGCTTTAAATAATTTCTTAAAGTGTTCACTACTAAAGTTCCTTTCTTCAAACAAATATTATGTTTTCATTTTGCAGAAGAAGATCATATTATTCTTAAGATTAAAATTGTTGAAAAAAAGTTGGTTTACCAGTTTTAAAAGGAACTTATATGAACAAATGCCTCTAGAAACACAAAGTCATTAGTCTGCCAATAAATAAGTAGCATATAGCTGTGAGTTAAATGTGCATTAAATGTTTGAGAATATGTTGGGCTTAAAATATAGGCTTCTGTTTCTGGATAAGATACAGTGAATACATTATACCCTGTTGTTCCCGCTAATTACAACAACAAAAATCCTGTTCAAAGTGAATTTCTTTTTGTTTGCTTGCTTGTTTTGCCTCCTGTGTATCCCAGTTGGGGATGCTGGAGAAGCCTCAAACCTAGGAATACTGGTGAATGGAGCTGGAAAAAAAAATCCGTTTTGATGATATTTATCCTGTTCCGGGCAAACAGTATGAAAAAGTTGCCCCCTGCCCTCCTCAGGCGCCATAGCTGTGGAAACTGAGCACACCTCTCCACCATACCCTCCCTGTGGTAATGAAGGCAGCCCTACTTCTCCCAACTGGTGTTACCACTGCAGAGACTTTGGACACAGTCCCATCCACCATTACCATGCTTCAGGAATGAGGTGGTTCCTATTCCCTTCCCAGCTGTAGTGGAAGGACAGTTTTGAAGAGGAAGGAGAAAAAGGGATTTTTAAAACCTATATTTGAAATCCTAGGTAGACCTCTGACATCCAACGCATGAAACTCACCAGAATCAATGCAGAAAAATGTTTGAGAGCTGTCTGGTGTGAATCACACCCAGGCTTCTGACGTGCCTCTGGGTAGCCCACAAGTGGGGCAGAACAAAATAACACTGAAAGGCTTTAACAACTAAATTGTCATTTGAGCCATAGCCTGTAAAAGTGAGCTAGAAATCTAAAGTTTGACTGCCTACTGAAATAGAAAATTTAAGAAGAAAGCAGAGTCTTATAATATTCACCATGCACCAAGAACCAGGAAAGTCTTAATTCAGATGACAAAAGATAATGAGCAGACAGCACACTGTGATGACACAGATGTTAGAATTACCTCACAAGGATTTTAAAGAAGCTATAATAATAAAAATGCTCCAGTAAGCAATTACTTGAAACAAATGAAAGAATAGGAAGTCTCAGCAAAGAAATAGAAGATATAAAGAAAAACAAAATGGAAATTTTAGACTTGAAAAAATACAATAACCCAAGTAAAAAACTGGCTCATAATAGAATAGCTGTAACAAAAGGCAGAATTAGTGCACTTGCAGGTGGACCAATAGACATTATCTAACTTGACAAAAGAATGAAGATTGGGGGAAAGAAAAAAAAGGTAAACAGAACCTTAGGGAACCATGGGGCAATAACAAAAAAATTCTTATGTTTGTATTTTTGGAGTCCCAGAAGGAGAGAAGTAGGAGTAAAGAATTGAAGAAGTGACCAAAAACTTCCTGAATTTGGCAAACCAACATGTTGAAGTGGAGTAAACTCCTAACAAGAAAAACCCAAAATAATCCACTCCCAGACACTTTAGAAATACTTTGCTGAAAACTAAGACAAAGAAAAAAATTCTTCAGAGCAGCCAGAGAGAAGCATTACCTACTGAGAAACAATTTGAATGACATTGGATTTCTCAGTCAGAAGACAGAGATCAGAAAGAAGTAGTGAGATGTTTTTAAAGTGCTAAAAGAAAAGAACTGTCAACCAAGACTTCTTCGTCTAGTGAAAAAATATAATGAGGTGAAATAAAGACATTTTCATATGAAGGGAAACTTTCATAGAGAATTCATTGCCAGTAGACCTGCTCTAAAAAAGGAAATTCTTCAGACAGAAAGAAAATGATGACAAGGAAACTTGGAATGTTAGGAACGAAGACACTGTAAATGAAAGAGTGGATACAGGGTAATTTAATAGTTTTTTCTTAAGTTTTAAAAATGTTTGATGGTGGACAGCAGAATTTATAACATTGCCTGATATAGTTTTCAATGTTATAAAGGTAATTTTAAGAGAACTGTATGATAAAAGGGGAGAGTAAGAGTAAAGGGACCTAAGTGTTAGTAAGGTTTCTATATTCCACTTAAAGTAGTAAAATGTTGATATGAATAGACTGTAACAAATTATATATATATATAAAATCCCTAGAACAGCCATTAAAAATACTCCATGAAGGGATATACTTAAAAAATACTATAGATGAATCAAAATTGAATACTAAATGATATTCAAGTTACACACAAGAGAGTGGGAATGGGTTTTGGATTTTTTGTCAAATGCTTTTTCTTGATTAATTTGTATGATCATGTGATTTTTCTTCTTTAAACTGTTAATATGGTAGATTACATTAAATGACTTTTGAGTACTTAAACAACTTTGCATTCCTGGAATAAATCCTACATATACATTATATCATAATATATATTTTTTCCATATTAAATACTTATCATATACCATATATACGTGATGCCGGGGTTCTTGTTCACAAAGCCGAAGAATGAGCTTCATAAACACCCAAGGTAGGAGAGCAAGGTACAGGCTTTTATTTAGAAATAAAGTGAAAGGACAGAGCTCCCGGCTTACGCCAGGAGGGGACAAGAGAGTCCGGTGTGGTGTGTTGTCTAGGGGGTTTTATAGGCAAAATGAGGATTTTTCAAGAACATGAAAAAAAGGTTTAGGGGTGTAGACCTGCCACGTGTGTCTGAACACCCCGAATTAACTTAACACAAGGAATTCTGCCCCCCAGATTTCTCTCCGGAACACCTGCGTCCTGGTCTAGGAGCATATCAAAAGGCAGCTTGCCCAGCCCCCAAGGTGGGCTGAGGTATTGTTTGTTTGCTAAAGAGTAAGTTAAGAATTCTGCTTCCCAAACTTCCTGGGTGTTAAAATGCAATCTTATCTTTAAGATGGAATCATCCCTCCCTTTCACTATGTTGTTTACAGCTGGGTCTGCATGCTAAATTAGTTGCCCAGTTTGTCCTGGGCCTTTTAGCATGCTAAAGTGAATCTTACAAATGGTTAGTATAATAACAACATGGGGTACTTTTCTTTATCTGGGGAACAACAACTGATCTTACTGAAGAATGACCCTAGAGCTTAATGTTTAACACACAGTTTTGGTAGCGGGTTTCCTTGCATGTAGTTACATTGCTCTGACTGCAAATATTCTGCCTTGCATTTTCCAGAGGCCCTCCCCCTACTCTGACTACACCCACAGTCCCTGTCTCATATGTATATATGATAAAATATGTTGATATAATGATAAAATATACTGCTAAAAAGATAATATATTGACATAATAAATGTTGACAGAATCCAACACCCATTCATGATAAGGAAAATTAAAGACAGACTAGGAATAGAAGGGACATTCTTCAATCTGATAAAAATCATTTACAAACAACCTATAGGTAACCTCACATTTAAAGGTAAAAGACTAAGTGCTTTTCCCCTAAATATTGGAAATGAGGAAGGGATATCTGCCCTTACCACTCCTATTCGCCATGGTAATGTAAGTTCTATGCAGTGCTAAATAAGGCAAGACAAAGAAATAAATGACCTACATGCTAGAAAGAAAGAAAATTGTCCCTATTTACAGATGACATGATTGTCCTTGTAGAAGAACCCCAGTCATCTACTAACCAACAACTACCACCACATAACACACAATAAAACTCCCAGAACAAGTAAGTGAATATAACAAAGTCAGTACATGATCAGTCCACAAAAATTAATCATATTTCTATGTTCTAGCAAGACATAAAACTATTTAACAATTGCTCCAAAAAATGAAAATGAAATACTTAGGTAGAGATACTTACAAAATGCTGGTGAAAGAAATCAAAGGTCTAAATGAATGAATGGACATAAGTGCTCATGAGTTGGAAGACTCAACATAGAAAAGATGTCAATTCTTCACAAATTGATCCATAGGCTTACTGTAATTCCTATCAAAAATCCCAGGAAGTCTTTTTTTCTTTTAATATATATAGACAAATAGATTCCAAAATTATATAGAAAGGAAAAGGAACTAAAATAGCTAAGGCAATTTTGAAGAAGAATAAAGTTGGAGTAATCATACTTTTCAGTTTTAGAACTTAAAATTGTAGCTACAATAATCATGATAATGTATGGTATTGGAGGAGGGGTAGACACATAGGTGAATAGAACAGATTAGAGTACAAAAGAGACCCACAGAGGTATGTTAACTTGTTTTTTCCCATTGTGGTAAAATTTACAGAACATAAAATTAACCATCTTTAATGTAAACAATTCAGTGGTACTTAGTTCATTCACAGGATTGTACCATCTCCATCAAGTTCCACAACATTTTATTAGCTCAAAAGAAAACCCCATGTATGTTAAGCAGTTGTCTCCTTTCCGCCATTCTCCATTGCTCCATTTCCCCTTCCTCCAGCTCTTGGACACCACCAATCTGCATTCTCTGTGGATTTACCTATTCTGAATATTGCATATAAATGGAATCATACAACGTATGACCTCTTCTGTCTGATTTCTTTCACTTAGCATAATGCTTTTTGAGTTTTATCCATGTTGAAGCATGTATTAGAACTTCTTTCCCTTTTATGGCTGAATAATATTCCAGTGTATGTGTATATACCAAAATTTGTTCATACATCCACTTTTTGATGGACATTTGTGCTGTTTCCACCTTTTGCTATTTGAGAATAGCACTGCCATGGGCATGCCCCTACATGTATTTATTAGTTTTCAGTTCTTTTGAGTGTATATACCTGTGAGTGGGCAATTGATTTTTGAGAAAGGTGCAAAAGCAATTCAATGGAGGAAGCATAGTCTTTTCAATAAGTGGTTTTGAAATAATCAGACATCTCATAGGTGAAAAAATGACCCTTGACCTAACCCTCACACTTTATGTGAAATTAACTCAAAATAGATAGTAAGTCTGACAAGAAAAATAAATGTGAAATGTAAAACTATAAAACTTTTAGAGGAAAACACTGGAATTTTTTTGTGACTTAGGCTAGAAGTTCTTATAGTTGGCACAAAAAGAATGGTTTCTAAAAGGAAAAAAAATCAGTAAGTTGAACTTTATCAAAATTGAAAACTTTTGATTTGTGAATGACCCTATTAAAGAGAATGAAAAGACTAGCCATAGACTGGGAGTAAGTCTTTGCAAACCACATATCCAGTAAAGGTCTTGTATCCAGAATGCATTAAGAACGCTTTAATCTCAACAGTAAAAACCAATCCAATTAGAAAATGGTCAAATGGTTTGATTGACAGCTTTACCAAAGAGGAGATACTAATGACACATACGCATATGAAAAGATGTTCAAAATCATTAACTTAGAGAAATGCAACTTAAGGTAGGGTAAGATACTACTACATACCTATATGAATGGCAATATATATATATATACCAGGAATGTGGAGCAACCAGGTCTTTCATATATTCCTTATGGGAATGTAAAATACAGCCATTCTGGGAAACTGCTTAGCAAGTAAGTTAAATATACCCTTACCATATGATTCTGCAATTATACTCCTGTGTATTTATACTAGAGAAATGAAAACTCATGTCCACACAAAAATCTGTATACTCACATGAATAGCAACTTAATTTGTAATAACCAACATCTGAAAACAAATGTCCTTCAATGGGTGAATAAACTGTGGTACAATCCACGTAATAGAATACTACTCAGTAATAAAAAGTAATGTACTATCAAATACACAAAAACTTAGATGGATCTCAAGAACATTATGCTAAGTGTTTAAAAAAAAAATAAAGGCCATCTCAAAAGGCTAAATACTGCCTGATTCCATTTATAATATTCTCACAATGACTAAATAAATGTCATGGAGAACAGATCAGTGGTTGCCAGGGATTAAGGTTTGGGGAAAGGTATGGCTCTGAAGAGGGTAATGTTAAGAGAGTTTCTTTGTTTTGATTCAACAATTTGTATCCTGATTGTGATAGGGGTTATATAAGTCTGTTCATGTAATAAAATTTGATAGTATTATACCCCCCCTAATTTTAAAAGAATGCATGTAAAACTGGTGAAATTCAAGTAAGGTCTAACATAACATGTTCTTCTTGGGAAAGAGGTGTGGAAGGTACACAGCAACTCTCTGTACTGTTTTCACAATTTATTGTAGGTCTTAAATTACTTAAAAATAAACAACAAAGAATATACAGTCTTAAAGATTTGAAAAGTAAAGAAAATACAAGAGTTGGTTAATACACTGTTAAACTTAGGCAGTGAGAAAAGTGGTCTTAGGAGGGTTTTTTAATTAAAAAGTAATAATATTAACTGGAGGTTCCAAAGAAATGTATGCTTAGCTAATAGTAGATTCTCAGTGCATGGATTCCTGCATGGAAAAGTGGAACAAAGCCTTTATCAGGGAGAAGAGGTAGCAGTAGCAAGACTTGGCATCTGGTTTAATTATCGTTGATGGTTTTATTTAAAAGCCATTGAGTATGCAAATGCTGTAAGTACTAGTACAACCCCCAAGAATGGCACATTGCAGAATGGAACAGTGTAAGTTGCTCTGACTTTTATTTAAAACAAAACAAAACAAAGCGTATGCAGCAGCCTTTGCACAAGAGCAAAGTTTCAACTGTTGTTTCTATTTTGTGTCTGCTATCTCATCTTTTGATCCTATATAAAACAGGGTTAACCATTCCAGAGTTTTCTTTTACCTCTCTCCTTTCCCCTTTCTCCCCTCTTCCTCTTTGTATGCCCCCTCTTTCCACCTCTACTTCTTCTTCCTTTCCTCTCTCTCTCTTCCTCTCTTTCCCTTCACTCCCTTCCCCTCCTTCCTGCCTACCCTTTTCCCATACTACCTTCTCTTCCAGGTTTCCCTTCTCCCTCTTTTTGTTGTTTCTTTTTAAGAATACCTGCCATTTCATCCCTATATTTTGTTTTTGATGAAACAGCCTAATGAGTCCTGTTAAATAAAATGATGGTGGAGGACATTTCTGAAATTCAACTTCAATTTTGTAAGCATGCTATTATTAACCTGAGCAGTTAAATGGTTTCTGAGACCTGTGAATCAGCGAATAAACTTAAGAAAAGTTGGGGGTACTTGAGTAGATACATCATCTGTGCATTAGTGTAGGATTGGCATAATCTGGCTCCTCAGGTGACTTAACTCTTCTCCAACCTTAACAGGAGTTTTGTTTACATCAGATTATTGAATGAGAGAATTAGATACATCTTATTTTTTCTCTTCCTTTCCTTTGTGGCCCTATGGTAGCAGGGTATATTACCAAGGTTGGTCTGGTGTACATGCTTCTTGAACCTGAGACATGTTTTTTTCCAGGTTTTTTAGAGACCACCTGGAATATTCAGAGATGACCAAATACTGTCTCAACGACCCTCAGAAGAACTGCCCCACATTTGTTTATTGATTTCTATTGGATTTATAGTTTCCATCTTTATAAAAAAATGTCTTTAAAACATTCAGTAGAAGCCATAAAACTACTAGAAAAAAACATGGAAAAAGCTCCTTGACATTGGTCTTGGAAATGATTTTGATATGACACCAAAAGAAGAAGCAACAAAGGCAAGAACCAACAAGTATAACATCAAACTGAAAAGCTTCTACCCAGCAAAAGAAAAAAAAATGAAAAGAAAGTCCATGGAATAGGAGAAAATATTTTCAAATCATGCATGTGATAAGGGGTTTCCATCCAAAATATGTTAGAGACTGACAAAAAAACAAATAACCTAACTAAAATATGGGCTAAGGACCTGAGTTGAAATTTCTCAGAACACATATGAGTGATCAACAGCTCACTAATCATCAGGGAAATACAAATCAAAACCACAGTGAGATACCACATCACACCTGTTAGAATCTACTATCAGAAAGCTATACCAAAAAGACAGAAGGTAACAAGTGTTGAGGATCTGGAGGAAGGGGAACCCTTGTACACTGTTGCTGGGAATGTAATTTGGTGCAGCCACTTTGGAACAGTTTAGAGGTTCCCAAAAATTAAAAATAGAGATTCAAGATGGTGGCGTGAGAGGTGACATAGAGAACTTCTCCCTAAACCACAAATAGTACAAAAATAAAGTACTAAAACAGCAACAAGAAAGAAGGCTGAACCAGACTGCATCCTGACCTCAAGAACAGAGCAGACCTCAAGAAACAGGGTAACGTAGGAAAGCCTTAATCCAGCCAGACCAAGGCCCTTCCCCCACTCCAGCTCACCGGCGGGAGGAAGAGAAACAGAGCGGGGGAAGGGGTGGAAGCTTGGGACTGCTGAGCACCTAGCCCTGGAGATCTGCTTTGTGAGCGGGAGCCTATATTCTCTGGAGCTCTGGACACTGGGGAGCTCGGATGGGCAGAGTGCTTGGGAGACTTAACATTCCAGCCATTTGTGGAGGGGGGGATCCACAGCCGGCTGCTCTGTGACAGAGGGGGGTCAGGCAGTCTGAGAGGCTTCCTTGCAGTGAGAGGGCTGCTGAAGGGGCAGGGTTTGCATGGAGTTTGCTGAACAGGAGAAGGGAAAGCTGGACAAGGTTGTCTAGGCGCACTCTGCCCAGCTGGTTGGGAACTTTGAGAAGCTTCAGGTGCTCCCTCCCCTTGGCTGCCTGCTCAGCTCCGAGGGCCCCCACTGTGACACGCAGCCTGCTGCACCTTCCTCCTAGCCTGCCGACACTGGTTCGCAAACTGGCAGTCACTGTGCTGGCGTCAGGCCAGCCAGAGAGAGGCCCCGCCTACAAAAGCTAGAGACACAAAGCACAGGGGCTTACAAGCGTGTGCTTAGCCTGCTGGCTATGACACTGGAGACAGGCACCGCAGACGGGAATCAGGAAACAGATCTTTCCTCCCCCAGGCACAGCTCCACGCCCGATGACCACCAATGTCACTCCAGGGGCTGAGCAGCTCCAGAGACTGGAGTTTCTGCACGTGGGCACCACGGAGAAATATGAAACAACAAAGGAACATGGTTCAGACCACACTCTCACAAACCCCAGAAAGAGGGCCACATGAAACTGAACTCACCAATCTTCCTGAAAGAGAGTTCACAATAAAAATTATACACATGCTTATGGAGGTACAGAAAAATATTCAAGAACTCAGGAACAAATTTAAGTTGGAGATTCAATCATGAAGAAAGCCCATATCTGAAATGAAGCATACAGTGGAGGGATTTAAAAGCAGATTAGATGTAGTAGAAGAGACAGTAAATGGAATAGAAATTAGAGAAGAGGAATACAAAGAAGCTGAGACACAGAAAGAAAAAAGAATCTCTAAGAATGAAAGAATATTGAGAGAACTATGTGACCAATACAAACGCAACAATATTCGCAGTATAGGGATAACAGAAGAAGAAGAGAGAGAAAAAGGTATAGAAAGTGTCATTGAGGAGATAATTGATGAAAACTTCCCCAATCTGGGGAAGGAGATAGTCTCTCAAGCCATGGAGGTGCACAGATCTCCCAACACAAGAGACCCAAGGAAGACAACATCAACACATATAATAATGAAAATGGCAAAGATCAAGGATAAAGATAGACTTTTAAAAGCAGCTAGAGAGAGAAAAAAGATCACATACAAAGGAAAACCCATCAGGCTATCATCAGACTTCTCAACAGAAACCTTACAGGCCAGAAGGGAGTGGCATTATATATTTAATGCAATGAAGCAGAAGGGCCTTGAACTAAGAATACTCTACCTGGCAAGGTTATCATTTAAATTTGAAGGTGGGGTTAAACAATTTTCAGATAAGCAAAAGTTGAGAGAATTTACCTCCCACAAACCACATCTACAGTGCATTTTTGAGGGACTGCTATAGATGGAAGTATTCCTAAGGCTAAATAGATGTCACCTAAGGGATAGACAGAACACAGAATATGATGCATAACATAGAAAGAATAGAGGATGAAGAAAAAGGAGAAAAAAAAAGAACCTTTAGGTTGTGTTTGTAATAGCATATGAAGTGAGTTATATTAGACTGTTAGATAGTAAGGAAATTATCCTTGAACATTTGGTAACCATGAATCTAAAGCCTGCAATGGCAATAAGTACATACCTATTGATAATTACCCTGAATGTAAATGGTCTAAATGCACCAATCAAAAGACATACAGTTACTGAATGGATAAAAAAACAAGACCCATCTATATGCTGCCTACAAGAGACTCACTTCAAACCCAAAGACATACACAGACTGAAAGTAAAGGGATGGAAAAAGATATTTCATGCAACTAATAGTGAGAAAAAAGCAGGAGTTGCAGTACTTTTATCAGACAAAATAGACTTCAAAACAAAGAAAGTCACAAGAGACAAAGCAGGACATTACACAATGATAAAGGGATATAACCATTTTGAATATCTATGCACCAAACACAGGATCACCTACATAAGTGAAAAAAATACTAACAGATTTAAAGGGGGAAATAGAATGCAATGCATTCATTTTAGGGGACTTCAACACACCATTCACTCCAAAGGACAGATCAACCAGACAGAAAATAAGTAAAGAGACAGAGGCACTGAACAACATATTAGAACAGATCGACCTAACGGACATCTACAGAACACTCCATCCAAAAGCAACAGGATTCACATTCTTCTCAAGTGCACATGAAACATTTTCAAGAATAGATCATGTACTAGGCCACAAAAAGAACCTCAGTAAATTCATAAAGATTGAAATTGTACCAACCAGCTTCACAGATCACAAAGGTATGAAACTAGAAATAAATTCCACAAAGAAAATGAAAAAGCCCACAAACACATGGAGTCTTAATAACATGCTCCTAAATAATCAATGGATCAATGACCAAATAATATATGGAGACAAATGAGAGCAATCATTCAACACCACAAAATATGAGAGATGCAGCGAAGGCAGTGCTAAGAGGGAAATATATTGCAATACAGGCCTACCTCAGGAAAGAAAAACAATCCCAAATGAACAGTCTAAAGTCACAATTAATGAAACTAGAAAAGGAAGAACAAATGAGGCCCACGGTAGTAGAAGGAGAGACATAATAAAGATTAAAACATAAATAAATAAATTTGAGAAGAATAAAACAATAGAAAGAATCAATGAAAGCAGGAGTTGGTTCTTCAAGAAAACAAACAAAATAGATAAACCCCTAGCCTGTCTTATGAAGAAATAAAAGAGTCTACACACATAAACATAATCAGAAATGAGAAAGGAAAAATCAGTATGGACACCACAGAAATACAAAGAATTATGAGAGAATACTATGAAAAATTATATGGTAACAAACTGGATAACCTAGAAAAATGGACAACTTTCTAGAAAAATACAGCCTTCCAAGGCTGACCCAGGAAGAAACAGAAAATCTGAATAGACCAATTACCAGCAAAGAAATTGAATTGGTAATCAAAAAACTACCTAAGAACAAAACTCCTGAACCAGATGGTTTCACTGCTGAATTTTATCAAACATTTAGTGAAGACCTAATACCCATCCTCCTTAAAGTTTTCCAAAAAGTAGAAGAGGAGGGAATACTCCCAAATTCATTCTATGAGACCAACATCACTCTAATACAAAAACCAGGCAAAGACACCACAATAAAAAAAGAAAATAACAGACCGATATCCCTGATGAACATAGATACAAAAATACTCAACAAAATATTAGCAAACCGAATTCAAAAATACATCAAAAAGATCATTCATCATGATCAAGTGGGATTCATCCCAGGGATGCAAGGATGGTACAACATTAGAAAATCCATCAACATCATGCACTACATCAACAAAAAGAAGGACAAAAACCACATGATCATCTCCATAGATGCTGAAAAAGCATTTGACAAAATTCAACATCTATTCATGATAAAAACTGTGAACAAAATGAGTATAGAGGGCAAGTACCTCAACATAATAAAGGCCATATGTGACAAACCCATAGCCAACATCATACTTAACAGCAAGAAGCTGAAAGCTTTTCCTCTAAGATCGGGAACAAGACAAGGATGCCCACTCTCCCCTCTTTCATTCAACAGAGTTATGGAGGTTCTAGCCACCGCAATCAGACAACACAAAGAAATAAAAGGCATCCAGGTAGGTAAGGAAGAAGTCAAACTGTCCCTATTTTCAGATGACATGATATTGTACATAAAAAACCCTAAAGAATCCACTCCAAAACTACTAGATCTAATATCTGAATTCAGTAAAGTTGCGGGATGCAAAATTAATACACAGAAATCTGTTGCATTCCTCTACACTAAAGGTGAACTAGCAGAAAGATAAATCAGGAAAACATTTTCATTCACAGTTGCATCAAAAAGAATAAAATACCTAGGAATAACCCTAACCAAGGACAAGACACTCTTAAAAGAAATTAAAGAGGACACTAATAAATGGAAATTCATCCCATGCTCTTGGCTAGGAAGAATTAATATTGTCAAAATGGCCATCCTGCCTAAAGCAATCTACAGATTCAATGCAATCCCTTTCAAAATACCAACAGCATTCTTCAATGAACTAGGTAACATCATTCTAAAATTCATCTGAAACCACAAAAGACCCCAAATAGCCAAAGCAATCCTGAGAAGGAAGAATAAAGCTGGGGGGCATTATGCTTCCCAACTTCAAGCTCGACTACAAAGCCACAGTAATCAAGGCAATTTGGTACTGGCACAAGAACAGACCCATAGACCAGTGGAGCAGACTAGAGAGCCCAGTTATAAACCCAAGCATATATGGTCAATTAATATATGACAAAGGAGCCATGGATATACAATGGGGAAATGACAGCCTCTTCAACAGCTGGTGTTGGCAAAACTGGACAGCTACATGTAAGATAATGAAACTGGATTATTGTCTAACCCCATACACAAAAGTAATCTCAAAATGGTTCAACGATGTGAATGTAAGTCATAAAACCATAAAACTCTTAGAAAAAAGCATAGGCAAATATCTCTTGGACATAAACATGAGCAACTTCTTCATGAACATATCTCTCTAGGTAAGGGAAACAAAAACAAAAATGAACAAGTGGGACTATATCAAACTAAAAAGCTTCTGTACAGCAAAGGGCACCATCAATAGAACAAAAAGACATCCCACAGTATGGGAGAATATATTCATAAATGACATATCCGATAAGGGGTTGACATCCAAAATATATAAAGAGCCCACACACCTCAACAAACCAAAAGCAAATAAGTCAATTAAAAAATGGGCAGAGGAGCTGAATAGACACTTCTCCAAAGAAGAAATTCAGATGGCCAACAGGCACATGCAAAGATGCTCCACATTGCTAATCATCAGAGAAATGCAAATTAAATCCACAATGAGATATCACCTTACACCAGTTAGGATGGCCACCATCCAAAAGACAAACAACAACAAATGTTGGTGAGGATGTGGAGAAAGGGGAATCCTCCTACACTGCTGGTGGGAATGTAAATTAGTTCAAGCATTGTGGAAAGCAGTATGTGCCTATTGATGAGTCTGACTTTAAGCCCCTGTATACAAAAATTCCACATTAGAAATATAATTTATAGAGCTTATAATTTTACTTTGCTCTCATAATTTTTTATCACAGTGTGGACTCCCATTGAATAATGAAAGTACATTTACTTAGCATTTTATAAACACAATAAATTATGACTTTCAAAGTTCAGTTTAAATGCAATTTTATTTATAACACTTTCCAGTCCAGCTGATAGTAATTTCCCTCTTTATTCTTTAATTCTTTGTTCATCGTTGTCTGCTGTTATAGTTATTTATGCGTTAGTTCTTATTCTGTTGAATTGTCATGTCCCAAGTTTCCTTGTATAAAGTGCTTAATAAGTATTTAGTGAATGAGCAGAAGTTCACCTATACTTGATCAGAGAGTGATACTGAAAGTAAAAGTAGGGAGAAGTGAGTGAGACTCTCTCCAAGGGAACTTGGTTGAGGGGTGTGGGTAGGAGTGTGTTTTTAATCTATATTCCAAGTCTTCCACTCCCACATAAGGACTTCCTAGTGAGCCTCCTTCTGCTCAGAAGGGCGCTATCATATTTGTGTGTGTGTGTGTGTGTGTGTGTGTGTGTGTGTGTGTGTGTGTGTGTGTGTGTGTGTGTGTGTGATGAATGGAGGGAGTGCCATAAAAGGTGAGGGAGGAGAAAGTTTGAAAGAGCTACCATATAGAACAAAGCCGTATGCCTCCATTCTTACATAACTGGTAGAGAAATGTAGAAGAGAGTGCATTGGGCACAATAGAAGCAATTGAAAAACAGATTTTATCAGAAATTGCTACCTTGTTAAAGTATTAGCATGATTAAAGCTTCTTTTAGTAATAAGGCCCTTCTATATATTCTTTTTATGCATAAGACATACCTTTAAGCCCTTTTGCAGACCAAGTATAAAACCTGGATCAGTGGTAAATGACAAAAGCTATTGATAAGAAATATGAATATTACACACACATACATATATATATATACACATATATAAACAATAGCTCTATTTACCTTTCATAGACTCTCATAAGTCTCTTTTTTGTTGTTGTTGCCACTCTATATCAGTAGTGGATAACAAACACTTAGCTCAGATGGAGTTTCCACCAAAGTTCTTTTCATCAGAATAAATCCCTACCCATCTCAGAGTTTTGTTTACCTTATAAAATTATCTGCTAGTTTTTTTATAGATAATTATTCTGGTGAGCTTATTCTTGCATTAGGAACATACTTTTTTTTTTATTTCTCACTGTCTCTCTGCCTTTCTCTGAATCTTTCATAAACAAGATCCTTTGAATATTCCAGACTTTTAAATATTATTTTGGTAAAAAATTTTGCTGTGGCTCTAAGCTTTTTCAGTGTTTTATTTACCATTACTATTCCAAACAGTCCTTCGTTTTCATTTCTTTTACCACTAACTCTCTGCTTTGGAGTCTTCCATTGCCTACCTTGTATATTTCTCATTCCACAACCAATGTTTTGTTTGCCCTTTCTCCATGTTACCTATGACATAACAGAAAGATTTAATACATTCTTTCTTCAACTTGATTTGAGGCACAGTTAAGAATCTTGAATTAAGCTTCATTTCACAAATTGCCCTCTTCTTTCACTTAGACTTCAGTTCTTGTGCTCAAAGCACTGGGTACTAGTTAACCTCTTAAGAAACACAGATGTGCTTTTCTTCAATACAAGTGTATCTTTTAAATTAAAAAAAATAGTTTCAAAACTAAAAGTCAGACTTTTCAATTATGCTCCCTCACTCTTTTTTTCCTTAAATATGAACTTTAATGTAAAACATAATAATAGGGGAAACTGGGTGTGAGGTCTGTGGGGTCTCAGTACTGTCTTTGCAATAATTCTATACATCTAAAAACTATTCTAAAAGGTTACTGAAAAATATATTAAGGTTTTCTTCATACTGCTTTTAGAGATATTCAAGTGCTGTGTTTCTTACAAATCATGAAAAATCAAGACAAATGTCAATGTTCTTTGTTTGGATCAGTTTGAGAATGTTACTTATTCCCAGGATCCTTGTATATATTCTACAGAAATAAATGTTATTGGTCTCCCAAAACCCATAAAACACACCTTTCTGTTACTCTCAATCTTCTGTGGCCATGGTAAATGGAGTAGATAGGAATGCTTGATTGACTTAGGAGTCTGCCGTGAGTTCAAAGTCTCAAGTGAAAAGAATCAACTCTAGTACTGATTGGGGAAGCAGTGCTGACCAAATCTTGCTGGATTTTATCTGGACTCTCTCAGAAGGCTCTTTCTCTTCAGAAGGCTCTTGATGGTATAGGTTCTGCTCTGGTCTTTTTAGATCAAATATGCCAGCAGTGGCACATTTCAATACCTCATCTTAAAGGTACTGTTGCATTTTCCCTTAGCTTTTCCTTCAGAATCATTTTATAGCTTCACCCATCCAAGCTTTTGTTTCTTGGGCTTTACTTGACAGAACAGATGATATCCCTAGAAAATAGTTGTAGATTTGTGGTTTGGTGACTGCTTTATTCAAGTCTCATATAAATTGAGAACTCGTTTTCCTGCTTCTTGCTATGTGGTAGAAAAGATTCTATTCCTGAATGCACCCATCCTTTCTCTTCCCTTGTGGAAAAACAGCTTGAAAAATTTCTCAGGCTAAGGAGTCCTTGTCAAAACAAATTTTTATTTGAGGAACTAAGATGCCTAGGGATTTAGCAACAGCCCATACGAATTACAATGGAATTGAAAGTTTAGAATGGAGAAAAAGAAATTCTCACTTAAGTTAACCCCATTGCACCCCACTATTAGATAACATTAAGTATTTTAACCACTTGCTGGTTAAAAATGGATCTCCTGATTAAAAATTGGCATAATACATTCTCAGGACAGCCAGTATAGAATGTGTTCTACATTTTATTGTGAAAATTACCAGTAGCTATCAAGATTGTTTTAAAAAATAGTTCCATGACTGGTATTTTGTAATTGTTGAACTCACATATTTTTTTATTCAGTGGTTTTACTTCCATAATGGGAAAGTACATTTTGTTTGTGACATTTAGAATTCTGAAGAAAGATGGAATTAATAGGTAAATTATAGTTTTTCCTTTAAGATGATTTGAGTTTCATCAGGGAAGGTAACCTTAGAATGCTGAAGTGCAGCTGGAATAAATGAACTATTTTACTTCTTTCATAAAGATTGCAATATATGCAAATTTAAATTCAGAGATGATAACACTTGTGTGTTTTGAGTGATAGAAAAGTGAGAGTATTTAAATGTAACTGCGTAATTTCACATTTATTTAGTGATGCTTCCAAAGGAACTGTTCTACTTCACTGCCATCTCCCTAAGTATACACATACAATGTTCAATGGATTCTTTGAAATCTAATCCTTGAAGCTGGATTCTTTTTTTCATAAGATATACTGGATCAGTCCTGACTTATTATATGATTTTTGACACTTGTCACCTAGACTGATCTCTCTGTACAGCTTATCTTTACCTTTGTCTCTCTTCCTCCCTTACAGAATCCCAAGGACTGCAGCAAAGCCAGGAAGCTAGTATGTAATATCAACAAAGGCTGTGGCTATGGCTGTCAACTCCATCATGTGGTCTACTGCTTCATGATTGCATATGGCACCCAGCGAACACTCATTTTGGAATCTCAGAATTGGCGCTATGCCACTGGTGGATGGGAAACTGTGTTTAGACCTGTAAGCGAGGCCTGTACAGACAGATCTGGCATCTCCACTGGACACTGGTCAGGTAAGAACCTTGCACAACATTTCACATCTGTGGGCCGAGCTACCATGTAACCAAATTGTCAGATTTCTAGGTACAACTTTATGGCTCATAGTCATCTTTTTCTCTGGACCCAGGAATGCTATATATTATCCAGATAAAATCTAGAATGATACTTTATTTAAGAAGTGTTTTATGATCTGTTTCATTTCTGATGTTCATTTTTATCTAGATTTATCAAAATCACTAGTTTTTTTCAAGGAATGTTAATTTATTATTTTAATGATGATGTTGATATACCTTCCACCTTTTAGGGTGCTTTCACATTATTGAACTTTTTACAGTTGAGGACAGTGAAGCCTAATTTGTTTATGTGATTTTAATTTTATTCAGGAAACATTTGATGAGGAATAATATGGTTAAGGTACTATGCTAGGCATTATAAGAAATATAAAGATCAGCAAGAAATTTCCTTCTCTCTAAGGATGTGGTGATAGAGGGAGTAGAATATAGAGTTTCTCACTGCTAGTCTATTATTGTTCTTCCTACAGTAATGATCTTTAAACAAGATACAAAGTTTGGCTACATTTGTTAAAATCCTGGCTTCATCATTTTGTAATAGTTATTTAATCTAGGCCTTAGTTTCCTCATCAGTAAAATGAGAAGTAATAATTTACTTACTCTTTGAGTACTTGTTGGTAGGACTAACCAACTACTACTTGTTGGTAGGATTAAATGAAATAATATATATAATATAATACATTTTAACACAGTACCTGATATATGAGTTCTAGTAATTGTTAGCTGTCATTAGCCTTATTCATTGAGTAAATATACATTAAGTGCCTACAGTGTGCAGATACTGAACTAAATGATTAGGTTAAATGGCAAGTAAGATAATACACTCTCTTTGCACTCACATTTTGTGGGAAGTCAAACATTTCTTCAAAGACCAGAGGCATTTCTGTAAATACAATTTCTCCTGGAGCTGAGCACCTTTTTACACAAGATGTGAAATAAAGAGCTATGTCATTAGCAAAGTGAGTAACTTTAGTTGTTTGTTTCTTTTTGCCTCCTTTGGAAAGTATCAGGTAATAACCAACTCTTCACAGAAGTGTCAGGAAAGTTGCTATATAAAAGGTCCTATATGGGTTTAAAGTAATATCTTGTGAGTTTTGTCTTCCTCAGGATGATTTAGGAGGCTTATTCTATTTATCAACATATCTTTTTCTTTGCAACTCACTTCAGGTTTTAAAGTGGACCTCTTTCTGAATCTAGGACCTAGCTGTGCTAATTTACTGTTGAGGTTACATCTTCCATTGACCTGGTCTGTAGTTTACAGATGCTGTAAACGAATTAGGTATTAAGGTTAGGAAAAAACAGGAAGAGCAATTCTGTCAGGCTCACTGCAGCTAACTTTTTCATTTTGTGGACTTAGTTCAGTTTTGAGCTTCTTTGATTGTGGAAGTATGTAGGCAGAGTAAGGCAAGATTCTTGTGTTTCACTGTTTCTAGGAGAGGCAGTTGGGTGGTAATCAGTTAATAGAAAAGTGAAAAGTCTGTCTCACTAGACTTAATACATTTAGTGTAGAGTTTGGCCCTGCCTATATGCTACACTTAGTTGTTTGGTTTGTTTGATTTTTAATTCTTCCTCATATATTTTGTAGTCTTTAGTGTCAACTACGGGATATGAAGATTAAAAAGTTTGAATTTGAAACATTCAGCATTTCTTAATGTTACAATTAAACAGGTTCTAGAAATAATCTTTCTTTTATTTATGTGAAATTTAAGGCCTAATAGATAGTAAATGATTCATCCAGGATCATACAGCTTATAAAAACAGAATTCTGGTTAGTACATTTACTTCCACCTACCTCCTGTTTAAGTCCTTCCCGATAAATTCATACCAAAAACCTTACCTAGCAGAATAATATTAGAGGCATAGAAACTGTCGTGAATGTCTAGGAAGGAACTAAATAAAATGTCTAACTTTAATATCATTACATTCCTTCCTCCCCCATCCAAATTTGTTTGTTGATATAGAATATTATATTGGTTTCAAGTATACAACATAGTGATTTGACAGTTTTATACATTATTAAATGCTCACCCCAACTAGTGTAGTTACAGGAATTACTGTACACGTGTGACCTTTCAGTAGCTAAATCATATCTTGTTGTAGGTTGAGTTCTGTTTTTCTCTTTCATTATTTTGTATGTATGTATGAAACCATACCCTTTGAGGTAAGTAGTTTAGTTAAGTGAAGCAAAATATGGAAAACTATGCTTCCAGTTAAAAAAAAATCTTTCCCATCACCTGTAGATGTCATGTCTATTCTTAAGTTGCTGATAAAATGGTCAATTTATTTTTCCTATATTACAAAATATTTCCTAAACCCAACTAACTATATATAATAGGCCTGATTCTTCAAAGTAGATTTCTTATAGTGATTCAGAAAGGGAGTCTTGATATTTAATGGTTTGAAGCAGCTTTCAACAATTACTGATCTGTTTTTATAAGTATTTGACTGTTTTAGTCTATTACGATGACCAGCATCCACAATGCTTTTCTAAGTGATACAGATACTCTTGAATAGACGATTTAGCAATAGAGAACCTCAACCATTCAAACTCAATTCTCCACTGTTTTTTTCCATTTAAAAAATTGAACATTCTCTGAGATTAGCAGATTAAACCACTGTAGCTGTTTTGTATTTCCTTTCTTGTCCTTTCCCCATGGTCTTAATAAACTGAACTGAATTAGTTAATTTGATCAATCTACCTGGAAAATTTTCATCTAAATGAAAATAAAGAAACTATAAATATAATAAAATTTGATGCCCTAGAGGTGCCTGATTTAAGTACATGTTTTGGTAGATTGCCATTTGCTATATTTACTTATCTAAACTGGTGTGTAAATAGTTACCATCTTTCCATATGTCATTTCAAAAAAGATTTTGGTCAAAGAGTTTTATTTGGCCTCTTTATATGGAGGTAGCCTTAAAATAGAAGTAATTTTGTAAAAGTGCTTGCCATGTACCAGGCACCATGCTGGTTTACATGAAGAAGACAGACAGACAGTCCCTGCCCTGTAAGGGGCAGCCTAGAGGGAAAGGCAGACAATTGGATGAACTATTAAAATGTATTGTGTTATGTGTATGTTGATGGTAATCTAAAGCACATATCTAACAGATATTTAGGATTCTTCTGGAGGAAATTATTTTTAAGGTAAGGCCCAAAGAATGACAAAGAGTCCACCAGGTAGATATTTGGTAAAGAATTTTCTGTCAGTGTGCACAACATGTGGAAAGACAAGCAAGAAAGCATGACTTCACGGGGGGAACTAAAAGTATTTCATTGTGAAGTTTGAATATTGATAGACTAGTGTTTGTTTTGAAAACACGTTATCACTTACAGGGTTGTTTGGATAGTTGTGTGATTTTGTTTCTCCCTAAAACCAGCATATTTTAAGTAAAGAGTCAAAGCTCTTTGTTTTGTTTTTGCTTCAGAAAGTGGGAAAATTAGAAGCTAATTTGCTTTCAACTGGCTCTTTGTGTTATTCAGGAACCATTAAATTCTTTTTCTAATTAAGTTTTTGGTAAATTTAACAAACTCTTGGTAAATTTTTAAAGTAACAGTACCAAGAACTCCTAATACCCAGAAAAAGGCAACATGATGTTTTTATTAATTGCCTAAAACATCTCTGTAGTGCTATTTTTTCCTGCATTTTAAAATTTGAATATGCTCAATATGACAACTTTGCATTATCATTTATCACTTATATAGAGAGAATAGGAAGATAATTCAGTCTTCTAGCTTGGTTGATCAAATTTTATTCCAGTTTCATTGAGATAAAATTGGCATATAATATTGTATTAGTTTGAGGTGTATTATATAATGATTTGATATATGCAAAAAAATTACTGCAACAAATTTAGTTAACATTCATCAACTCACATAGTTTTCTCTTGCAATGAGTTTATCTTTTATCTGGAAGTTTGTACCTTTGGCCACCTTTACACTTTTCCCTGACCCCTCCCCGCTTAGGCAACCACCAATCTGTTCTCCATTATAATTAGTTTAGATTTTTTTAGATTATGCATATAAGTAAGATCATATAATGTTTGTCTTTCACTGACTGAGTTATTTCACATAGCATAACCCCCTCAGGTTCCATCTATGTTTTTGCTAATGGCAGAATTTCCTTCTTATGACCAAATAATATTCCATTGTATGCATATATTGTATTTTCTTTATCCTTTCATACATCAGTGGACACTTAGGTTGTTTCCATTTCTTGACTATGTAAACAATGCTGTAATGAACATGTGGATGCAGATATCTCTTCAAGGTAGTGATTTTATTTCCTTTGGATATATATCCAGAAGTGGAATTGCTGGATCATACATTGAACACTTTAATCAAATATCTCACTTATATCAAAAGGAAAATCTTTAACAAGCAGAGAACAAATTAAATTATACTTTAAAATTTTCCTGTGAAACCAGTATTTTAACATTTACAAAACTACCAGGATGTCTATTGGAATCATCTAAATATTCTAGCCAGCTTGTATCGTTAATAATGGCTGATCTCAGCTAGACTGATTGATAAATGAATAAAGTAGTTGAGAATCTGCAGGCATACTGTACCTATTAGGATAGACTTTGGATATGCTTCTATGAAGTATTTTTACAGTAATATTTTCAACCTTTAGTGACTGAGTAATAGCAACTTGAAATTAGTGCATCTTTTAGATCCTTTATGCTGTAAAACCATCATGATTTCTATGTATAGGTAATGTGAGGAAGAGGAAAGGATACTGAACTGTGAGTTTGATACCAGTTGTTGTTTTTAGCTTTCTGAACTTTTGTCAGTTAATTGTAGCTTCTGAACCTCAGCTTAGCTCTAAACAAAAATCTCTTGATACCCAGTACCTACCTTCATTATCCATTTTTATAGGTCTATAATCACAAGGGAAAATTATTAAAAACTATAAAAGGTATTAAGATAATTTTCACATACAGTTAATTTTCATTGTCTGTGTTTGGCCCCAAATTTTAAAACGCAAACACGATAGTAGAATATATTATTATATTAATATATGTTACTTGCAACAACAGGAAAGTTACCCTTTTACTCTTAAGATGAAAATTAAGCCTTTATAAGAGCTTCATACACAGTTTTCCCCTTTTAAAAATATAAAGTTAAATGGAAAAATTGAAAGAGGTCCTGAAAGGAGAAATAACTTCTGAAAATAACTTCTTAACGCTAAGGTATAGCTGTGCTTAATAAACCTACCACTTAATCATCATAAAATTTTGGACCAGACAAAGAGCCTCTCTGCTGCTACCTTAAGTCTCCACTGGTTCTCAGTACTTTTTCTATACCCACATACCTGAGATAGAAGGTATATTCCCACCTATAACAGTGGTTCACTGTAATTAATGATTTTAAAACTGGCTGTGCTTTAGGGGGAAAGCATAGAGGTACAGGGAGATTTGGAGAGTGTGTTGGTGTCATATATAGTGAAAAGTTAACTATTCCTGCTTTAAGGTTCTAATAGGTCTCTCTGCCCTATACCTCACACCTTTGAGAATTACTGACCTAAGCAAGTATCATTGCAGGTACATAGGACTTTGTTTCATCCTATATGAGCTTTTTGTTTTGCTATTTGTAGTCTGTAAAAGAAAGATTTTTGTTTCAGAATGTAAAATACCAATTAGTATATATGTGTGTCTCAGAAGAACTCAAAACTGCTTTTCACTATATCTCCTTTATCTTCAACTTTCCACTTAAGGAGCTAGAAAAAAGTCTATGGTTTCTCATTTATAAATGAGAAAAATAGAAAATAGGAGAGTGAAGCTTTGTCCACACAGCAGCCTTGCCCAGAATGAGCCCAGTTCTTAAATACAATCAAACGTATTTATTTCAATATTTATCCTACATGCTTCTCAAATTGAGTTATGAGTAAACCTGGGGAAAGTGAGCCACAGGTTTACAAACTTCAAGGATAAACATGGTTTGTTTTCCTGTACTGTCAATTTTATTTTCTGGTGTGTAACTCAAATTATTTTCAAATATTAAAACAAGGCTATATTAATGGTATAAAGCAAAAATTTGATATACCATCAAACTTCAGCCTGTTAATTTAGGCCAATCTTCATATCCTCAGTAATATAAGTTTACATCCTCTGCTACTGGGAGCATTTTGGTAGAAAACTTTATAAGAAGCACATTCTATATTTTTAGCTATTTATTTTATCTTGAAGGACACCTCAGATGGCAGCAGGGCCTAGGTGTTCTGGATTGTTTACCTAATGTGAAGCCCTAGACCAGAGCACAATAAATGCAATAAAAGAAACAAATAAGACCTGCCTCTCCAGAATCCTGGTCCAAATTTCAAACTGTTAACTTAGAAACTGTGAGACACTTAAAAATTTTTTTTAATTTTTAAAATTTACTAAATTGTAAATTTTGTTTTTTACAAAATAATTTATTGCTGAGAATGAATCTTTTATAGATGAGGTTCTGGCAGAATGAGTTCAGAGATAAAAAGAGGTAGCAATACATAATTAGCATCCAAGTCATTGTTGAGTGTAAACAAATTCATTGGAGAAATTTTTGAAAAATCCTCTTAAGTCTATTTAGAACCTATCCAAGGTTGCTGGAGCTAGAAATGGAATCCAGGTATTCTTATTTCCTGCAGGATGTCTGGGCCACATGGCCTTGATACTTGCTTCAGAAATTATTAGTGTTTTTGTAAATACTGATATACCTTTTATGTTACAAGTGTGTTCCTTAAAGATTTGCTATAAATTGAATTATTACAAATCAAGTCATGTTTTAAACATTCTCGTGAAACTATGTGAAGGATTCTCAAAATCCTTCCATAAAGTAAAGTATATGTTTTTTAATATGAGGAGTCCCCTGATTCATCCCTCGTTTTCCCTCCCTCCCTCCCTCCCTCTCTTCCTCCCTCCCTCCCTTCCTCTCTTCCCTCCTTCCTCTGTTCTTTCTTTCCCTCCCCCACTCTACCACCCTTTCACACTCTTTCTCTTTCTCTCTGCCCCTCCTTCTGTAACTCCCTTCCTTCCTTTTTCAAGTGTTTGGATTTTTCTGTTTTCCTGAAGCACACCTATGTTAAGTCTTTGAGGTTGTCACATTGGGATTTTGATTCAAACATCAAAGCATATAAAAGGAGGAATGCAGTCATTCAGTAACATTTTGATAAAGAGACTTACTTGTTCAAAGCATGTAGATCACATTTAAGTTTAGAATTATTCTGCAAATAAGATAATCGTGGAAATGCTAAGGAAAGTTAAGAATGCCTCTAGCCCTTTTGGTTATTTTTGTGTGCCAGAGCTCTGGGCATGCTATAACTCTGGAATTTCCTTATCTTTCTTCCTTAGGTTTGTCTAAATTATGGGCTAATTCCATAGAATAGTAAATAATAATAGTTCATGATCTTTAGTGGAATTTTACATATCCTTTTTGTCTCTTGAAAAGGATGTTGTTCAGTAAGAAAGCTCAATAGAGGTTTGTACATTAAGTAGCAGTATATAAAATATGTTTTATATATATGGAATTTATTTAAGTAACAGACTTTGCTTATCACACATTTTCCTTACCTTTAGCAGAAAGCCAAAAACAGATTACAGCATTGAAACATCCCTAGGTGGTACTTTAGGGATCAAGATTCTCCTGTTTTGCTTCCTAAAATGCAAGGAATAAAAATATTCCTGGCAGTATTGAAAAGGATTAGAGTTGAGTTCCCCACCCTTTCCTAAAGAGATGTTCCTTTTGATTCAACCAAAGTTTGATCTACTAATAAGTAGCCTTTAAGCAAATAATACTAGAAATCCAGTTGATTTTCTCAAAAGATATAATAATTAGAATTACTATAATTCTTGTTCAAAAGTCTGATGTCCAACTTTACTTTTTTTTAAGTACAACTGTTAAATGAATACTATATATTCATTTAGGTATTAATATAAAAGTGCTATTTATATTTATAATATTTTTTATTAGAAAGTTTGTAAACAAAGTGATTACTGTATAAACAGAGAAGTGTGCATTAGTCATCAAGTGAACATTTGAGTGTTTCTAGATGGTATGGGGATATAAATATAAATACGGTCTAGTCTCTGCCCTTCAGGAATTTATACTATGTTAAGACTCATGGATCCATAAATGTAACAAAGATAGAATGTGTTAAGTGTCAAAAACAGGTATGAGTTCTATTTCTGTCATCAGAAGATAGATAAACTGTTCTGACTGAAGGTATTAAAGGCATCACTGGAAGCATAAATTGGGCCTTTATAAAATGAGAAAAGGAGTAGTCTGTGAGGATAGATCACTGTCATTGATTTGGAATCAGAACTTATTAGCTATGTGACTTCAGTGTCCCAGGACCTTTCTTAATACCTGTTCTTGTTATGAGAATTGAAAGTGATAATGTATTTGATGCCGCTTTATGTGTTACAAATGACCCTATGTGTTGTTGTTACTGAAAGGGTATTTCGCCACGACCCTCCTTACCCCAGCAAGACTCAGGAGACACGGGCCCACGCAAGAGATTTTAATGGCTGAAAGAGAGAATGGCTGCCTCTGAGCAGAGAGCAGCAGCTCGTGGTGAGGAAGCGTGTTTTTAAGGAGTAGGGTGTGTTCTGCTATGGGGACGTTGGTGATTGGATCTTAAGGGGAGGGGCGAAATGTTTAGAGATAAGGTGAGGCAAGTCCAGACATGATTTTCACCTGCCCATGTGCTTGGGGCCATGGGGTAAATGTAGGATAAAGTGCTATATTCTTATAGTTACCACTTTAGTCTTATAGGAAGAAATCAAAATACAATAATAGCATAACTGGGTTATGGTATTCTGCAAGGCTTCTTTTTAGAAACTTTAATAACCAACATTAATGAAACTGAGAATAATATGATGACTTTTGTGAAACTCATTCAGAAATGTAAATAAAAAGAGAAGAGATCAAATTATGATAGAGAAGCAAGGTGAAGATGATCATCCCCTTTGCTCATTTCCCACACAGAGCTAGCTTTAGCTCCCCAGCATCCCCAGCCCATGTGAGGGTCATTCCCCACCTCTCTTGGGTATTAATTTAGATTGCCTAGAAAAATACCAGCATCTAGACTGATTAGACACCAGAAATATGCTCCTGTCAAGGAAAGTTGACCAGTTTCCCTTAGTTTTGGGGGCTGGGTTGCCTTCTCAGCTAGAACCAGCGCTGACCACAGTCAGGGCACCTTCCTGACAAAGCAGTTAGTCTTCAGTTAGTGCTTTAGCATTCCAGGCTCATAGGATGGTGATTTTGGGAGGGAGGAGGGGACTTGGAATAAAACATGCTATCTTGGAACTCTAATATGTAGGTTATATTAAAAGAAATAAGAAGAAATTCCTGTGAAGGTTCTAATTCATGGGAGCTGTGTCAAAATTAATGCTTACGAATCTGAACATAACCCTGGTGTTAATTTCCAAGTGACCTGCCTAAAAGTGGAGCTAGGATTTCCTGAAGAAATTTTTTTAAAACACTAACAATGGAACTGAACAAATCTGAGGATGTTAATATTAAAAATACATAAAAAGTAAGGGCCATCCTGCTGGTGCCTATCTGTTGACTAGATGGAACTACATGTGCTAAGACCAGCAGAGATTATGTTAGGTAAGCAACCCAAAATATAGTATTGAAGCACTGTCAGCATGCTCCTCTCCTCTCTAGTTTTTGGGCATCAAATGTTATATTTGAAGCTATTTTCATTATAGTATATTTAGTATAGTGTGTCTAGGTGTAGATTGGAATGAACCAGCCTAGTACACTCTAATGGGATTGTAAGGTGTGGTAGAAAAAGCAGTTAATAAAAGGTAAATCACCAGCATTTTCCTTTCTCTGCTGCCACTGGGCACTTTGCTGTGTCCACTGGAATTTAACAGTAAACAGTAGGAATTGCACAGGAGGCTGGTTTAGTAGCTGCTTCTGCTGCTATCTTTGGCCAGTCTTGATCCATGTAGTTCAGAATATCCCAAAATAGGATAGGATTGACTAAGGTGGACATTACACTCTGTGTCCCTTCTTTCTAGATTATATCCAGTATCAACCATAGGGCAACACAAATTGAGATTTTAGAATCTATAGAACTATCCATCTGCATCCTTTGGAAATGTGTAGCCATTAGTACCTGGATTGAGTTCGAGGATTAGATAGCCTTTTAAGAAAATGATATCTGCATTTTAAAAGTGATGTGATATCTTTATTTCAGAGGAAAGATTATGTTATGGCTTGCCATGATGACCATCTTAAAGGTGTTGGGGGAGCGTTGTGTATTTTCCTCAGTCCTGTCCCCGCCACAACAAAGAATTGAAGGGCAGAGACACCGTAGTTGAAAGGGGGTTCTTCAGCTACCTGATTCACTCATTCAAGAAGAGAGGACACGAGAACTCCAGCAGCAAAGTTTATTGCCTGAAAGACAGAATGGCTGTCTCTAAAGGAGAGAGCAGCAGTGGCAACAAGGGGGAAGCTGCCTATAAAGGAAATTGAGTGGGAAGTTGGTCCCGTGACTTCTATGCATTACAAGGTTCAGGAAGAGGGGGTGCTAATTGGATGGTTTAAAACAAATATGTCTTGCACATTTTCCATAGGTTGAGCTCAGCTGGCACCGAGTTGCCGGCTCATGTAACATATAAGATATATAGGTAAAGGGATGTAGGTAACTTTTATGGTAAAGCTAGGTTACCTTTGCCCTTTATGGTAGGGTGGCTGGTCGTTGCTAGGGGAACTATCTAGGATGAGGGTCACTGGAACAATGGGTGGTTTTTCCAGTAACTGGAACATAGTTTTCTTAGAACTAGGTTGGGGGTGAGGCCTTGGGGCAATTCAAGGCTGGGGTACAGCTGCTGCAGGTGATAAAAGGGGGGGTCTTACTATGCCCGGAGGCAGTTCTGGGTTCTAACAATAGTGAAGCAGAGTAAGAAGTTTTATTTAAGGTTACTTAGAGAAAAAGTGCAGTAGGCCACCTCAGGGAGAAGAGGTGCCCTGAAAGGTTGGAGAGAGAAAGCATAAGATTAAAAGGTTACACACTTAGAAAGTATGGGCAACCTCAAAGAGGAATGCCCCTAAAGGTTGGGGGTTCCCCCTTCTAATGATTCTTTAGGAATGTGACTAAGGCCTGGGGGTGCAGACCTGTTAAGTGGTCTTTGAATATTTAGAATTAACTTAATACAAGGAACTTCCTGCTCTGATTTCTCACTGAGATACAGGAGTCTTGGTCCGGGAGCATATCAAACAGACAGCCTGCCCAGCCCCCAGGGTGGGCTGAGTTATTGTCTGTTTGCTAAAGAGTAAGTTAAGAATCTTACTTCTTAACTTCTTGGGTATTAAAATACAATCTTTAAGATGGAATACTTCCTGCCTTTTAATATGTTGTTTACGCTGGGTCTGCATGCTAACTTAGTTGCTTAGGTTACAAACTACTTGATTAGGGCCAGAGGAGAAAAAAAAAACAGCATATAGGTAAGGTTAAAAATTAAGCTGGGCCTGTATGATTAACATAATAAGAACATGGGCTATGCTATGGTACCCACCTTTATCTGGGGAATATTCAAACATTTAGGCCAAGTTGCTCTTGGCTTTTTGAGCTTTAATTGATTAACTTTGGGTCTTTTTAATGGACTTTCCTGGCCTTTTTCTCTTTCCACCCCACTCATATCTATTTTCCTGCCTAACAAAGGTATTTGTATTGTATATGTTTTATTAAGTGGGCATTTAGTTCATCTATTTTATTGTACATATGTGTCATGATTTATGTATTCCTTCATTGGATGTTTAAATCATTTCACATTTTTGTCATTATAAACAGTGATGTAATCTTTGTGAATGTCTCCTTAAGCATATGTGTTTCTCTAAGGCAGTGCTTCTCAAACTTTTTTACATCAAACCATATGTTAAAAGGTATCTTTGAGACAGGGACTATGGGTGTATCCAGAGTAGGGTGAGGGCCTCCAGAAAAAGCAAGGCAGGATATTTACAGTCAGAGCAATGTAACTACATTCAAGGAAACCCCCTACCAAAACTCTGTGTTAAACATTAAGCTCTAGAGTCTAGGGAGGTTCTAAAAAACATAATCTCACTCCATCCTGTGCTCCATGGCTCCCCCAAATCCTGGAGTGGTAGGAGCTAGTCCCCATGCTGTGCTGATTCAGGACTGTCCCTCTTTCCTTCTGCACTCATCTGTTCTCTACTGCCTGCACAGCAACTGCCTTTCCCTGCTGCTCTTGCTTTAAAGAATTCCTTCTTTATCTACACTCTTCTGACCTGCTCGAGAATTCTTTCTGATTCAAAGTCAAGAACCCTCCCTTCTCCAGGTTGAGGTTTCTCCTCATGCTTCGTCTAGTGAGCAGGGAGAGACCTCACCAGACGCAGCTGCCTGACAACAATACTATAGTGGCAGAGTTGAATAGTTGCAGCAGAGCCCACATGGCCCACATAGCCTAAAATATTTACTATCATACTTTTTACAAGAAAGTTTGCTGACTTGAACTCTAAAATAATAATTACTGAACAAATATAATTTCAACTATTATAAATTTGTAAATAGTGTTTTTAAATTTGATCTTTTTCATGCACTTATTAATTTGCATTAAAATTAATTTATGGAGAAGTAACATCTCAAATGTATAATTAATGAGTTTTGATAATGTAACTAATACCCCTAAGTCTTTTACTAATTTTTAAAATTGGGTTGTTTGTCTTTTTATTTCCAATTCACAGGAGGGATGTTTGTGTGTATATATTCTGGATAAAATAAATATGATTTGTAAATATTTTCTCTCAGGCTGTGGCCTGCCTTTCCAAGGGTCTTTCATGATCAAAATTTTTTAATTTTTTTGAAGTCCAGTTTATCAATATTTTCTCTGTCACTATAAAATTGCTGAGACCTATGAAATTCTTTGTATCCTAAAATCACAAAGGAATTCTTTTATGTTTTCTTCCAGAAGCTTTGTGATTTTGGCTTTTACATTTATGTCTATGATCCCTCTTATATTAATTTTTGTGTATAGTGTGAGGTAAGAATTAGGTTCATTGTTTTCCATGTTTATCCAGTTTTTCCAGCTTTATCTGTTGAAAAATTTGCCTTCCCCTATTTGAATTGTCTTGGTGCCTTGGTCAAAAACATAGATGGACAGAAGTATGGTTCTGGTCTCTCCATTCTGTTCAACTGCTCTATTTATGTTTTTATTTAAACCGTAAATTTTTATCTGCCATCAAATATTTTGCAGTGTGCTGATTAGAAAGCTATACATATGCCTTGGAGTTGTATTGCTAGTTCATAGTAGGGTATACATATCTTTAACTTGCCTACATATGCTTAATTCCTCTATGGGAAAACTATTTCTACCATCTCCTAACTATTCCCTCTGCTTCCTTTTTTTTTTAATTAGGATATAGTTGATATACAAGATCATACTGGTTTCAGACATACAACATAGTGATTCAATAATTATGTACATTACTAAATGCTCACCACAGTGTATGTAGCTACCCTCTGCTACCATACCAAGGTATTACAATATTATTGGTTATATTCTCTGTGCTGTACTTCCATTCCTATGACTAGTTTATTTTATAATTTGAAACTGGTACCTCATTATCCCCTTCACCTACTTCACCCATTCCCCCCACCCGCCTCCCTATGGTAACCAACACACTGTTGTCTGTATTTTTGGGTCTATTTCTTTTTCATTGTTTTTTTTTTTTTTTTAGATTCTACATATGAGTGAAATCATATGGTACTTGTCTTTCTTTGACTTATTTCACTTAGCATGATACCCTCAAGGTCCATATATGTTGTTGCAAATGACAAGGTTTCCTTCTTTATGGCTGAGTAATATTTCATTGTGTATATGTAATACACCTTTATCTGTTCATCTATCAATGGACCCTTGAGCTCTTCCCTATCTTGGCTAATGTAAAGAATGCTACAGTAAACATAGGTGTGCATATGTTTTTTCCAATTAGTGATTTTGTTTTCTTATGGTATATTCCCAGAAGTGGAATTGCTGGATTATAAGATATTTCTGTTTTTAGTATTTTGAGAAACCTCCCTACTTCCTTCCACTGTGGCTGTTTCAATTTGTATTCCCACCAACAGTATAGAAGGGTTCCCTTTTCTCCACATCCTCACTAACACTTGTTATTTCTTGTGTTTAGGATAGTGGTCATTCTGATTGATGTGAGGTAATAAATAGATAAACAAATCTATCTCCTTTTAATCCATTCTCCACACTGCCATCAGAATGATATTTCCAAAATCAAATATGGCTTTGTTTCTTAAAAATCTTTCATGGCTGCTCAGTGTCTAGAAAGATATGTATAAACTCCTTACTTAGACTATGGGAAATAAGTCCCTCCTCATATACTGTCCACTTCTCAAAATATGCCTGTACTCCTGATCTCACCAGTCCAACTACAGAGTTATTCCTTGAAACTTATGTGCACTTTTATTTCTATGCTGGGAACATGTTCCTTCTTTCTAGACTGTCTTTCCCCATTTCATCCTATGAAATCCTGTTTATTTTTTAGAGTTAGTATTTCTCTCCAATTGACTACATGTTCTCACTTATAAATGTACTACATTTAAATAATTTGTTTACTTTGACTATATTGTGAGTTCTTTGGGAAGCTTGTCTTATTTTTGTCTCCTTTTTGCCTAATAGTACTGAACAATTGTTGTTTTTCAGTTTGTTAAAAATTAAATTGCCTCTAAGCAAAATGATCCTTGATAAAATTCAATCTCCATTTCCAAATTTATCAAATAAAGGAAACATAGCCTAATCTATGTGTTTCACAGGTTTCTGATGAGGACCAAATGAGGCAATAGGCATGGAAATGTTTTAAAAGTTTGATATCCTTGTTGTTGCTTATAACAAAATTCCAGTAGAGTTAACCCTCTTGTTGGCTTACAAGTTTTAGTGTGATGGATTTCACCTTCACTGTTAAAATAAGCCTTATATTAAAAGGCTATTTTAAAACTTGTGTCCCTATTTTCAATAATACTGAAAAATACCAAGTTAAAATATAGCTAAGTTTAAAAGTACTTTATGAACTAAATAAGGCATTTTCCTATACAAAATCTCAGATATGTGAGTGAGTGTCTCTGGATATCTTTGATTCAGTAAACTTTATTGAATACTTTCTCAGTTCAGACATTATGAAAGTAATAGCAATAGATAACATTCAGTGAAACTTACTATGTAATTTTGCATATGTTATCTTGTTTAATATTTGCAATAAATTTATGTGGTAGCAACTATCTACTTACCTTTTAGATAGGTAAGTAATTTGCCAGAGGTAATAAGAAACCCTCAGTCTGACTTGATAATTTGATCTTTAAACTCAAGAGATCAGCAAACCATAATGCCTAACCCCTGGTTTTATAAGTCCTTCTACATTTTTTAAGTTTTTTTTTTAAAGAAGAATATGTGACAGAGATGTATGTGGCCTGCATAAAATATTTGCTGTCTAGCCCTTACCGAAAGTGTTTGCTAGTCTCCATATAGATAATTAAGACAGAGTACCTGTTCTCAAGAAGCTCCTGATCTGTATAGGAGATTAACAGACTTTTAAAAATCTACCTAATAAAGCAAAAATGTGGTTAATGATATTATAAAGATATATATATAAGAACCTCATGGGAATGGGAGGTACAGTCATTCCAGCCAGAAAAATGAGAAGAAATGGAATTTGAGTTGGTCTTGAAAAAGTTGTAAAATAACCAGAAAGCTTTAGATACAGAATTCCGTACACTTGGAATATTAACAGATGATGATAAAAATGCTATGTGTCTGTCATATCCTAGAGTAGTGCCAAAGTATCAGAACTCCTGAGCATTATTTTTTGTTCTGCCTTTGATTTGCTGAATTATGTGGAAGTGAGCACTGAACCATCTGCTCCTCAATTTATCCTTTAGTAGAATGATTGACTAAAATATAGACTAAAAAAATTGGTCTGATATCTAATTATGTTGCACTTGTCAAGGGACTCCAAACATGTGAGATAGAGGGTGCTTAGGTACAAGTATTTTTTCAGCTATAAAAGTAAGAAAATGATAGTACTTTAGTTAAATAAACTTTGGATTTTGTATTCATCGTTAACTGTCATTGAATAAGCCAAACTGAAAGCCAATGTTTACATTCAAAGTAATTGCATTTTTTGTGTTAGTTTTCTTATTTATAGGAATTTAGCATGTAATTTTATAACACATTAGAAATGATTTGGGAAAAATGATAAATAAATGCCACAATGCTTTTGAAGAATATTGACAAAAGTAGTCAAATTATATATAGAATTGCTTGTTAGGAAATTTTTTAATTGAATTGAAGAAATGATGTAGGATTGGCATTATTATTACTGCTCAACCCTTTGTTGTAAACAGTGGCTAAGATATAAGCAATAAATTTCAACCTGAAAGATTTGTACTTTCTAAATTAAACACACAGGAAAGTATTAAACTACATTAAGAGGTGCATTTTCTGCTAACATAATTTAGAATATGACAGTTAAATAATTAATCAAATGGTTGGATATGGAAGGATTTTTTTTCTCAAAGAGAGAAATATGTTCGTTGTCAATTGAACAATATTCCAAAGGCCAAAAATAAAGGCAGAGGAGGCATAAAGATTCCCTAATTTTGTAGTTTGTGCAGACTGGCATCCATTGTATGAGTAGTAAGTTTTATGTCTATATTCATGACATTTAAAAAATCTGATAATGCCTTTAAGCTAATTCTTTGTCTGAATATCATTAATATTAATATGTAATTATTGAACTAATTAATGCATATATGGACAAATCACTGTTCTCTGGTCTGCTCTGGATATATAGTTTAAATGTTTCTCATTTGATTAAATGAAATCTGTTTTTTGAACATTTTTCTTAGGCTGAAAGAAGTATACATTAGTAATAAACAGCAGTTTTGGTTTCTGTGTTCTATATTGGTGCAGATGTCTTATCTGACATTGATTTCATATAAGATGCATATTTAATTTTCTAATATATGTTTCATTAATGTATAATGTATATACATTATCTAATATATGTTTTATTATAACAACTATAATATGTCCTTAACTATTTATTTATACATTTTCATCTCCTTCTTTATAGCAGAATTATCTATGTAACTGAGTAAGAATAGGAGTGGCCACAGATGCATAAGAAAACACTTATATAAATTAGTGCATTTACCATACCATTTCTTAAAGACTTCCTTGCAGTTTTGTCTCATTGAAATGAATTGCCTGGGTTTCTAGAGAATGATGAGCAGATAAAAGAAAAAGGAAAACAAGGAATTATTTGAAGAAGTTTTGAATGAAGTTTTTGCATTGTGGTGGAAAAATTATCTGAACTCTATCTAGCCATGTTATTCTTTAAAAATAACGGAAACACAGTTTCATGGCTATATTTTGACAGAATTATCTGTTGTCAAGGGCAAATTGGCACTTTAAAGCTATTGCTTTTTTAGTAAAACATGTTGTTATCCAGTCTTATGCTTCCTCGGTTTAATTTAATCAAGTATTATTCTGTATCACGGGTCACAGATAGGAAATACTTAGTGTTCAATTTGTAGATTTTTAAGAAGGCCACTGCTCTTTCTCCTGTCCTTCCTTCTCTCTGTGTTTAGGATAGTGACTGGCAGAAATAAGGAGAAGGTGAAAGTTCAGGCTCTTTTTATCTTTGTCATTATACAATCTCATTTGTTATTGGAATGTGAAACAACACATTTTTGCAATCTGCCTCTCAATTTCCAATTCAAAAAAAAGGTTTGGACACATTTTTCCCTAACAGCATTAAATGGAAGAATTCACTTTCTCTCAGTGGTCATTACATAAAACAGAATGATGCAGTCAACTGTCTCTTAAATTAATTAAAATAAATGTTGTTATAGATAATTTAAAATGATAATTAAAAGTCACTTCTCCTTCACTTTGAATACTTTTATGCCATGCTGTAGTAACTTAAACCCAAGGTATGGAAATGATATGCAGAGGCCATAATCCACCATGTAGATAAGATACACCACAAACAATAAAGAGCTTTTGTGTGTTTGTTGCAAGATGTTGAAAAGCTGTAACCACGAAAGAGTTTGCCCTTTTTGGCAGCTGGCTTTATTTAACATTTTTAAAAATTGAATGCTATTTGCCTCTGGTGCCTGGGATTCTTCGATTAAAATTTTAAATATATTCTTACCATCTCCTAACACAAAGCTCACTTGTGCAGTCCTGAATCTAGCCAGAGACACCTGTTCCCGAATCCATTTTTTTTTTAAAGTTCAATATGAAATAAATAAATCTCTGTGCTATGTCATGCTGGAATGAAAGAAAGCACACATTATTATAATGGAACCTGGTCAAACTACTTAGCTGGGCTTAAGTGAACGGCTGAGGCCTTGTTAAGAAACACAAGGTATTATTACATCAAAGCCATTTAAATAGAGTATTAATGTTGTTTATTTAAGAGTTTGTTTTTTGTTTTGTTTAATGGTCTGGAGACAATAAATAGGGAAAGGGTCTTGCTTATATATTGGTTTAATTTCTTTTAAGCCTTAAAATTCCATCAATTAAGAGACTGTTGTATGTGAAGGCAATTTTATGTATCTTTGCCATAAAAGAAAAAGGACTGTGGAAAAGCTGTATTTCCACTTACATTGAATTATAGCCTTCACAACATAATTGACCAGAAAATTCTTACAGTTGTGAAGTTAAAGATATCTACACTGAAGTAGAAATTAAATACATTCAGATTGAACAAGTTTCTTCCTGTGGAGAGGTTTCTGGTAACCTGTGACTCATACTTTATTGAATTTAAGCTATTTCTCCATATAGCCTTACAGTTGGACTGAAGAGCTTTGAATTTAGTAAAGTGCCGTCTTTGTATTTATACTTTGTGATAAGTTTAGCCTTTGTTAGCTGGTTAGAGGTTTCATTGAAACCTTTCTAGCCCTATCTCCCTCTTCAGTCAAAGCAAGCACTTTATCTTTTCTCATTATTAATAATTTTTAGCACTCTTTATGATATCATTTAAAATAATATTTTTAGGAGATTTCTTCATTCTCTCCAGAAAACAACCCTCAGGGGAGGTAGCATAATTTTTAACTAATATACAAGAAAAACAAGGATTAGAGATTGTGTGAACTGGACACTAGAATCAGAAATAAGAATTTTCTGGATTTAATTTCATCTGGATCATACTGTCATTCTATAAATGCCAAATTTATTACTTCTATTTGGCAAAATTATTTTAAAATAAGTTTTTTTATTAAGGTATTATTGATATACATTCTTATGAAGGTTTCACATGAAAAAACAATGTGGTTACTACATTTACCCATATTATCAAGTCCCCACCCATACCCCAATGCAGTCACTGTCCATCAGTGTAGTGAGATGCCACAGATTCACTATTTGCCTTCTCTGCTACACTGTTTTCCCCGTGATCCTCCACACCATGTGTACTAAACACAATATCCCTCAATCCCCTTCGCCCACCCTCCACGCACACCCTCCCACACCCCTCCCCTTTGGTAACCACTAGTTCCTTTTTGGAGTCCCTGAGTGTGCTGCTGTTTTGTTCCTTCAGTTTTGCTTCGTTGTTATACTCCACAGATGAGGGAAATCATTTGGCACTTGTCTTTCTCTGCCTGGCTTATTTCACTGAGCATAATATCCTCCAGCTCCATCCATGTTGTTGCAAATGGTAGGATTTGTTTCTTTCTTATGGCTGAATAGTATTCCATTGTGTATATGTACCACATCTTCTTTATCCATTCATCTACTGATAGACACTTAGGTTGCTTCCATATATTGGCTATTGTAAAAAGTGCTACAATAAACATAGGGATGCATATATCTTTTTGAATCTGAGAACTTGTATTCTTTTGGTAAATTCCAAGGAGTGGGATTCCAGGGTCAAATGATATTTCTATTTTTAGTTTTTTAAGGAACCTCCATGTTGCTTTCCACATGGTTGAACTAGCTTACATTCCCACCAGCAGTGTAGGAGGGTTTCCCTTTCTCCACATCTTCACCAGCATTTGTTGTTCTTAGTATTTTCAGTGCTGGCCATCCTTACTGGCGTGAGATGATATCTCATTGTGGTTTTAATTTGCATTTCCCTGATAATTAGTGCTGTGGAGCATCTTTTCATGTGTCTCTTGGCTATCTGAATTTCTTCTTTAGAGAACTGTCTCTTGAAATCCTCTGCCCTTTTTTTAATTGGATTATTTGCTTTTTGGGTGTTGAGGCATGTAAGTTCTTTATATATTTTGGATGTTAACCCCTTGTCAGATATGTCATTTACAAATATATTCTCCCATACTGTAGGATGCCTTTTTTGTTCTGTTGATGGTGTCCTTTGCCATACAGAAATGTTTTAGTTTGATGTAGTCCCATGAGTTCATTTTTGCTTTTGTTACCCTTGCTCAAGGAGATGCGTTCAGGAAAAAGTTGCTTATGCTTATATTCAGGAGATTTTTGCCTATGTTCTGTTCTAAGAGTTTTATGGTTTCATGACTTACATTCAGGTCCTTGATCCATTTCGAGTTTACTTTTGTGTATGGGGTTAAACAATAATCCAGTTTCATACTCTTGTATGTAGCTGTCCAGTTTTGCCAACACCAGCTGTTGAAGAGGCTGTCATTTCCCCATTGTATGTCCATGGCTCCTTTATCATATATTAATTGACCATATATGGTTGGGTTTATATCAGGGCTCTCTAGTCTGTTCCATTGGTCTGTGGGTCTGTTCTTGTGCCAGTACCAAATTGTCTTGATTACTGTGGCTTTGTAGTAGAGCTTGAAGCTGAAGCATAATGCCCCCAGCTTTATTCTTCCTTCTCAGGATTGCTTTGGCTGTTTGGGGTCTTTTGTGGTTTCAGATGAATTTTAGAACGATGTTCTCTAGTTCGTTTAATGCTGTTGGTATTTTGATAGGAATTGCATTGAATCTGTAGATTACTTTAGGCAGGATGGCCATTTTGACAATATTAATCCTTCCTATCCATGAGTACGGGATGTGTTTCCATTTATTGGTATCTTCTTTAATTTCTCTCATGAGTGTCCTGTAGTTTTCAGAGTATAGGTCTTTCACTTCCTTGGTTATGTTTATTCCTAGGTATTTTATTCTTTTCGACGTAACTGTGAATGGAAATGTTTTCCTGATTTCTCTCTCTGCTAGTTCATTGTTAATGTATAGGAATGCCACAGATTTCTGCGTATTAATTTTGTATCCCACAACTTTGCTGAATTCAGATATTAGATCTAGTAGTTTTGGAACGGATTCTTTAAGGTTTTTTATGTACAATATCATGTCATCTGCAAATGGACAGTTTAACTTCTTCCTTGACAATCTGGATGCCTTTTATTTCTTTGTGTTGTCTGATTGCCGTGGCTAGGACCTCCAGTGCTATTTGGAATAAACACAGGGAGAGTGGGCATCCTTGTCTTGTTCCCAATCTTAGAGGAAAAGCTTTCAGCTTCTCACTATTAAGTATGACGTTGGCTGTGGGTTTGTCATATATGACCTTCATTATGTTGAGGTACTTGCCCTCTCTACCCATTTTGTTGAGAGGTTTTATCATGAATGGATGTTGAATTTTGTCGAATGTTTTTTCAGCATCTATGGGAATGATCACGTGGTTTTTGTCCTTTTTGTTGATGTGGTGGATGATGTTGATGGATTTTCGAGTGTTGTACCAGCCTTGCATCCCAGGGATGAATCCTACTTGATCATGGTTTATGATCCTCTTGACGTATTTTTGAATTTGGTTTGCTAATATTTTGTTCAATATTTTTGCATCTGTGTTCATCATGGATATTGGTCTGTAGTTTTCTTTTTTTGTGGTGTCTTTGCCTGGTTTTGGTGTTAGAGTAATGGTGGCTTCATAAAATGAGTTTGGAAGTATTCCCTCCTCTATTTTTTAGAAAACTTTAAAGAAAATTGGTATGATGTCTTTTCTAAATGTCTGATAAAATTCAGCAGTGAATCTGTCTGGCCTTGGTGTTTTGTTCTTGGGTAGTTTTTTGATTAACAATTCAATTTCGTTGCTGGTAATTGGTCTGTTTAGATTTTCTGTTTCTTCCTTGGTCGGTCTTGGAAGGTTGTATTTTTCTTTAAAGTTGTCTATTTCTTCTAGGTTATCCAGTTTGTTAGCATATAGATTTTCATAGTATTTTCATAATTCTTTATATTTCCGTGGTGTCCATCGTGATTTTTTCCTTCCTCATTTCTGATTCTGTTTATGTGTGTAGATTCTCTTTTTTTTCTTATTAAGTCTGGATGGGGGTTATCTATTTTGTTTATTTTCTCAAAGAACCAGCTCTTGGTTTCATTAATTTTTCCTATTGTTTTATTCTTCTCAATTTTATTTATTTATTTTCTGATCTTTATTATGTCCCTCCTTCTGCTGACTTTGGGCTTCATTTGTTCTTCTTTTACCAATTTTAATAATTGTGAATTTAGACTGTTCATTTGGGATTGTTCTTCCTTCTTTAAAGAGGCCTGGATTGCAATATACTTCCCTCTTAGAATTGCCTTCGCTGCAGTTTTTGGGGCGTTGTGCTGTTGTTTTCATTTGTCTCCATATATTGCTTGATCTCTGTTTTTATTTGGTCATTGATCCATTGATTATTTAGGAGCATGTTATTCAACCTCCATTTGTTTGTGAGCCTTTTTGTTTTCTTTCTAAAATTTATTTCTAGTTTTATACCCTTGTAATTTGAGAAGTTGGTTGGTAGGATTTCAATCATTTTGAATTTACTGAGGCTCTTTTTGTGGCCTACTATCTGGTCTATTCTGGAAAATGTTCTGCATGCACTTGAAAAGAATGTGTATTGTGCTTCTTTTTGGTGTAGAGTTCTGTAGATGTCCGTTAGGTGCATCTGTTCTAATGTGTTGTTAAATGCGTCTATCTCCTTACTTATTTTCTGTCTGGTTGATCTGTCCTTTGCAGTGAGTGGGGTGTTGAAGTCTCCTAAAATGAAATTATTACATTCTGTTTCCCCTTTTAATTCTGTTAGTATTTGTTTCATATGTGCAGGTGCTCCTGTGTTGGGTGCATAGATATTTATAATGGTTATATCTTCTTGTTAGATTGACCCCTTTATCATTATGTAATGTCCTTCTTTGTCTTTTGTGACTTTCTTGTTTTGAAGTCAATTTTGTCTGATACAAGTACTGCAACACCTGCTTTTTTCTCCCTATTTGTTGCATGAATTATCTTTTTCCATCCCTTCACTTTCTGTCTGTGTACGTCTTTGTCTTTGAAGTGAGTTCCTTGTAGGCAGCATATAGTTGGGTCTTTTTTTATCCATTTAGTGACTCTGTGTCTTTTGATTGGTGTATTCAGACCATTTACCTTTAGAGTGATTATCATTAGGTATGTACTTACTGCCATTGCAGGCTTTAGATTCGTGGTTACCAAAGGTTCAAGGGTAACTTCCTCACTGTCTAAGGTTCTAACTTAACTCACTTAGTATGTTATTACAAACACAATGTAAAGGTTCCTTTTCTTTTTCCCCCTTTTCTTTCTTCTCCATTGTTTATATATTAGGTGTCATATTCTGTACTCTGTCTATCCCTTTTTATTACCTCTGGTGACAGCTATTTAACCTTAGAAACACTTCCATCTATAGCAGTCCCTACACACTGTTGAGATGGTTTGTGGGAGGTAAATTCCCTCAACTTTTGCCTATCTTGGAATTTTTTTATCCCTCCTTTAGGTTTAAATGATAATCTTTCCAGATAAAGTAATCTTGGTTCAAGGCCCTTCTGCTTCATTGCATTAAATACATCATGCCACTCCCTTCTGGCCTGTAAGGTTTCTGCTGAGAAGTCTGATGATAGCCTGATGGGTTTTCCTTTGTATGTGATCTTATTTCTCTGTCTGGCTGTTTTAATATCCTTATCCTTGATCTTTGCCATTTTAGATTATGTCTTGGTGTTGTCCTCCTTTGGTCTCTTGTGTTGGGAGATCTGTGCACCTCCGTGGCTTGAGAGACTATTTCCTTCCCCAGATTTCGGACGTTTTCAGTAGTTACTTCCTCAAAGACACTTTCTATCTCTTTTTCTCTCTCTTCTTCTTCTAGTACCCCTATAATATGAATATTGTTCCGTTTGGATTGGTCACACAGTTCTCTCAGTTATTCTTTCAATCTTAGAAATCCTTTTTTCTCTCTGTGCCTCAGCTTCTTTGTATTCCTCTTCTCTACTTTCTATTTCATTTATCATCTCCTCCACCATATCTAATCTGCTTTTAACACCCTCCATTGTGGTGTTCTTCAGTGATTGGATCTCCATCCTAAATTCGTTTCTGAGTTCTTGAATGTTTTTCTGTACCTCCATGAGTATGTTAATGATTTTTATTTTGAAATCTCTTTCAGGAAGATTCATGGGGTCAATTTCATTTGAATCTTTCTTAGGTGTATTCATAAGTTTGCTTTGAACCTGGTTCCTTTGACATTTCATAATTTGTCTGTGGTGCCCTCTTGTGCCCAGAAGCTCAACTCTCTGAAGCTGCTCAGCCCCTGGAGCAATGTCGGGGGTTGCAGGGGAGCGGTGTTGGTGCTTGGGGGGAGGAAAGAGCTGTTTCCTGCTTCCCGGCTGCTATGCCTGTCTTCCCTGCCAGAACTAGTGGGCTGAACACACAGGTGTAAGACTCTATGCTTTGTGTTTGTAGCTGTCATAGGCATGGATTCCCTCTGGCTGGCCTGACGCCAGGGTAGGGGTTGCTGGTTTGCAAGCCTGAGCCAGGTACAGCCTAGCCAGAAGGAGGACAGTGGGTTACATATCACGGTGGAGGGCCTTGGAGTTGCATAGCCAGCCAGGGGGATGGAGCGCCTGAAGATTGTTTAAGCTCCCAACCTGATGGGCAGAGTGCACCCGGACAATTTTGTCTACCTGTCCTTTCTCCTGGGTATTAAGCTCTGTGCAGTCCTTTCCCCTTTAGCAGCCCTCTTGCTTTTAGGAAGTCTCTCAGACTTCCCACCCAGATCAGTCGGATATGAATCCCTGTTTTCCACAAGCAGCTGGAATCTCCGTCTCTTCGGGTGTTCCGCCTGTCTTAGCTTTCCAACCACACTGAATCATCAGAGCACCATGCAATGTAAATTCATGCTTCCAGAGCAGATCTCCAGGGCTAGGTGTTCAGCAGTCCCTGGCCTCCACTCCCTTCCTGCTCTGTTTCTCTTCCTCCCGCTGGTGAGCTGGAATGGGGGAAGGGTTTGGGCCCTGCCAGGTCACAGCTTTGGTACGTTACCCTGTTCCATGAGGTCTTTTCTTTTCTCCAGGTGTATGCAGTCTGGCGCAGCCTTCTTTCCTGTTGCTTTTTCAGGATTAGTTGTAGTAAATTATATTTTCATATTATGTGTGGTTTTAGGAGGAGGTCTCTGTCTCACCTCTCACACTGCCATCTTTTCCATTCTAGCAAATTAATCAAACCTAAGGGGGACGTTGTGGGAGCCTCCAATCTGTAGGCAGTAGGTCATAAGCATAGGTAACTGTATGGGGCTTGCAACTGGCATCTGGAGTGGGGGTGTGGAGGGCAGTCTTGTAAGATGGAGCCCTTAATCTGGGAGTCTGGTGCTGTCTCCATGCAGATAGCATCAGAATTGAGTTTAATTCTCAGCCAACCTGCTGGGGTTCAAGAATTGCTTGGTGTTGTGTATGGGAAGACCCCCCCTCCCCTCTTTCACACACACACACACACACACACACACACACACACACACACACTGGAATCGAGTCTGCAAACCTGAAAGGAGTTATACTATTATACTGCTGTATACTACTGTTAGCTGCTGTAATGTACTATTGTTGTATGTGTAGGAAAAAATGCATTAACTCTTAACAATGATTTTTAAGTTGAATAGAAAGCACCCTTATTGTTTCATACAAATAATTTACATTTTAGATAAGCAATTTTTGGCTATTATTTTTGTTGCTTCAGGAATCTCAGTCTGAGCCCAAAATTACAATGAATGAAATTGTTGTGTTGAGCCACAATTCATATCTAATTGCTTTATGTGGGTACACAAGGTCAGTGCTTGAAGCTTATGTCCTTTACTTAATATTAAACTCCTAGCTCTAGTGCATACTATGGAGAGAAATCTGTACTTTACACATTGGAGTTACGTCTCCCTTTGTCTTGTATTTAAACTCACACCTGGAACCCCACTCAGCCACCCCCTATCCTACCACCTTTTTTTTCATGAAGAGTCATTTTGGCTTTCTCTGAAACTTTAATGTAATAGAGTAAGGATTGAGTAAGACTTCAAACTCCGTAATCAGAATATCTGGGTTCAACTCCTGTTTGTGACTGCTAAGCTGGGTGAACCTGAACAAGTTACTTAACGTCATCTGAATAGTGGGGTAAGAGTACTCACCTCATCAAGACTTTGTGGATGAATTAGAATAATGTATGGAAAACTTTTAGTGTAGTACCTGGTATGTAGTTGGTGGTCAGTAAATGTTAGCTCTTAAATGGAATTTGCTGATAGGGAGATGGGGTGAAGAGTGGGTGGATACAACCTTTTTAGAAATGGCTTATAGCATGGGTCACTGAGAAGGAGTAAGGTACATGGGAAGAACAGACGCGACCCTCATCCTTGCCAGAATCTTTATGATTTGAGATGAAGGTATGATTATGGAAAATGACATTCTCTGATTTGGAGATCTACCAGGTGAGACTTTGGCTGATTGATAGATAACTGTCTGCAGGTTTAAGACTATGTTGCATATGATGAGAAGCAGTAGTTAATTTTCTTGGCAAGGGAGTGACAGAAATGTATTCCTTTGTAAATTCTAGTCCAGATCCTAAAGAAGGTTGTGATGGTGTTGCTGTCTCTGATTTAGTCATAAATGAACAATGTCATGGGAACCATAGCATGAAGTATAAAATCTATACAAAGTGTTACTTTTAAAAGCAGTAAGAGGCAAGAGACTACTTCTTACCGTCTCAGACATCTCTTCTTCACCCTGTTGGCTTAATTTATCTTCCTCCTTAATCCCCTTTCCATGTTCCATTAGTTAAGGTTTCATGCCATGTGCCTCATAGTTGTTCTTCATTTATGGATATCCCCTACTCTTTCCCCAGTTAAACCAAAAAGAGTAAAATAGAGCCATTTTTTTGAGTAATGTCTTTACAGACTTATCTCAGCCATGCCACCAGAGGCTACACAGATTGTAAAGTATTAGCCCTCTTTCTAGAGATGCAACTCAACACAGAAGAGGCGAAAGGACAGTCACTTAGACCAGATTGGCAGCAGTGATAGTGGGAGCTCCACATCCCACAGTCTTAAGTGTTTTATTTTTTTTCCTTCTTCCAACATGGCTCTGTATTTTCATTTTCTTCTGTCACTGTATAACCAGAATTTCTAGTTTTAATTCCTCTATCTCAGGGTATTAGGACTGACCTTTACCCTATCATTAGGAACCCCAAATTAGACCTTCCTGATTTAGCATAATTGGATGATAATGTAACAGAAAAATTACAAATAGGTATAAATCCAACATGAAACACTACTTTTCTAATTTTCCAACTATGTACTAATTACAGAGGCTGCTATAAAATTGCCCCAAAACAAAGGGAAGACAGCATGCCAACTGACAGTGTTGCCTTGTGAGAGCCCGATGGCACACCTACACACCCAAGTCACCTCTTTCAGAGATTCTCAAGGAATAAAAGGCTATTATTACATAAGATCCTTTCTCCTGGTGTTTCTTTTAAGGAAATATGACATAGGGTGAAGGAATAAGAGGAGTATGAAAGTGGGATTGTGGTTTTTTTATGAGAGTGGGGGAAAAACAGGTGGGGATTTGCCTCTTAAGTAAATTTGATGAAATTAAGCCTCATTCTTTCCAGTTTTCCATTCCTCTATTGTCTTATTTTTCACCAATGAGAAAAGCTGTTCTAGGATTCCTTCAATTGGAAAGAAGTTCTAAGCTAGGAGAAAGCACTAAATTATTAAAAAGCAAACAAAAAACTCCCCCAAAATGCTAGTAGCCATGGAGTTACAGGGCCTATGGCATTCTGAATCATCAAAGAAACTGTTAGCAGTATCCCCTTTATGAGCAAGCAGTGTGTGGACTGTCTGGAAACTCTTAGCAAAGTAAGTTATATATGTATATAAAAGTTAAATGACTAAATTTGTTTCAGAAACATTTAGAATGACTGCAGGGAATCTTCTATTTAGTGACATAAAGCAAACAATCTCTCTAGTCTTTTTTCTTTTGACACTGTCCGGCCTGCCTTATCTTGGACTGCATAAATCACTAAAATGTTACATATTTTCCGTTATTTATACTTTTAGTCCCCTATCCAGAGTTAAATCCATCAGAATACCACTGAGGTCAGTGAACCATGAGTCTGGTTGCCTTTGCAAGTCATTTGCATTGCTATTAAAGGCAGCAAGCACCTCCTAAGAATGCTGCACAATCGGTCCCATAGTGTGATATGCTAGTTCTTAAAAATTTTGCTAACACTGCACTGTGTTTCATACAATTGAATTGAAAACATTCACTCATTTAGTTGAAAGCTTCAAACTGGCAGTAATAAGTTTTTTGAGTTGTTTCTTAAGTAGAGCAGTGATGGAATTCTTGTGGCAGGTGACAGTTGCTCATAAAGTTCCAGAAGAGATCTCTATCAACTGCAGTGGTTGGAAAACAAAAGAAAAGTAGCTCAGATGGTCACTTTTTCATGGAATATCTTTCTTCTGTATTTCAAATGAGAACAGAACTCATTCATTAAGTGGGGATATAAATATTAATATCATCATTGTTAAAAACCCCAAAGAACAGACCTCACATGTATTTTTTTTTTGATATCATTAATGTACAATTACGTGAACAACATTATGGTTCCTAGACTCCCCCCATTACAGTCACTGTCCATCATCATAGTAAGATGCTATAGAATCACTACTTGTTTTCTCTTTGTTACACTGCCTTCCCTGTGCCCCCACCCGCTACATTATGTGTCCTAATCGTAATGCCCCTTTTTCCCCCTTATCCCTCCCTTCCCACTCATCCTTCCCAGTCCATTTCCCTTTGGTAACTGTTAGTCCATTCTTGGGTTCTGTGAGTCTGCTGCTGTTTTGTTCCTTCAGTTTTTCTTTGTTCACATATTACACAGATAAGTGAAATCATTTGCTACTTGTCTTTCCCCGCCTGGCTTATTTCACTGAGCATAATACCCTCTAGCTCCATCCATGTTGTTGCAAATGGTAGGATTTGTTTTCTTTTTATGGCTGAATAATATTTCATTGTATATATGTATCACATCTTTATCCTTTCATCTACTAATGGACACTTAGGTTGCTTCCATTTCTTGGCTATTGTAAATAGGGCTGCAATAAACATAGGGGTGCACCTGTCTTTTTCAAACTGGGCTGCTGCATTCTTAGGGTAAATTCCTAGGAGTGGAATTTCTGGGTCAAATAGTATTTCTATTTTTAATTTTTTGAGGAACTTCCATACTGCTTTCCACAATGGTCGAACAAATTTACATTCCCACCAGCAGTAGGAGGGTTCCCCTTTCTCCACATCCTCGCCAACATTTGCCAACATTTGTTATTGTTTGTCTTTTGGGTGTTGGCCATCCTAACTGGTGTGAGGTAATATCTTATTGTGGTTTTAATTTGCATTTCCCTGATGATTAGTGATGTGGAGCATCTTTTCATGTGCCTGTTGGCCATTTGAATTTCTTCTTTGGAGAAGTGTCTGTTCAGATCCTCTGCCCATTTTTTAATTGGTTAATATGCTTTTTGTTATTTAGGTGTGTGAGCTCTTTGTATATTTTGGATGTCCACCTCTTACCGGATATGTCATTTATGAATATATTCTCCCATACTGTAGGATGCCTTTTTGTTCTACTGAAGGTGTCCTTTGCTGTTCAGAAGTTTTTAGTTTGATATAGTCCCACCTGTTTATTTTTGCTTTTGTTTCCCTTGCCCATGAAGATATGTTCATGAAGAAGTTCCTCATGTTTATATTCAAGAGAGTTTTGCCTATATTTTCTTCTAAGAGTTTTATGGTTTCATGACTTACATTAAGATCTTTGATCCATTTCGAGTTTACTTTTGTGTATGGGGTTAGACAATGATTCAGTTTCATTCTCTTACATGTAGCTGTCCAGTTTTGCTAACACCAGTTGTTGAAGAGGCTGTCATTTCCCCATTGTATATCCATGGCTCCTTTATCGTATATTAATTGACCATATACGCTTGGGTTAATATCTGGACTCTCTATTCTGTTCCACTGGTCTGTGGGTCTGTTCTGTGCCAGTACCAAATTGTCTTGATTACTGTGGCTTTGTAGTAGAGCTTGAAGTTGGGAAGCAAGATCCCCCCAGCTTTATTCTTCCTTCTCAGGATTGCTTTGGCTATTTGGGGTCTTTTGTAGTTCCATATGAATTTTAGAACTATTTGTTTCAGTTTGTTGAAGAATGCTGTCGGTATTTTGATAAGGATTGCATTGAATATGTAGATTGCTTTAGGCAGGATGGCCATTTTGATAATATTAATTCTTTTGACCCAAGAGCATGGGATGAATTTCCATTTATTAGTGTCCTTTTTAATTTCTCTTAAGAGCGTCTTATAATTTTCAGGGTATATAGGTCTTTAACTCCTTGGTTGGATTTATTCCTAGGTATTTTACTCTTTTTGGTGCAATTGTGAATGGGATTGTTTTCCTGATTTCTCTTTCTACTAGTTCATCATTAGTGTATCGTAATGCAACAGATTTCTCTGTATTAATTTTGTATCCTGCAACTTTACTGAATTCAGATATTAGTTCTAGTAGTTTTGGAGTGCATTCTTTAGAGTTTTTTATGTACAATATCATGTCCTCTGCAAACAGTGACAGTTTGACTTCTTCCTTACCAATCTAGATGTCTTTATTTCTTTGTGTTGTCTGATTGCCATGGCTCGGACCTCCAGTACTATGTTGAATAAAAGAGGGAAGAGTAGGCATCCTTGTCTTGTTCCTGATCTTAGAGGAAAAGCTTTCGCTTCTCGCTGTTAAGTATGGTGTTAGCTGTGGGTTTGTCATATATGGCCTTTATTATGTTGAGGTACTTCCTCTATACCCTTTTGTTGAGAGGTTTTATCATGAATGGATGTTGAATTTTGTCGAATGCTTTTTCAGCATCTATGGAGATGATCATGTGGTTTTTGTCCATCTTTTTGTTGATGTGGTAGTTGATGTTGATGGATTTTCTAATGTTGTACCATCCTTGCATCCCTGAGATGAATCCCATTGATCATGGTGTATGATCCTCTTGATGTATTTTTGAATTCAGTTTGCTAATGTTTTGTTGAGTATTTTTGCATCTATGTTCATCAGGGATATTGGTCTATAATTTTCTTTTTTTGTGGTGTCTTTGCCTGCTTTAGGTATTAGACTGATGCTGGCTCCATAGAATGAGTTTGAAAGTATTCCCTCCTCTTCTGTTTTTTGGAAAACTTTAAGGAGAATGGGTATTATGTCTTCTCTAAATGTCTGATAAAATTCAGCAGTGAATCCATCTGGCCTGGGTATTTGGTTCTTGGGTAGTTTTTTGATTACCAATTCAATTTTGCTGCTGATAATTGGTGTGTTTAGGTTTTCTGTTCCTTCCTTGGTCAGTCTTGGAAGGTTGTATTTTTCTATAAATTTGTCCATTTTTCTAGGTTATCCAGTTTGTTATCATATAGATTTTCATAGTTTTCTTTAATAATTCATTGTATTTTTTTTTGGTGTCTGTTGTGATTTTTCCTTTTTCATTTATGATTCTGTTTATGTGTATAGATTATCTTTTTCTCTTAATAAGTCTGGCTAGGGGTTTATCTATTTTGTTTATTTTCTCAAAGAACCAGCTCTAGGTTTCATTAATTTTTCTATTGTTTTATTCTTCTTAATTTTATTTATTTCTTCTCTGATCTTTATGTCCCTCCTAATGCTGGCTTTGGGCCTCATGTATTTTTCTTTTTCCAGTTTTAATAATTGTGAGTTTAGACTGTTCATTTGGGATTGTTCTTCCTTCTTTAAATAGGCCTGGATTTCTATATACTTTCCTCTTCAAACTGCCTTCGCTGCAGTGCACAAAAGTTTGGGTGTTGTGCTGTCGTTTTCATTTGTCTACATATATTGCTTGGTCTCTGTTTTAATTTGGTCATTGATCCATTGATTATTTAGAAGCATGTTGTTAAGCCTTCATTTGTTTGTGAGCCTTTTTGTTTTCTTTGTACAATTTATTTCTAGTTTTATACCTTTGTGATCTGGGAAGTTGGTTAGTAGAATGTCAATCTTTTTGAATTTACTGAGGCTCTTTTTGTGGCCTAGTATGTGGTCTATTCTGGAAAATGTTCCATGTGCACTTGAGAAGAATGTGTATCCTGCTGCTTTTGGGTGTAGAATTCTGTAGATGTCTGTTATATCCATCTGTTCTAGTGTGTTGTTCAGTGCCTCTGTGTCCTTACTTATTTTCTGTCTGATTGATCTGTCCTTTGGAGTGAGTGGTGTGTTGAAGTCTCCTAAAATGAATACATTGCTGTCTATTTCCTCCTTTAATTCTGTTAGTATTTGTTTCACATATGTTAGTGTTCCTGTGTTGGGTGCATAGATATTTATAATGGTTATAACCTCTTGTTGGAGTGCCCCCTTTATCATTGTGTAATGTCCTTCTTTATCTCTTGTTACTTTCTTTGTTCTGAAATCTATTTTGTCTGATACAAGTACTGCAACATCTTCTTTTTCCTCCCTATTGTTTACATGAAATATCTTTTTCCATCCCTTCACTTTTAGTCTGTGTATGTCTTTGTGTTTTAGTTGAGTCGCTTGTAGGCAGCATATAGATGGGTCTTGCTTTTTTATCCATGCTATTACTTTGTGTCTTTTGATTGGTGCATTCAGTCCATTTACATTTAGGGTGATTATTGATAGATATGTACTTATTGCCATTGCAGTGTTTGGATTCGTGGTTACCAAAAGTTCAAAGGTAGCTTCTTTACTCTCTAACCATCTAACTTAACTCATTCATTACGGTATTATAAACTCAGTCTGATGATTCATTATTTGTCTCCCTTCTTTTTCTTCTTCCTCCACTCTTTATATGTTAGATGTTTTATTCTGTACTCTTTTGTGTTTCCCTTGACTGATTTTGTGGAGAGCTGATTTTATTTTGCATTTATTTAGTATTAGTTTGGTCTACTTTCTTTGCAGTGGTTATATTTTCTCTGGTGACGTCTATTTAGCCTTAGTAGCATTGCCATCTAGAGCAGTCCCTTTAAAATACACTGTAGGGATGGTTTGTGGCAAGTAAATTCTCTCAACTTTTGCCTATCTTGGAATTGTTTAATCCCTCCTTCAAATTTAAATGATAATCTTGCTGGATACAGTATTCTTGGTTCGAGGCCCTTCTGTTTCATTGATTTGAATATATCATGCCATTCCCTTCTGGTCTGTAAGGTTTCTGTTGAGAAGTCTGATAATAGCCTGATGGGTTTTCCTTTGTAGGTGATCTTTTTTCTCTCTCTGGCTGCCTTTAATACTCTGTCCTTGTGTTTGATCTTTGCCATTTTAATTATTATGTGTCTTAGTGTTGTCATCCTTGGGTTCCTTGTGTTAGGAGATCTGTGGACTTCCATGGTCTGAGTGATTATTTCCTTCCCCAGATTGGGGAAGTTTTCAGCTATTATTTCTTCAAAGACACTTTCTATCCCTTTTCCTCTCTCTTCTTCTTCTGGTACAGCTATAAAGCGAATATTATTCCATTTAAATTGGTCACACAGTGCTCTTAATATTGTCTTATTCCTAGATATCCTTTTATCGCTCTCTGCCTTAGCTTCTCTGTATTCATGTTCTCTGAATTCTATTCCATTAATAGTCTCTTCCACTTCATCCAGTCTGCTCTTAAATTCTTCCATTGTTTATTTCATTTCTGTTATCTCCTTCCAGAATTCATCCCTTAGCTCTTGCATATTTCTCTGTAGCTCCATCAGCATGCTTATGACTTTTATTTTGAATTCCTTTTCAGGAAGATTGGTGATTTCATTCTCACCAGGCCCTCTGTCTGGTGTTTGAGGTATTTTGAACTGAACAGGGTTCTTCTGCCTTTTCGTGGTGATGGAAGTGTTCGCCAGCCAGTCGCACATGTGTCAGCCTGAAGAACAAAGTCTCTTCCTGCTTGCTGGTCACCTTGCCCATCTCCACTGCCTGTGCCAGTCAGCCCCACACAGGGAGCAGCCTCTGGGTTGATTCCCTGAGCTGCTGTTGCCAGCGTGGCCCTCAGGATGCCCTAGGGCACTGGCAGGGGTCGCAGGCGTGCAGCATGTGTTCTTCTGCGAGAACGGTGCCCCTTCGTGCTTCCCGAACTCTGCGCTGGTCTCCGCTGCCTGTGCTGGGAAACCGCACACAGGGAGCACCCTCTGGGTTAATCCCTTGAGCTGCTGTAGACACGGTGGCCTTTGGGATGGCCTAGGGCACTGGTGTTTGCAGGTGAGTATCGTGTGTTTGCTGCGAGAACAGAGCCCCTACGTGCTTCCAGGACTCTGCACCGGTCTCCTCTGTCTGTGCCAGTCAACTGGGTGCAGGGTCAACCTCTAGGTTAATCCCCTACCTGTCGTGGGCGGGGCAGCCCTCAGGATGGCCTAGGGCACTGGCGGGAGTTGCAGGTGAGCAGCACATGTTCACCACCAGCATAAAGCCCCTTTTTGCCTTCCAGACTCTGCGCCGGTCTCCACTCTCTGTGCTGGTCAACTACGGGCAGGTGGAAGCCTCTGTGTGGTTACTATAGGCAGAGCTGCTCCCCGGCTGTTCCACAGCAATGGCGGGTCAGCCGGTTTGCTTGCAGTGCCCACAGGGGGAAATGAATGGCAGGCTGCTTATCACTGTGGTGTCCTTCGGAGCTGTGTTGCCCCCAAGGAGGTTAAGGCGCCTGATGTTTCTTAAAGTTTCCAGCCTGCTAGGCTGAGTGTGTCAAGACGATTTTGTCCACCTGTTAAACCCTTGTCCCTTTAAGTCTTTTAAAGCGCCTGCTTTTCTTTTGTCTCAGGGCAGCAGGCTGTGGGAACCTGTTTGCAGTCTTAGTCTTGAATTTTGCTTTTCCGTTCTTGCAATATCCAGTATACCATGCAATATGTGTCTGTGCTCTTGGTGCAGATTACTAGGGCTGTTATTTAGCAGTCCTGTGCTTCTACTCCCTCCCCACTATGATTCTTTTCCTCCTGCCAGTGAGCTGGGGTTGGGGGAGTGCTCAGGTCCTGCTGGGTCACGGCTTTGTATCTTACCCTTTTCCGTGAGAAGTTGAGTTCTCGCAGATGTAGATGTAGCCTGGCTGGTGTACTGTATCTTCTGGTCCCTCTTTTAGGAATAGTTGTACTTGCTGTATTTTCAAAATATATATGGTTTGGGGAGGAGTTTTCTGCCACCCTCCTCACGCCACCATCTTGAGAATCTCTCCTCACACATATTTATGTGATTTTTTTTTAAGTGGCCATCTTTTGTGAACAAGTCAAGAAAGCTCCCCCATACCTCTAGAGGTCTTACCCAGAGCTAGTTAGCCTTCTTTCTTGACCTCCTTTCAATCTTGCCTCCTTTAACAAGTCTCAGAGAGCTTAGTACGGATTTAATCAGTCATATTTGGCCACACAGTATTAAAGAAAAATGTAAATCAAGTAGTCCAGATAGTCTTTGTGGATATAATTTAAGCATACAAATTGCTTGCTGTAGTATGAGTAACAAATATTACTAATTTAGACAACTTGCTACTATCCTGTGCTTTTAGTATAGAGCAGAATTTTATTCAAGTTACAACTTTCAGTTAACTCCTAGTCACTGCTCTTCAATTTGAACATTTGTTGAATATTTGGAAAAAATAAAAGCCACTCATTTTTCTATTGCCTATGTTAAGCAGTGTGAATAAGATTTACTTTAAGTATATATATATCCCCTTATATCTAGTATATTTGGGAGTACATCTTAATATCACTAAAATTGGGCACTTTGATATATTTTTCAGACAATATGATATTTTGGCAAATTATCTCCTGGACCAAGCTTCTTGGGAATTGTTCAGCAGAATTGATCCTCGGGTAAAGAACTAACATTTTTTGAGAATACTGTGTGTCAGGCATTGTATTCAGCTTTCTCCATGCAATAGCTCATCCTTAAAATAATTCCATGAGTAAGATACTATTATTAATCTCATCCTACAGATGAATGAGGCAGTATTATCAATGCCATTTTCCAGATGAAGAAATTGGAGTGAAGTTAAATATGACTTTTCCAAGGTCACACAGCGGTTAAGTGATAGAGGATTTAAATACCAGCTTTTGTAATTCTAAAGCCCATACCCTTAATGACTGTGCGCTACAGTCAAGGTACTGCATGAATAGGCATTTGCCCCATTATATTTTGTTTGGTGTCTCTCCCTGCTCCATCCTCAAGTACAGCCAGCCAACGAGTCTCAGCCGTTGGCAGTCCTTGGAATAGCAGTTGGGTGTGTTGGCTCACCAGCTGTAGCCATTCAAGGCAGCTCTTAGTACCTATTTGGGGGAAGTACTTAATTGGGGATCAGGGGAAACCTCTTTTAAGAGGCTTGCGTCCAGAAAGTAGATGGCTTTCCTGGTTCAGAATCACCAAAAAGTTACTAATAGTCCCTTTCTCCTCCTGTAAATTCCAGGTAGTGATGTCATATTGGAGATTATTCTCAACTGGCAACCCTATTCCAAACTTCTTTACCTTGACCATCTGAGCTCTCTGAATTCTGTCTTTGGGAGAGTTCCCCCTCTTGAGTTCTGCTTCTCTCACAAGTCAGAGTGGTAACAGTTACTGAGCAGCAACTGAAGAAAGAAAACAGTAAAAGCAGGAGAAATCTCCTCAACCAGGACCCAAAATCTTTTCCACCCTTGAAACATTTTTTGTTATAGCAAGAACATGTTCATTCTAGTGGATGTTAAGCTTCTCAAGCCATTTCTGTTGTGTCTACTGAAGATTAATCATCTTAATGGACTAGTTTCAGTGCTAGCGTCTCTGTCTTAGGGCACTTGAAATGATGACCAAGTAAGTAATGCTTTTAAATGGGGCTGTTACGAATTAAGTCATAAGGAAGAGGGCTTCTCTAGAGGTACTTGCCTGCAGCTATGGAGAATGCTTCCTTTCAAAGAGCTATCTGTGCTCCTGGCAGATGGCCGTAAGTATACTAACAAGCCTTTTGAGTCTGGTCTACCTTTAGTAAAGAGAATGACCGGATTATCAACAAAAGGAAGTAGTCTTGTAAATGAATTCGGGGAAATAGTTAATAATGACCATATCAGTTCCCTAGGCAGTGAATTGTGTAACACCCAGGCTAATTTGCACTGATTCTCTATAAATGAATACTGTGATTTAGGTATGACTTGTACTGATAAAACATTCTCTCGGTGGAAGTTTATTGCAGTGCATTTCTTTTTCACAACGCCTTAATAGAATGGCAGGGCACTCTTGATCAGAGGACCATACTTAAATGCTTTAAAAAAAAGTAGGTTCCATAAAACAGAATGTAATATAGGTAATAAACACTAGAGTCTGATCCTGGCCCTTTTATTAGCTGTTACCTTTGAGAAGTTTACTTAACCTCTCTTAGTCTGTTTCCTCTGTAAATGAAGGAGTTTAAATTAAATCTGTGTTTCTCAAATTCTGAAACCTACCACAAATTACCAGAGATAATTTTAGGCAGTTTCCTGATAAAACATTAAAAGAAACATTGAATCATATAGTCGAGAAAGTTATTCATTTTTCAGTCTTTCTGATTATCCCCAAGATAAAGTCTTAATTTGGTGTCAAAATATCTTTAATAGTTCTTTAACACTGGATAATTGTTTGGGAGTGGGGGTGGAGCTGGGCAGGGGCAGGCACTGTGAATTCTCCATTCTTCAAGAGTTTCTATAGAGGGGAAATTAATTCCATTCCTTTGAAGGGATAAGTACAGAAGTGCTTTTTTGCTCTTTCTGCTGGCCTCATTTCCCTTCCACTGGGAAGGAAAATAGTGCATTATACAACTGATGAGCTTGGGAGGAGGAATAAAACATGTCAGGCACAGCTTTCTGGCTTCTATCTTGGTGTGGCCCATTCTCAGAAGGCATGCTCCTCCTCCTTTATCATGTTGTAGGCCTTGGTTGACAAATTCTTCTTAGGACTGAATAGGAACTATTAGGAAACCCATGAGACCATAAATCCAAAACACAATACCACATTTTCCAATCCACCTTTATTGGTAATCAAGCTAATATTTTGATTGCTGTTCTGTTGCTCCCTTTGTTTCTCATTTGGTTTCAAACTCATAGGAGATGTAAAGGGAAAAGCAATTATCACCTCTTACAACCTCTCTAATAATCTCCTTTTTTAAATAGAAATCTACTTTGAGCTCAGAGCCCTTCATAAGTAATAGAATCTATATTAGTAACATTAAGAATTTAATAACATGGTTTTGTTTTCAGTGAAGTTATAGTTGCCATCAGTAAAATAAATTCATTTAAGTTTTGAAAAGTGAAGTTTTAAAACATTTAATAGTACACATGGTACATGGTTGTGGTAAAAAGTATGAAGGTGGTACATAAATGTTGAAAGTTTAGAAAGCACTGAAGGTCATCTCTAGGATTTGTTCCAGATTTAAATTCTTTTAAATGTGTATTCCAATAAAATATACAATGTTAGGTGGCAAACCAAATAAAAGAAGGGACCTTCTTATAACATGTACTGTTATTTTCTGCATTTTGGAATATGTCATTACTGAGGAAACTAAACTTTTGTTCTATGCCAATTTTGTACATGTATAAATACCCTTTTATTAATATATTACTAGGCATTTGAGTATTGAGATATTTTGATAGCATGTTTGTTGGTGATGGTTATTTTTCTGTTTTTTTTTTTCTTTCACTGATAGCAACCAGTTCTGGGTAAGGTTTTTGAACTGGAAATCTCGGAGGGCAAGAACCATGTCATCATTGCATACTCAGCCTAGTGCAGTACTTACCACATAGTTTTGTTGAACAAATATTTGAACAAGTCAATGAATGAATGAATGAATGAATGAATGAATGAAATGTATGAATAAATAATCAACAAAAATAAACTGAGTTCTCTGTCTAAGGTATAGGCATAGTTTCCATTTCTTTCTGAAAGCTGTCAGCAGGGCTAATTGTAAGGAAGTTGAGGCCTAGGGCAATCAGGGTAATACTTTGGTATATGTGAAGTTAGGGACTCATTACACAGAACATTTAGAATAGCCATGTTAGGAAGAAATCACAAAAAGAAGATAGCCCTACTAATTTGCTTTTTGTTTATGGTCATATATGAGAGGCTTCCTTTCTTTCTTCCTTTCTTTCTCTTTGTTTTTTATAAAAAAAGAACTGTCTTCCTTCCTTTCTCATTCATGTACTACTTATCTTACATCCCCACACTGGGGAAAGCACCCCAAATTTCCTTGCCTTAGGGAGAATATTAGAGCTTAGTTTAAAATGCAGCTCCCTTTTTCCCCTCACACTCTTAATTAGTTTTTCATCTTAACCAGCACCCAGGATGAACTGCAATACTGGTGGTAAATTTTTTTATTGCCATTTATTCATGCAATAGACATCATATTTAAAGGAGTTTGTCTAAGAAGATTAAAATGAGTTTTACATATCAAAGAGAGAGACTATTAATCAGACGTTTATAATTCTTATTTATGCCAACTGACTTTCTAATAGCCATGCAGTTGGTTTGAGTGATTACATTCCCAGAGCATGTAATTTACTTTAAAACATTTTTGCATATATGCAGAAAAACAGAATTTGAGGACTGTGTTTCATTCTGGTGAATACATTTTAAATGTATTCTAGGTTTATTCTCTACAAGTGCATTCTTTCTTTAATGGTCCAGTTATTAACTGTGATTCTAATTCATTATGCAGAATGACAACATCTTAACTAGAGTTATTTTCTATGTTCAGGTTAATATTTTCTGTTAATGAAAATTTAATTCAGTACATTTTATATTTGCAAAATCTCTCTGCCTGGTATCCTTGTGTCTCCTAGTTATGACTGTGTTATCTTTAATATGTAAAGTAAACTCTGAAGATGCTGATTATCATATTTTGCTGTGTTCTTTTTATTGCATTATAAAACTAATAGAATAGCAGTAACATTAATGATGTGTAGAAGTTGGATTCTGAAACTAATAATCATCTATAAAATTAGCATATTTAAATTAATATCCAGGTAAACAACACATATTCTGTTATTATAATTGAGAATAATTAAGGTCTATTTTGGTGGAAAAAAAAGACTTTAGAATTACCTATTTTTTCTTCAAAAGAAATTAAAGAACAATTAATTATTGACTTATAATTGTAATCTTTAGGTATCTCCAGAGTCATTGTTCTCTGCCATGAAAGTAATGCAAGAGCCATTTGCTATAATGACAAGCTGGAAGTTTTTAGAACACTTTATTATCTAGTTAAAAAACAGTAATTACAAAAAACAGAGCTTTGCCTAGCTGGCTGTGTCCACTGGCAACATGATTATTCTCTGATTAAATACTTTGAGTACTGGATATCATCCTTATCTGGTCTGTGAGGTGTTATTATGGCAATGTATTATGAAAGAAAAGAAAAGCACATGGCCTTGAGAAGCAGACCAACCTGAATGTGGAATTCATCTCTGTCACTGTTTGTGCTAGTACCTTGGGCAAGTTACTTAGCTTCCTCTGTACAGTGAAAATTACAGTACTTCTTTAAAGTTGCTGTGAAGATGAAAACTCTCTGAATGAGTTCTTGTTATATGAAGAATAAAGTGTGGTGATGATGATATGTTTTGATATTCTCTTAGGTGAAGTAAAGGATAAAAATGTTCAGGTGGTTGAGCTCCCCATTGTCGACAGTCTTCACCCTCGTCCTCCATATTTACCCCTGGCTGTACCAGAGGACCTTGCAGATCGACTTGTACGACTCCACGGTGACCCAGCAGTGTGGTGGGTGTCCCAGTTTGTTAAATACTTGATCCGCCCACAACCTTGGCTGGAAAAGGAAATAGAAGAGGCCACCAAGAAGCTTGGCTTCAAACATCCAGTTATTGGGTAAGAATCTTATTTGTTCCTCATGAAGTAACATGTAGTAGCAGGGATACATATCTTTATAATATATTGTGAACTTTACAATATATAGTTTAATATTTATAGCCCCACACAAAACAGAGGTTCCAGAGTTCACTTTAGGCCACAGGGAGACAATTCTTCCTTGTTTACTTAGACCAGCTGAGTCATCATACTTTGTCACCCTCATTCGTTTATTCATTTATTCATTCAACAAATACATTAAGTGCATATTTCTGAGATTAGCTGTCTCTCCTGGGGAAACTAACACAATTGACTCCTGTCTTACCCAGGGCCATGAGATGAAACTGTCACATTTATAGCTTTTCTATTGCTTCATTAATTAACACACTGGTGATTATTTTGCATTTTGGAGGTTCTGTTTTCTTTTCTGTCCTGAAAGCTATTTTGAGAATAGACTATCATTTGTAATGTAAGATAATGTTAAAATTATTATTTAAAATTGTCTCTTGGTCCACTTGGGAGTTATATACATATATACTCATTCTCATGTTCATGTTATGGAGATATATCAAGAAATCCTGGGAGCAAGAGAAATCCAAGAGATCATCTTTGCTCACAAGCATATGCTTCTGTACACATACACATAAAAAGTTATGGAAAGAAGAGTTTTCCTGGTCCTAATGCCAGATTTCACACCATGGGAAATATTCTTTGCCTAATAGAAAAAATAATGGGTTAAGAGTTAAGTTACCAGGGTAATCTTCTGTCTTTTTCCTAATTCTGGGCCAAGTTACTTAGTAGTAATATTGGGCTTTGATTATTTCCATCTGTAAAATAAGGAAAGTAATAGCTGCCCTAAAAATAATGATGTGAAAATAAAGGATGATAAAAGGATTTTAATTCAGTGGAAAAAATGTCTGCATGATATTATTAACTTTCAGAGAGACTGAAAGTAATTCCTTTAGGTAGACCTACTTATGTTAGACTCTAGCATTCTATAGCTGATATTGTTTGTAATCAAGTCAGCTTTTGATTAATAATATACATGTTGATTCACTCACTTATTTGCAGAACATTTATTGAATACCTGCTACTGTGGGGGACAGAGATTAATTTTTTCTTTAAATGGCTCCTTCCAGTTCATTACAGTCTATGGGAAAAGAGATTTACACAACTAACATTATATGGGTAGAATATGATTAAATATCCTCAAAGAAACATAAAAAGTAGAGGTCAGGGAAGGGGAAGTGTACTTCCATCTGGATCAGGAAAGGCTTCACAACTGCAGTGTTTTAACAGGGTTTGAAAGATGGAGAAAGGTAACAGTATAGAAGTTAAATTATCAAAATACCTTCAACTACATTACCTTTGTTAACACAATCTTATGAAATGAGCAGAGATAACTATTTTACAGGTGAGGAAACTAAGGAAAGAAAGTCTCTGCTCTAAGTTCCAGAGTTAATAAAAGCAAACCCAGGACTTAAGCCTTCTTAACTTTGGATTTCCTATAGTTTTACATACCAGAAAGCTACCCTTATTAATTCTCCATGGACCATCCAGCATATTGAGAATTGGGCAAATATTCAAATAGAAGCAGCACAACTAAGTTCATTTATACATTGAGGTAACATGCTGTAATGAAAGAGGAGTGCAATAAGATTCATGAATCTGGGGGTCCCAGCTAGCTTCCACCATGAACAAATTATAACTTTGGGCAACTTACTTGATCATTCTGGGCCTTCACTGATTGCCACTCTTTCCTCATTCATTTAAAAAACAAAACCAAAACAAAACCTAGATTAGATGGTATCTAAGGTAACCACTAACACCATATTAAACAATTAGATTTTTGTGTCTACTTGGTAGCCATTCATTCATTTATTCACTGTGTTTGGTACATTTGGGAGTAATAAAATCGGATTCCCTATGCCAAAAGAGCTTGATATCTAACAGTGAAAATCAAGCAAGTACACAAATAACTTTTACTTTTGTGAAGACTGGGTGGAAATGTAAGAGAGAAACCACCTCCCTTTGCCTTATGTTGTCTTTCTGTTTTCTGAAATGTCTTCAGAAGCATCAGTTTTCTTAGCTATCAAGTGAAAGAGTTACGTTAAATTAAGTGACTTCTAATATCCTTCACAGATCTAGTAACATTTTTGATTCTTACATTAAATTAAGTGACTTCTGATATTCTTCACAGTCTAACATCCTGATTCTTCCATAGAGATTCCATTATGGTCCTCTCCCAAATTACTGATCCAGGTCTAATTTCAGGAGTACTTGGAGAACTGAGAACATCGTTTAGTGTAGCGCTCTGCCACTGCCGCAAATGCTCCTCTTCCTTCGGTTCTTCTGTCCATTATTACAGCTCTCCTTTGTTTTTATTTTTATTTTATTTATCTTCCCTTGTGTCTTATTTTTTATGAATATAAAAGTTACTTTCTAAATGTTAGAGCTAGAGAAAGTACAATGTGAAATCAGAGTATCAAATAGTGTTTCTTCTCATGGAAGTTTTCATTGAAATTCAGTGGACTTGTTCTTTCTGTCCCATATCATCTCTACAGAGCACAGTGAATAATTCCAATTTCCTGAGAGAAGCAGTGATTAAGAAGGATGTGGGAAGAAAAAGATGATAGAATAGATATTCATATGATAGTATTCACATCTGGGCTGTAGTTTAGAAGGCAGAGGAAAGAATAGCCATGAAGTTGTCAGAATAACTCCAATGAGATCAAACCCTCACTCCAGATTCATAATAAAAACTTGGCCTTCAGCTTGACCTAAAGCATGTCCATATAATGTAATCTTTAGAAAACAAATCTACTTTTCTACTTTTCCACATATGAATAGTGGTTTAATAGTTTAAGGGGAGGAGATTCAGGAAAGGCAAATTTAAGGAGAGTTTTATTTTTATTTTTATTTATTTTATTTTTTCATACACATAAAATAAAATCAAAATAACCCTTACACATGTGACAAGACACTCTATGTCACTCAGTAAGAAAAATGCAAGTTAAAACTACAGTAACATACAATTTTTCATGTACTGGATTAGCAAAGAGTAATAAGCATTTTTCAGAAACATCTTTAAAAATACAAGTAGATCAAGACCCTTCCTTTCTTAGAACCACCTCCGGACTCCCATGGAGTAAACTCTGGACGCGGCCAAGGCCCTCCAGGCCTGGTTACTGTGCCCACCACTCCTCTCTCACCATTTTCCTCTCTCATTACTTTCCCCTCCCTGGCCTTTCTGGTTTTGTTCCGGCACTCCAAGGACTTCTTCATTTGCTATTTCTCTGCCTAAACTGCTTCCCCCCCTGGCTTTCCAAGGACTGGCTCCTCCTCCTCATAGGAAGGCCTCTCCCTGGGGGGCTTCACGCCTCTCCCAGGAAGTGTCCAAGGCCTGGGCCAGAGCAGAGCTCCTCACCCATTTAGGAATAGACCCAGTACTCACCATACCGGGGCTACTTAATTTTCCCTGAGTTGCCTGCCTGTTGTCACATAGCCAGGCTCTTGAAACATCCCTTCTCTGTTGGTACAGAAACGAAGGGTCTCAGGCAACCCCCACTAAGGAGAGTTTTAATTTATGAAAACAAACTATGACTATTATTATTCTCATTTTCATTAAAATTACTTTGGAGGCACTAGGAGAAAATTGTGGAAGTCAATGCCCTACTCAGTTCAGGACAATGTAAATCTGTGTCCCCAATTTTACATTTTTGGAGGTTTTCTTGAATAAGACAGATAAGATCATTATTTGCTTGTGTTTGATAGAGTGAAAAACAGAAAGAAAATTCATTATGCAAACAACAAAAGGTCTAGAATGGCTCCATGAGCTTAAAATAGTAAGAATCCTTGAAAGGTTTGCCTGCCTCGATTGCACTATAGGAAGAAACCATGCAGATCTGTGTTTTCCTCAAATGACTTTATTTATTTATTCTGCAAACAACTTTAAATCCTACAAGCTGGCAGTTACAGGAACTATACAGGATGAAATGAAGAAATTGAAAACTTGGCATCAAAATGTTACACATGATATATTTAATGTTCTATAATAATAACTGTGAGTCTTTGGATCATTTGTTGTCAAAAATCTTGAAAGTTATATCCATTTTTTTCTGAAAGGCCAATTGGTATTTTGCTGCCTAGTATATAGAACATAAGTCTAGAATCTCTTATGTATTCTTGATGTACCAATTGCTTTCTGTATAAGAAAGCATTCCTCAAAGTCTTCAGTTATTTTCTAATTCTTTTTTTGTGTTACCATGCAAATATATAAATTATATATTTAGAATATATGTGTTTGAATTTTTTAAATTAGTTTTTTTCTAATGCTGAAAGTGAAAGACAAATTGCTTTAAATCGCCCATAATGCCACCATGAATAGGCATATAAAGTTGAGTATCCTAAAAGCACCTAATGTATCAGAGTACTGTCAGCATAATCTGACTTTCTCCCTCTGCCCCTCAGAGTCCATGTCAGACGCACAGACAAAGTGGGAACAGAAGCAGCTTTCCATCCCATTGAGGAATACATGGTGCACGTTGAAGAACATTTTCAGCTTCTTGCTCGCAGAATGCAAGTGGATAAAAAAAGAGTATATTTGGCCACAGATGATCCTTCTTTGTTAAAGGAGGCAAAAACGAAGTAAGTCTGATGAACTAGTGATTCTAGAATGAGATTCTTTTCAATAGAAAGGAATTCTTAATTCCCATGACTTGTGTTTCTTGTTATATTATTACTGATTATTAGGTTTCTTAAATTCATACGACTGTATACTTGTGTGACTGTTCATATAATCAAAGCACATTTGAGGTGCAAGCAGTATGTAGATTTCATTCTGAATCCTCTTTTCTTGGCATGTAGGTAGCCACCTTCTATGTACTCACATGACCTCTGTGCACTTGGAAGCAAGAGAACAGGCTTACTAGTGCCTCTTCTTATAAGGGTACTAATTCCATCATGACGACCCCACCCTCGTGCCCTTATTTAACCCTAATAATCTGTCAAAGCTCCCATCTCCAAATACCAACACACTGTGGGTTAAGGCTTAAACATATGAATTCTAGGGGGGACATAAACATTCAATCTGTAATGCTAACCCATCATAAAGTACTGTTAGCATTAAAACACATCAGGTGCTTACCCTTCTGCTCTCACTATCTTCATAACAATTAAAAACAACTGAAAACATATGTAAGATATAAATTTTCATTTTATACAAACTTCTGTAATTTGGAAGTTATATTAAAGAAAGGTGAAGAATCAAAAGCTGTGTTTTCTAAGTGGTAAAATGTGACTGTTAGTATGTATTGAACAGTAACCATTACTTACTGAGCCTGCCTATATTTAAGACATGATGCTGAGTACTGGGGATTCCACGATAAGCAAGATACTGTCCACTCTTAAGGAATTCCCAAAATAGTGAGTGAACAATTACTTTACAGTATGAGTGGTGCTGCTATAGAGTTAATATAGCATGTTATGAAAATACATAAAGCACTGATCCTAACTGGGAATTTATCATAGGATCTTGGTGAACCTAGATCTGGTGTTTTTTTATTCACTATCAGTAAATAAAAGATATATTAAATATATATTAGAGTAGGGAATGAGGGTGGGGGGGAAACTGTAGTTCTTTTTTTTTTTTTTTTTTTACAATTTATTTTGGTATCATTAACCTACAATTACATGTGCAATATTATGGTGATTAAACTACCCCCTTCATCAGGTCCCCCCCACCAACCCTATTACAGTCACTGTCCATCAGTGTAGTGAGATGAGAATCACTACTTGTCTTCTCTGAGTTGTAAAGCCCTCACCGTGCCCCCCCTACCTTACATCTGCTAATCGTAATGCCCCTTTTATCCTCTTTTCCCTCCCTTCCCACCCTTCTTCCCCAGTCCCTTTCCCTTTGGTAACTATTAGTCCGTTCTTGGGTTCAGTGAGTCTGCTGGTGTTTTGTTCCTTCAGTTTTTTTCTTTGTTCTTATGCTCCACATATGAGTGAAATCATTTGATACTTGTCTTTTTCAGCTTGGCTTATTTCACTGAGCATAATACCCTCTAACTCCATCGATGTTGTTGCAAATGGTAGGATTTGTTTTCTTCTTATGGCTGAATAATATTCCATTGTGTATATGTACCACATCTTCTTAATCCAGTCATCTACTGATGGACACTTAGGTTGCTTCCATTTCTTGGCTATTGTAAATAGTGCTGCAATCAACATAGTGGTGCATCTGTCTTTTTGAAACTGGGCTGCTGCATTCTTAGGGTAAATTCCTAGGAGTGGGATTCCTGGGTCAAATGGTATTTCTATTTTGAGTTTTTTGAGGAAGCTCCATATTGCTTTCCACAATGGTTGAACTAATTTGCATTCCCACCAGCAGTGTAGGAGGGTTCCCTTTTATCCACATCCTTGCCAACATTTGTTGTTGTTTGTGTTTTGGATGTTGGCCATCCTCAGTGGTGTGAGGTGACATCTCATTGCGGTTTTAATCTGCATTTCTCTGATGATTAGCGGTGTGGAGCATCTTTTCATGTGCCGGTTGACCATCTGAATTTCTTCTTTAGAGAAGTGTCTATTCATGTCTTCTGCCCATTTCTTAATTGGATTATTTGCTTTTGGCTTGTTAAGGTGCGTGAGTTCTTTGTATATTTTGGATGTCAACCCCTTATCGAATACGTCATTTATGAATATATTCTCCCATACTGTAGGATGTCTTTTTGTCCTACTGATGGTGTCCTTTGCTGTACAGAAGCTTTTCAACTTGATATAGTCCCAGTTGTTCATTTTTGCTTTTGTTTCCCTTGCCCAGGGGGATATGTTCATGAAGAAGTCACTCATGTTTATGTCCAAGAGATTTTTGCCTATGTTTTTCTCTAAGAGTTTTACGGTTTCATGACTTACATTCAGGTCTTTGATCCACCTTGAGTTTACCTTTGTGTATGGGGTTAGACAGTAGTCCAGTTTCGTTCTCTTACATGTAGCTGTCCTGTTTTTCCAACACCAGCTGCTGAAGAGGCTGTCATCTCCCCATTGTATATCCAAGGCTCCTTTATCAAATATTAATTGACTGTAGTGTTTGGGTTAATGTTTGGATTTTCTATTCTGTTCCACTGGTCTGTGGGTCTGTTTTTGTGCCAGTACCAAATTGTCTTGATTACTGTGGCTTTGTAGTAGAGCTTGAAGTCAGGGAGCGTAATTCCCCCTGTTTTATTCCTCCTTCTCAGGATTGTTTTGGCTATTCGGGGTCTTTTCTGGTTCCATATGAATTTTAGAATTATTTGTTCCAGTTCATTGAAGAAAGCTGTTGGTAGTTTGATAGGGATTGCATTGAATCTGTAGATTGTTTTAGGTAGTATTGCCATTTTGACAATATTTACTCTTCCTAGCCAAGAGCATGGGATGCATTTCCATTTGTTAGTGTCTTCCTTAATTTCTC
>JAQQAC010026072.1:36154717-36191913 GCA_029783875.1 Phataginus tricuspis | reverse complement strand
TTATTTTTCCTTTCTCATTTGTGATTCTGTTTATGTGTGTAGATTCTCTTTTTCTCTTAATGAGTCTGGCTAGGGGTTTATCTATTTTGTTTATTTTTTCAAAGAACCAGCTTTTGGTTTCATTGATTTTTTCTATTGTTTTATTCTTCTCAATTTTATTTATTTCTTCTCTGATCTTTATTATGTCTCTCCTTCTGGTAACTTTGGGCCTCATTTGTTCTTCTTTTTCCAATTTCAATAATTGTGTCCTTAGACTGTTCATTTGGGAATGTTCTTCCTTCTTTAAATGGGCCTGGATTGCAATGTACTTTCCTCTTAAGACTGCCTTCGCTGCATCCCACAGAAGTTGTGGCTTTGTGTTGTTTTTGTCATTAGTCTCCATATATTCTTTGATTTCTGTTTTGATTTGGTCATTAACCCATTGTTTCATTAGGAGAATGTTGTTAAGTCTCCATGTATTTGTGAGCCTTTTTGATTTCTTTCTGAAATTTATTTCTAGTTTTATACCTTTGTGATCTGAGAAGTTGGTTGGTAAGATTTCAATATTTTTGAATTTACTGAGGTTCTTTTTATGGCCTAGTATGTGTTCTATTCTGGAAAATGTTCCATGTGCACTTGAGAAGAATGTGTATCCTGCTGCTTTTGGGTGCAGAGTTCTGTAGATATCTATTAGGTCCATCTGTTCTAGTGTGTTGTTCAGTGCCTCTGTGTCTTTACTTATCCTCTGCCTGGTTGATCTATCCTTTGGAGTGAGTGGTGTGTTAAAGTCTCCTAAAATAATTGCATTGCTGTCTATTTCCTCCTTCACTTATGTTAGTATTTGTTTCACATATGCTGATGCTCCTGTGTTTGGTGCATATATATTTATAATGGTTATATCTGCTTGTTGGACTGACCCATTTATCATTATGTGGTGTCGTTCTTTATCTCTTGCTACTTTCTTCGTTTTGAAATCTATTTTATCTGATACAAGTACTGCAACACCTGCTTTTTTCTCTTTGTTGTTTGCATGAAATATCTTTTTCCATCTCTTCACTTTTAGTCTGTATATATCTTTGAGTTTGAGGTGAGTCTCTTGTAAGCAGCATATAGATGGGTCTTGCTTTTTTATCCACTCTGTTACTCTGTGTCTTTTGATTGGTGCATTCAGTCCGTTTACATTTAAGGTGATTATTGATAGGTATGTACTTATTGCCATTGCTGGCTTTAGATTCGTGGTTACCAAAGGTTCAAGGGTTGCTTCTTTACTATCCAATAATCTAACTTAACTTTCCTGTTAAGTTATTGTGAACGCCGTCTGATGTTCCTTTATCTCTTCCTTCCTATTCTTCCTCCTCCTTTCTTTATATATTAGGTGTTTTATTCTTTGCCTTTAGTTAGTATTTGGATGGTCTGCTTTCTTTGCTATGATTTTATTTTCTCTGGTGACCTCTTTTTAGCCTTAGGGGTGTTTCCCTCTAGAGCAGTCTGTTTAAGATATCCTGTAGTGGTGGTTTATGAGAGGCAAACTCTCTCAACTTTCTTTTGTCTTGAAATTGTTTAATCCCTCCGTCATATTTAAATAATAATCGTGCTGGATACAATGTTCTTGGTTTGAGGCCCTTCTGTTTCATTACGTTAAATATATCATGCTATTCTCATCTGGCCTGTAAGGTTTCTGTTGAGAAGTCTGAAGACAGTCTGATGGGTTTTCCTTTGTAGGTGATCTTTTTTCTCTCTCTAGCTGCCTTTAATACTCTGTCTTTATCTTTGACCTTTGCCATCTTAATTATTATGTGTCTTGGTGTTGTCTTCCTTGGGTCCCTTGTGTTGGGAGATCTGTGGGCTTCCGTGGACTACGAGACTGTTTCCTTCCCCAGCGTGGGGAAGTTTTCAGCAATTATTTATTCAAAGACACTTTCTATCCCTTTTTCTCTCTTTTCTTCCTCTGGTACTCCTATATTGCTCCGTTTGGATTGGTCGCACAGTTCTCTTAATATTCTTTCATTCTTAGAGATCCTTTTATCTCTCTCTGCCTCAGGGAAGCTGTAGTTCTTAATTCTCTTTAGGTTCCACTACTCCAGAAATCATCCTTGAATACTTAACTAAATATCCCTTCTCTGTGCAGTCCTCTTACTGTTACGCACTTGCTTGCTTCTGTCTCCCTCACTAGATTATAAGCTCTTTAGACACAGTGCCTAGTTGCACTAAGTACCCAGTAAGTATTGATTAGTGTTTATTTCTTTTTTTTTCCAATAGTTCCTAGTATGGTCCTTTTTTTTTTTTTCTATCATTAAGTACAATTATATGAATAACATTATGATGACTAGACTCCCCCTATTATCAATTCCCCACCACATACCCCATTACAGTCACTGTCCATCAGTGTAGTAAGATGCTATAGAGTCACTACTTGTCTTCTCTCTGTTATACTGCCTTCCTTGTGCCCCCACCCCCTACATTATGTGTGCTAATCGTAATGCCCCTATTGCCCCCTTATTCCTCCCTTCCCATGCATTCTTCCCATTCCCTTTCCCTTTAGTAACTGTTAGTCCATTCTTGGGTTCTTAGAGTCTGCTGCTGTTTGTTCCTTCAGTTTTTTCTTTGTTCTTATACTCTACAGATGAGTGAAATCATTTGGTACTTGTCTGTCTCTGCCTGGCTTATTTCACTGAGCATAATACCTTCTAGTCCCATCCATGTTGTTGAAAATGGTAGGATTTGCTTTCTTCTTATGACTGAATAGTATTCCATTGTGTATATGTACCACATCTTCTTTATCCATTCATCTACTGATGGACACCTAGGCTGCCTCCATTTCTTGGCTATTGTAAATAGTGCTGTGATAAACATAGGGGTGCATATGTCTTTTTCAAACTGGGCTGCTGTATTCTTAGGGTAAATTCCTAGGAGTGGAATTCTTGGGTCAAATGGTATTTCTATTTTTAGTTTTTTGAGGAACCTCCATACTGCTTTCCACAATGGTTGAACTATTTTACATTCCCACCAGCCATGTAGGAGGGTTCCCCTTTCTCCATATCCTCGCCAACATTTGTTGTTTGTCTTTTGGATGTTAGCCATCCTAACTGATATAAGGTGATATCTCATTGTGGTTTTAATTTGCATTTCTCTGATGATTAGGGATGTGGAGCGCCTTTTCATGTGCCTGTTGGCCATCTGAATTTCTTCTTTGGAGAAGTGTCTGTTCAGATCATCTGCCTATTTTTCAATTGGCCTATTTGATTTTTGTTTGTTGACGTGCGTGAGTTCTTTATATAATTTGGATGTCAACCCCTTATCAGATATGTCATTTATGAATATATTCTCCCATACTGTAGTATGTCTTTTTGTTCTACTGATGCTGTCCTTTGCTGTACAGAAACTTTTTCATTTGATATAGTACCACTTGTTCATTTTTGCTTTTCCCTTGCCTGTGGAGATATGTTCATGAAGAAGTTGCTCATGTTTATGTCCGAGATTTTTGCCTATGTTTTTCTCTAAGAGTTTTATGGTTTCATGACTTACATTAAGATCTTTGATCCATTTTGAGTTTTCTTTTGTATATGGTGTTAGACAATAATCCAGTTTCATTCTTTTACATATAGCTGTCCAGTTTTGCCAACACCAGCTGCTGAAGAGGCTGTCATTTCCCCATTGTATATTCATGGCCCCTTCATCATATATTAATTAGCCATATATGCTTGGGTTCATATCTGGGCTCTCTAGTCTGTTCCATTGGTCTATGGGTCTGTTCTTGTGCCAGTACCAAATTGTCTTGATGACTGTGGCTGAGTAGTAGAGCTTGAAGTCAGGGAGTGTAATTCCCCCAACTTTGTTTGTCCTTCTCCGGATTGCTTTGGCTATTTGGGGTCTTTTGTGGTTCCATATGAATTTTAGAACTATTTGTTCTAGTTCACTGACGAATGCTGTTGGTATTTTGATAGGGATTGCATTGAATCTGTAGATTGCTTTCGGCAGGATGGCCATTTTGACAATATTAATTCTTCTATCCATGAGCATCGGATGTATTTCCATTTTGGTATCTTCTTTAATTTCTCTCATGAGTGTCTTGTAGTTTTCAGAGTATAAGTCTTTCACTTCCTTGGTTGGGTTTATTCCTAGGTATTTTATCCTTTTTGATGCAACTGTGAGTGAAATTGTTTTTCTGATTTCTCTTTCTGCTAGTTCATCATTAGGGTATAGGAATGCAACAGATTCTGTGTATTAATTTTGTATCCTGCAACTTTGCTGAATTCAGATATTAGATCTAGAAGTGGATCTTGGGAGTGGATTCTTTAGGGGTTTTTATGTACAATATCATGTCATCTGCAAACAGGGACAGTTTGACTTCTTCCTTACCAGTCTGGATGCCTTTTATTTCTTTGTGCTGTCTGATTCCTGGGGCTAGGACCTCCAGAACTGTGTTGAATAAAAGTGAGGAGAGTGCTCATCCTTGTCTTCTTCCCAATCTTAAAGGAAAAGGTTTCAGTTTCTTGCTATTAAGTATAATGTTGGCTGTGGGTTTGTCATATATGACCTTCATTATTTTGAGGTACTTGCCTTCTCTACCCATTTTGTTGAAAGTTTTTATCATGAATGGATGTTGAATTTTGTCGAATAATTTTTCAGTATCTATGGAGATAATCATGTGGTTTTTGTCCTTCTTTTTGTTGATGTGGTGGATGATGTTGATGGATTTTCCAATGTTGTACCATCCTTTCATCCCTGGAATAAATCCTACTTGATCATGATGGATGATTTTTGGGTGTATTTTTTAATTCAGTTTGCTAATGTTTGTTTGAGTATTTTTCCATCTATGTTCATTAGGGACATTGGTCTGTAATTTCCTTCTTTTGTCATGTCTTTGCCTGGTTATGGTATTAGAGTAATGTTGGCCTCATAGAATGAGTTTGGGAGTATTCCCTTCTCTTCTACTCTTTGGAAAACTTTTAGGAGGACGGGTATTACGTCTTCACTAAATGTTTGATAAAATTCAGCAGTGAAACCATCTGCTCCAGGAGTTTTGTTCTTAGGTAGTTTTTTCTTTACCAATTCAATTTCCTTGCTGGTAATTGGTCTATTCAGATTTTCTGTTTCTTCCTGGGTCAGGCTTGGAAGGCTGTATTTTTCCAGAAAATTGTCCATTTCTTCTAGGTTATCCAGTTTGTTGCCATATAATTTTTCATAGTATTTTCTCATAATTCTTTGTATTTCTGTGGTGTCCATAGTGATTTTTCCTTTTTCCTTTCTGATTCTGTTTATGTGTGTAGACTCCCTTTTTTTCTTGATGCATCTGGCTAGGGGCTATATATTTTGTTTATTTTCTCAAAGAACCAGCTCTTGCTTTTATTGATTCTTTCTATTGTTTTATTCTTCTCGATTTTATCTATTTCTGCTTTAATCTTTATTATGTCCCTCCTTCTACTGACTTTGCACCTCATTTGTTCTTCTTTTTCTAGTTTCATTAATTGTGAGTTTAGACTGTTCATTTGGGATTGTTTTTCTTTCCTGAGGTAGGCCTGTATTGCAGTATACTTCCCTCGTAGCATGGCCTTCACTGGATCCCACAGATTTTGCAGTGTTGAATTATTGTTGTCATATGTCTCCATATATTGCTTGATCTCTGTTTTTATTTGGTCATTGATCCATTGATTATTTAGGTACATGTTATGAAGCCTCCATGTGTTTGTGGGCTTTTTCGTTTTCTTTGTGTAATCTATTTCTAGTTTCATACCTTCATGATCTGAGAAGCTGGTTGGTACAATTTTAATGTTTTTGAATTTACTGAAGGTCTTTTTATGGCCTAGTATATGATCTGTTCTTGAAAATGTTCCATGTACACTTGAGAAGAACGTGTATCCTGTTGCTTTTGGATGAAGTGTTCTGTAGATGTCCTTTAAGTCCATCTGTTCTAATACGTTGTTCAGTGCCTCTGTCTCTTACTTTCTGTCTGGTTTATCTGTCCTTTGTAGTGAATGGTGTGTTCAATTCTCCTAAAATGAATGCATTGCATTCTATTTCCCCATTTAATTCTGTTAGTATTTTTTTCACATATGCAGGTGATCCTGTGTTGGGTGCATAGATATTTATAATAGTTATATTCTCTTGTTGGACTGACCCCTTTATCATTATGTAATGTCCTTCTTTGTTTCTTGTTACTTTCTTTGTTTTGAAGTCTATTTTGTCTGATACAAGTACTGCAACTCCTGCTTTTTCTCCCTATTAGTTGCATGAAATATCTTTTTCCATACCTTCACTTTCAGTCTGTGTATGTCTTTGGGTTTGAAGTGAGTCTCTTGTAGGCAGCGTATAGATGGGTCATGTTTTTTTATCCATTCAGTGACACTGTGTCTTTTGATTGGTTCTTTCCGACCATTTACCTTTCAGGTGATTATCAATAGATATGTACTTATTGCCATTGCAGGCTTTAGATTCGTGATTACCAAAGGTTCAAGGGTAATTCCCTTACTATCTTAACAATCTAATTTAACTTACTTCATATGCTATTACAAACACAACCTAAAAGTTCTTTTTTTTTCCTTTTTTTTCTTCCTTCTCCATTCTTTATATGTTAGGTATCATATTCTGTACCCTTGTCTATCCCTTGATTGATTTTGGGGGTAGTTGATTTGATTTTCCATCTGCTTAGTAATTAATTGTTCTACTTTGCAGTAGTTTTATTTCCTCTGGTGACATCTCTTTGGCCTTAGGAATACTTCCATCTATAGCAGTCCCTCCAAAATGCACTGTAGAGGTGGTTTGTGGGAGGTAAATTCTCTCAACTTTTGCTTATCTGAAAATTGTTTCATCCCTCCTTCAAATTTAAATGAAAACCTGCCCAGTAGAGTATTCTTGGTTCGAGGCCCTTCTGCTTCATTGCATTAAGTATATCATTCCACTCCCTTCTGGCCTATAAGGTTTCTGTTGAGAAATCTGATAATAGCCTGATGGGTTTTCCTTTGTATGTGATCTTTTTTCTCTCTCTAGCTGCTTTTAAAAGTCTGTCTTTATCCTTGATCTTTGCCATTTTAATTATTACATGTCTTGATGTTGTCTTCCTTGGGTCCCTTGTATTGGGAGATCTGTGCACCTCCATGGCTTGAGAGATTATCTTCTTCCCCAGATTGAGGAAGTTTTCAGCAATTACCTCCTCAATGACACTTTCTATCCCTTTTTCTCTCTCTTATTCTTCTGGTACCCCTATACTGCGAATATTGTTGTGTTTGTATTGGTCACACAGTTCTCTCAATATTCTTTCATTCTTAGAAATCCTTTTTTCTCTCTGTGCCTCAGCTTCTTTGTATTCCTCTTCTCTAATTTCTATTCCATTTACCATCTCTTCTACTACATCTCATCTGCTTTTAAATCCCTCCATTGTATGTTTCATTTCAGATATAGAATTTCTTAATGATTGAATCTTCATCTTAAATTCATCCCTGAGTTCTTGAATATTTTTCTGTACCTCCATGAGCATGTTTATGATTTTTATTTTAAACTCTCTTTCAGGAAGATTGGTGAGTTCAGTTTCATTTGGTCCTTTTTCTGGGGTTTGTGATATTTTGCTCTGAACCAGGTTCCTTTGATGTTTCATAATTCTGTGTGGTGCCCTCCAGTGCCCAGAAGCTCTAGTCTCTGGAGCTGCTCAGCTCCTAGAGTGAGGTTGGGGGAAGTAGGTGAGCGGTGCTGGTGCCTTAGGGCAGGAAAGAGCTGTTTCCTGATTCCCAGCTGCAGTGCCTGTCTCCAGTATCAGAGCCAGTTGGCCTAGCAAACAGGTGTAAGCCTCTGTGCTTGGTGTCTCTAGGTGTTGTGATTAGTGTTTATTTCAATGCCATCAGTTTGAAGACATTTTATTAACAGTTAATCATTTAAGCTTTTTGACTGTTTAATTAATTTATTTTATTTCACTAATGTGTATTGGGAAGGAAAACAAATTTATAATGAGGATTATAATGCAGGTGTTTATCCAAATATTTTATAGTAATTTAAATCTTATTTCTACCTCCTAAGAATACAAATTAATGTGACATAAATTGATTTTTTTAAGTCCCCCTCTATTAAGTTCACACACACGCACATACATGCAAACAGATAAACAAAGGACCAAGAAATTCATTATCCAACTATAAGCCAAATTATGAACTTAAAATTTGTATATAAGAATTACGAACATTTGGACATGAAACACAATAAAAAATTTTCACCGATACCTTTCCAGTTTAATATCCAGACCTGATAGGGAGAAACAAAACAGAAATAGCTCAACATTCTCTTTTGAAATACCAGACTGAATTTGTAGCTTGGTTGAAAAATACTAAAATATTAGTTTTATCTAGTCTTTTACTTGCTCTCGAATGCATCACAAAGTTTCATCCTTTTTTCTTTTATCCTTAATTAGCAAAGTAATTCATGCTCATTAGACAATAGACAAGTTGGTAAGTATATAAGCAAGCAAAAAATATTACCACCAATCCCATTACTGAGTGACAATAACTGTTTAAATACTGACATATTTCCTACAGTCATTTACAGAGTCATACATTTCAGCAGTTGATCATATTCTATATAATTTGAACTCTTTTTTACTTAACACACCAGAAGATCTATTTTTCCAGGTCACTAAAAAATCGTAACTGTAAATATCTTTTTTAATGACTACATACCCAGTGTATGGACATGCCATTGCTTATTTGACCATTCTTCTAACATTAAGCAGTTAGGTTATTTCCAAATTTTACTCTTATAAATAATGTTATGATATATGCCTAAAATTGTCCACATTATTTCCTTAAGCTAGATTTCTGGGTTTGGAAGTGTTTAGATAAAAGAATATGAACATTTTACAGCTTTGATCCATAGGGCAGCATGATGTTTTTATATCAAAGCGACCCCGATAGTCCAGTTGGCAGTATATACTTGGATTGTGGGAATAGTAAGACTTGAATTTCTTTTTTGTGGTCAGTAGCTAATAACCCTTCTCTCCGTGGTAGTCCAGGCTGCAGTTTTCTCCATATTCTGTTACAAATGGAGTACTAACATTTTATGCATATTATTTCCCCTTTGGAAATGCTTTTACTTTAATTTTATGAGTCATTTTGAGATTTTCTCAGAAATTTAAATGCTGTTTCTCTCCTTTATTATTTCACTTAAATTTTTTTCAACTCTGAATTAACTCTGTTTTAGACCTCTTGGGATTGGTTTTCATACTTAGGCAAATTATAAAACCTCTGCATTGTTTTAGGAGGCCAAGAGCATGAACTAATCTCTCATCAAGGTATATATGTCCAAGGTCACTGTAATACTTTTCTCCTTCTAGGTGGTAAGGAAATGAAGAATTAAACTTAAATGACACACAAGATTCACACAGTCAGAGGAGAATCCATTTTCTGGGTAGCTTATCCTTATAAGAGGGGTCAAGATTAGCTGTAAATATGTGGCTTCTGTGTGAAGATGAGCAGTGAATGCTTTCCTGTCTGGTATCACTCCTTGGGTTTCTCTAGGTTAAGTTCGTCCATGAGATTTCAGCACTCACATCCCAGTGACTATGGCAGCTGCTGCTAATGAGGGGATCTCTCTCTTAGGTAATTCACTGTTAGAATATTTAAATCACAGACTCATTGGCAGTCAAAGAACTAAGAACTATTAAAGGTGTCTATCCAATACTGTATTCTAAAATTGTGGAGATTGGGGATGGGGTAAAACAGGAAGAAACAAGCCTTTAAAAATCGCCCAGATTAAATATTTACATATTTGGTTTGTTCTTTATCAAAAATGCTGGATGAGCTCTTCCTAAAATCAGGTTCATTTAAATGAAGAGAGGCAAGAAAAATTTGTTTAAGTTTTTGTAAAGTGCTTGGTTGCCTGTGAATGAAGAATCAGCAACAAGAGTGGTAAGTTTCTTCACTATATATTGAACTGCAGTATGCTAGACACAGTACAGGGCACTGAGAATACAAAGCAAAATAATATGCGGGCCTGTATCAGGGAGTTCCCACTGGTAGGCTATATACATGCAACAAACGATGGCAGTATGGAGTTAGATAAGTGACCTGAGGGAGTCGTGTACCAGCTACAGTGAAATCAGGAAGAGGAGGGTCTCCTTCAGTCTGAGAAAAGACTTCAGAAAAGGAAATTTGATGTTAGTTTATAACTTCAAGCTAGTCCTTTGTGGGTGATAGAAAAATAAATTTTTAATGAGTGAAAGAAGAAAAAAAGTTTCTTTTATCATTGCCAATCTCTGAGACCTCACAATTCCTTTGCTGACATACCTGTGAGCAAAAGACAAGAAAAAAGCATGTTTATGCAGAAAGTTCCATACTAATTATCAGAGAAGCAAGATCTTCCTCTCCCATTATTCACTTTGTTTCTTTTTGTTTTATCCACACTTAGTATGCTTCATCAAGCACTCTTGTGCATATAGATGTAAGGCCTGAGGAACTTAGGTGTCCTTTTGGTTTGGTTCCAAGGAGAGGCGTTTAAGTTGAGAAGGGCATTAATGTTAGTGTCACTTCTCAGTGAACGGATCAGTCTTTTGTTTCACTGAGCACCCAAACTGCTGACAAAGTTAGTCTTTATTCAAGGATAAAATCTGTACTGGTGTGTTTTAACAATTACCCTTCTCCTCCACCCTCCAGCATTTTCATATTTATTTGTTGCTGTTTCTGCCACATATATAGGTATGCAGCTTCATAGGAATTATGTTAAAAAGTCTTTTTGATTGTTTTCTTTTTTAGAACAAATGTGTCATTTCCTTTCTCTCCCTGATTCGGAGCTGAGGAAGGCAAAATGTCAGCAATAATGAGGCCAAATGCATCTGTACACTGAATACCAGTCTGAAACAGTGCTCAGAAGCTTTGCTGTCGCAGTCTTTATTAGAAGCAATGACAGAAAGCTCCTTGGTGTCTGTGAAGTATGAAAGAGCTGTTAGAGGATTAGGAAAATGTCCCAGACACAGGTAGCCCTCACTTATTCATGTATTTACTTACATAAGCATTGTGTGGAGTGCTAGATGCTGGGATGCAAAGAAAAAATACGGTCCCCATCTTTGGGGAATACTGTGTGGGACACAGACATGTAAAGTGACTCCTACTGTTTCAGAGTTTATAAATAGAACTGTTAATCTTTCAACACATATTTATTGATCCTCTATTACATTCCAGATTCTCTTCTAGGTGCTGAGAATAATATAGTGAACAAAGCAGATGAAATGCCTCTCTTTATAGAGCTTACTTACATTCCAGTTAGGGATGATAGAGGTGGGGAAGGGATACAGGCAGTAAATCAACAGTAAATGTATATTATGTCAAATGATAAGATCTGTGAAGAAAAATGAAACAAGTAAAAGCAAAAGGGATTGCCAGAGTCCTCACCAGTAAAGCTATATTTGAGCAGAGATCTAAAGGAAGCAAGGAATAAAATCAGGTGGATGTCTGGGGAAAGGATAATTAACAATCACAGATAATATTTATTGAACATTTCCTTCATGTCAGGTACTCTTCTGAGCACTTTACATTGCTTAATGTATTTAATTCTTATGAAATTATATAACATCACCCCCCTTCTATGTAACTTCCCAAAATTTGCAACTTAACTCTGAAGATCTACTTCATGCACTGAGAAAATTGATTCACTCTAGAGTATAATTAAACCTCCAATTCACAGTAGAATCATTTAAATATGAAGTAGAATTTTTAAAAGGCATGCTGTTTTAATATTTTAAACACACATCCTGTCTCAAGACTACCAAAATATTGCTTGGTGGACAGCTACAAGGAATTTGCTTTCATGAACTTATTAGAATAGTTCTCCGTTATCTTCTTAGTTAAGATCATGCTTCAAGAATGAGGGTTAGGGGAGACAAGGCTGAATTACAACAAATTCTAAATTAAAAATTTCAATGCAGTTTAATCATGATTTTTATATTCTAAAGGAAAAGCTCAGCGACCAAGTATGAAAGCAGCTTGAAAACTCATTATAAAGAAAATAAGGAGCTGTTTTCAACTCTGCCATGAATTAAGGAGGGACATTTTGATGCACATATGTGCACTTTATATGACATGTCAGTAAGACTTGACCTGCAGGGCACTCCGGAATGGTTTCTCCCCCACTGATGGATTGATTCATAGATGCTTTGTCAACAACACTACTAAATGTCATAATTAAAGCTCCCCTTACTGTTAGAAAGAGAGGAACTCTCAGTCACAGGAGCAGGTCTACTTCCTTCTGATGGGATACTGTGATTTCAGTGACTATGTGTAAATTTATTTCTTTTCCAGATACCCCAATTATGAATTTATTAGTGATAACTCTATCTCTTGGTCTGCTGGACTACACAATCGATACACAGAAAATTCACTTCGGGGTGTGATCTTGGATATACACTTTCTCTCCCAGGCAGACTTCCTAGTGTGTACTTTTTCATCCCAGGTAAGTGATGGTAGGGCCTTTTTAAATGTCAAAAACATTATGGTCCTATTGGAGTAAGGAAATTCATGGTGCTTTCAGTGTTAGTTATCATGACTCAGGTACAGTTCTCTTAATATTTGGAAATGATCCCTTTTGTGAAAGAGTGAGAAGATTAAAAAAAATATCTATTTGAGTGTACTGAATATTTAGTTGTTTGCAAGAATTGGTTGAGTACATCTCTTCTGAAGCCAGCTACTGGAGTTGGTTAAAGTACTTGGCTTGTTCACAGCATTTAACAGAAACAGCAAGTAATTAAGCTTACTTAATACTTTCTGATTTTATATATAGTCAGTATGTAACCAGAATCCATCCATTTCTACACATCAGTGCACTGATACTGAGAGGCTTAAACACCCAACATTTTACTTCACTTGATTGCTTTATAGAAAATAAAAAGAATAAATGTAATTCCTTTTCAAGTCCTATTACATTTCTACCAGGAAAGAAACTGTACATTAAATTTAAGCAATAACATATTATAAACATTCTTCGAGTTTAATTGTTGCAGGTAATTAAATGTTTGCTTGGTGTATGTGTTTTCAATGAGTGGCCCAATAGTCTTATATGCCCAGTTGATTATCAGCATAACAATATTTATTGTGGATTTTATTCTGTTCTCATTTATGTGCGTATTACTGGTAAGTTCATTCAACAAGCTGTTAAATGACTATTTTGTGCTTAGAATTATACTAGGTGAAAAGGGGATTTCAAAGAAGATTGAAGATACAGGTCTTACCTAGTCCAGAATCTAGTGAGCAAAATATTCATATGAAATAGCTAGAGAATAATTATCAGGAAGTATAAATCATGTAAGATAAATGTATGCCTAAAGCTTAGAAGAAGCAGAGAAGAGAAAATGTGACAAGGGAAGCCACATCTTTTTCATAGGAATATACTTCAGAGAGTACAAAGGACTAGTTTTTTTTTATTATGTGACAATGCACATTGTTGCAACGGGATGGTGATAGGATTTTTGGAAAGATACCTGCCCCTGCAAAGGCTATATGAGTTCCTTCAATATGGAAAAAGAATACAATTTACTACCCAAAGACAGCTACACAGAACAGGAGTCACAGTGATCCTAATCAAAAGGGAAAACTTCCTTGGCCTTCAAGTTTCCATGGAGGCGTCCACTGCTGATGTTCCTCCCTAACTGGGAAGAGGGTCCTGTCTTTGAGATGCCCCCTTTTCCATTCTCATGCTGGGTAGTGGGGAGGAGTTACAACTTCTTGGTTCTTCTCAACTGTTTTTGAGATTCTGGCTGTGTACCTACCTGATCAACAGATGCAAATAATCAGTAACCACACATTTTTAATGCTTATTGTTAGAATGAGTGAATCAAGAGTCACTTTCCCAGATGTACCACCTCCTCTGTAGGCCTAGATTTTAGGCCTGCCTGAAGTCTATCCCTCTAGTCCAGGGTTTCGCAGCCTAGGCCCTGTTGATATTTGGGCCAGATGTGTTGTGAGGCACCACCCTGTGCGCTGTAGGATGTTCAGCTACATCCCTGGCCAGTAGCACCTCCAATTCAAGTCAGCAACTGAAAGTGTTCCCAGATAATGCCAAATGTCCCCTGCAGGGTCGAGGGGAGGGCCAAACTGCCTTTCTTGGGAACCCTGATCTAATCATAAAGCTCTAACATTAAGTAAATATGTACATGTCTGAACATTCACTGACCTTACAGGTGTGTAGGCATTGAGACTTATAGGCATGTGCTCTGTGTTTGCTTTGCTTCTTTCAGTCCTCCTCAACAATACTTTAGGCTCATTCGGGAAAGAAAATCATTTTTTCCCCCTTTTCAAGGATGTGCTATGGAATTTTTGATCTTCATAGCCTTATAACTCTAATTTTGGTCCAGAAATCAGGATGTCACTTCACGGTAGTGAAAATCTGTCAAGGCTTGAGAAGCATATTGTTTATACCACTTTGTCCTATTATATGCATAATGCCAACCTCAATGTGTTTTCCACACCTCGGGTACAAAGAAGCAATTCACAAGAAAGAGTGGTGCTTCTTGTATCCAAAGGATGAGAGTCATGCTCCTGTCATATTGTTCATAAAAACTCTTGGCAAGTCAGACAGAGCTCATTGAAAATAACTTCTGTTCATTTGAACCAAAACAAAACTCAGAGAGTATTTTGTATCCCAAAGTAGACTTGAGAACATTTTATGTTAGAGTTCAGAATAAAAGTTTAACAGTAAAAATACCTTACATTTATAGAGGAAGTAGCAGTTTGCTAAACATGATAACCTACATTATCACATAACCTTTCTTAATGACTAACAGCTGTACCCCTTGAGATTGTGGAGCAATTCCACATCTAATGAAAAATCTTTGAGCATATTTGCACCGCACTATTTTTTGAAAATATTTTTAGTAAAGAGATTATTTAGTACAGTTTAATATTTTGCAATATGAATGAAATTGGTTGCTAAATTGTAGACATTCCCTCGCCATAAACCAAAGTTGGAATTTTTTGAAAAATGTCCCAGAAGTGTCTCATCATCATCACCAATGGAGTGTGAAAAAAGTTACTGATAGCATCAAATGTCAAGCCATTGACTGTAGGCAGAGAACAAGAGTGAGGCAGACATGGACTCTGGAGCCAGTCTGGGTTTAAATCCAACTTTGACTGCTTAGTAGCTGTGTGACATTTGAACAAATTACTTAGCCTATCACTGACTTTTTCCCCCCACCTGCAAAAACAATAATAATAATACCTACTGCATAGAGGTTTTGTGAGGATCATAAAGATATTATATCTACAGCATTGAGAATAGTACTTAATAATATATTAAATACAATGCTAGCTGCTGTTACTATTTATATAAGAATAGGTGTAGGAGTATCTTTTCCTGTTAGAGAGACTCTGCAGTGTTTATTTTAGCTGCTCTTTTTCACATGGCCCCATTTCAGACTGTGTGCTCTCATGTTTTAGAAGGAGCATGAAACATGCTATTCAGGGACTCCATTGCCTCTGCTTATAGGCATGGGTAATGCTTGGGTCCCACCAGATCATCATGTGCATTGGATGGGTGCAAGTCTCTGTAAAGAAGAGTAATCAGTAACATTCAACATACTAATTTCTCTATGCCAACAAGTCACCTCAACTCTATTTTATTTAGTTTGTTGAAAGAGAACCATCACCTCATAGGGTAAATTTTCAGAAACAAAAGTTCTTCATTCCCCAAGGCTGAGTGATAAATAATATTATTTGCTTTAGCTAATGCAAGTAAACATGTGTATGTGCTGACATTAGGGAAATTTATCTGCATACTTTCCTATATATGCCACAGGCGTGCTTGAAAATGGGAGCAGACTAAAGCCTTACCTCCTGAAGAGTCTCAATCCAGAATAAAAAGGGATGATCCGCTCTCAAACTTTTCTTGATAATAATTTAATATTCTAAAAGATGACTAGAGAATGATAAAAGTTTAATATCTTGTTCATAATGTTTTGACAATCCTAAAATTTTAGTTATATAACATTTCTGTCTCCTATGCTATCCTCTGAGGACTTTTTTACTATATGACAACAGTGAGAGAGTTTATCTCTTGACCATGAGCTATTACAGACAATACTGGAAGTCTGAAATGCCATGTTAGAAGGAAAAATGCAAGGCTTGATTGATGTTTGAGGAACTACAGAAACAAATACCATGGCAACTTCATTAAGATTCCTCATAGGGCTCTGGACCCATGCCCCTCAGTCTCAGGGCTGCTCATCTTCCTTGGTTTTATATCCATAAGTGAGGTCTGGGAATTCTCTCTCCTTAAATGAAAAGTTTTTAAAAGCCAGTAATACAACTCTACTCTCTAGTTTTGTTACTATTGTTGCTCTTAGTTTTCTGAATCCCTCCATCAGAGCTGCTTCTCAAAGCCAAGTTTGCCCTAAAAGCCTCATAAATTGAAGAGAACAATTCTCAGGATTAATCTGAAAATTAGAGGCAATATTAACATTGTCCAAGAACATCAAGTAAGTTTTGAAAGCTATGCAGCCACATTCCAAACTACCCTACCAAATACTCTGGACTTATTCTCTGTTACTGGAAACTGCCTATGCCCGAAAGCATCTGCTTTGTTATTTAAGTTATTACCTTATTTAATGAAACTGTCTTAAATGTTAAGCAATGAAATTATAGTTGGAAAATTAGCAGTGGTTGACAGCTCAGATGTAGATGGGCAAAATAGCAGAAAGTTTTTTTTTAAATATTGTCTATGAAGTTTTGAAATCAGTTTTTATTTCTCTGGAATCTGATTTATGGAAATGGCTATAGATGCTCACTTTAAAGACTTTGGTAATCGACAGTGTTTAAGGAGCAATCAACATTATTCAGTAGTTTCAACCATTAAAATTACCATAAGACAAAATGACTTTTTTCCCCCTATGACACTTCCATTTGTGGCACTTAATACAACATTCTTGTGGCATTCTTTGTTGTCTAATTCCAGATTCACACGCAACACAACTGGCCTCATTACACTTTGAATCAGATTTTGGAAAGCCCAGAAGGAAATGCCAAATACTACATTCATTTTATTAGATGATTCTGGATAGAATTTCCTTTGAGGTATTGCTCATGAAGCAACAGTGGATACTGTTCTCCGATTGAATAGTAAAATGAAGTAGTTTATAGGAAAAGTACACAGACCTCCCGGCATCACCCAGTGAGACAAGATCCCATCTTCTCTGAGAATGTTTTGGAGGTTCTTGCAAACTCAGTCACTTGTTCTTCAGAATAAAATTCAGACTAATGGACCTTCCTCCCCTTTTGAATTTTGTTGTTGACTTCTTTTTAATACAGTCACATCTGTGTTTTATCCTTTGGCAGGGTTTTTGCTCTTTCCATTACTCTATGCTTAGTGATGTTCTAAAACTGATACAGTGCCATGTCAATGCAGAATGAAATTAAAGATACTACATGTGGCCAGCTATTGCTTTGCAAACCAAAGGGTTTGCAAAAGTTTGCCCTTCTTAGTCATGCTACTTGGTCAAGTATCAAACCTGAATATTGACATCAGTTGAAAGCCTTCATTTTACCTGCCACATGATTTGGATTTGTAAAGCCCAGAGAGGGTATAAAGCCAATGATTAAATGCAAACATCAATGTTGTAGTTATCTTTCTAGCCCTTTGCAGTAAATTGCCCTATGGTTAATAGAGAGAAAACTGTTAATTACTTAGAATGTTCTATATGGATCTTAAGAATAAAGTATCACCCAGGGACTTGCATCTCCACTGCTGGGCTGTATTGTGTCTGGGTCAGTATTCATTCAAGATGACTGACTGAGTGCCTACTATGTGACAGAGGCAGTTCTAGGTACTTACCTAAGGCAAGTTTAGTGTATGGTCGAGAACCAAAAAAAGTTCTAATTGTAGCTTTACCATTTACTAGCTCCTCTTCTCATTTTTTAATTTTTTGGAAATTAATCTTTCTGTGGCTTAGTTTCTTCAACTGTAAAATATGAGTAGTAATAGTAACCACCTCAAAGGATTATTGTGAGAGTCAGATGAGTCAAGAGAAAGAAAGAGCACTTGCAAGCACACTGTTAGAACAGTGCCAGGCCCATAATCAATGCTCCTTAAGCTCAGCAGCTCTACTTACCACCTTTATTATGAGAAGGATAAAGGACATTTATATTGGTCCACCTCAGGGTCTGAAATTTCTACCATTTATTTTTCTTTGACTTAAGAAAATACATGTGTTATCCAGAAGGCTACTGCATCAGCAACAACTATTGATACCAAAATGTAAACTGATTATTAGGATTATCCCCCAAAAGAAAGCAGGTCCCTAAGAGTGTGGGACTAAGGACAATGTTGTTTTAATGAGAGTGATACACTTAAGAGTGGAGAGGAGAAAATGTATCAGGGTTCATTGCCACAGTAAACACTGTGGTCATCCCAAGGGCAGTGCAAGGTCCTGCATTCCTAGCTAGGATAATTGCAGTGTGGGTGCAGGGCCTCTGAAAAGAAGACTCTCAGGTTTGCCCAAGGCAGGCCTTGGCCTTATGTTATATCTTTTTGATGTTACAATCCATACCTGGAGAACAATGTCTACAAGAGAAAATATGCTTAGCTTAGCAGTTAACAATCATACATAAATTGCCTGGGTTCAAAACCTGGATCTCCTTAAAAATAGTGTTAATCTTTGGCAGATTCTTTAACTGACCTTTGACTTCTATAAAATGAGTATCATAGAATTTTATGGGGCTACTGAGAGGATTTAATTAGGTAAAACCCAAAAACAACATCTAACAGCAAAAACTCAGTAAATATCACTGTACTTTGCTATTATTGGAGCTGCTTTAATTATTTAGTTTTTTCCTTTCCAGTCTCCACTTGATATTGTTTGCCATCTGTGGGCCTTTGGCTGAATTTGAAGTTCTGGTTCCAAATAGTTTTGAACCCCATTTTGTTATAGTCTTAATATTCAATCAGTGATTTCAGTTGTACCATGACATTCCCAATATAAAATTAGTTTGTTGACAAAGTAGCAAACTTGAAAGCAAAGTCATTATCTTGGTTCTATGTCTAGTTGAAATTCTAGCACTAGAATTTAGAGAAATCATTTAATCTTCCTGTATTTTTAGTCCCTATTTGCAAAATTAAAAATACTATCTAAATTTAGTTTCATTTGCAAATTACATGTAGCATTTGAATAGCATCCCTCTAGTCCTGAAATTCAGATTCCTGAAGAAGTTAAGGTGATGATTAACCTAATCACATTCCATTTGCTCATAGCACTTAAGAGGGAACATCTCCATTCAGTTTTTGATCTCATGAATGGCAAAGTTTTAAAGGACTGCTAGGCAATCCTAAATTGCCACACCAATCAGATTAACAATTATTATTAGTAGTATCATTTTAAATAAAGGCAAAAGTATTAGTGTAGGGATAATAAACCTCACCAACTAAGATAACCAGAGTTGGAGATTTAGGAAGATTTTACCTGAGTTGAATTCTATGTTCACAATGAATAATGGAAGAAATCTCTTGAGCAAAATGACAGTATTCTCTCATTTTTAGAAAAGATTTCAAAACCCATTTACTCTATAATGAATACACTTATTAATTGCTTAAAATGTTATATATCAGTGAAGATTATTATAGTTTATCACCAAGCATTAAACTCAAGGAATGAAGCTCAGATTGTGGAATTTCAGCTGCCATCCAGTGGGCATGGTAGGTGTTCTTTGTTCTTTGGACAGAAGAATCTTTTAAATAGCTTTAAATGTATCAGGTAGATACATTTTCCCCAAAGCCCTAGCCATCTTGTTTCAGTCCTAGAACGCTACTATCTATAGAGCACACACTAAAAACTCTTGAGAATAAAAATGGCAGATATGGTTTAGCTTACTTGCCAATGCTAGTTGATTGTAATTGAATTTTTGTTGAGAACAGTTCTGAGAACAAGTCCAACTTAGCAGAAAAAAAGTATGTGATTAACAATGAATGAAGGGAAAGAAACAGTAGTATTTGTGTAAAGAATTTATAATTCTAATCCTAAACCTTACATTTTTCAAGGGCATACATTATGTGTTAACTCAGTTTTATACCACTCAACATGGAGTACTGCGTGGCTCTTAAATGTTTATTGGAATTAACTGATTCACATTCTTAAAGTACTTTGCATGATACACATGAATTTTTCCCGGAGACTTTATTTGTAATAATTTCTTATGTTTAAAAAAAAATGATATAAGCACAGAGAGGAAGAGTGATTTGTACCATCATCTGAGAGCAAACAGACCAAACACTTGTGACTAGAATCCACTGCTTACTCTCTCAGTCCTAATCTTAATCTTGTCCTACTCTCTTTGGCCAAGTGCTTCCAAATTGCTATGAAGGAGATCTTACATATACTAAAAAATATTTTTTTGTTGTTTTTTTTCCCCAAAAGGTGTGTCGAGTTGCGTATGAAATCATGCAAACACTGCATCCTGATGCTTCTGCAAACTTCCATTCTTTGGATGATATCTACTATTTTGGAGGCCAAAATGCCCACAACCAGATTGCCATTTATCCTCACCAACCTCGAACTGCAGATGAAATCCCCATGGAACCTGGAGATATCATTGGTGTGGCTGGAAATCATTGGAATGGCTATTCCAAAGGTGTCAACAGAAAACTGGGAAGGACGGGCCTATATCCCTCCTACAAAGTCCGAGAGAAGATAGAAATGGTCAAGTATCCCACATATCCTGAGGCTGAGAAATAAAGCTTAGATGGAAGAGAAAGACAATCAAAATCAGTTCAGTCCATTTGAGCCAAACAGTAGATGAAGAAGGCCCTGCCTAACAACACCTGGTCAAATGCGTAGACACCCTCAGCAGCAGGAACAACTGGGAACTCATACTTCATTGGTGGAATTCCTCTTTAGCAAGGGCTCTAATGCCCTGAGTCCATGCACAGTCCAATAATGTACTCACATGTAACATGCAGATTGTTTTCTACTTTGCCCCTTCTTTCAAGATTATGTCCCCATGAAACAAACACTGCCACATTGTGTAATTTAAGTGACACAGACATTTTGTGTGAGATTTCAAACATGGTGCCTATATCTGAGAGACCTATATGACCTAATGAGAAGACCTGAATAGCTCCCTACTGTAGGGAGGTTGATTCTTAGCCAGTGGTGGTATTGTGACCACTGAATTCACTCCAGTCAACAGATTCAGGATGAGAATGGATGTTTTTGTCTGGAATTTTTTTTTTAAGTAATTGCATCAGTTTATCCACCTCATCATTAATAAGTGAAGGATACATCTGAAAATAAATATTCACATTCCATTAGGAACTTTTGTAAAACAATGCCATGAACAGTTTCTTTAGTACTCAATGTTTCTGGACATTCTCTTTGATAACAAAAAATAAATTTTAAAAAGGAATTTTGTAAAGTTTCTAGAATTTTATATCATGATGATATGGTATGGTGGTCAGCATTCTAGTGGAAAAACCATGATAAAAAGAGGAGTTTATAGCTTTTCTGCTTCAATTTTTTTTTTCTGTTTCTGATCAAGTAACTAATCAGGTTTATCTCAAAGAGTAATTGGTCCATTTTAACACTGAAAATGGAGTTTAGTTGGTGTGTATAACAGACGTGCTAGTAACGCTCTTTGGGAGCTCTTATTCTCTCATTTTGGACATTGTTTACTTGTTTTCATTGAACTGAATAATCATGTTCCTTGCCCCCAGAACTATCACCTCCATTTCAAAAACTTAACAACTACTTGTATTGTTAGTATCTTTTCTGATTATGACTATTGTCACTTCTTGTGAATTGGGTCCTGTTGTTGTATCCAGAGGCCAATATGTGTCCTTTCCTATCATGTTCTGCTCTTGAAAGTACCAGGAATCTTTGGGGTAGGGATCTGGCTCTGTTTCTGAAGTATGTATCTCAGAGAATATGGAATTCAGTGAACAAAGGAGAGAAGAACAAGTGTGAGACCCTAAATGGGCTTGGGATTATCTCTTCCAAATACTTACTTTTAGTAATTCCATGTTGGAATCATGGCAGAAAATAAGACTTTGATGCTCTCTATGCTTTCTCTCTGAACATTACTTTTCTCCTTATAAAAACACTTTCTGTTTTCTGTAGCCTGCCCCCTTTAGATGCCTGGCAGGAGTATTTCATAGTTTGTGTTATATCTTCCAAAAGACAAATTGGTCCATGTAGGAACCAGTAGCAGGCCAGTGTTGAATATCAGGAATCCCAGATAGAAAAGTTCTGTCCTTTACATCCTCACTAAATGAAAATACAACCAGTATGCAATATCTCCCCACCAGACTTCCCCAAATTCTTTCTACCTCTCCAGTTGAGTCTCCCAAAGAGCAAAAACTACCTAACTATAGTGTCAGTAAGCAATTTTCAATTTAATTTTGGTACAAATAAAAGACATTTGAAACAAATCTCCAACTGACCAGAGGTACTTTTAAATATGAATTGCTTTTTAATTCCCATCTCAATTTTCATCAGAATATCAGTAACTATGGGTTACTAATAACTGCTTTATATTCTCTGATGAGACTTACTGTTTTTATCCATTACAAACATGTTTTCCTTTACTTCATTGAACATAATTATAATAACTGTTTTAAAATCCTTTTCTGCTAAATCCAACATCCAAATCATCTCATAACTGATCTCCATTGTTTGTATTTTCTCCAGAGAAAAAGCCCTATCTTTCTGATTCTTCAAATATTGAGTCATTTTAGATTGTATTGTGGATGTTGTACATGTTTATGTTGTGTATTCTGTTATATTCCTCTGAAGAGTGCTGATTTTTGTGGTTAACAAGCATTTAACTTCATTGGACTCAAACTGTAAACTGTGTCTTGGATAGCAGCTCAAATATCAATTCAGTTACTTTGTCTTCAGCTGAACTATCCTGCACATGTATGGTTCAGAGGTCAGCTAGGGATTTGGATAGAATTTATGCACAGAATTTAGAGCTCTCTTTCTTTGGGTCTCTTCTGATATTTCCCCCCTTACTTTCCGCTATGGAAAGTAGCTGTGGTTGCTCTGATTCTGTGGTTTCCTCTGATTCTTCAACAGAAAGACTACAATTTTCCATCAGCCTAAAAACCATAGTATTGGGAATTCACCATGTGCCATTTCCTTCTTCTAAGTTTCAGCTTCTCTCCAGAATTTGCCTGCTTTTTTTTTTATTCTCCAGTGCCTCTGGGTAATGTTTTGCATTTTGTCCAAATTTTATCGTTGTTATCCACTGGATGATCTGTTCAGTAGAACAGAAGATATACAAAAAGTGATACTCTGAGGCACAGACTTAAAATAGAAAGTATGTTAGGGAAGGGAGGTATTAGTCTTAGTCCTATGATAGCCTCTGTTTAGATTCTAGTTTAATACCTAAACAACCAGTAGCCTTAAACAGGAAGGAAGATAAAGAACTAACCAAATAGTTAAGCCAGCGGTATGAAGGGCTATTGAATACAACATTGGAAAAGCTTTCCTAAGCTGCTTTTTTGCAAATCATCATGTACATAATGGTGATTCCTCCTGTATATGCTGCCATTTGGGAGAGCTGCCATTTCCTCACCACTGTTGTACTTTATTCATGAGACCTGATGCTTAAAAACTCTGCATGGTTTTGAATTATCAGTACTAGAGTAGGAAGATTTGGATCTTTTCCTCTTCTAAGCCTTACCTAGAACCAAATTATTAGCCTGGGTTCATTGAATGTGGGTACCAAAACACTGCATGTTATTGACAAAGCAGTTGCAAAATGTCTTACCAAAGCTTTCCTGGTCCTACCACTCAAGTGTGATTTAATGCTGAGCTGAGTATATGCCCCCTGTAAGGTTTCCAGCCCTAATCCAAGGTTTCTTTGTGTCAAATGAATAAGAGATGAGTAGGTTTCTTCTCTGAGCTATTTTTTTTTCTATTATATAGAGCCTAGCCTGTTTCCTGGGTTCCTTCTTAAGAAAGTTGAAAACATGAATGGCCTCAGCTTTTTGAGGAGGTTGAGGGTTAAAAGAGAAAAAACACATTTAAAAAGCTATTTCATAGAGTGATTATTGCCACCGTCATTTAGTTCTGAGAAAATACAATGTATATTCTGTAAGCAGGAAAAGTATTGGAGTCTAAATGGTGTATCTAGAAAAACCTCTGCCTCCATGAGAATAAATCTCTCTTACCTGATGGGCAACAGACAAGTCATCTTTGACCCATGGCCAACTGCCTGATACTTCATTTGTGCTCCCAGGAGGCTGGGCAATAGCCAGGATCAATAGACCTATACAGAATAAATGTGTGGGTTGAGGATCGATAATTTGGAAACTTGAATGTAACAACCTAATTTATGCCAGATACAGACTCCAGGGAATTTTTTAAATGCAGTGCCCACAGGGAGGCACAAATGTGAATTTGCCTCTATAATTACTAGTTCCTAGCAGCCGTCTCATGGAAGCATGAAGAGCTGTTCCACAATCCTTAACAAGTTCTTTAGCTTTAGCTGTCATTGATATTATATGTGTTTGAGCACTTGCCCTTTGACAGTGCATTTGTATTTGGTTTTTTATACAAGTCAAAATCTCTGACTCTGAGTACCCACTTAGCTATTCAGCCCTACCATCTCCAGCCAAGGTCAGTTACCACCTGCTTTCTCCTCTCCTTAAGTAAGACAGTGTGTTGATTTTGTATTCCTACCACCTTTACAGAGAATGGTCTCACGTGAGTGTTTCCCGTTGCTATTCCATTCCTCATGCAGTTCCTATTCTAATTACTTACACAGACTATAGTTTTGTCACTGGTATTCCCAAGATATACAGGGAACCAAATACTCCCTTGGACAGTTTTAGGTGAGATTCCTGGACTTCAGGTATAATGAAGTTACAATACTATGTATTTATGGCCATGTAAGCTAAACATTTCAAAGATTTTCACAAATCATTATCACTACAATCAAGGGGAACATGGTTAGGACATCAGGACATCCTTTGTGTTAAACTATGTCAATCTAGACAGAACTTGTACTTTTTTTAAAGCAATATATTGAAGGCCATAGCTATAGCCATTTGATGTTTGAGAAGAGAGTCAGAAAGAGAGTTCAGAGCTCCTGTTGACCCGCTGTCAATCTGTGACTGTTTCTATAACCTCTCCTCCACCACCAATGTCCCGCGGAGGCAGTTGTTCCCTAACTGCCAGTGTGGTTGGAGAAAAGGCATGAACAAAGGAAAAAGCAGCATGTTTGTTCATAACCCGGCTGGGTGTGATGGCATCTGTGGAGGCTGGGAATGTGCAGTGCTTTATACAGAGAACACAGATAGTTTTAGACTGTATATGTGGTCAGCAACCTGAAGAAAGCTTGGACTTTGAGTTTCTGGCCTATTTCCCTAGTGGATTGTAGCCCCTAAGAATTTCTGGTCCAGCAAAGGAAATGAGGGATAGTGGGTACAAAGGCAGAAGCTAGTTCTCTGTTTTGTCTCTCCTTGTCATAATGCCTATAGGCAGGTAATGTCCTAGTATCTCAGATTCTTTAGGGGAAGGATAACAGTACACACTGACGATCACTGAACTGGGATTCAGAACACCTTGCCTTCTGATTTTGACTCTACCATTAAAATGTGGACAGGTTAAATAGTTTTTCAGCACTCCTATTTTGTCTGTGGAATGAATTGGTTGGATTTAAAGAGTTTTTACAGATGGTATTGTCTGCAAACCACATGTCTAAAGAAGGTAGCTACCAATCAGCCTCAGCTGATTATTGTCCTAAGGACATTATATGGCCACATCTTTGTTTCTCAAGACAAACAAAATCTATTTTTTGTACAAAATGTTTATATTTTTAAATACCAACTAATTCAAAAATATATAAAACCCTTAGAGGGACAAATAAGGCATCTTTGTGCATGGTCCATTAGTTTACAACCTCTCGACTAGATCTAGAAGGTTCACATCTAACTTCAAGATTCTGTCTCTGGAAAGGACTGGCAAGATGGTTAACAGCTGTACAATGCTTTCAGGTTCAGTTGCAATTCTTTGAAAATGTCCGCTTGACTGCTTCTTATCTGGGCTCAGAAGTAACTCAGTATGCTAAAGGAAAGCTGTGTTGTGAGACCTCATACCGTGGGTGCCTCTCAGACTTGGCCTTTCAGATCCAAATTGGCTCTGTTTCAACTGTCTTGACCCCCAATCTTGATTTCCGACCCTCAGGCTCACAGACGAGTGATGATTCCACAGGCCACAAGCTGAGGTGCCATCTTAGGGAGTTACTGCTGTTTTTTCTCCATTATACCCAAATAACCAGTTACCAGAGTATCATCCAGTTCTCAGTATAGCACAAGATAGCAGGACTCTCGATACTCTTCAGGAAAGTATATGGTGAACCAGAAGATGCTGAATGATTGCAGATGAACAGATATTTCTGTTTTTAAAAATAAGAAGATCATTATCAACATATGGATTGGTAAACTTGACAAGTCATGAGTAAGATTTTAGACTTAAAAAGTTAATAGTGATAATATGCAAGAACTAGACATAGCAGACTAATCATATTTCTTGTTTTCATATGACTTTATTGTAATGAGAATTACAATAATGGTAAACAGTTACTGAGCACGTTCCATTTGCCTGGAGTTTCTCAAGGCACTTTATCTGGGTTAATTTATCACCATAATCATAAGGTAGATATTATCACTACTTCTGTTTTATTGACTTGGAACCTGAAGCACAGAAGTAATAGTGATAAAAAGGATGGTAGTGCCAAGATGCAGTTGCAGACTGCCTGTCTTTCACCAGGAATACTGTCTATGCACACTGTGTCTAGGATTTCAGTGTGGCATTAGCTAAGTTATTGTGGACAAGATAAAGCAACTGAGGCTGCATGAGCCTAAATAGTTGTATTAAGAATTAACTGTATTATTCAAAAGGTTTAATTAACTCAAGTCTTTGCTGGTTTGCATAGAGCTCTATCCTGACTTGTTCTCATGGTTTATTAATGCTTTGAAAAAGAACATTGATGGGATTAATATAATGTAGTAGTTAAAAGTATGAGTTCACGTGTCAATCTGCTTGATTTCAAATCCTGGACCCTCTACCTATTGGCACCATGACCTTGAGCAAGTAATTTAAACTTTGTTTACCCATCAATTTAATGAAAATAATAATAGTAAACACTTCATAAGGTTTTTGTGAGTATTAGGTAAATTAGCATATGAAAATCTCTTAGCTAATGCCTAGCACAAAGCTCAACAAATGTGAGCTATTATCACTATTACTGCATTGTTATAAAAAAATTTAGTGACTAAAAGATGAAATAATAGGAAATTATATTTTTGGAGTGAATCAAGATCCTTAAAAGTTTGAAAATTGAAACAAAAAGGAAAAACTAGCATATACTCAGGGCTGGGAATCACTGCAATAGGTAATGAATACTAGAGCACTTAACATCCTGTACAGCTTACAAAGTATAGTTAATTCTTAGATCCAGAAGTCCAGTTGTGCCTCAGTTCAGCCGGTGGGAGATGTAACTTAAGACGTGGAGAATTTAGTTGCCCATAAACTCAGTATTTCCTATACTGTGTTGTGACTCCTCCTCCCACTCTACCCTTCCCCACAAAGTCTCCAGACAGAGAAGGTATTGGACTCTTGAATCTCAGCTTGAATCCAGTGCTTGGTATTCCATAATAGCATCTTCAGATACTGGTGAGGCTGCTACATGAAGAAGCAGGGAGGATTGTTTTATGGGTTTGCAGTGTGCAGAAGCAGCAAGTTTACCTCAATGTACGAAAGAAGTTCCTAATGAATTGCGTTGTTGATAATGACAAGCTAATTTAGGTGACACCTTCCTGTCCTTGCAGGGACGTCCAAGAATTGGATGATGTGAGAGGAAGCCTCAAGTATGTAACAAGGGGTTAGATAACCCCCAAGTTTCCTTCCAGGTCTAAATTTCTAAAAAGGTCATGGATTTATGGTCATGTTGTAGAGACTAAAATTCCAAAAGGTCGTTAGTGGTGCCAACCTGAATCTGCCTGGGTTAAAAGTGTGGGCAGCTTGATCAGGTAGCAAGAGGAAAAAGGGCCTGATTGTCACGCCAGGTTACTAGGTATTTTTCTGAATCTCAGTTACAATCGAGTAACTTAATTCCATACCAATTTAACAGGCTTAATAAATCTACCTGTTTAAATTTGGAAACAACTGTTTTGTTTTTTTTCCCACCTTTGTTTCCTGTTGATAGAATCGGAGCTTTGTTTTCATCAAAAATAAGAAGAGGAGTTTGTAGAGACAAAGGCCAAGAGAACTAACTGAGGAGTCAGTTTCCTTGGGGCCCAAGAGTGGGATGACATCTCCTTCTAGACTAGATTGACTTCTCCTTCTCATTCAGGAAATCAAAACAAGTGTGAGTCTATTCTGATCTATTTCATTATTTTTAAAGCAATATCCATAAACATTGGAAGTTCTTTGAAAACATACCTCACCATTGATCACTGCATGTTGGTTGGTCACCATGCCAAGAATGTGAACATCTGACAAATACTAAGATGAAAGAACAAGGAGTTTGAATTAGATAGTTTCAAGTTTTGCTTCATATCTGTTGAGGGTCAACAGGTTCAATCTAACTGAAGTAATGCTCTTTAAAGAAATTCTTTTTGATAATTCAAATAACCAGAAAATTGTAAGTCAGTAATTGGCAAGCTATGACCCACTGCCATTTTTGCAAGTACAGTTTTATTGTAACACAGCCATACCCATTTATTTATATACTGTCTGTGGCTGCTTTCAGGATACAACAGCAAAGTTGAGTAATTATGGCAATGCCTGTGTACCCCACAAGGCTTAAAATACTGTCTGGCCTTTTACAGAAAAAGCTTGCTGACACCTGCTATAATTATTCCTCTCTTAGATTCAAATTGATGATCCAAAGGGGCTCAACCTCCCGAAATCCTGTTTGAATCATCAGAGAAAACTTTGCTTGTCGTAGTAGTATATTAGGGCCTCCACTCTATATATAGTACCCTTTGACCCTTTGTGCAAATTGGATAAAGGTGCTCCTTTAGACAGTTGTTGTAATATACTTATTTTAAACAAAACTGTTACTTCCATCTGCCAGATTATGTCATAAGTATACGATGTCTACAATACAAAATGCAATATGACTTGTACTCCCCTGTACAACCATATCCAGCAGCCCCAGAGTAATGTGATCTAGTTAAAAGAACACTCTACTTGGAGTAATAGACCTGGGTTCTATTTCCAGGTAATTAACCTGCTGATATGTTGGGCAAGCCATATAATCTGTCTAAGCCTTATAATTGTTGTTTTGAGAAATTAAATAAGCTAATTGACATAAAATTGCATTGTTAAGTCTTACCCCTCTGCAACATCAATCTCCAGTCAAGTTTTGGACAGCTTCTATAGTTGTGAAACTGTAATAGGTCCTGAAGAGAATGATATCAGTTTAAAGAGTTTACAGTCTAACTAGAAAGTTATGCAGATATGAACTGCACAGGAAAGTTACAATCTAACATAAAAAGCTAGAATATTTGAACTCGTTAAAGCACTAGTAACACTGTTGTACATTTACACACCTCCTTCTATATGCCAGATGCTGTACTAAGCCCTGAACATGCTTTACTTAACATGGATAATGTTCACATCAGCCATGGAAGGTTGGTATTATCTCCATTTTTATATATAAGGAATAGTGGTAGGTAGCATTCATTATTCATTTACTATATTCCAGACACTACTGTAAATGCAAATATAAAATGCAAATGTAAAATGTAAAGTTACATATTTTAACTCATTCTGTCCTCACAATACCCTATGAGTGCCATTATTATTCCCATTTTTCATATGAAGAAATTTATTCAGGGATTAAATCAGTGCTTTTCAATCTTTTTCACATGATGATACACAGAAAATTCTAATATTTGTTGATGTTCTTGGATAAATTTGAGGTGATTTGGGGCATCCTATGGGGCTAGATGAAAAATTAAGTGCGTCTATATTAATAATTTGACTAACTGAAATGATTCAGTGGAGGATCGGGACAGGTACACATGATGTAGTCACCTCAGACTACTTTCTGGCAGTGGATACTAGGTGTAAACTATGTGACAAAATAACAGCCACTACATTCAAGGTATCTCACCAGGAGCCATACAAATAATGTTCAAATATAACTTCAATGTTATAAAATGTTAAATAGTTAGAAAGATTGCTTTAAAAGTTTTTATCATTCTAAAAGAATTTACAACTAACAGCATTTTGTAGTACACCTGCAGCCTACTTGCGCTTGGTAAGTGCTGAGATCAATTACTTGTAAGGCAAGTGGCTAAGAGGAAGTTGAATAGAACCAAGGCTTGAATCCAGGACAGTCTAACTTTTGAGTCTGGTCTTCTAAACTATATAATCTTGCCCTTCTGCAGAAAAGAGCCAAACTATGTGACCCAGACTCCATTTATCCTTAAGAATATTTGATTATTTGAAGTTTGACCATCCAGCCTCATTCTAAGTGTGAACTTATTATTTACCAATGGTCTTCAGTCAACCTTGTTCCCCTACCACATTTTCCAACAGTTTTAGAACTAGCATGCTATGTTTCTTTCTATTCACTCTCTACCCATGTCCATAACAGGAAATAGGTAGGCAGATGAGACACGTGAAGATTCTGTGAGCTGATAGGCAGCAGACTTCCCCTGTGTGCTGGAGATTCCTGCTTGGTCTCGCTCTCCTGTTGGCTCTCTGCTTGTCTGTATCCACTGGAAGATGAGTCCTAGCAGAGTGTCCATTCCCATTCAGCCTTCTGAGCTCACACAGAGATGCTAGATTATAATAAATGGCCACTTGAGCTATCATTTACCCAGGCCTTAAATGCAGGAGGAACTCTAGATGTGTTTCTGTTTGCTTTCTCTGCTTCTCAAGATACACCTCTAAGCAGAAGCAGTTTCCCCTGGTTTGCTTCAGAGAACCCACCATCTTGTGCAGGTGAATATTCTGTGACTAAAGTTGATGTTGGAAATACATAAATAATTTTTATATGAAGCTTGATACTGCATGTGGGTTTTACCTAATGATAGTTTGTCTAATTTTCAAGTCTACTTGCACATGAATTTCACACTCCATGTGCAGAAGGTGGAAAATACATATGGTATTTTATTCCTGGCTTTGTCTGGTATGCTGAATGACTGGTTTGCAGGGGGTGATATGTGGCAGGACATCTGGGACAAGGTTAGTGGCCCATCAGGGTGTCTTGAACTCTGATTACCCAGAGCTGGGAGCCAGCAGAGCTGTCAACACTGTTTCATTTTTATTTAAGATTCTTCCTCTTAACACCTGGAGGCCACTTATCCTTCCCACCTCCAAGAAAAGACAGAGTTAAAGTCATTGCTTAGTGGAAACCGCAAGAACTGATTGGGCCAGGAAGGGACTCTCTTAGCCTCTCTCAGCAGCCATTCCATTATCAGACTCCTCTACTGATGGGTGAGCTCATGCCCTGTGACATATGGAGCTCCTAAGCTAAGATGGCTCTCAGAGGAGCAGCTTCTCAGGGAAGAGTGGGGATGCTTACAAAAACCCACTGGGAGGTACAGCAGTCAGGGTAAAATAAGGTTACTAATTATTGTGATCACTTTGACTGTTTCAAGGGGTTTTTTTTTTTTTTTTGAGTCCATGCTCCCGGAGGCTATATCTTCCCAAATAAGAGAGTGCTACTTTGTATTTTCATTGTGATTTAGTCTAGCTTGTCTCAATAAGCTTTAGTCTGTAAAGTCTTCACTCAACTGCAGATCCTTAAAGACGAAAACTATGTCTTATCTTTGCATTTCTAGTTCATGCACAGTGACTGGCACATAGTATGTGTTTGAACATTTACTGTGCTGAAATAATTATAGAATTAATGAGGCAAGAGCTTGGATTTGCTTTAAAATAACTTGAAAGGGGGACTTCTGGGAAGATGGCGACGTGAGCCGGGCGGCAGAAATCTCCCAACATTATATTTATCCATGAAAACACAGCAAATACAACTATTCCTAAAAGATAGACCAGAACACACAGGAAAGCGCACAGCGTGCAGCTACACCTGAGAGGACTTGGCACCCCACGAGGCGGGTAAGATACGGAGCCGCAACCCAGCGGGACCTGATCGCTCCCCCACCCCAGTGCACCGGCAGGAAGAGAGGATTCAGAGCCAGGAGGGACTGGAAGTACAGGCCTGCGAAATAACTAGCCCTGGTGATCTGCGTTGGGAGCGATCACACACAGCGGGCGGTGTAGTGGAGATTGGAGAGACAGAGAGGGCAGGGTCTGAGCGGGGAACGCACCAGGTTGCTTACAGCCGGCTCCGGGAAGGAAAAAAAAGAAAAGAAGAAAAGCGCGCGCTTTTTTCAGCAGTCTTAAAGAGACAGGAGCCCAGCGGAGGACCGGATCGCCCCGGCACACTCAGCCCAGCAGGCTGGGAGTCCTGGGGAGCTTTGGACCCCTTAGCTGGCGACTGGGAAAGGGTGACCACACATAGATCTCCCACAGAACTCAATAGCCTCCCATTCTTTCCCACCCCGGCGAGAGCCATAAAGGGACCTGCGTAGCGGCACGGCCACAGCTCTGGAATAGTGGAGCAACAGTGCAACCTACAGCATCCACACAGAATTCGCTCCCGGTGGGCTTTTTTTTTTTTTTTAGTTCTTGTTGTTTTTTCTTCTCTTTCTTTTCTTTCTTTCTTTCTTTCTTTTTTTTATCTTTTTTATTTTTTAATTTTTTAATTTTTTTTCCTTTTTAAAGTCTTAAAGAGCCCACCTGATATACATGACAACTACCAGCAACCAATTCTATAGCCATGAAAAGACAGAGGAATATGGTACAGACAAAGCTTCAAACCCAGGCAACCTCAGAGAGGGAACCTGAAGGGATGGACATGCACAGTTTTCCTGAAAAAGAAATCAGAATAAAAGTCAAAACCATGCTGACGGATCTACACAGAAATGTGCAAGAGCTGAGAGAGGAAGTGAGGGAAGTGAGGAAAGACTACGCAGAAATCAGACAAGCCATCGACGGGCTTAACAGCAGACTGGATGAGGTGCAAGAGACTGTTAATGGAATAGAAAACAGAGAACAGGAATACAGAGAAGCTGAGGCAGAGAGAGATAAAAGGATCTCTAGGAAGGAAAGAATATTAAGAGAACTGTGTGACCAATCCAAACGGAACAATATTCGCATTATAGGAGTACCAGAGGAAGAAGAGAGAGAAAAAGGGATAGAAAGTGTCTTTGAAGGAATAATTGCTGAAAACCTTCCCACGCTGGGGAAGGAAATAGTCTCGTAGTCCACGGAAGCCCACAGATCTCCCAACACAAGGGACCCAAGGAAGACAACACCAAGACACATAATAATTAAGATGGCAAAGGTCAAAGATAAAGACAGAGTATTAAAGGCAGCTAGAGAGAGAAAAAAGATCACCTACAAAGGAAAACCCATCAGACTATCATCAGACTTCTCAACAGAAACCTTACAGGCCAGAAGAGAATGGCATGATATATTTAACATAATGAAACAGAAGGGCCTTGAACCAAGAATATTGTATCGAGCACGATTATCACTTAAACATGACGGAGGGATTAAACAATTACAGACAAACGAAAGTTGAGAGAGTTTGCCTCTCATAAACCACCACTACAGGATATCTTAAACAGACTGCTCTAGAGGAAAGCACCCCCAAGGCTGAAAAGATGTCACCAGAGAAAATAAAATCATAGCAAAGAAAGCAGACCATCCAAATACTAACTAAAGGCAAAGAATAAAACACCTAATATATAAAGAATGGAGGAGGAAGAATAGGAAGGGAGAGATAAAGAAACATCAGACAGGGTTTACAATAACTTAACAAGAAAGTTAAGTTAGATTCTTAGATAGTAAAGAAGCAACCCTTGAACCTTTGGTAACCACGAATCTAAAGCCAGCAATGGCAATAAGTACATATCTATCGATAATCACCCTAAATGTAAATGGACTGAATGCATTAATCAAAAGACACAGAGTAATAGAATGGATAAAAAAGCAAGACCCATCAATATGCTGTCTACAAGAAACTCACCTCAAACCCAAAGATATACACAGACTAAAAGTGAAGGGATGGAAAAAGATATTTCATGCAAACAACAAGGAGAAAAAATCAGGTGTTGCAGTACTTGTATCAGACAAAAATAGACTTCGAAATGAAGAAAGTAGCAAGAGATAAAGAAGGTCATTACATAATGATAAAGGGGTCAGTCCAACAAGAGGATATAACCATTATAAATATAATGCACCAAACACGGGAGTGCCGGTATATGTGAAACAAATACTAACAGAATTAAAGGAGGAAATAGACAGCAATGCATTCATTTTAGTTGACTTCAGCACACCACTCACTCCAAAGGACAGATCAACCAGACAGAGAGTAAGTAAAGGCACAGAGGCACTGAACAACGCACTAGAACAGATGGACCTAACAGATATCTACAGAACTCTGCACCTAAAAGCAGCAGGATACACATTCTTCTCAAGTGCACTTGGAACTTTTTCCAGAATAGACCACATACTAGGCCACAAAAAGAACCTCAGTAAATTCAAAAATATTGAAATCCTACCAACCAACTTCTCAGATCACAAAGGTATAAAACTAGAAATAAATTTTAGAAAGAAATCAAAAAGGCTCACAAATACATGGAGACTTAACAACATTCTCCTAATTAATCAATGGGTTAATGACCAAATCAAAACAGAAATCAAAGAATATATGGAGACTAATGACAACAACAACACAAAGCCACAACTTCTATGGGATGCAGCAAAGGCAGTTCTAAGAGGAAAGTATATTGCAATCCAGGCCTATTTAAAGAAGGAAGAACATTCCCAAATGAACAGTCTAAAGACACAATTACTGAAATTGGAAAAACAAGAACAAATGAGGCGCAAAGTCACCAGAAGGAGGGACATAATAAAGATCAGAGAAGAAATAAATAAAATTGAGAAGAATAAAACAATAGAAAAAATCAATGAAACCAAGAGCTGGTTCTTTGAAAAACTAAACAAAATAGATAAACCCCTAGCCAGACTCATTAAGAGAAAAAGAGAATCTACACACATAAAAACAATCAGAAATGAGAAAGGAAAAATAACGACGGACCCCACAGAAATACAAAGAATTATAAGAGAATATTATGAGCATCTATATGCTAACAAGCTGGAAAACATAGAAGAAATGGACAACTTCTTAGAAAAATACAACCTTTCAAGACTGAACAAGCAAGAAACAGAAAAACTAAACAGACCAATCACCAGCAACGAAATTGAAGTGGTAATCAAAAAATTACCCAAAAACAAAACCCCTGGACCTGATGGATTCACCTCTGAATTCTGCCAGACATATAGAGAAGAAATATCACCCATTCTCCTTAAAGTTTTCCAAAAAAAAGAAGAGGAGGGAATACTTCCAAACTCATTCTACGAAGCCAGCATCACTCTAATACCAAAACCGGGCAAAGAACCCACCAAAAAAGAAAATTACAGACCAATATCCCTGATGAACGTAGATGCAAAAATACTCAACAAGATATTAGCAAACCGAATTCAAAAATACATCAAGAGGATCATACACCATGATCAAGTGGGATTCATCCCAGGGATGCAAGAATGGTACAACTTTCGAAAATCCATCAACATCATCCACCACATCAACAAAAAGAACAAAAACCACATGATCATCTCCATAGATGCTGAAAAAGCATTTGACAAAATTCAGCATCCATTCATGATTAAAACTCTCAACAAAATGGGTATAGACGGCAAGTACCTCAACATCATAAAGGCCATATATGACAAACCCACAGCTAACATCATACTTAACAGCAAGAAGCTGAAAGCTTTTCATCTAAGATTGGGAACAGGACAGGGATGCTCACTCTCTCCACTATTATTCAACATACTACTGGAAGTCCGAGCCATGGCAATCAGACAAAACAAAGACATACAAGGCATCCAGATTGGTAAAGAAGAAGTCAAATTGTCACTATTTGCAGATGACATGATATTGTACATAAAAAACCCTAAAGACTCCACTCCAAAACTACTAAAACTAATATCTGAATTCAGCAAAGTTGCAGGGTATATAATTAACACACAGAAATCTGTTGCTTTCCTATACACTAATGATGAACTAACAGAAAGAGAAATCAGAAAAACAATTCCATTCACAATTGCATCTAAAAGAATAAAATATCTGGGAATAAACCTAACCAAGGAAGTGAAAGACCTATACTCTGAAAACTACAAGACACTCCTAAGAGAAATTAAGGAAGACACTAACAAATGGAAATGCATCCCATGCTCTTGGCTAGGAAGAATAAATATTGTCAAAATGGCTATACTACCTAAAGCAATCTACAGATTCAATGCAATCCCCATCAAACTACCAACAGCTTTCTTCAATGAACTGGAACAAATAATTCTAAAATTCATATGGAACCACAAAAGACCCCGAATAGCCAAAGCAATCCTGAGAAGGAGGAATCAAACAGGGGGAATTACGCTGCCTGACTTCAAACTCTACTACAAAGCCACAGTAATCAAGACAATTTGGTATTGGCACAAAAACAGACCCACAGACCAGTGGAACAGAATAGAAAATCCAAACATTAACCCAAACACTACAGTCAATTAATATTTGATAAAGGAGCCTTGGATATACAATGGGGAGATGACAGCCTCTTCAGCAGCTGGTGTTGGAAAAACTGGACAGCTACATGTAAGAGAACGAAACTGGACTACTGTCTAACCCCATACACAAAGGTAAACTCAAGGTGGATTAAAGACCTGAATGTAAGTCATGAAACCATAAAACTCTTGAAAAAAAACATAGGCAAAAATCTCTTGGACATAAACATGAGCGACTTCTTCATGAACATATCTCCCCAGGCAAGGGAAACAAAAACAAAAATGAACAAGTGGGACTACATCAAGCTGAAAAGCTTCTGTACAGCAAAGGACACCATCAACAGAACAAAAAGACATCCACAGTATGGGAAAATATATTCATAAATGACGTATCTGATAAAGGGTTGACATCCAAAATATATAAAGAACTCACGCACCTTAACAAACAAAAAGCAAATAATCCAATTAATAAATGGGCAGAGGACATGAATAGACACTTCTCTAAAGAAGAAATTCAAATGGCCAACAGGCACATGAAAAGATGCTCCACAATGCTAATCATCAGAGAAATGCAGATTAAAACCACAATGAGATATCACCTCAC
>JAQQAC010026072.1:36118733-36154317 GCA_029783875.1 Phataginus tricuspis | reverse complement strand
ATACCAAAATAAATTATAGAATAAATAAATAAATAAAATAAAATAACATGAAAGGAAGGGAGAATTAGGTAGAAGTATAGATGAGAAAAGATTGACTATGAGATTAAAAACTTTAAGATGAGTGATGTATCATGGAATTTATTACACTAGTCTCCCTAGGTTCAGTATTGTCTGTAATAGAATTTGTTTTGAATTAAGTATAAAAATAATGTTGAAAGATGTGGCCAAGACTGACCCAGTCTCATTTTCTTCCTAGGCGCAGAGCTAGATTGCACTTTTAGTGACTTAAGTTGTGGCCAACATAATGTGGACAGAAGTGATGTAAACCTCCCTCATGCTGGGACGCTTCTTCATCCCTTGCTTCCAGGCTGGATGCAAAACACTTAGTGAGGAAGCCCAGACTCCTAGGCAGTGACATAGCCTAGGTGAGTGAGCCCGGACCTCTGAGTGACTTCATGGAGTAGGACTGCCTCCCACACTCTGCTGATGAACCTGCAGTTTTCTGTGACATGACTAAGAGATAAGCCTTTGTTGTGTTAAAAAAAAAAAGTAAAATACGGAATTGCCCATAATCTAACAAACCAGTTTTTGAACCTAGCTATTTTAGACATGAGAGCAGGCTCCTAGTATTTATTTGACCTTTTGGTGTAACCAGGCCCATAATTAAGTACCTCTGAAGATGATGATAATGTTGATAATAATAACAAAGCAAACACTGGATAACCACTGTATGCCAGGTACTGTTTTAAGTGCTTTATATGTGTTAACTCATGTATTCCTCACAACAACCCTGTAAGGGAAAAACTAGTGTTGTTCCCATTTTTTAGAGAAGGAGATTGAAAGAATAAATAACTTGCCTAAATCAAACAAATTATAAGTGGCATATCCAAGATTCAAATTCAGTTCTGGCTCCCAAGCTCTGTCTCTTCACCAGCCTTCAACACTGCCTCAGTTTGGGACTTTGCCATGGGGAGTGAATACTGACATGAAGTAATATCTGGGCAGCAGAAGCAGGCTGCCCCCTATCCTGGGGAGAAGTACACAGAAGGGAAAGGTCCAAAGTCTGCTCTTCCCTGTGCTTGTAAAGGGTGGCCTAGTGAGCACGTTTTAATGATGGTGTCCTGGCTCATCTGGGATAAAACCAAGGGTGAGGGCTTCATTCACTCTGAATAGTTCTGATTTGATTCTGTTCCATCTACACTCAACCTTGGCCTCTGTATTTGCCACAAGAAGAAAATATCTGTCATCTGCTCTGCTTGCACCTCCTACTCCCCCACACCCCCAATCTGGCCTACCCTTTGTGATCCCCTGCCCTTGATCCCTCCTGGAACCTATGTCTCTCTTCCCTTCTAGGAAACTCAGCACATATTAGGGCAGAGAGTCATGTAAATGTTCATTAAACCCCCCAATGACAGCAGTAATTGATAACTCCCTTGCTTTCTGATGTCCCTTGCCTGCTGCAGGAGCTTCCTGTCCTCAACAGCCAGCATTGCTGAGGCAGGACCCATCAAGCTGTTTTTCATTGCTCTGCCTAGGATGGGGGTTTCACACTGCATCCCATGGAGAGGCTTCAGGAGCATCTGAGTGGGCCTGGGGGATTAGAGCCCCACTCCCTCACAGCAGTTCCATTTTCTCTGCTCATGTAAGATTGCATTTGGAGAATTGGTCCACTCTTGAAATAGAGAAAGAGAAGAAACCCTTGCTTTGGAAGACCCTTTGAGTCTCCAAATCTTTGAGCCCTTCTTTACATCTTGAATGTCTCGGGTTCCATCATTCCTGCCCACCAGGAGCAAAGGTGGGAAAGAAGTCCAGATGACTGTCCCAACTCTAATATCCCACTCTCTAGACTCTGGAGCCAAGAAAAATTATAGCAAAACAGAGCCCATGGGTGGAAAAATGGGCTCTGAGTTGCTACCCCTACAAGTCATATGTAGCCTTACAAAGAGCAAGTGCTAAAGGAACATGGCATGAATAGATGGACAAGCCAATCTCTGTTGGTCTGAGTATAGTTCTAGTTGCAGGGTAGGGACTGGACTTGGATCTCAGAATAGCCACAGTATTTATTCTTCAAGATTCAGAGAGACAATTTGGCATAGATATTGAGAATGTGGGATCTAGATTAAGACCTCTGGCTTCAAATCCTGACTCTGCCATTTTCAAACTGTGTGACCTTATCCTTGTAAAATATGAATAATATTTCCCTCATAAGGCTGTTGTGAGAATTGAATGAGTTAATATGTGTAAAGCACTTGGCACCTGACATGGTGGTGCTCAGTAAATATTAATAAATGTTAGCGCTCCTCACTATCGTTACCCCACTCAAATGCCTCCTGACTCACCTAAGCAAAATTCGTTATTCTCTTCTGCACTTACCAGCACTTTGCTCAGACCTCGGATGAAACTGTGAGGACTTTTCTTTCTCCGATCCCAAATCAAGTTAGAAGGTGAGAACAATAAAGTGGATTCTTTGAAATCAGGATACATAGATACCATAAGCCCTTACTCCCTCCGTAGCTATTATGGTATATGTCTGTCTCTCCATGTCAATCTCTGACTCCTTCAGGGCAAATTCCACATTTTATTCATTGTTGTGTCCCTAGGGCCTGGTACTGTAAGTGCTCTCTGCAGTTTGATTGAATGGTGAGCAGTTTGGGCTCTGCGTGGAGTGGGGAATAATCCTGACCGTTGCCTCCTGGCCTTCCTATCTGCCTCACTTTCCAGAGACGATGAGGTGAGGAGTCTGGGCTGGGTCCTGGGTATGTCTTCTGAGTGTGGCTGTGACCCTATGGGAATTCAGAGCATGCAGAGGAAAATAATGTTTGCTGAGCACCTACCATGTTCCTGGACTCTTTACAACACTTTATTCTCACAGCAGTTTAATGGAGGTATATTCTTGTTAGTCCTGTTTTCTAGATGAAGAAATGGAGTTTAAGCAACTTCTTCAAGGTCACATAAATTTGACCTCTGACGTTTCTGAGGCAGGTCCCAATCAGGGTCTGACTCCTAAACTTGTGCTCTTTCCACTGTTCTTGTAAGCTCCCACTGAAGCAAGCTGAGATCTGCACTCCATCCCACCTCCCTATTCCACTCCTCTCGACCTCAGTCTTTTTTTTATTCTTCTGTATTATCCTCTCTAATATTATTTTTCTTCTTGAGTTGGCTTATTTATCACTTGGCTGTGTCTCCCTATTAATATAACTAGAACTTAAACATTATGCACCCCCACTGCCTCGTTTGCCAGCACGGTGCTGAGCACTTACAAGCTTGGTAATTAGACTGAGCTCAGAGGGGCCATAACATCTGCATCTTCAGCTGCTTTCCTAGGGCAATGGGGCAGAGATGGAAGGATGGGAGATGGGCTGGAGCAGGGCACTACAGAGTATGTTCATGGAGGAGGAGGGACCGAGGGGGGCAATCGGGATGATGACACCAGCAGGCCCTTCTCCCTTGCTGTACTCAGTTTTCCCTCAAAGTCACCTGCTTGTGGCCTGGGGCTGTGAGCCTCCAGGAAGACCCTAAGATCATTTCTGCCAACAGCCCCTTTGTACCTTATTCCTGTGCCTTCTATCATCATCATCACCATTAAGAGGAGCAGCTGCCACCACTACTTATAGAGTACCTACCATGTGCTTTATGCACATCTCACAACAATCCCATGAACTAAGTATGAATATACTCCATTATATAGATGGGGAAGCTATAGCTCAGAGAATATAAGTAATTGTTCAAAGTCACACAGCTAGCAAGTGGCAGAACTAGGGACAGAACTAAGGGCAGAAGGGCCTGAAAATTAAGGAAGAGGGTTTGGGGTAAGGGGCCTTGGCCATCAGAGTAGGCCTCTCAAAGCTTCCCCTGTTTGGGCATCTGTCCAGGTGAGCTGGCAGAGTATAGGAGCAGCTGAATACCAACCAGCTCACTTCATGGTCTACCCGGGGAAGAAGGATCCCTGAGCCCCAAAAGTTGATGCTCTGATTCATTTCTGATTTCCAAGGAGGCTACAAAACTGGCAGAGGTTGTCCAGGGATGAGGAGGACGTTATCCTCTAAAACCCATCATGCTTCATACTTCCTGGACCAAAACACTTTACATTTCCAATGGGTACCTTAACAGTTCCCCTATAAAGACACCTGTCCAGCTGATTGATTGTTCTGCCCCAAGACTGTTCTTTTCTGGTGGCTTTTCCCCAACTCCCTTACTTCTTTAGTCCCTTACTCCAGGCTCATGACTTCCTGGACTCAAGCCATCCAACCCATTTGGAGTCCCTCCCAGACAATTCCTTCTGAGTCATGACACAAAACCAGTTCCTAGGAAATCCAGGCTATCTGAGACTTTATCAGTTACACTGGAGTTGGCCCCACACTCCAGAGGTCTCCTAGAACCCAGCACTGGTCCAGTTCACAGATTTAGGCTATGCCACAGAGCCTAGGAAAGTCAATCCTGAACATCTTTGTGGAAACAGCCACCTACAAAAAAAGTAATAACCTTTGATGTAACAATTGGCTTTTTTTTCCATCCTTAAAATGTATTCTTAATAGCTGATATGATTTAAAATGCAAGACCAAGTATTAATAAGTCAGACCTTAGTAACTCTAGTTGAAGCTGGCACCAGATAAGTAGACTGAAGTGAAATCTGCTTCTCAGGGAAATCAGTCTTGTGAGGACAGATCAAGTTGTTATTATTGGTTTTTATATGTAGGAGCTATACTGGAGGTATGTTTATGCAAGTTACCATGGAAGCACCATGGAGGATACACTTAATTCTGCTTATAGAAGTACGGAGGCTTCCAAAAAGAGGTGACACCTAGACACCGCACACCAGTCGGCTCTTATGCCACTGGTCACTGACTTGTGTTGTTGATTATTCTGACTGCCTTTCCCATTAAATATGTGTATATCTCTGATCCCTGGCAATATCTACACCTGGCATATGATAGTTACTCTTTTAATGTTTGTTGAAAAAAATGCAGCATATCCTTAAAAAGTGACCTAAATAGTGACAAATAAAGAAATGACACAAGCACACTAGCTTTGTAAGTCTTTGAGGGGCAGGGAGTCCAAAAAAAAATGATTCTTCTTGATTTCCAGAAGGACAGTGTTTCTCATCTAAAGTCTTACTACTGGATGGTTAGAAGACAGAAGCCATTCTTGGTATTCCAAGTGGAAAGGGTTTAATACAGGGAATTAGAGACCTAGACAGACATTGAATAAGCTGGAGGAGTGAATGTCAGGGAAGCCATTGCGAGAGGTCACAAAATCGCAACACGCTGGCATCTCAAAGAAGCCACTGCCAGTCTCAGCTGCTTGCACTACCAAAGCAAGTAATTGCAGAAACCTGCCCAGAAATCAATGCAAACCCTGGTTCTGCCATCTACTTATTTATTTGCCCCCAATTGCCACCAGAGAAAAATGACTTATCTTCTGCTTTAATCCTCTTGTAAGTGCTTCTCATTGGCAGAATATAACCCAGAACTATTTAGGCAGAAAGATCCTCAGAAATGTAGTTCCAGACTTCGCAATGCAGAGGAGGTGTTAGAAGGGGCAGTGATTATGCTGAATTGACAATGGACGACTCAGCACAGAAGGTTTCCCCAAGCCTCGTCTTTGAGAAGGGAGGTTTGCACAGCTCTATTAACGACTAGTTTTACTTCCCCTACCTCTAGGAAGCTGTCACGTTTGGTCCAGACGTCTTCCTGCTGGAGCAGTGTAGCTTGTAACATTTCCATACAACCAAATCATGAAAATCTGCCTCGTAGACTCAGGCAGTGGCAGGTGGCAGAAAGAACTCCAGTTTGGAAGCAGACATATGGAGTGCTGGTCTCCACTGTACTGTTTATTATCCATGTGAACTTTGGCAGTTATTTAACCTTCCTGAAAAAAAGTGGAAATTTAAAAATAATCAGTTATGTATATATAAATGCATATAAAAGAATATTTGTAACAGGTTTTAAATAGATAATTCATTAAATAATTTTTATACCTCCATATTAAACAATATCATACATCCACTTAGAATTATCTTGTAGAAGAATAATGTTGACATGGGAAAATGTTCATGATATGGTGAAAAGTGAGAAAAGTTACAAAATAGTCTGAAAATTATATAAAAATAAAAAGATTCAATAGGATTGAGAGAAGTAAATTAGACAATATATGCAAAGTTCCTGATATACGTTCAATAATTATTCAATAAGTAATTCAATAATAGTTTGCTTCCCATTCACTTAAAATGATTTACTTTATTTCATATTTTGAATAAGCAATAGTCACATTCAAACTTTTAAGGATATGAAAATAAAACTTTTCCCTCCTTCTTCAGACCTCCAGCCACTCGCTTCCTTTACCTATAGGCAACCAGTATTACTGGTTTCTTAGGTATCCTTTAAGAAAGGTATGCAATAGGTAAGTAAACATAAAGTTATACATTATTTGCAGTCTTTTTTTATATTATACTACCTTAATGCCCCTTTGTATTTTTATTTTATACTCCTCTTATTGATGATCTTTCCATATCAGAAAATACAGATATTACAAAAATGTGTAGCTGGATGATCATTTATTTAACCAGTCCCCTACTGGTGGATATTTCATCAATGACACCTTCTGAAGGTGGCCCCAGACCCAAGGATGGCCTGCACTTTAGAGACGGCCTGCCTTGTCTGTACTCCTCTGGACTTGTAATCATCAGCCTCTCCCTGGACTCCGGTCATATCTTAGCTTCAGCTTCTGTGACTGAGGGGCTCCAAGAGAACCTGTACTAGTTACAGTCTTTTTACCTTTTTCTTTTCTTGGCAGTGACTGGGCCTGGCATTGTTCTGAAAATATTCTTGTCTAGGATCTAAGAGTTGATAAGCCATGTATCTTGAACTTAATTATCTGCCCACTCTGTGAGGTTCTCTTTCTGTATCACTGTCCACTTCTGTACTGTCTCCCAGTCTCCTTTTCTATGGAGAAGCCAGTGGCCCATAAATTCAGAGTTCCTTCTCCTACCTCAGTATTTTTCTTATCCTCTTTATCGCCTTGGAGGACCTGAGAATAGGATGGTGGTGTTGTCGCCTAACCTCCCACCCTGGGTGACAGATGGAGTGTAATGACAATGAGGAGCCAGGCTAGGGCATGATGGTGACACAAGGGGTGGTAGCTGGGTCCTGCCACATGGTTAGGAGTGTGGATGTACAAGACTGTGAGGAGTGTTTATCCTATATGTTAAGCCTATGTGTTGGGGGAAGTAGATAGTATCCAAGCCCGTAGGAAAGGCCTAATCCCTCTCCTTACCTGAAGCCTGTAAAGAATCCTTTGGGTCATTGGTTATTGTCGTAATTTAAAATGAGATTGATTGAATACCTGCTACATGCAAGCACACTATTAGATGGTTCTGAAGTCTCTTTTATTGTTTTACATGTTGTGGCTTTGCCTCTCTTGGTGGGGCCACTAAGTCATGCAGTCCCTTTCACTGTCATCACCAAAAACTTGTGGTCTTTCAAACCAGACATATTTTTTCCCAGGGCTCAACCTGTAAACCAGAGTGCAAGTCCTTGAAAGTCACGATTAAATGAGGGCAGTCACAGAAGTAGACATCTGATGAGGATGACACGTAGAACGTGCTTAATCAATGTTGTCTAAACTGAACTGATCAGGGTCAATGAAAGCCCTTCTGTAGAACCACATGGGGTACCATGTGTCCTCATTCACTGGAGATAATGGCCTTGGAAAAAATTATCAACCTAATTTCTTTTTACCTCAATGTAGATTTGATGTCCAGTAATGTATGTGTTATACCTTTAATGGCCTTTTAATGATGAAGAGGATCGAAAGCATTTTAGATCTGAACCTGCGCCATTAGTTTCCATTCCAGAAATCCACTGTAATTACCACAGCTGCTTCTCCAAGCCCTGAAAGAGCTCTGTGTTCCGTGACTGTATCCGCACAGTTAATCCCAATCAGCACAGAGGCAGGGCTGAGGCAGGTGCCTGGTGCGGGCGTGTCACTGAAGGTAGAGAAGGGCGTGTGGGCTAGGGGAGGGAGTGGTGACGGGAAGGAGGGCTGGCTCAATCAGGGCCTGGAGTGTCAAGTACTCTCAGAACAGGGGCTCTCTCAGCCCTGGTCCCCTCCCCTCTCCTCAGAGAGAGTTCCAGATTTACAGAGTGAAATAGGAGTTGCTTTAAAACCCTGGATTTGATTCTACAAGTCATGTTGGAAAAAAACTAAGCATTCTTGGTAATTCTCCATTCTTCCCCATCTTATTTGTAAAGTTTGGCAGGGGCAAGGAGGGTGTGGGGCATGTGATGCAGGGTACCCAGCTCGGTAAATGAATCTGGATAGGCAGAATTTGGGGGAGGGGGCACACATGGAAAGATCTAAGGGAGAGTGATACTTCCAGGAAAGGGAGATGTTCAGAAGGAATGTTTAGTGTGTTGTTTCTTCTTTGAATCCCTATCCCCCCATCCATTGTCTGCCATTCTCTGTGCCTTGGAAGGCTGACCACTGTGGATTGCAATCACCCAGGCTCTCTTGCCCTCTGGCTTCCAATTGGCTTTGGCCATAGGGAGGTACTGGCAGGAGATGTGAAGGTAGAATATCAGGGAATTCCTTTTGCCATTCCCTAACCGCTTAGGTATTGCAGTTCTGGCGGTGTGCATTCCTCCACTACTATAGCTTCTGTCAGGAAGCCCTTAACCATGGTTCCAGCTCTTATTGGGGTCTAATAACATGTTTTTTCTCCTTGCTGTTGGACTAAGGGTGGTATAAGCTTCCAGTTTTTGCTAGTCCCTGGATGCCTCAACCCCTTATAATTTCCCTTAACCCCATTCACATCCCTATAAATAGAATCTTCATTAAATTCAAAATCCCACCTAGGTGTACCATCTATTTGCTGTGAGAATCCTAATTGATAAAATGGGTATATCAAAGACTGATTAATGTTTACCAATCCTACTTCTTTTTCTATATACACAGAAAGATTATGTTTTCCATTCTCCCTTGCATTTAGAATGAGGCTGTATGACTGAGTTCTGGCCAATGGGATGACACTTCCAAGCCTGGCCATAAAACCCTCTTTGTAATTGCCCCACCCTCTTCTTCTTCCAGGGTAACATTGGAAGCTATATGTTTAAGGCATCTTAAACTGGAAGAAGTTGGGATCCCTGAGTCATTGCTTGGAGGAGAATTTCCCAACTATATTCAACTATCAGTTGACTGTGAATTGATATGAGTGAGAAATAGCCTGTATTGTGTTGTGCCACTGAGCTTTTGAGAGTGGTTTATCACTGTAGTTAGGGTTAATTACCCTAATTTAGTGGAGATGTCAAATGAAGAGGCTACTCAGAAAAATGTGATATAGCTAGAATCAGCTCACTGATCTTTGATGAATTGTTACGGTTAGAGCTCAACTTCACTGTCCCACCCCTCTAAGTCACCAACTGACCAACCAAGAAGGTTGGTGGGGCAAATCAATGAATCGGTGAGGGGCAGCAATCTTAAGGGAAGGTGATCCAGCACCTACGTGCTCTTTCACTCTCTCTTCAGAGCCGCCTGGTTAGTGCTGCCGCGTAGCATGCCGCTCCACGAGGCCGTGCTTGAGCTCAGCTCTGACACTGACTACCTATGAGCCCTTGGTCAAGTTATGTAACTTCTCTAAGCATCAGTTTTCCCATCCATAAAGTGGGGTTATTGCATGGGCATTCCCTCATAACTTTGTGATGAAAGGTAAATGAGACACTTTCTATAAAGTGCTAAACATAGAGCCTGGTGTCAGCAAGTGGTCAGAAAATGGTAGCTGTTGCCATCTCACCCAGTTAAGAACAAACTCTTTGCCTGATCCATGAAGCCCCACTCGAAGTACTCAGAAACCACAGGGTGGCTCTTTGGCCCTTATTCAAGAAAAGAACTAAAATATCCCCGTAGCCTTTGGAAAGAGGGAACAAGCAGTTTTGGACCCTGCCATGCAGAGGTGTGCATTATTATTATCATCGCGCTGCGCTGTGCATTTTGTGCAGCGCAGTGTTGAATCATGGCCAAACCACTAGGCTGTGGAGCTGACAGCCTGGATTTAAATTCAACCCTGCCAGGCACCAGCTGTGTGACCTTGGGCAAATGCACATCTTTGGGCCTCAGTTCCATTGTCTTTAAAATGAGGTGATAGTTCTGAGATCCTCCTCCTAGGGTTGTTGGAGGACAAAATGAGTTAATATATGTAAAGTCACTATAAGAGAACTTGGCACGTGTAGGTACTCAATAAGGATTAGCTATTATTGCATTCCTTTGGAGTAAACTGGTAAATGCCTTTTCTTTCAGAAAAGAGGGCTGAGGCAGATTTTTCTTCTTTACTGAGGGGAGATAAGGCACGAAACCCAGGAAAGGAGACAAACCAGACCTGGAGGATGGGAGTTTTCCCCATTCCACACCTGGGAGATGGGCAAGGAACCCATGCCTTCCAATGCAGTGGATGTGGATGTTAAATGTAAGCCTGGCACAGGGGCCAGGCTTGACCCTAGGCAGCCGCTAGAAGGCCAGGGTGAAGAGAGACCTTTTTCTGAGGTTTCTCAGGCCATCGGTGAGCAAGGCTCCCACACCTTGGTTTTCCTGGGAGACAGCACAGAGGCTTTGAAGTTCTGGCATTCCCTTCATCTCGACATGGAGAATGGAGGGCTCACTACATAAGCCTTTCAACTCGGGCCAATTGTCCCCCTCAAAGGCCTTTGTACGAGACATAAGCAAGAGATGAGGTACACATAAAAGAGGCACTGGTAACACATGGCAGTACATACTGCGTGACAAGGGACTGCAGGAAGGGGAAACCCAGGTTCTAGTTCCACCTCTGCTACTAACTTGGCTGGTAAGCCTTGGGTAAGTCACTTCACCTAGCTGAGCGTCACCTTCCGCACCCATGAACGCTCTCCTCCCAGCCCTCAGCACCCTGGATGATCCCTCAGGAGCATGCTCCCAGCTCTGTGATCTAAGTGCTTCTACAGTAAGTCCACTAGGAGTTCAAAGGAGGGACAGATCAATAGGGATGAAGTGGTCAGAGCAGGTTTCATGGAAGAAGTGAACCTGAAAGGCTTTGTGTGTGGGCAGATTCTTGGTCCCATGGCCATTCAATCCCATCTGAGAGCTGGCAACCTTTCTGGGTCCATTTATCGGCTCAGAAGAATTTCCCTCCAAAGAAACTCAGCCTGCCTTCTCACTCTGAGATGTCACACAGCCACACCAAGGGAACCAGCAAAGCCTCAAGCCAAGGTTTAAGCTGACAAAAATGGCACCTGTTTGGAGGCTACCTGGGACAGTCTCCTTTCTAGTAGAGGGATTGCTTTCCATTTGTCTCTCATCAGCTAAGCACTGCGAAGAGATGGTCTTAAAACAAGACTGAGGCTCCTGATCAAGATTGGACCTCACTGTTCTCTCTGAAGGGTGATGCTTATTCAAGAGTAGGGTTGTGGGTGGTGTACTCACTGGGCTTGACATCCCCCTTATCATTGCCAGGAAGACCCCTCAAGGAAGCTGTCCTGGACACATGCTTAGAATAACACCTGTCCCTGTACATTCCACCCCTTAAATTAGCTCAAACTGTCAAGCACTGCTGGCCTTCCTGGCAAATCCAATTTAAAGGCACAAAAGATGCTGGCTTTCCTCCCAAGTGAATTATACATCCAAGAGAAGAGAGAAATCAGACCCTGAGAAAATGGTACTTGTGAGAGGTCATGGAAAGCTGATGGAAATTAAACTTTGTGATGTGTGCCTTTACTTTGACCTCAATTTTTTATTCCCAGCTCTTTCGGGGCTCTTTGCTATCTCCTTGAAAAGCTGTAGAGCGAGGTTATTTTTCATAACAGGGGCCATCTGCCTGTTGCTTGTGTTAGGAAGGTGACGTATTTCCCTTTTCTCCTGAGAGTCAAGCTAATTTACTCCCAGGTGAGAGAGCTGGGTGTGTTTGTCACGAATGATAGCTGAACTCTGATGTATGTCAAGTGGTTACAATAGCTTCAAGGCAGAAACCTACTTCTTCCAGGTAAGCAGTCAGGGGCTTTGGCTGTTGCAGCCTGAGGTGTTGGGTCCAAGTGGAAGTTCAGAGGCCCCTCTGATGCCAGGGTTCTTGTTTGCACAGTCAAAGAATGAGCTTAGCAAACACCCAAGGTAGGAGAGCCAGGGAGAGGCTTTTATTTAGAGATACAGTGAGAGGACAGATCTCCTGGCTCATGCCAGGAGGGGACAAGAGAGCCTGTAGCTGTGCATTGTCTAGGGGTTTTATAGGCATTTGAGGATTTTCAGGAATGTGATAAAAGGCTTAGGGGTGTGGACTTGTTAAACGGTTCCTGAATATTTAGAATTAACTTAACATAAGGAACTTCCTGCTCTGATTTCTCCCTGGGATACCGGCATCTTGGTCTGGGAGCGTGTCAAACAAGGCCACCTGCCCAGCCCCCAAGGTGGGCTGAGTTATTGTCTGTTTGCTAAAGAGTAAGTTAAGAATCTTACTTCTTAATTTCCTGGGTGTTAAAATGCAATCTTATCTTCAAGATGGAATCCTTCCTGCCTTTTACTATGTTGTTTATGGCTGGGCTTACTTGCCATTATTAATTGCCCATATTGCAAATCACCTCATCAGGTCTGAAGGAGGAAGAACAGCACATAGGCCGGGGCCTTTAGCATGCTAAAGAGAATCTGACACATGATTACAAATGACTAGCATAATAAAAACATGTGCTACTCTTCTTTATCTGGGGAATATTAACTGATCTCACTGAAGAATGACTCTAGAGCTTAATGTTTTACATGGAGTTTTGGTAGGGGGTTTCCTTGCATGTAATTACATTGCTCAGACTGTATTTATCCTGCCTTGCTTTTTCCGGAGGCCCTCACCCTACTCTGACTACACCCCTGGTCCCTGTTCACCTTCATAAGCCCTCGTGATAATCAGTTTATTGCAGTTCCGTCCTTCCAGTCCTCAGTTCTTTCAATGACCTCCAGCGTCACTTGAGAGCAACCTGGCCTCATTAACTTCTGTTCTCTCTGGCTCCAGATCCAGAAGATGCCCTCAGCCTTTTCTGGTTAGTGACACAGAGGGTTATCCTTTCCGATGTCACATACCCAGGATTTATCAGCATCTTCCATTGCCGTGAGCACAGACTACAGTAGGGGAAAGAGGTCTCTTTCTGGGTCATTTATTATTTTAATGATACTTTAGAGTTAAGATCTTGGTTCCTCCCGTGTCACACTATTTTCTAAACATGAGAGGTCATTAATGCTGACAAAACATCGTACTACAGCAAATGAGTAATGATGCCCTCTCTATGCCGAGAAGACCTGCTCCTCACTTCATTTTTCAGGTCCCTCTTTAAGAAAAAAGCCCAGTCACAGAATGACACAGCTGGAAGGAACCTCGGAAGTCACTCGGTGCAGCCCCTCATTTTCTCGATGAGGGAGTGAAGCTCAGAGTGGTGAAGTGACTTGGACACCCAGGAAATAGAGCCTTAGAAACAGCTCCCAGTGACCCTGCTCCTCCTCTGTGGCCTGAGAAGAGAGTTAGGTGCTCTTCATGTTCCTACCCTCGGGTTCTGACTGTCATCTTGGAAAAACATACACAGAACAGAAATGATGTAAAACAGAGAGTAATACTTCTCCTTTGGAGTCCCAGGACAAGAACACCTCTTCTCTATCCTTCACCAGCTCCACAGACTCTCCACCTGTAGTTCCTTAGGCCTGCAGGCTATCCCTTTCAATAGGTCCTAGCTGGCTCGCTGTACAGGCATATCTGGTTTTGCTTCTCTCCCCATCCTGGGTGCGACCCCAGGAATGGCTGATCTGAACAGAGAGAGACACCATTCATGGACTGACCATTTGCCAATGGCATGGCTCGTTCTAAGTGTTGAAATTGTGGTTAGGTGGCAGTAGGCACTGGACCTAGAAGGCAGCACATATCTGGGTACTGGGGTGTCCATGTTGATCCTTGTACAGAAATCATAAGCAGGAAAGGCTAGCTTTTTCTTTTTTTAAAGAAGCAGGAGTATGGAATCAATACAGAGACCCATGGGCAGTAGTGACCATGTTCCTAGAGAGGGAGAGAAGGGCCTTGGCTCTTGCTGATTTCTGGTATCCTGAAGCTCTGCTTTATTTCATTTCCTACCCTTGGCTGGCATGAATTTTCACAGTCTCCTAGCCCCTGTCCTTATTTGTATGGGCTTTAGTCCCTTACAACCATAACATCTAATGAGAACATTATCTTGTACCATCCACGTGTGTGCAGTAAGTCTTGTTCCTCAAACCAGGAACAAGCTTTCAAAGGCCTAAGATTTATGTCTTAGCCTTTTGAAAAATCTTTCCAGTAACTTGTACATGTGACACTGTTGAAAGGTTGGGCTGAAAGGCTTTCTGAAAATCCAGTTCTATAAACCCGTTTAAACATTTACATCAGTTGGCTCCATGGAAGGCTTTTTGAACTTTCCAACAACAAAAAAAAATCAACTGTCCTGATTTTAAGGGAAATTCCAATGTATTTTATGTAGTCCTAATTTCCCATGCCCCTTCAGCTGGCAGGATGAGATGGGATTACAGGAGTTTCAATACACTGAAGTTACTGGTTTATGAAGAACCTCAGCCCCTGAAAGTGCCCCTCTACTATTTTCGGGGGTTCCAGTGGGTGTCTCACTTTGGTTTATTGAGTAATTTGCTCCTCTAGGGCCACTCATGGTCCATTATCTCCTGCTGATCTACCTTCAACTTACCCTTCTATTTCCCTCTTATCTCCCCACCCAGTCCTTCCATCCCGCTTCCAGAGCTGTCTTCCAAATGCAAATCTTAATGCAATTCCCTGCATATACTGTTATATGTATATGCACATATAACACATCTGTGGCATATACTGTTAACATGCTGTTCCTCAGCCATTCCCAACACTGCTCTTCCTTGCTGGCAGAGCTAGCCTTGTGTGAAGGATGACAAAAGTGCCAAATTTTCAGCCTCCCAGATTCCCTTGCAGCTAGGGCATAGGGATATATCTACTTCTGACCAACTGGTCTTGAGGGGAAGATTTTTTGAGGGTTTTTTGGAAATATGTTCCTCTTTAAAAGACACAAGTGAGAGAAGTTCCCTTCTTCTTGCTTGTGAATTTTGTGTGTTGAAGCCATGATACTTAGACCTAGATCCCCATTTTGTGGTCATGGAGGGAAACTGACCCAGAGCCCTACATTGATGAATTCCAGAATCTTTCTACTTCTGGACTTTTGACTATATGAAAAAGTTAAATGTTCTTTTAATTTGAGCCACTTTTAGATGGGCTTTCTTTTGTTACTAACACACAAAAGCAACCTAAGACATTATCCAAAGATCCCTACAGGAGAAAATCCAAATTCCCTAGATCCAGTATTTTTTATTTTTTTGCCAAACCCACCTTGCATTCCTATTCACCAGCCATACCAAACTATTTGCTATATGGGTCAAGCTTTTATAAACCTCAGTCTAAATGTCCTTCCCTGCCCTGGTTAACACTTACTCATATTACAAGACCCAGCACAAGCTTTTCTTTACCCTTCGCACCTTCTGCAGAGTGGAATGTCCCATTTTTTGTAGCTCTCTGTACCTATAAATACTTCCATAGTAGTGCATGTAACACCTTTTTTTTCTTTGGCTATTTATATGTTTGAAATTCCCTCTAGCTGTAAGTTCTTTCAGGGCACAGCCATATTTCTTTTCAGCTTTCTATGTTCAGTGCAGATGCACAATAAATGTTTTTTTTAATTCACAATTAAATAATTGAATGACTGATTAAATTAATTAGTTGATCCCAGTTCCAACTTTCCTTGTTAACTAAATCATTTTAGGGTTCTGTTTTTGTTTGTTTTTAAGTGTATGAGTCTGTCAGCCTGTTTTAGACCTAGTGCTGCTCAAACTGCCTGTGAATTTGTTAGTGTGCGGACCATGCAGCAATCAGTCTGAGTGGAGCTTGGATTCTGCATTTCTAACAAGCTCCCAGGTGCTATCGCTGGTCCAAGGAGCATATTTGGTGTAGCAAAGTCATCAGGACAGCAAGATCCTACAGGACAGAGGTTGCACCTGCCTGTAAGTGGATGAAGCCCTAAAAAACAACTGGAGACTTAATGAAGTTGACAGATGACAAGAAACATACTTTGTATCCATCATTTCCAACCAGGAGCTTTGGTCCCCTCTGGAATTCATCTTCTTCAATGATGAGCTAAGCTTTTCTGGAGCTCTTATTTCTCATTTTCTCCAGCTAGAGTGCAGTCCAGCACAGGCCACAACCATCGCTCCTTCCATACCTTTGTGACAACTACCAGGAGCTCGGCTGAGCCGGGAGAGGGCACTGAGCCAACCGGGGTCGGAGCAGCTGATTAAAGCAACAAGAATAAGCAAACATGAAAGTTAAGCCATTAATCACTTACTGCAATGGTATGAGCAAGAGTCTAAAACTAGAAAAGATAACAATTCCCCCTGTTCTGTTTCCCCAGTGGAAATGCACACCACAGGGTCAGGTGGGACGGTGTAGATGTGGGGGTCATCTAGCTGTTGAGGGAACTCCTGAACAAAAGACTTGTTTTATGGGCCCTACTGTTGGGGAGGACAGTGAGGGAAAGGGCTAAGAGTGGAAAAGTACCGGGTACTGAGTCAGAGGGGGGAAAGCCTCTTCACGGTTTCCTCCCCGTCCTCGCCTTCCCCCATAAGGAGGCCTCAGCAGAGACAGCTGCTGTGGGGAGGGCCCTTCCCCTGCTTCCCCTGCCAGGAAAAGCCTTTGTAATTGCCTGTGGTCTGGTGTGAAAAATCACACAGTCACACACAGGTTTTTAACCAGGAGCTGGCCTCCTCAGTTGGTTTTCTCACCAAGTGTTCGCTTGAAATTCACTCATATTCTCTCTGTCTGTCTCTCTCTGCCTCTCTCCCCCTCCACCTCCTGTCCCTGCACCCCCTCCACCCCTTGCCATTCTACACATCCTTCTCAGTTGATTTAGTTACTTATCGCTGCATAACAAATTACCCCCAAACCTAGTGGCTTAAAGCAACATTTATTATTCCATAGTTTCTGTGAGTCAGGAATCAAGGTGTGACTTAGCCAGGTGCCTCTGGTTCAAGGTTGCCCGTAAGGCTGAAGGTTCTCAGTCTAAGGGCTGCAGTCTCCTCTTGACGGGGAGGGGGGGGGGCACTTCCTGGCTCACTCACATGGTCACTGGCAACCTGCAGTCCTTGCCAGCTGTCAGCAGGAGGACTACCTCAGTTCCTTGCCATGAGAGCCTCTCTTAAGATCATCTCATAAAATGGCAACTGGCTTCCCCAACAGCAAGTGAGCAAGTGAGAGAGCAACAGTGAACACCCCAAACGGAAGAACAGTCTTTAACAACCTTAGGTCAGGAGTGACATCCCATTACTTCTGCGGTGTTCTGCTTGTTAGACCTACATCGTTACGTCCAGCCCACGTGGGAGGGGTTCTGAGAGATTGAGTACCAGGAGGTGGGGATGCTGGGAGCCTCCTTGCAGGCTGCCTACACAGAGGCCCAGCCAACATTTTGCCCCTTTCCTATTGCTTTAGCATGCTATGAGTCTGTTTTCCTTATCACCAAGCTTTCAATTCTTTTCCATTCTGTACAGTTGTCTTATTACCCCAAGTGACTGAGGCTTCTCCTCTTAATGGAACTCCAACTCCCTAGAAGCAAAGACTTGTCCTTCACTCCTCTGACAGTCCCCACTGAACCCATCCCCAGGACTAGAGCTATAATAAATATTTGTTGATTTTGATCAACTCTTAACTTCAACTTCAACTTTCTCTCTCTTACTCCAGTTTCCTGGAGATGTCTGTGGGAGCCTTTATATTCAAGCCTTCTCCTGCTGAGCAAACAGACCTTTTCTGGGTGGATAATCCTTGCTGGGAGGGTGACACAGGGTTATTGTTTATAGTACTTAGCTGTCTCCTAATGCCTTTCATATTGGAATTTAGCTATTGAGAGAAGCAGGAATGGTTTGGAGCCCTTTAGAACAGAGAAAAGAGAACCAGCACTTTATGTTGAGCATTTCACTTAATCCTCCTGACAAACGTGAGCTGAAGCTCATCACCCCCACTCTGCAAATAGAGAGTTTAGGGCCATACAATTCGCAAGGAGCAGACCTAGAACCTGAACCTAAACCCCACAGTCTCTCTCCCACCCCTGCCTTATGCCTCTAGGTATGATTTCCAGAGTGATTTACCCTCAAATCATGGTCCATTCTGCTGGGGCTGTTGTATTATTCAACCCAACTCTCTGTGATTTCTGGGGCCCCTGTGTGTGTTGAGATGCCCAGTAAATACCTGATGAATGCATTCTTCCTCGCTGGAGCAGGGAGTAGCTGGGGACCTCCATACTCACACCCACAGGCCAGGCAGAACATTAAACCTGCCCAGCCAGTGCACCTGACCCAGGAGTAGAGGAGTGGAGCCAGGCAAGAGAAAGCTGGGTTGGGTGAAGTGTGGCAAAATCTTGTCCGAAGCTCTCACACCCCAGGAAGAGAAGGTCACTTGAAATGTGTGTGTATGTGACTGTATGACTTTGCCAAACAAACCTGTCTGCTCTTTTTAAAGGGTCCGCAGCAGTGGTCTCAGCACACTGAGGGAGACCCTCGGTGGGGCTAGTGTTGTAGGAGACACTAAGCAGACCCCAGGGGTGCACAGAAAGAGTTAACATAACAATAACAACGGGGCTGAGACTGCTGTCTTTTGAAAGGCCTGCTTGCAAACTTGGCCTCTGGGAACCTGGCTTTCAGGAGGATTCCCTCCACCCTAACTGTTAAGAGTGGCTCAGTATGCTTAAACTGTGCAAAAGGTGTGGCTTATGCTGAGCAGCTGCTTTCTTTCTGGGAGTCTGGATTTTGGGGCATGCTAGGGCCTACACAACCAGCCCCCGGTAAGATCCCTGGGCACTGAGTGGGCACTGAGTCCCTGTGGAGCTTCCCTGGTCGCATCACATTGTACATGCATCATGATTTGTTGCTGGGAGAATTAAGTGTGTCCAGTATGACTCCACAGAGATAGGACTCCTCAAAGTTTGTACCTGGTTTCCCTTTGCTGAATTTTCCCTTTGTTTTGTATCCTTTCTTTGTAGTAAATCTCAGCCATGAGTATGGCTGGCTACCGAATCATGTGAGTCCTCCTGGCAAAACATTGAACCTGAAGTGGTCTCCTTGATGCCTGACACATTAGGGAAAGTAGGGCTGGGGTTAAGTGCTTCTCCTGCTTAGATGTTTGCAAATCCTCATCACTTCCACCTACCCAAGCTTCTTCCTCCTTTCCCCTTTCCCTCTCAGTGTCTATAGTTTTCTCCTTCCCCTTATCGAATAGTCTCATTATTCAAAATAAATACTTGAGGGTGTCCCCCTGTGATTCGATCTCATCTAGACTCTGATATGGCAGAGTGAGTCCAGGGCTTAGTAATATGAAACATCTTGAATCCATGAATTAATAACTAAAATGTTAATAAACTACCTGTAGGCACTCCATTTAAAATTCTTCTCTTCTTTAAAATATCTGAAATGGTGTCCTTCTATGAAAATGTAGATAGGTATCACTTACAGGGGTGTCACAAAGCAAAAAAGAGTCATTTGGCATGGACACAGAAGCTGGAGCCCCGCACCCCCCAGCAGTGTTCCCCCAGGCAGAATGTTCTTGTGGTGGCCGGGAATGTGACAAATGTGGGGTTCTTCCCTCAATCTGGGAAGGGACAAAGGTGAGAGCAGGGCCAGATCTGGTGGGTGGCAGAAGCCTTTTCCACAATTTTGAATTTTAATTCAGGTTGTAGGGTACTGGGAGTCACTGGATGGTTTTTAACAGAGGACTGAGATCTCGAGTATCTTCTAGTTCAGACTATATAGATGAATCCCTGAATGAATCAGACCATTCCTGAAGTACAGGGCCATTTTGGAGAAATTGATGCTGTAATTTTATGTTCTTTTATTGTAATTTCTAGGAGCCAATCAGCCAGGCATCCTGCCTGGCTTGATATTCTTCTTTCTTCCCCTTCCTCACTTTCTCTTTAAGAAATGGTCCAGTCTGTGCTGAAAACCCAGAGTCGTCATTTTCTTCTCTGCAGCATTGTCCTTCAAATTAATTCATTTAGTGAATGAGCCTATGATTGGCGTCTGGAAGAAAATCAGCCATTTAAGTTTCTAACCAGAACAGCTGGGTGGTGAATCAACAGGAACTCATCAAACCAGCCCCCAGTTCCCCGCAGAGTGGAAACCCCAACCTAGCGGCACAGGTGCTCCCCAGGCACTGACCTTTTCCTGTGATTACGCCACATTTTGCCGTCTGAGCAAACGGCTAGAATTGGTTGATTAAGAGTGCTTTTGTGAAATGCTAACATCACTAAAACAATTCGAAAATGGTGAAATAAAAATCTTTCATGAGTTTAAAGCTAATCTCAGCATTTATAATAGGATCTTCCTCTACTGCTACACAATGACTTTCCCAGATGACTTTCATTTTTTAAATATTTTATTGTGTGTCTGCTGTGTGCCAAGCACCATTCTAAGCATTTTACCTGTGTTATTTAATTCTCACAACAACCCTTTCTTTAGCAAGGACAATTATTGCTCCCATCTGATGATTCATTTTATGTGTCAGCTTGACTGGGCCATGGGGTGCCCAGATATTTGGTTAAACATTAATCTGGCGGTGTCTGTGTATTTCTGGATGAGATTAACATTTGAATCACTAGACTGAGTGAAGCAGATCACCCTCCCCAGTGTGGGGGGGCCTCATCCAATCTATTGAAGGCCTGAGTAGAATAAAGCCTGAATAGGAAAGAATTCTCTCTCTCTGCCTATCTTTGAGTTGGGACATCAGTCTGCTGCCTTGGGGCTTGGACTTGGCTTAGAACTCACACTACTGACCTTCCTGAGTCTCCAGCTTGCTGACTGCAGATTTTAGGCCTTCCAGCCTCCATAATCATGTGAGCCAATTCCTTATAGTAAATAAATCAATCAATCAACCTCTTTTTCTCTCTTTCTCTTTGAAAAATCTCTGTCTGGGAAAGAGCAGTGTCCTGTTGGCTCTGTTTCTCTGGAGAACTCAGACCAACACACCCCACTTCACAGACGTGGGATCTAAGGCAAAGAGCAAAGATTAACATGGCTGTGGTAAGAGGACCCAAACTGATTTCTTCAGTGTATGATCTGGCTCACCACGTAGTCAGCAAATGCAAATAACAGTGAGGATTTGGTTCTTTTGCCTCTCAAATCGACAAGTGTAAGAGAGTGAGAAAAAAAACTATATTGGTGAGAAAGGGGAAAATGGGTGTGCCTGTGCTGTGTTGGTGCAAATACCAACTAGTACAACCTTTCCAAAGGGCAAACTGAGGATCTCACAGTGCAAAATGTGTAGACTTTGTCAATAGCTGGCTCCCCAGGTATCATCAGCACAACCTATTGCTGGGACAAAGCTGAACTTTTTTCTTACCACTATGAAGGGGACCGTCATTCTGAAAATCTTTGGCCATGTCTCAGAAAGGGGAAGGTAAAGTCAGAACTTATTGAGAATGGAAGGTTGATTTAAGGTGGTTCTTTCAGTGGAGGTGAGGAGAGGGATGACACTTGATTCGGATTGGGTCAGAACCACTCCACAATAATCCAGGGTTGGTGGCAATGGCAAGGTGAGGATTTTGAGGGGAGGGATTCAAAGCACCCTAGAGCACTCTGTTGATGTTTTTCACTGAAGGGTGATGGGTCTTTGGGGGGTTCCTGTTACAAACAATCAGACCATTTGCTTATGCAGTGAGACAAACAGACCTCTGATCAACAGGGCAGAGCTGGGGTTCATTGCTCATTTTGTTAAAATTATAATGAATAGATTTGTAAACGTTGATGAAAAATAAAAATTCTTCAGGTGGTTAATTTGAATACATCACAAACCAGTCCTTAATGGGTATTCATCACAGTATTTTTAATAATAAACAACATAAATATCCAACAATAGGGAAACTGGTTCAATCATGTGTGGCACATCAATACAGTGTTCTGCCATTCAGCCTTTAAAAAAATGATCGTATAAAAGCATAACTCTATTAATACGATTCACCACCCTGTGTAGATGTCCTTTTTAAAAATCTTACAGTTGCCCAGGTTGGCACTGCAGGAAGGCAATCTCCAGAGAGCTAGACAGTGACAGATGGAGAGACACAGGCACTTGATGCAGATGGGCTTTGCTCCTACTGTAGGTGGCTTGGTCTAAATGAAGAGCAATTCCACCTTTCTGGGGTGCAGGTGAGATGAAGCGCTCATGTTGGAAGACATGGAATCGAACCCCACATAGTCCCTTGGCCACGAAAGAGTGCTCACGGTCCCTCAGCCAGCAGCCTTTTGCACTCCAGGCCCATGCTTCTAGCTCAGCGCTCCCTGCAGCAAGACTATGTCCCTCTCCTCTGGCCTCTTGATTTTCTCTTTCGGTCACTTAACTTCTACTCAGCATTCTTGAAGCTTACATGCTCTTCCAACATATTTACCCATCATACTACTTACCATACCATATTATGATGTCTCTATTCCTCCATCTCCCATCACATAGTGAGTTACCTGAGAACAGTGTCTATGCCTTGTTCATTATTCCTAGTGCCTGGCACAGAGGTGTCATTCAAAATAGCTTGTTAAAAAAAGGAATAGATGAATACCTCTCATGGAATCATTTGAGGAGTTATCTTTTTCTCTTATGAACAGATCATGAGATTATTTCTCAAGTGTATTTTTTGTCAGATTTTTCCTTTATCCAGAGGCTATAACAAAAAAGGAAGTCTGATAGCAGGTGCAAGCTGATCCCCTGTGAAGAACTATCCAGTGGCCCCACTCTCGGGCTTTCCAGCTCTTTGGTCCCAAAGAAGCAAGACTTGTTCATCTAAAGCCCAGGTTGGTGTCTCACACAGTGTATGAAAAGATGTTCCCCTAGGTCTGAGATGGGGACAAAGAGGAAGATTCAGGCAGGTGCTCTGTGTCTTCCCTGATTTCTCTCAGAAGCTTGGATCAGATATAGGGCAACAAATTTCAAAAAAAAACCCCACCAGTTTTCTGAGGAACCTGCTGAACTTTAGAGAGAGAGAGAGACCCCTAAAGAAAGCCAAAGAAAAGCTTTGGAGAAACAGGAAAGTGATGAGAAACCTGGGGAATGGAAGTTTGATTCACTTTGTTCTGGGATGGTCTGAGGATTTGAAAGAGGCATGAGGCTTGGGAAGAAGTCAGTGCTTGGATCTCATTTTCTTTTTCATCTTGGAGGAAATGACCCCTCCTTTGAATGAACTAGGGATCCAGGATCTGGGAGGTGGAACAGCGATAAGAACACCTGCCAACATCACTGCTGAAGATAATGCAACAAAAGTGGTTTGGGAAAATAAGTCTTGTGTGCCTTCCGTTGTCATGTCTCAGGGTTTGACTCACCCTTGTTTCCTCTTCAGTTTCCTTTGTGGAACATTTCTCAAAGAGACAGCAGATTGAGTTGTTGGGATTAAGGCTTGTCATAACGAATGTCAAAAGGAAATTAGGATCCCATTTCTATCTTCATTTTTGTGCCACTTGGGAATTTTGGTTTTTTTAATTGAAGCATAGTTGATATGCAATATTATATTGGTTTCAAGTATATAACACAATGATAGGACAGTTATCTACATTATTAAATGCTCACCCCAACTAGTGTAGTTGTCAACATAGAAAGAAATTACAGTGTTATTCACTATATTCTCTGTGCTGTACTTTCATCCCATGACTAACCCTAACCCCTTCCCCATAGTAACCACCAGTCACTTCTCTGTGTCTAAGAGTCTATTTCTGTTTTGTTTTGTTTTTATATTCCACAAATAAGTAAAATCATATGGTGTTTGTCTTTCTCTACCTGGCTTATTTCATTTAGTGTAATACCCTCTAGGTCCATCCATGTTGTCATAAATGGCAGGATTTCTTTCTTTTTTATGGCTAATATTCCATTGTGTATATGAACCACATCCTTATCTGCTCATCTATTGATGGACACTGGTTGCTTCCATATCTTGGCTAGTGTAAATAAAGCAGCGATAAACATAGCAGTGCATGTGCCTTTTCAAATCAACGATTTGTAATTTTGCTTATTGACAAGAGCTTTCATCTATGCCTGCAGAAAATTATAGGGCTAAGTTACTTTGTTATTCTATTGTGCTGTATTTCCCAGCTCTCATCCCCTCCTTCTTTTCAAAATGATTAGGTCAGAAGAAATCGAGATGCTGATTTGTTTTATTCTGGGATGATCTGAGGATACAGCAGAATTTCTGAAGCTCTAAGAAGACCTTAACCTAATCACTTTAGGAACAGCAGAAGCGATGCAGGAAATGACACTGGGCACTGCCAAATGATTAAAATTAGGTAATTCTGAGTTTAAAATTTTCAAGAAGTAGCCCTTCATTGGCTTTGGGGTCTGCTTTTCCCTATATATTTGCATTTTGAGAGAAAGTGAGAATATGGAAACGAGAGGGCCTAAATCAATGAGGAAAGGGAAAGTGTTCAGCTGCCAGTGAAAGAAGAACTTGACTGAAATGGTTTAAATAGCTAGGGATTGTTTTTGCCTCGAACTGGAAGGCTGGAGACACTATTGCTGGCGTTGGTCAGAGGTTTGCTGATGCCAGGCTAAGGCCCCGGGATCCCTTGGCACTTCTCACACGGTTGTCACTGGGCTTCTCAGGCCATCGTGTCTTCCTCCAAGAAAGGACAAAGGCAGAAGGAACAAAAAGCTCTACAGTCGTTCCCCCTTATCAATGATTTTACTGTCTGTGGTTTCTGGTGCCCCCAGGCAGCCACGGTCCAGAGGCAGGTGACTCTCCTGGTGGTGTTTATCCTCTTACATCACCACAGGAAGAAGGGTGAGGGTGGCACAATAAGGTGTTTGAGAGAGAGACACCACACTCCCATAACCCTTACTACTGCATACTGTTGCATTGTCCTATTTTATTATTAGTTATTGTTGTTAATATCTTACTGTGCCTAATTTATAGATTAAGTGTTATCATAAGCATATATGTATAGGAAAAGACAGTATACATAGAGTTTAGTACTATGCATGGTTTCAGGCACCCACTGGGGGTCTTGGAATGTACCCCCTATGGATAAGGCTGGACTATTGTACTTTTTTATTGGGAAAAACAAGAACCTTCCAGGAGGTCCTAGCAGACATCATTGGCCAGAATGATGTCACATGACCATTCTCACCTTCAAGGGAGGCTGGGAAAAAGAGACTTTAGCTTTCCCACCTGTTTAGGAGGGCCAGTCTCAGGAGAAAGGGGTTGGGAATGTGTGTTGGTTCCACCAGTTGGTTTTCCATGGGGGCTCATAGCCTCAGGTCTGAGACCTTCTCTGCCTACCTTCTGTTTGTGGTTCTTTGTTCTCCTTGCCGGTTTGCTTTAGTCAGCACAAATTGTGAAGTTAACCTATAGATTAAGCAAGTTTTTTCAAAATGAGAAAACATACAGTTGTATAAGGGCAGAGGTGTGCAAAGAAGGCTGGGTGAACACATGGAGAGAAGCTTGGAAGACGATATTCTGAGTGCTGTTAGACTTTGAACCATGTCTGCCTAAAATCCTCTGTTGTCACTCCCCAAACAGGTGAAAACCAGTCCTGGTGTGAACCAGACTGAGGTGCTTATAGCTTTGGGGTGTAAGAAAGGTCATCCTCTAGGGAATTGATCTATCAGAGGAGAAATTGGGCTCCTCTTGGAATCAGCTGAACTCAGAACCCTCAGGGGCAAATTGTAGACTCCTTCAGTGCATTGTTGTAGGGCTATTAGAACATAAGGGAAAAGAGACTCGCCAGAGCCCAGCACAGCTTGGGGTGGTGAGGGGGAGCAGGCAGTGTTGAAGCTGAGTATGGACAGGCTGACTTTCCATCAGCAAGGCTTTGCAAGAGTGTGGTAAGTGGGCTGAACAAGCCAGTTATTTTCTCAAATGGGAGGCACTGTGGTGTCCTCTCTGCATCAGTCCATCCATAACTCCGCAGTTCAGGCCTCAGCCCCAGCACCTCCTGAGGCCACATGATCAGAACTGTCCGTTGCCATAGCAACCTCAAGACTGGCTTCAAATGAGACCTCTGTGATCCTCAAGGATGTGGTGTCTTTCTTCCCACCCTCCCTTCCTCACTCCTCCTCTTTCTCTTTCTCTCTTTCTTTCTTTCTCTTCTTTCCTTTCCCTCTCTTTCTCTCATTTCCCTGCTTCCTTTTTCCCTCCTTCCCCCTTCCCTCTTTCCTTTCTTCCTTCCTTCCTTATCCTTCCTTCCTCCCTCCCTCCCTCCCTCCTTTCAATCCTCCCTCTCTCCCTCCCTTCCTTCCTTCCTTCTTTCTTTCCTTCCTTCCTTCCTTCCTTCCTTCCTTCCATCTCTCTCTCTCTTTCTTTTCTTCTCTCCCTCTCTTCCTTCCTTTCCTTTCCTTTTTGTTTTTCCTCTGTGAGGCAGGGCCGGGATGGAAAAACGAGGAACGGGGAGGCTGAGATGAGCTCTTGAAGTCGCTCACTCCAACAAGCAGCGGTATGTGCCTTGAGGCAGAGGACGAACAGATGGTGTATAACTAGTACTATCAGCCTCTTGAAGCATCTGCCCTCACGCAGATTCTCAAATCTTCTTACAAGGAAAAGGGGATTTGTGTTATGGCTGCAGGAAATAAGAGAAATGGGATTGCTCTCCTAGGTAGAATTTAGATACATAAACAAGAAAATAAGGAGAACATTTTTCTGTTAGTGCTCTCTCTTGTGTTTACTCGTGTTTCAGAAGCAGTCTGGTTTATGTGGAAAGATTTGACAATTCAATAAATTCAGCAAACTGTTATGGAGTGTCTTCTCTTTATTTTTATTGTTTATATCTCACCTCTTCTGACAGGAATTCTAGGCAGCTTACAGTCAAGGACATAAAAGGCAAGGCTAATAAGATGGAAAATAAGGACCAAGGAAAGAAAAAAGCAAATATTATAACCACAGGGTAAACACAGTGGCAACTAGGGATTAAAATTTAGCTTTGAGAATCCTAAAGACAGGGGCGAAAGAAATTTATATTTTTATCAGCTCTTCTTGGCGAAAAGAGTTTTTCTCCTACTAAATTCTATAAGACATTCCTCTTGGGGAATTTGCATTTAGTTCACCTTGAGGATCCTTCTTCCTCCACCCCTTGTTCTTTATCATCATTGTCACTGACATTTATTTATTGAGAGCTATTTATTGAGTGACATTTATTTATTGACACTTATTGAATATGATAGACACTGTTCTAGGCACTTTACATATGCTATCACTTCCATGAAATAATCCTCTGAAGGATGTGCTATTACTGTGTCTTCACTGTATAGAGGGAAAACTAAAACATAGGTGGAGTCTTCCACAGACCTGGTTCCTGGGCTCTTGTTCCTGCCAAGAAGACATGTTTATCTGCTGGCGTAACACTAAGGGTGTCCTTAAGGACCAACAGTAGCTTGGGTCAGGGATCCTTCAGGCCATCCACATCCCGTGTGCTTCCTTAGATAGAAAAACAGGGATTTTTGCTTCCATCAAGATGACCTTCACCTTAGCTGATAGCAGAAGGTTGATTCTGGCCAAGGTCAACTATGTCCTTTTTGGAGTAAGAACTGGGGAATCAAGGCACTTTTATGACATAAGGGCCCACCTCATAGAGACTCAGCATTCTGTGACCTGCTCAAGTCAGTGAGGTCTGGGCTGCCTCAAGCACTTGAGTTTCTCAATAGTGCATCGCTCAGCCTCATCTACAGTCTAGGGGCTATAGATGCTGTTCTATCCCAGAAAATCCTCTGCCATGAGGACTTGCAGACATCCAGCTCCAACCATACAAGGCAGGGTAATCTGGAGCAGGTAGCAGGGGCCCAGGGTGAGCCCCAGAGCCAGAGGTGCCTGTAGCCCTAAATGGAGAAGGCTGTCCCCAAATATTTTTGCTTTATCCAAGGTGTCACAAAAGCACTGTGATACTAGTGAAGGGCTGGATTGGCTGAGAAACTATTTACATTTTCTTTCTCTTTCTCACTTTCACACAATTAGAATCTTTTCTATAGGTCCTTTGGTTTTGTCCTGGAAAGGATTCGGCAGCCTGTCTTTTTAGCTCTAGTGAATGGTACTTTCTTCTAAGTCAGTCTCCAGCGTTCTCCTGCATTGTCCACATTTCACAGATGCCTCCTAGTGCAGTGGGCTAGCATAGCCAGTGATCCTCCACTCTTTCCAGATGCCCCCTCCCCCGCCTTCCCCCTCCCCCATCATGATTTGCATGGGCATATTTGAAATTTGTCACATTCCTCTTCATAATAACTATTACTGTTTCTCAAGTGCTTGTTATGCAGCTGGCATGGAACTAGGAGATTCACACAAATGAATTCACTTAGGCCTCCTCTCTGTAAGGTAGAAGAATGATCATTGCCATTTTACACGAGAAAAACTGAGGTTCTGAGAAGCCATGTTAATGCCCAGGGTTCCAGAACTAATAAATGGCAGAACGGGGATTTGATCTCAGGAGACTGACTCTGAAGCCTGCATTCATACCACTACACCGACTGCCTTCACCTGAACCATCCCTTATACCACTGTGATGAAAGGTTTTGACAAGATGGAGCACAGAAGCTATTTGCAGCAACCATGACAGGTTGCTCACTCACACTGAAAAGACAGTTTTAAAATCAATATTTTACTCAATTTTAATTATGACTATTAAGCCATATTTGCATAAGTTGTCTTTTAACTTTTAATGAATGGATAGCTACTCCAGAAGATAAATATCTTAGGACTCAACATGAAAAGAATCTTTCTTAAATATTTTGTTGAAAATCATCTTGTGTTGCTGCTAAAGCAACAGAAAACAAATTCCTGTGCATTTTATGATATAATTTTCATAAATGGTCATGCCTTTCCCACCTGTGAATGTCAGACATCCTAGACTGGGTCCCTCTGGTGGCCTCTGTCGCTGTGGTTGTGATTTCAGCATTGTGAGACCAGGTTGGGTGGTGACTTTGCAGTTCATTGGACACTCAGGAGTCTCTGGCAAATTCCCGGAAACTGATGATGTAAACCAGGGCTGGGGAAAGGTCCCATCAGCCCCCAAAGCCCTGTGAAAATGCAAAGCAAAGCTGAGTCCCAGGCAGCTCTCGCTGACAGCTCTCCCCAGCCACCGTCTGCCCCGCAGGGACTGCTTGGCACACCCTTGCAGCTCGCCCACACCCACATGTTCTGGGGAAGTGGAGAAGCCTTTTCTTATTCTGTCCCTGGCTCCAACATAGCCATGGGCTATTTTATCTTCTATCTGTGCTTAGGTTTTTCCATTTTTCTAAACTGTTTTCCTCTCCTGTATTAGGAGATGGCGGCTTTGTAAAAGGGTTTGTGTTCATGAAGAGAGGGCACTCTTCAAATAAAAAATACTGCATCCATATCTATAGTTTTCTTTGGTTTTAGACACAACTGAGAGCTATGCTTTCCATTCTCTGTGTTCCAGGGATGTGGGTGGGCGGGGCAGAAGGAGGGAGCAGAGCAGGGGAAGCAGCCTCCAAACAGCACCAGGCCAGAGAGAATAAAGCTTTCCGTTTCCTCCTGCGCTGCTTGCAGTGCAGCAAAAAAGTCTGTCTTTGGACTTTACGAAGGGGCATGGGGTCAGCCACACAGGCCTTCATGGCTTGTATGGCCTTCATCGACTACATTAAAAATAGTCATATTAATCAACACCTCACTGGTATGTGGTGGGAACTGGATTTTTGAAATGTTCTGAAAAGTTTGCCAAGTCAGTGGGTGATGGCTTGGATGCTGGGGCCACAGGTCACCATAAACACAGAATCTAATAGCAGGACACTCACAGGGTTTAACTGCTGTTATCTATTGGGATGCCCATGAGGCATCCTAGAGATTCTTAAATCACATGGAAGAAAATTTTATGACTTGGAAAGAAGACCATGCACCTGCTCTAAACCCGTTGGTTCCTCTTAGGAAGAAAATGATTGGGAAACTCAGGAGCCACAGGGATGCTTCAGTACCAGTGACCATAAACCATGAGGGGGCAAGAGAAGAATCAATTTCCCCAGCTCCAGAGCCGGGAGGGACAGAGAGAACAATGGAAGGGAACAGAACCTAAAAAAACCATAAACCGAAAGGCATATTGGAAAAGGCAAGTCCGCTGGGTGGTTTATTGAAGAGGGGAGTTAGTTTCAGGTCAGACTAAGCTGCCTCAGGTCTTCTCCCTGGAAATGGGGGGGCAGCTCAGGGCACCCGCCCACTTCTGCGTGTGATTCAGCGAAGTGACTCCATCCTGCTGAGCTCTCAGAGGTCCCAGGCTCTCTGGGCTAAGAGCCCTATGGCCATTCCCTTCAGCTGAAAGAGGAGCTCATAGAGATGGGGACTGTGTCTGAAGCTCCACATGGGATCCTGACAGAGGGCATAGAGGCCTCTGACTCCAGTAAGAGCCTGTTTCTTTCGACAGAAATCTAGCCTCAGCTCAATTCCCCAATTTAGCAGACAGATTATTCAGCAACTTGTGGGGCACAGAGAGGAAACCTCAAACAAGAAAAACCATAGGAACCCAACTCCACAAAACACTAAGAAAAGCAGCCAGAGTAAGACCTAGGCGGTGCCACTCGTCAACTTTTCTTTTCCGTGTGCTTTGGGGAGCAGAGGCCAATTCATGCTGGGGCAGCCCCTTCAGAAAGCACCTGGACGCTTCCGGCCACTGTGCTACTCAGAAGCTCTTTGAGAGTTGAGAGGATGTCTACTTTCTCTTGGCTTTCTCTTGAAGAGGCTAGGGTAGGCCCAGCACGGGGAGCTAAGCAGGAAGAGGACAATTCCAAAGCCTGAGTGACTTCATTTTAGGATGCAGCAGAAATTCACTTGGTTTAGTTTTTCTTCTCAAGAGTAATCCATAAGGGTTTCTTAGCTTGTAGACAAGTTAAAACGAGTTTAAATGACTTATAATATATTAAAGTATGTGTGAGGATGTTTAAATACATTAGTATATCCTAAGACCACGTAGCATAAAACAAAACCAAGACGTCTAATAAGATACAATTAAGGTAATAGAAAAAGAATGGTGATTTCAGAGCAGATAAAGGAATATTTTATTTCAGAGCAGATAAAGGAATATTTGAATAATCTGAACCTATATAAACAAATAAATCATCTTGCATCCTTGGGTGGTAATAAAATTAGATAGTAAAGTGGAGGGCTGCAGAATTTCTGGGACTGCCCAGGATTAAAGGGGGGAAAGGCTAGCTTGGTTCTTGATCTTCGTAAGTGTTATTAGTGGTGCTTAAAATTGTGAAGGAAGAGCTCTACCACTGGCAATGGGTAAATCCAGTAAAATAAGAGCCATGGGAATGCAAGCCTGGTGCAAAATTTCCAAAAGAGGTTCCATGAGCCTTGCGTGATGTGGGAATCTAGGAGTAACGGTGTCGGCAGAGCCTCCGTTGCAGTCTTGTTGGCAGGCGGGGGTGTATGGTGTCAGATTAGAAAGGATCGCTAATAGCACTATCCAAAGCGAAGAGCAAATTCTGACTCTATCACTCATGTGCTACTAGGTCACGTGAGTTGATTTATTCATAGATGTGTTCACTCCACCAATATTTATGAGTATCTGTGATATATATCAGGCTTTGCTCTAGGCACGGGGGACATCACAGTGAATAGACAAACAAGGTCTTAACTATCATGAGGCTGAAGTTCTGTGGGGAGTATACATTGAAAATAAGCCTATAAAGAGACAAGATAAACTCACATAGTGAGAATTGCTGTGAAAAATGAGAGCTGGGTGGTGGGATACAGTGTGAGTGGGGGTGGTAATGGATAGGACAAGGACAAGGACAGTTAAGGAGGTCCGGGAAGGTCTCTCCAGGGAGGCACATGGCATTTGAGCAGGGATCTGAATTAGTGAGAAAAAGATGGTCATGCAGAAATCTTGGGGAAAGACATTGTAGGCATCAGGAATGGCATGTGCAAAGGTCCTGGGAAGGCCATAAGCTTGCTGTGCTTAAGAAACAGAAAGAAGGCCAGCATGTCTGGCAAGGCCAAGGGAGCCTGGGAAAGGTCTGGACACAGGCAGGGGTACAGGGAGGGCCTTGTAAACCAGAGTGACAAATAGGCTTCTTAATCTCAGTGTCAGGAAACCAGTGAAGGTAGGGAGGGCTGTGATCTGGCTTACACAGAAAGTCCAGGCAGCACATTTATGCTTGGCACTTGTGGGGTCTCTCCAGCAGAAGGAGGAGGTGGCCTTGGACATGGGTCATGCTGCCTCATGGCCACAGGGGTAGGCTCCCCACCCAGACTAGCCAGAGGCACAACTCCAGCAACTTGGGGCTGCCAAGAGGTTCAGCCATAGCCTGGATTGTTCTCTTAAAAACCCCTAGTGGTCAGCAGCTATGTTTTCTACCTTGTAAACAGAATAGCAGGAAAAGCCAAACAGAATAATAGAACAAGCTCACCCTCACCTGCTGAGTGGTTCTCTGGGCCATGCTCACTCAGCACAGTGCGTATCATCACTTATTTTACCCTTACAACCCTGTTCTCATCCCTGTTTCAGAATAGGAAACTGAGGCCCAGGGAGGTTAAATAAATTGCCCCGAATTATACTGGTAAGGCTCTGTACTCAGATAGATGAAGAGGTGAAGCAGGTGTGCAGAGAGAAAAGCTGGACAGCGAGGCCTCCTGAATTCCCTCCAGCCATCCAGACCTCCATTTTCCAGACTTCTTGGAATTCTTGCTTTTGTTCCAGGAGTCACCCCTTCTCCCTTTTACTGACTCTCCCCTTTCTGTCAATACTGGCTTGAGTAGATTTCTGCTCTTAGTTACATGCAGCTACAAGCCCACCTGTAGAGTATTTAAACGCCAGGTTGTGGGGAGAGAGCTAGTTTCTGTAGGCAACTAGAGCCTATTCAGATGGTGTCTCAGAGAAAAAGGGACAGTTCCATCCCTCCCACAGATAGTTCTAATGACATTATTAATCACAAATAACACTGTATGCCAGACTCTGTTCTGAGTCCTTCCTTGCACTACGTTATCCATTCCTCACTGACACCTATGAAGTGTGTGCTGTTTTGTTCCTTAAGGGGAACCAGAGGCACAGATATGGTTATGGCTTGAACCGTGTCCTTGCCCAAACTATGCTGAGGTCCTAATCCCCTGCGCCTCAGGGCGCGACCGTATTTGGAAATGGGGTTGCTGTAGATGTGATTGGTGAGGAGGAGGTCACTAGAGTAGTGTTGCCCTTAATCTAATCTGATTAACGCACAAGGAACTGCCGCAGGAGGGCGGGGCAGAGACTGGAGTGATGCGTCCGCAGCCAAGGGTCCCCAGGGATCACGGGCAACTCCCAGAAGATCGGAAGAAGGGGTGGAACACATCTTCCTCGGAGCCCGCAGAAGGAACAAGCCTGCCACACCTTATTTTTGGCCTTTGAGCCTCCAGAACTGTGAGAGAACGAATTTCTGTAGTTCTGAGCCACCCTCTTTGCAGTACTTTGTTCCAGCAGCCTGAGGACTGAGTGCAGAGAGGTTGAGCCATCTGCCCGCCGTCACACAGCTAGCGAAGCGGCAGAGGGCCTGTCGGCCAGGGGCCTGCGTCTGACCGATGCCGTCAGCCCCTCCGCGGTGACACCCGCCGGAGCAGCGCAGGACGGACGGTGTGCCGGGCTGAGGCAGACGGCCGGCCACGAGCGGCGGAGTCAGGCTGCATTGCCCTGCCGGCTCGCCCACGTGGCACAGGGAGCAAGCCGGTCACGCGTGCTTGAATCTGGGTCGGGCAACTCGGCCGGAGGGAAGGAGGGCCTGCTACACCACGGCGGACAGATGGTCGCCCAGCGTGCCCCTAAACACCTGCCGGAAACCAATGCAGTGGGCAGGCGTGTGGGAGGGGAGCAGGTGAGGGACTTAGCGTCCTGCTCAGCCTCCCCCGGCTGGGGGACCTCGGCCCAGGCGCCCGACTTCCCTGTGCCTCGGTTTCCTCATGTAGAAAAGGAGGACAAGTCCAGCCCTGGGTGGTGTCATGGCAGACGTGGCAGTGAAATAGCCGCGCCAGGGCCTCAGAGGCGGAGGGAGCGCAGGCATCCCCGTTGGTCACCCCGCGGCCGCCACAGAGAAAAGCCTTGGGCTTTTCCCTCCCTCTCCTTGCGTTTGTCTAGGCCAGGCTGACTGTGGCCTCTCAAGCCTGGCTCTTAGTGTGCGCAACCCTTCCCTAAGCTTCCAAGTGGGATGATCTACATGAAAAATTAATCATGTATTTTTTTCCCTCCTTTTTCAAGTGGAGAAATTATTTAGGGCTTTGGGGAAGATGGGGCCGCTATTTGCTATGCAGCAGCTTGTCTCCTTAGCCATCACCCCTGCCATGTTCAGCAAATGATTCGTCTATTCTCCCCCTGGCAGGTGGTCTGCAGCTACACGTGTTCTGCGCATCCGGCAGGGGGCTCAGGGGAACGCGACAGGGCGATGACTGCTGTTTCTAATTACTGCCATTTCGGGGCGAAGGAAGGGACTCGCCAGCCTGGTGGGCCGCTGTGCAAACACTCTTGCCCCTGGTTATTGGGTTCCTGGGACAGCAGGGCCTGGCTACCTGACTGGTCACTTAGGGGTGAGGACTTGCCTTTCCCCAAACAAGCCCAACCTCTGAGTGACTGACAGGGACCCAGCCATCCATGTGCCTTTATTTATTGAACACCTAGTGTGCTCCAGTTTTTGTGCTAAGCACTGGGGCTGGGGGTGGGGGTGCAGTGGGGACACAAGCAGCAATAAACTCCATCTTTTGGGAAACTGACATTATAGCTGGGGATGAGGACAAAAGAAACGAAGAGAAAAAAATAGCTCCATTTATCCTTCCAACAGCATTTATTCAGAGGTGCCCTTGTGGAGTTTATAGTCTAGTGGAGGAGAGAGACAGTAGCCAAATATTATCACAAATAGGTGGTTACACACTATGGTCAGAGCTATGAAAGAAAAGCACGGGGGCTATTAGAGCCTAAGTGGGGGACGGCTTGTTCCGGGCTGCAGAGGGATTCCCGGATGAAGTGCTGTAGGATCCGATCGCGGAAATGGGAAAGGAAAGTGACTCTGGAAAGTGTTTGGAAAGGATTAACAAGCTGTGTGGACAGATGTGGGGGAGAAGGAAATGGATATTAAATATGACTTCTAAAAGTCCAACCAGAGTAAATGGCCATCAGAGGTGCTGTCAGACAGGCCCGGTGGCCTGGGCGTCAGCTTTGCAGGGGAAGCTGATGCGTTCATGGGACAGAGGGAGTGACTACAGACGCTGGGCGGGGTGGACCGCCAGGAGCAGGGAGCCTGCGGCTGTGAGACACGGACACCCCACAGAAAGAACTGCAGGGAAGTGAAGATGGGGTAAGTCCTCAACCTGGGAGACTCTCGCGGCCACAGCTCGGGGAGAGGGAGCCCACATTTCTGTGTGCCTGATTCTTTGTTAGGTATTTGCACACTGCCGCGTGTAGGACTACTAGGCAGTAAGACCCAGAAACTCGCCCAAGGCATTTCAGTACAGTGAGTGTGGTGTGTGTATGTGTGTAGTGTGTGTGGGGTGTGTGTGGTGTGTGTGTGTGTGTGTGGTGTGGTGTGGGGGGGGTGGGGTATGTAGGGTGTATGGGGTGTGTGTGGGGGTGTATGGTG
>JAQQAC010026072.1:36008850-36113328 GCA_029783875.1 Phataginus tricuspis | reverse complement strand
TGTCTGCCTTTCTCTGTGTTCTGATCCATTTTCCTGCTTCTCTCTGCGGACCATTGATGTCTTCCTTGCCTCCTCATGGCCTTACTGTGGCTTTTTAGTTCAAGAGTCCAAGGTTATCTGTGCAGTCATTCATTCAATAAAATTAATTGAATGCCTACTGTGTGTCAGGCAGTATTTCGGGCACTGTGAATACAGCAGATATCAAAGCAAAGTCTCCTGTGTTCTAGGAGGAGAGACATATTAACAAATAAAGATAGAATAGCTCAGATGGCAATAATGCTATGAAGCCAAATAAAGCCGAGTGAGGGTCTGCAAAGTGCCTTTGGGATGGCAGGCAGGGAGTGCTATACCAATAACTGCTGTCTGAAAAGACCTCTCTCTGATCCACTGCCACGAGAACAGAGACCTGGAGACCTGAGAGAGGGAGTGATCCTGCACACATCTGAGGCAAGAGTGTTTCTAGCAGAGGGACAAGGTAAGAACCCCGAGACCGGGCATTGCAGGAGGTGTTCAGAGAGCAGCAGGTGGCAAGTGTGGCTTGTGTAGGTGAGGGGAGTGCCAGAGGAGACGCAGGAGGTAACCCGGGGCCGGCTGATGCAGAGCCTGCAGGCACTGCAAGGCGGGAGACCACAGTGGAAGGCTGGGAGCAGAGGTGGGACATGGTGTGACTTCCGTGTGACAGTCACGCTGCGGGCGCTGTGTGGGGACGGACTGCGGGAGTGAGGGTGGGACCAGAGAGCCAGCAGAGGCGGCTGCTGTGACCCGGGTGAGAGATGTGGGGGTCTGGAGGCGGGCGGGGGCTGACGAGGCGACGAGAAGAGGCCAGATGCTGCGTATGTTTGAAGGCTGAGCAATGGTTGGTGGGATCTGATGGTTGGTTTCTGGGTCTTCTAGTCCAGGTAGTTGAGAGAGAGGATCTCACAGGCCCACAGCAGCCTCTGGATCAGCTGACCAGAGAGGGTCAGGTGGGGCACAACAGCCCTTCAGGCACGTGAGCGAGAGATTCCCATGGTCCTGTAGCTGCATGTTTCCTTCACTCATGGCAGCTCGTTAATGATGCTCCCAACAGCCTGTGAGGGAAGTGTTTTTATTTTCAGTCTTTGATTAAAAAAAACTGGGGCCCAGAGAGGGTGTGTATCTTGCCTGCCGCCACACAGCTGGTAAAAAGAAGAGCATAGATTTGACCTTTTGGTCTGTCTGATTCTAAAGCCTGTTCTGTAGCTATTAGTCAGACTGCCTTAGGGGGATAAAGAGAAATGCGAAAGGGAGGGGGCAGGCAGAGAGGCAAACTCCCGGGAGTCCCCAAAGGAGCGTTTGAAGAACGAGAACGTGGCCGAGAGCGCCCGCACTGGCGGTGAGACGTGAGCGGCTGCCGGGGTAGTGGGCTAGAGGGGCCTCGCTGCTGCCTCGGTGGGCGGTAACGGAGGCCCCAGCCAGGTAAGACGCCGTTGAGGGCAAGTGGCCAGGGAGGCTGCGGGACTGCACAGAGTGCCCCTGCCGCTAGAGGGACGCCGCCACCTGCTGGCGGTGCGATCTGGGCAGTTACCCTTGCGGGCATCCATTTCCTGGACGCTGGCAGCCTAAACTCAGTCTCAAAGTGTTGGACCACCACCACAAAGTTTTTCTTTTCCCGGCCCGTGTGCCCTGTGGATTGGTTTCAGCTCTGTCGCTCCATGTCACGTTCCCTCTGGCCCATCACTCTGACAGAGCAGCCCCTGCCTGGGGCCTTGGCATTTCAATGGCAGGAGACAGGGTGGGAGGGAGAAGAGATAGAGGTGGGGGGAAATCACCAGTATTTGTCCAAGTGAGTGGGAGAGAGCAGTACAATCCCCCCGGGACGGGCAGGAAAACCTGAAGGATCCCGCCGACCCCGAACCTACTTTCAAGGGCTTCAGAAGCACTTAGTGCAGCACCTGGGCCCTAGGAAGGAGAAACGGCAGCCGAGCCTGGGGCTTCCTGGGCGGTGACAATGGAATTCTGTCCAGGTCCCTCGCATCCCTGGGCTGTGGCCTGCTGCCCCACTCTGAGCATCCTACCTCCTCCTCTTCCTCCACATTTCAGCTCGGCTCCTCTCTCCTCCAGCCACTTACTCCTCTGTTCTTTATGCGGTTGTTGTTTTAAACAGAAATTTCAGTAGAAATCATTTATAGTTACAGATTTTGGCCAAGATCTCTAGCTAATCAAGTTGCACCGGAGTAACGATTCCTTGCTTTCAAGATTGCAGAGTGAGGAAAATTTTGCCTCCAGGTTGATTTCTAAACAGAAAAAAAAAAGTGAAGAGCTGAGGCAATTTCAGTTCCCATAAACCCAGGGGAATCCACTCCATGGGCCCGCTGCCCCTCCTGGATGCACTGAACATGTCCCCACACAGTGTGGTCCTGGGTTAGACACTGTATACAAACTCACAAGGAAAAGGTTGGGATGGACACAGTCTGACTAGGAGCTCACATTTTAAAAGAAGGTCACTACTGATACATACCTGTGGGGTGCATTTTATCCCGACCTGTAATGGTACCCGAGAAGGGACAATTCTACTTACATGGGCTACAGCAACTGTAAAGGAGGAGAAAGAAGTGGGGAAACTAAGTCAGGAGCTTAAGAGGAGGAAGAACCTGTTAGGAGACAATAATGCCTGCCCATGATTGGCTTTAATTTTTGCTGGGGCCACAGATTTAAAGATTCTTAAGGCATTTGTTTTTTTCATTTGATTTTCTAATTTTGGCCTCACAACAACCTTGAGAATTAGAAAGAGCTGGTGTATCTATCTGTATTTTCATACACAAGGTAAATGAAGCTCAGGAAGCTTAAATGATTGAGCTAAGGACACAGCCAGTAAATGAGAGGCTAAATATTTTGGCTCTTTGATCCCTGTTATTTTTATTACTGCAAGTAGCCTTTAGAAGGTGAGTGTAGGTTTGACAAAATGTTTGCATGACCATTTTTTTCCTTTCTACATTAGGAATTTTGGGTATGCCCAAATGATTTTGTTGGGGAATGGGCAAAGGTAGTAGAAAACAAATTTAATGAAGGCTAATTTTTGACTGTGAGGTGCGATCAACTACTTGAGTTAAGTTTAGGCTCGTAGGTCTAGGGCTGCCCCCATATTCTCACAAACGGAGATGGTGACAAGGGTTAGTAATATGTGAGCTCTTGCGCTCTCTGGTTGCAAACAACAGAAATCACCTGGGATTAGTTTGGGTTAGGCGAGTTTGTTGGAAAGATTTCAGATGGCTCTCGGGGGCTCTGGGCAGACTGAAGAACTGGGCGTAGACAGCTGCAATGACCGGGCTGGGGCTGAGTAGGTCGGAAGCCACAGAGGCAGTGTTGGGGCCCAGCTGCCAGAATGAACGGGGAGGGTCTGACTGACCTGACCTGAATCCTGTACTGTCCCCTTGGCCAGGGCCTGGGTCTCAGTCTCCATAGATTGATCCACAGTCAGAAAAGAAAAGAGAAATTTCTGTTATGAAAAGATGGGATCTGTGAAGACAATATGCATCCTCTACCCAGACTACCCCAGCCCCGTGCCGCCCGCACGCGGGAGAGTCCAGGACCTTCTGCAATGGTAAGCGGGAAGCAGTGGTGGGGGTGGAGGGTGGAGGGATTAAATCCATCAGTATAGGAGGTGAAAAGGGAGGGGAGGAGAAAGGCCTGCATGCCCTGCCAGGTGCTGGGGCTTGAGAAAGAACTTGGGGTTTGACTATCTCCCAAGCAGCATCACACAGGGAAAGGAGGAGATGCTTCTGAGATGTGGTGAGTTGCGAATTGAGTCCATTTTAATGTACTTTGTGAGATGCAAGGAAGACTAGCATTCGGTGACCTGTGGGCCCTGGATTGTGAGATTTGCAAGTGACTTTGTGCGCTGACTGATTGTGTAGGGCCTCAGTTTTTATAGGGTCACAGTGATGTTTCGGGTCTGTCATCAAAATTCTTGGAAGGCGAGTGGCCTGTAGTGTGAAGCGCAGGAAGGTGGATGTGGCTGACTCGGCTCACTCCCTTCTCTCCTTGTCCTACTTCTAGAATTACTCATTACTTTTTTTCATGAGGGAAATTTTATATCTGTTTACTCTTTCCTTAAGGAAGTAAAACCTGTGATGGCTTTGTTTTTTACAAAGAGAGTATATTTCTGATCAGGGGCTAGGACATACTGGGGGGGGCTAAATTTCTATTATTATTGTTCTCTTATAAACAGCTTATTATTTTTATTATAAGTAAAGATTTGAGTGTATCACTTTATAGATAAGAAAATTGAAACACCTAATCTAGCTCATAGAAGTTTAATTAGGCTAGTCTGTAATGTTGCTTGGAAGCCAACATTATTATCACCATGAAAATTAACTTCCTGAGTCACCCTGTGAGGTAAATCTGCTCGTATCTCTATTTTACAAATGACAAGAGTAAAGTCACTCATTTGTTTACAGTCACACAAATAATAAGAGAAAGTGTCTCAGACTAGCCTAGCTGAACAGGCGGCTCCCTGAGCAGGTCTAGCCGCTAGCAGTACCTGCTCCCCATGGCTGCTCTAGCATTCACAACCCAATCGATTATATTAGTATAATTAAGAGAAGTAAAAAAAAAAAAGAAAGACCCATTGATAAGTTAATGAATCAATTTAAGGTTCATTACAGTTTGCTAATTAATTAATTTAAAATCTTTCTTGGGTATTTACTATGTGCGAGGCCCTGTGGACACAACAGGGATCTCAGAAGATAAAATCTCTGCCTTCAAGGAACTTAGAGCCTGGTGGAAATGTCTGATAATAATTAAATAATCACAAAAAATAAATACATAATGACAAGCTCTCATAGTGATAAGTTCTCTGAGGGCAAACATAGGCGGAGAGAATATTGAGGAACGCAGGGCAAGCAATTTGGTCTGTCAGTCGGTCCTCCATCCAGCACTGATGGTCTCCTGTGGTATTTGTGTCAGTTGCCACGGAGGGCATGAAGATGAACAAAACATAGTTCTCATTCCCAACAGGAACTCAAAGGAGAAAACACGTGTGCGCAAATAACTGTAACCATTTGCCACAAAAACATGTCTTCAGATGATATGATGGCGGTGGTGATGATGATAGCTGACATTCCTTGGCACAATTTGAAGTACTGTGTGGTTGACTCATTAAACCCTAAAACAATCCTGTTAGGTAAACTGCTGTTATTACCCCCAAGTGGGCGGGGAGGGGATGGAGAGCCGCGAGGCAAGGATTCACCTCCAGCTGGCGTCTGCGAGCCAGGAGATGAGGCAATGGAGGCGGGGAGTTTACGGAATGGCTAGAAAGTGGCCGAGAGGGAGGCTTGTGATGTTACCGGTGTTCAGAAGAGGGAAAGCATTACCACTGGCTAGAGGAATCAGGAGAAACTTCCTGGAGAAGTGGGTATTTGACACAGGCCTTGAAAGATGGGAAGAATTTTGCAGGCAGAGCTAGGGGCTGCTGGCACAGAGAGTGGCATGCACAAGGTAGGAGTGTGGGGTGAGTGTGCAGCGTGGGCACAGATCTCCCTGGCAGCTGTGGGACAGGGTTTCCTATGCCTGACTGTGCTCAGTCACCTGGAAAACTTGGTATAAACATGGATTCCTGGGATCCAGCCCAAGGCAGACTCAGTAAACAGGTTTGGGTCAGACCTGGGAATACCCCTTTTTACAAAGCACCCTGGGTGAGTCAGATCCTTGGACAGGTGTTTGTGGAACACAGTGTGGAACCACAAGGTAGGAGAGTACGGTGGGGCAGTGTGGCCAGACTCTGAATGGGCTAGGGTCTGGCACCTAGAAGTTTGCTGTACTGTGTGGGACACAGCTGAGAAGAGGCATTATCTGAGCCATGTGTCAGGAAGGTCAGTCCGGTCCAGGATGGCAGGGGGACTAGTGATTGCTAGTTAATCATCCATGCAAGAGGTGCACTGCCTGAGGAGGTGGCACTGGGTGTGGCAAGAGACCCAAATGAGTCCTGGGGGCACAGTGGAGAGCGGCTGGGCAGTGCCACTTCAGGACCTCATCCGAGCCAGGGGGCCAGCCTGACGAGGTCTCTACTGAGTTTCTGCGCCACGAGGGAAGATGAGGGATGATGCTGGCCAGAGGCCTGGCCTCCTTGTGACACCTGACAGGCGTCTGGCCTGAGTCTTTCCCTCTTCACGCTGTCTCCCCGGAAGAGGCTTTCTAAGTATCTTAGAAACTCAGGCAACATTTCAAAAATCTTCCTGAAAAGAGGGGTGCTTTGGTTTATAGAGTAAGAAAGGAGGGTGGATGTGGGAACAAGGTCACCAAGACTGAGGGAAGATCTACTGGCTGAGAGACTGGTTTTAGCCCAGAAACAGCAGTTTCAGCCAAATGACGATAATGGCAATAATCATAACAGTAACAGCTCTTGGGTATTAACTCCGGGACAACCACTGTGTCAGAAGGGGCACCCACATCACCTCGTCTAGCTCACACGGTAGCTCTGCTCTGAGGGATGCCACTGGCGCCAGTAAGCAGATGGAGGAACTGAGGCTGAGAAAGACAAGCCTTGTACCACAACTCCCCGGGGCAGACCCAAGGTGTGGTTTAGCAATGGGGGCACTCCGCTGCCCGCAGCTGGAGAGGGGCAGGGGGATAAGGTCGAGAGGAAAGGGCACTGGACTGGAACCGGAACACAGGGGCCAAATCCCAGCTCTGTGCCTGCCGGAGTCCTTGAAAATGAGGCCCAGTTCTGGCCCTTGTAAAATGTCAGTAGAAACACTCACTCTCGCAGCCTCACTGGGTGGTTTTATGGCTCAAACAAATAGAGAAGGTGTCAGTAACACAGGGTGTCCTGCTACACCCACAGTCTATGCAGAGGACCACGATACTGTCATTTGTGAAAGGTCAAAGTCTGGTAGGAGGTGGAAAGGCTGTCATACTCAGCTCCATTCAGCTCAGCAAACCCTGAGGGCTAACTCTGTGCCTGGCAGGCATCAAAAGATGCTTGGTGGCTGGTCCCCATTTGAAGGGGCAGGGGAAGCACATAAAATAGGAAAGTCAACACGTCTACCCTCCAGCACACGGAGCGAAGGGAATGAACAATACAATAGAGATGTCCTTCTCCATGAACTTCAAAACCTAGGGGATGGCTGGATCAATAGGCTGTCATTTTGAGAACTGCTAAAGGACAGGAGGAATATGATGATAATCAGTGGAGTGCATGAATTTACCAGATACAAATCAGATAGCACTGTAACAATTTCTTTCCATCAGAAGAGAACTGGCTTTGGCTTGGAGACAACAAAGAGGAGAGTTAGAGGAATACTTGGTTCAATGGAGAAATCGCTCTTACTTTAGCTTTCTCTGAACCCTAAGTTGGGGAACCAGCAAATGCTCTGACTGGTTCTTCTAAACTGGGAGGGGACGGGTGGGGAAGAAAGGAGAGGAGAGACTGCATCTCAGCTGGAATTTGCTAATCTTGGGAATTTGACTGAGTTTATCTCCTTTCCACCAAAGGGGAAATTCTTCCATTGAGGCAAGTTGTCCTGGGGCTGCTAAGCGGTGGAGGAAGAATGTTTATTGATTGAGGGCATGGATTTTACAAGAGGAGAAATGCCCTGGATTGCTCTGAATCTGCTTTATGATGTAACTGTTTCCTTTAGCAAAGTATTTTGTTTTTAAGCATCAGCTCCACAAAGCCTGGTGGTCCTCAGTTGCCTCAGGCAAGTATTTTGTTTTTCTAAATTAGAAACCAAGAAAATTTAGGGCAGATGTGCAACCCTCCTCTCTGGCAGGCTCCTTCCTCCTAGCCCAGCCCTGATCCAGGGGGGAGACCTTGAGGAAAATTCTGGTTTTGGGGTGAAAGCTCTCACCCAGCCCCTTGGTACCAGATGTAGCATGGCCTCGGGGTCCCTGTGCGTGTGCTTCCAGGGGCTTGCTTCATCTTGCCCTGTCTGCCTGACATATGAGTAGCAGGATCTGTCAGATGGGGTTTATCTCGTCTCACCAATAAATGCAATAAAGTCTCTGGGTGTCATGGTTTGTAGCCCTCAAGGTTGATGAGGCATCCGCAAACCTGTAGTCTCTCATCTGCCCGAATGGTAGTTACATGATTATTTATAGTTTATGTGTGAGTCTTGTTACTCATTCCTTCATCCAACATTTATTGAGCACCTACTATGTGCCAGACACTGTGCTAGAAGCTGCTGATATAAAAATAATTAGAAGATAACCCCGTTCATAAAAGTCTAAAATCTAAAAGGGGAGCCAGACACATACAAAGTTGTGGTACTGTGGTAGGAAGCCAAGGAAGCCAAGGAGACAACGTTTCTGTTGAGGCTTCAGGAATGTAGAGGAATCACAAGGTGCTTGGGTGCTTGAGATTGAAACAATGTAAGAATGTATCCCCCCCGCCCCCCCCGGACTCAGTGGTATGGAACAGCTTGTTGATCATAGTCATGGAGGCCCATTCGTTTATAATAAGATATCTGGGTAACCTATAAAGAGACGGATTAAAATATAACTAGCATCCTGAATACACCTATAGTGGCCTAATAGCTCCCAAGGCGACGGTTCCTGTGTGCTGACTCCCTCCAACCTTGTAGTGAATGTATAACAAGCATGGTCCTGCTGCACTCGGGGCTCGGCCTTTGGGTAAGGATCCTCTGAGCCAGCGCCGGCACTAATAAACGCTGCTTCTCGCCAAACTTCTCGGTGTCCCAACTCCTTGTTTGTAGTTCCCACGGTTCCTGCAACAGTACAGGGTGATCACTGCAAAGACGGTCATGAGGGGTGTTACAGGAGGAAGTAGGTAACTGCCTGTGAGGGTGAAGGAAGGCTTCCTAGAAGAGGAAGGAGATAGTTTATCTGGGTCCTAAAGGACTCAGTACGTGCCTCACAGGTGGTCTGGATTGTAAACTCTCACAGGTTGGCGTTGAACCACATGGACTGGGTGAGGGGGTCCCTTGAGGAAAATCAGGGTGCTGTTAGTAGAAGAAAGGGAACTGAATGCTTGGCAGGCAAAAAAGATAGCAGTTTTACTTCTTGAATTCCCAAGAAGATGTGAATTCCTTGAGCTGGAAACCTGGATCACAGACCTGTCTTGATTCTACCAGGGCAAGTGGGGGCCCAAATCAGCACGTGCTGTGGAATCAGCCTGGCTCTTCAGCACAGTACAGGCCGCTTGGGAAGGGCTGTCAACAGGGACTTGCCTGTGTTTAAAAGAGGCTGAGAGTTTCCCTTCGAGTCCAACCTCCTTTGTTCCAAAGGGAGAGAGCGCCTGGTGCCTGTCTTGCTGATTGTGCCGCTCTCACCGGAGGCACCGCTAGACCCGCTTCTGGATTAGTCCTTGACCCTCATCAACTCCCCCGGCCCAGCGGGCTGCCCAGGGCTGCACAGCCGTGCCCTCACTTAGAGCCAAACCGTCTCCCAGTATATGAGAAAGTTGCTGCTGTAGGGAGCTTCAGACACACTTTGTCATTAGTTAAAGTGACAGGAAGCTACTTGGGCCTCTGCTCAGCACCGTCTCTAAAAGATGATTAAGGTGTTCAGGGTTTTCACACTTCATGACTCAAGGCTGGTGTGAGCATCTGACATAGAGTTGCTTATGTCAGGCTTGCCTGCTTTTGCACCAACTGCCTCTGTAAACATACTCCACGTGTCTGGCATGCCGGTGATCACCCAAACAAGATAACTCCACGTGCCAGGCATGCCGGTGAATGCCCAAACTGGGCAACACCACATGTGGACTGTCCCCTCTTATCTCTGACCCCCAGATGGATGGACTGGACTACGCAAGGGAGTGCACACAGAGCCCCTGTGACAGGCTTGTCCCAGAGGCCCCTGATGTAGGACCACAGGTGTGTGCTCCGAGGCCTGCCCCTGCTCATCTGCCTGTGCTCCTGCTCTGTCATGGGTGAGTCTCTCCCCTGGAACTGTCTCCACTGCCCCGTCTTCCCCTTGGAAAAGACGAGAAGCTGACTGGGACAGTCCAGACCCGAACCATCCGTCATGACTGGTATGAGATGTGTAGATCTGTGATATGTTTGATTTGAAGATATGCTTGACCCCCCATTTGAGCGTTGTGTGAAAGGAAATCGCAAAATAAACCATGTGATCTGTGCAAACTAGGGGTGTTAAGTCATTACTTCATCGTCCTGGGGATCCATACTTCCTGACCCACTCACTTCATCTGGTGTGAGGAGTCCAGGGAATCCAGGGTGAGGGAAAAGATGAGCAGTTGGAGAAGGAGAACAGCAGAGCACTTGGCCACAGCTGCCGACTCCATTTAGATAAACTGGTTCACAGCAGGTTTAGCTTAAGCTTGAGTAGGTGGATTTGGCTAAAGTGGAAATTCCAAATTTGTCTCAGGGGCACCAAAATTAATAAGATGTTGGCAATAATGAGGGCATGGAAGGACTGCAGGGCTGCCAGCAGAAGAAAGGTAGCCGAACGTAATAAAACTTGGGAAAAGACAGAGGATTTAGTTAAAAAGAAAGTACCATATCAGGTGCTGGATGATTTAAAAACCATTTTACACCATCCACCCTGGGTCCACTCCTGGCCAGAGCATCCAAAGGCAAAGTGCCTGCTTTGCTACTTAAAACTATTATAGACATTGATGAAGATAGGAAAGGGGAAAGGTCCTTGCCCAAAGAGTGCTGCAGAAGGCATGGTCTCAACTTGAGCTCAGAAGTGTATATCTGAACCCTAATCCTGAAAACCCCAGGGACTATTTTAATCCTTTTGATTCTGATGACTCTGTCTGAGCAAGACCTGTGGTCAAAAGAAAATGGTTATAGATTATAACCATGAGCTTGCCTCACTAGTTGTGCAGGGAGAAAGTAGGAGTTATCCCAGACAAGAGTGGCAGAAAGAACTGACTTTGCTCAAGATGTAGCCTCAGATGCAGATTGGATGTTAAAAATATGGAAGCAAGGTGGAAATACTATCGAGTTGTCTGAGGAAGAAATGTCCCAAATAGTTTTCCTAGCAGAGAAGCCTGGATTAAACTCTAGCCTGCAGGCCATAGCCAAAAACAATCCTAAGGTTATTTTGAACTTGTGTGAATGGGTCAGCAAAGCATGGGTGCAAATTCACCCCTATATTGACCCTACTGGTTTTGGGACTAAGCTAAAATGCAAAACTACAGATGAGACTGCAAAGGTGTTAAAGAAACAAGCTGTCCTTAAGTATGCTTATGGACAAGAGGGATCTACTCCCTTGAGCTGAAGTATGGATACTGCAGCACAGAAAGCCTTGCTACAGGGAGCCCCCGACCATCTGCAAGTTGCATATATACAACTAGTTACTAGAGCCAAAACCTTTATGGATTTAATTAAAACTTTGCAGTTCCAGAGGGAGATTGGTATAGGTGGAAAGGCAATTACTTTCACCAACTCTGTTCCTCAAAAGGAAGGATGGAGACCTGGAGCCCCTATGAAGCAACCCCCCAGGGGATATGAACACGCATTTCAAACAGCAAAGGGAATACTACAGGACTACAAGCAATCTCCAGTGAAGATAGAGAGTCAAATCCGGCGGGTGCAAGCCACAGTGAAGTGGAGACTGTGTTAGAAGGAGTTAGTAAGACCTTAAATGATTGCAATATGCAATGTGCTGACACTGCCTCACAGGTTTACGCCCAGTGGGCAGCCGTGGTCTAATCCACCATGGCCTTCTTAGAGGCAGTGGAGCCTGAATAATCCATTTATACAGGCGCCCAATAATAGAGGTTCCGGTTGGAACCCAAAGCCTCCCTGACCACAAAATCAGGAAAGAGGATTGGCCAATTCCCCAGCAGAAGCAGGCAAGCCTGACATAAGTAACTCCACGATGGATGCTCACATCAACAGCAGACTGGGGAGACGCGGGGGCTGGGAGTGGGAGCAGAGACCACCACGTGGAGCAGACAGGCCTTTGGAGGCAGGGCTCTGCACGGGGAGCCAAGGTCAGATCCAATGGTGTGGATGACCCAGTTTCTTTGGTACCTCTTCCACCGGCTCTTTGGCCAAGGGAGAGAGCCTGCAGCTGAGGGGAAAGATCACCAGACCAGAGACGGGGAATCTGGATGCTGGGCCCACCTCTGCTTTGAAGAGGTTGAGTCACTTGTTGTAAATTGCTTCTGTGTCATTTCCTCATCTGTGAAATGGGGGACTCGCCCCTCCTGAGGAGTGTTGTGAGGTCACTCAAGAGATTAAGTACTTTAAGCTTCATCTGTGTCCCTATTTGTAAATGAGAGAATTTGACTCATCTTTAGGCTTATTCCAGTTCTGAAATCCAATAGCTACTTTGAAAAATGAAAAGTTATGATACAAATAATTTTTACTTGCATTTGGTATTCATATTATTAGTATTAATTTTATTAAAATTAATTGGCATTAGTATCATTGTTGTTATTATTCCAGTGGTAAATTAAAGATCTTGCTAAGATACTAAACAACCTCCTGTTCTCCACTGGCCAGTGCTTAGCAAAAGGGTGCAAGGCAGCCTAGAGCTTATGACTGACCAGATGCTTCTCTGGGGAACAATATCAGGTTGGCCTGTTTGCAGAGGAGACTTCCCTGGTAAAGAGAATCATAAAGGAAATTGCTAGCATCTCCTTCTGACAAGTTAGGGAAACTCATTTAACAGCAAAAAGAATATTTTTGGTAAGGAATGAGCATTATAGTAAAAAAAAAATCTGTTTTGGCAAGATCGAAAAAAATCCTTTAAGTGTGGACCCATGTAGGGTTACAGAAAGAAGCCAAACATGACCCCTGGCACTCATGATGGGGAAGCAGGACGTCTGAGCACAAAACATAATATAGGTAAATTAGATGAGAATACAATGCATGGGATCCACAGAGCGCACCACCATTAGCTGGTGAATGAATGACGGAGAGTGGTCTGTGAGGATGCGCACAGAGGGTTCTTGGAAGACAAGTTCACGAAGCTTGGGGCTTAAGAACACACGGTGAATGGCCAAGATGACAACCTTGCTGGGTCCCACAGAAGCGGAGGTCCGGGGTGGGGGATGAGAAGGGGGTGGCATGGGCTTCATTAAGCACAATTTGGGGCTTCCTTAAACCCAGAGAAGCCATTTCTCTGTGTACCGATGCCCTCTGTAACTTTCACTTCTCTGCATTCAGTCTGGGACTTGGCAGATTCTCAGATCTTTTAATAAGTATTTCAGGAAAGAGGCCTCTGGTTTAGGAAATTATTTCAATTATGGGGAAATGGCCTGTTTGTTTCTTCCAGGCTTTATCTTGGAATGGAAAGGAAGAATCATGAAAAGAAAACTGGACTCAAAAGCCAGGTGGCCCACCCTTTCGATCTTGGACAAGTTACTTAAATTCTCAACTGTTTTGTTATTGTAAAATTGTTATTGTAAAATGGGGTTGTTATTGTAAAATGGGGTTAATTCTCAAGTCAGTGTGAGTCTGACTCAAAAGGAAATACTCTATGTGGAAGAGCTTTGTCAACACTGAAGTGGTTACTGAAAACAGAAGAATGTTGTCTGATATCTCTCCGTGTACTACTTCTTGCAGCCCTGTTTCCTCATCTGGAAAAAGGAGATAATAACAGCGCTGCCTTGCAGGGCCTTACCGGGGATGAGCCAAGGTGCTCGGTATGGGGCTGGCTCACGCCCGCATGCAATCTGTTTGTTCCTCTTCTGCCAGTGGTTCAAAGTGTGGTCATAAGGAAAATTGGAAGCCTTGCTAGCAAAAGATTCCATTATATACACCCTGGTGACTGTCACCTCTGGAGAGGATCTAAGAATTAGAAGAGCTTTAGGTCACCCGTCCAGTCCAGCAATTCACAGGCAGATCTTTAAAGGGACCGCTCTTCAGCAAACTACAGTGCAGATGGCAGCCTGCCCTGGCCTTCCCCTCCTCCTTTCTGGGCCTCCAATCTGGGCAACCAAGAAGCAGATGACAAATGGTGTGAGACCCGCAGAGAGGACCCTCAGGGACTTGCCGCTCATGAGAGGCTCTGCCCTCCTGGGCAAGCTAAGGTGGCCCCCTATGGCCGAGCAGCTGCATCACTGAGGCCTGGAGCCGTTGCCAGGTAGACCTGCCAGCCTAGAGCTCCACGGTGACCAGGATGATAGAGGGCTGTGCGTTCTGTGCACAGCAGGCCAGACATCCCGGTTGGTCAGACCAGCCTCAGGGCTTGGTAGTGCTTTGCCCGGGAAACCTCAGTCCGTCCGGCACCAGAGCCTGGCTTTCCTCTCTTGGGCACTTGCTTGGAGTTTTTGAGGCTTTTCTGCCCTTTGACAGATGTTCCTGATTCTACTCTCCTGGTCCCATTTCCTTCTCTGTCACTCAACTGTGTGGACTGTTTGTAGTTCTCCCTGCAGGCCTTCCTCTTCTCCCCTCAGGGTCCGGGGGCCATCCCACAGCTGCGTGGCTCCCACCATCACAGCCTGCTCTTGCTGCCTGAATTTCAATCCCCAAGAACCACCTTTGTCCTGTGATGCATACCCTTATCTCTGATCACCTGCTAGACAGCTTTACTTGCATGTCCCTTATGAACCTCGTGCCCAAACCATCCTGGACCTAACTTACTGTTTCTTCTACAGTTTGGACTACATTTGGGAGCCAGATCGTATGCCTCCCAGGGTGGCATTTTAGCCACATCTGTAAGATGACTCAAATGAACTGAGCTCAGTGTGTGGGCATACAACGTATTCCTGGAGATTCCTTTTTTTTTTTCCTGGAAGGTAAATAAAATACTACAGAATAGAACGCAAAATATGTATTACAAATTAAGGTGAAACTTAATACTTTAAAGAAAATGTGTCTGCAGAGGCTGCCTCAGACTATGCTCCCAGTTCTCAATGGGGTACAAATTTGTTCTTCCCATAAAGGATGTGAGTTACTTTGGATTAGAGCATAAACATGCGGAGTTATCTGTAGGAGAGAGAATGAAAAGTCCCCAGGCAATAGGCCTTGGCCATGACTGACTGAATGCGTTACTGGGGTGTGTGAGCCATGGGGCCCCAGGAAGAGGAGTGCATTTCCACGCGCTCGCCAGGGAAGGGAGAGTCTGGGCCAGTAGATAACCAGGCCTATTGACAAAGGCACACGTGAAGGCTGGGTGCAGGAGGCATGCCCAGCCAACTGTGAGTATTCCCACACTGTTGACAAGAACATATAATAATAAATTGTAGGCTGTAGGGGAAATTTTTAATTTGTACTTCTATTTGCTCATCCCATTTTCACTAATAGCCATCATTAATGTTTGAGATTCACCCTGCCTAATTCTAAGGACACATATTTTAGGCATGGTCCCCCCGCCCGCTATCTCAGACGTAGAACACAGGACAAGCCTAGGTTATTTAAAGTGACATACTTTATTTCCCTGATTACGGTGTGTGACTGTTAGGACTTTTGTAGATAAAAGAGAAACTAGACTGTGTCCTTAACCTCATTTTGGAGTTCTGAATGTGAGGCTGGAGCTGCTGTAGCCACCTTACCACCATGTGGAGAGAATTCATCTGAAAATGGAGTCAACCAAGCAGAAGCAGGGGCAATAGACGTAAAAAGAGACATGGAATCCCTTTGGGCTCCTGCATTAGGTTGTGCCCAAGCTCAGCTCTCTTTGTGGCTTTCTCAGTTGTAGGAATCAGAAGATCCCCTTTTTTACTTAAGCCAGCTGGGTTGGGTTTTCTGTTACTTGAAACCTTAAGAATTCTGATGGCCACTTGTACATCAGGATGGCAACTACACGTTTGTTTTTTCTCAGTGTCCTTGATTTCATTTCATTATTACCAACTGCCTTCTGATTATTATTGATTTCTCAATTCAGTCTTCCCAAGGGGAGTGACTGTACTGACCACATAATGTTTGCAGATGTTTCCCATTCTAAATAACAGGGTTTTTTAAGGAAGCAAAAAGGTTTTCTGATTTTATAATTTGGTCACTCTTAGTCTGGTTTCTTAAAGAAGGTGAAAATTGGGTTTCTGGCTTAAAAGATTGAGGGCTGGATTCTGTATCATGGAAAACTGACTATTGAGTAGTAAATGCAGCCTCTGGGCCTTTTCCCTTGAAGAACAACCTGCTATCAATGTGTAGCTGTATGAGTATCACAAACCTGTTACCTCCTTTTCCTTCAAGAACCATTTGAAAAATGTCTTCTCCTCCTCTTTCCCCATCCATTCAACAATTATTTGCCAAGCACTGGGTACACATAGTGAACAAAACTGACAAAAGCACCTGCTCTTATTGGGCTTACATTCTGGCAAGAGGAGGCTGACAATAAACAAGATAAATATGTATTATAGGTAGTAATAAATGTTGGCGGGGACTGGGATGTATTAGACAGGGTGATAGGAGGAGCAGCTCTTGACCAAAGACCTAAGAGATTTTAAGACCAGAGAGATTCTTTGGATTCAAGGAGATACAAGGAGGCAGAGGATCTTGGTAGGTGGGGGATATTGATCTAGAGGACATACTATAGATTATTAAAGTGACCTTGCCTAGGATAGGACTAGGGGATATTTTTGTCTGTAAGTGTTATCTCTGTTGATAACTACAGTGCAGTTCTGTTGATAACTATCAATCTCTGTTCCCCAGGGGTTTTGGTAGTGTTAGGTGGTTTCATTCTGGGTCCAAACCTCTTTTTCAGTTGTCTTCTCTTTAGCTCTTGTTTGTTGATGTCCCATACTGACCCATGTCCTTTGCTGGTCCCTGCTGGTCAGCAGTAATGGTTGTTCCCCTACATCAAATCTCGCAGAAAAATTGTTGTGTGGAGCTCCCAGTCTCTCTGTCTGCAACTGTTTGTAAAGATTAGGCTTTAATGTACACAGACTTCTGCCTCAATTATACAGCCTTAATCAATTTGGCTTTTTTTATTTCTTTTTTATGAGATCTATTGTCTTCTGATTACAAAAGAAATACATGCTCATTGTAGAACTCAATTGATTTTCTGGAGCTTTTATTTTAAATTTGCATTCCCTATGGAATCTGGGCTATTTGGGAGATGCTGGAGGGGGAGCTCTCCTTGAATGCAAATGCATCCTGGGCAGCCTTTGCTGCTGAAAGGGCTTCTGGGGAAACAAGTATTCGCAGCTGAATAACCTGAGCAACCTTTCTCCTTGTGCAAACATCCTTTCCCTATAGCTGCTCTTCTGTCCTGCCCTTTCAAACATGCTTTTAGCAACAGCTGGAATTAAAAGGCATCCCCTTCCCGGCAAATATGGTCTTGCAGGGGCTCTACTCCTTGACTGCTTTCAAGCTCTACATTTGGATAGTTCACATGTGAGGTGAAGGGCTACCTCATTTGTGTAAGACTTTGTAGCTCATTCGTGTGATAATTTTACTGGGTATACTCCTTGGTTTCTGAGTAGGCAAGGATATTACACATCTGTTCATTTGGTCAAAGTAGGAAGAATCAGGTAGTTAACAATGTCCAGTTACTGTTGCATGCTGCATATTTTCTTGTACCTTCTGCTTCCTTCCGTATTTACTACAGGTCATATACATGAAAATGACTTGTTCTCATAAATGTCAGGGAGAAAAGATTAACATTTATGGAATATCTGGTCTGTGTCACTCACATATTTTCCATGATTCATAATCCTCACCATGATTCTTTGAGGAAAGTATTGTCCCTACTTTACAGATGTCCCTGGTAGATGGATGAAGAAACTGGGACTCAGAGAGGTTAAGTACCTGCCTGAGAGTTTTGAGTTCAGTCACCAGAGTCATTGTGACTTTGCATTAAATCCTTAAATACTATTTCAGGATTAGGGCCAGAAAAAATTGCAACTTGGAGAGAACAAATTAAATTATTTACTTGCTGAATTGAAAAGAATAAATGTGTTGTTTTCTGTCTAGATTATTTTTTTTCAGCTCCTTCTCAACTCTAGTTTCTCCTCTTAAACAACCCGACCAGCCAGTTGCCCAGGGATTGACATACGGCTGAGAGCAGATCTGTGTGAGCACAGACAGGAGAGCCCAGGGAAGACCTATTGTCTTGGCTGATGGGGCGACAGCTTGGAAATGGACCTCTGAGAGTGTATATATGAATTAAGCACCTTTCATTTCCTTTGCTACAAAAACATCAATTAAGCTGTAATAATCCATGGGTTTTCCCTGTTTTCAGGCAAGAAGAAAATCAGCATAAATTGGCTGGAGTGTTTTCTCCTTTAGGCTTTGATCATTAATCGTCTTCAGCTCTTTCCTTCCTCCCCACCCCCACCAACACACAGGCGCACACAAACACCCACGCACTGCCGTTTCTTGGCACCCACTGCAAACATTTACCACGCAATTTGTTCAGTCGTGAGTATAATGAAGATACGCATTCAATGTTTGGAAGACTGGTTCTAAAGAAAAGGTGCCAGTGGGTTCTGCCTAAGGTTGGTGGAACGCTTATTCAGAGCCCTTTTTGCAGGTTGGCCAAGCTGACTGCCTCTGACATCACAGTCTGCTCTCTGGCTGGGGCTGCCCTGCACTTGAGCCAAACAGATGTGTCTCTGCAGGCCTCTCCATCTGACACCAGCCAGGGAAAGCCTCATTTGTCTTTGAATGCCTCCCTCAATCCATACTTTTTTTTTTTTTTAATGATACTGGAAACGCTGTGCTGTAAGAGGCAATAGCATCAAGCGCCAACCCCTCACCTCGGAGCCCAGTATTGCAGCGATGTGGGTCACCCTGGGTCTACCTGATAGCATTCTGGCTGCCTGGGGTGAGCAGATCCCCAGAGGTCATATAGCTCCGCCTTTGCTTCTCGGCAGGGATGCATCCAAACCCTCCAACCCAATGCTTCTCCTTCCCTAAGGTCAGCAGTTTACAGTGTCCCATGAGTGGCCTTTCCTGTAGTCCCACCACAGCTCTACCAGGTAACGTTAGATGGAAACTGTGAAAGTGTTGAAATGCAACTGCTTTTGTCCTGGAAAAGAGATCATTTCCTAAGGTTCAACCTAATAGGTATTATTAGCCCCATTTTCCAGGTGAAAAAAATGAGGCTCAGAGAGGTTTACAGGTTTTTCCTAGTAAAGTAGAAGAGTCAGCGTTTCTACTCAGAGTCGAGGGGTTCCAAGTCCCACTTTTTTTAGTTTTTAAGTTATAAAACACTTTATTCTTCCCTATGCAAGACCATATTTGCCGGGAAGGGGCATGAATACATAGACACCCTATTTCCTATGTAATTGGAAAAAAGGCAGAACAGTGCTGTTATTTTAAGTAGAAGGTTGTATTTTTGTTTTTTTTAATTATTGCTTAATTAAATTTGGCATTTAAATAGTGAAAATATTTTATATAATTTTCATTTTTTGGTTGTGAAAAGAAATTCAATTTCCTTCTCTCTCTCTTCCCAGAGGAGTGCCCCATCTGGGCTGTGATGATGTTACCCCCGCGTATGACTTACACTTTCACTCCATGTACATTTATCTACAAACATGTGGGTGCAGTGTTTTCTGTTTTTAAGTTTTATTTAATTGATATCTGGCTGTGATTTGCTTTTCTTTTTTCCTTCTGTGACTTGTTTTATGTTCAATTTTCATGTGTTAGAAATCTATCCATGTTGCTATTAAGTTGTTGTAGTTCATTTATTATAACTGCTGAATACATTTTATCATTTGAAAAGCCACAATTTATCAATTTTCTGGTTGATGTGCACTCTGGTTATTTCCAGTTTTCCAGTATTACAAACAGAGCTGCACTGAACATTCTCATATGTGTCTCTTTGTATATACATTTGAGAATTTCTCTAGGAGTGGATTTCTGGGTCATAGAGCATGAACATCTTCAATTTCATCTGTTATCAATCCACACTCCTATTAGCCACATATGAGAATTCTCTTTTCTTTGCATGCTCATCAATGCATGGTATTGTTAGACTTTTCTATTTTGTGGATGTGATGGTATAAAATGGTATCTTGCTGTTGCCGCCTTCCCTTTCCCTTTTCTTTAATAACTTTAGAAGAAGAGATGCCATACTGGCAAAGGGGTATCTGTGTGTTCTGATTTGTTTTCTTAGGAGAGAGAAGGAGTAATATTGAGCATGGGTTATATTGAACCAACCACTGAGATTGTGCTTTGTACCACGGACACTTGAGAAGTGTTATCACAGCACCGTGGATCACCCTTCCTATGCTTGAAGAATTTCCTACATTATGATGGGTAAACTATAAGTTAGGTTGAAAATCATAAGCTCTAGTTTGCAGAGCAGTCTGGAGGGGGAACTGTGTGCTATTTCAGAGTGTGAGCTTAGTTCTCTGGCCCCTTACATGGTCTCTGAGCTATCCTGTGTCAATTCTTTTGCTGCTGAAACTTGCTGAAGTGAATTCTGTGTTTTGTGACCGAGAACCTCATCATCAGTCCCTTTTGGAGGCCTTGCCATTTGCCAGTGGTTCACATACTTATCTCCAATTGTCTCAGGGATGCTCTGTAAAGCAGGCATCGTTAGCATTGTTTAGAGATGAGGAAACCACAGCATGGAAGAGTCACTTGCCAAAGGCCATGTTGCTGAGGAAGTGGTGGAACTGGTGTTTGAACCCAGAGCTGACTGACAGCAGAGCTGTGGGAAGGAGGTCGCTCCCTTCCACCTCTGCTTGCTTTCCTGCACATCATAGCACTTAGCACAAGCTAGAATTATCTTCTTTATATGATTACTAATATTCTGTCTCTTCCAACTGACACACCAGTTACATGAAGAGGAGGGACTAGTCCTTGTTCACCATTGTATATCCAAGCCAGAAATCACACTTAGCATAGTAGACACCTATAAATATATTTGTTGGATGAATAAGTGATATGAATCAATCTACTATAGATTTCCTTGGGGGAAATAATCCTACCTTACATTTCTACCAAGTTCAAAATACTTTTCCATTCACTATTACATGTGTTCCTTCACTCAGTAGTGACAGATTATCTTGCCTTCTGCCTCTGAGAATCTGAATCTGTATCTAATGCCTGCTTTCTCTTTCTTCCTAGACATTTTAAGTCCTTTCAATGTCTGTTCATATGTACTGCAATGCCTGTCCCCTCGGCCTGTGTCCCCACAGTCAAGATTGTCCAGGGCTTCTTGTGGCAATCTTGTGGCAGAGCTGGAGAGAATAGAGATAAGGATTTGCTGCAGTTGACAGATGCTCTACCTGCACTCATTGCATCTCCTCCAAAGCCCCACCACTATCTGAACCTCAGACCTTGTGTTTGGAGTGAATTAATGGAGCCAGGATATCCTTGGCTTTTCACCTGTGAGAGACTCAAGGCCAACTGGCTTCGGTGATTCCATCAGAAGTATGGAAGGTGTCTTTCTCTTGACAACCATTCTTTTTTTTTTTTTTTTTTGCCCCAAATTGAACACTTTATTTTCCCCCACCCTTGTTTTTTTAAATTAAGATATCATTGATCTACAATCTTATGAAGATTTCACATAAGCAACATTGTGGTCACTATATTCACCCATATTATCGAGTCCCTCCCACATCCCATTTTAGTCACTATCGGTCAACATAGCAAGATGCCACAGTCACTACTTGTCTTCTCTGTATTACACTATCTTCCCCGTGACCCCACACACACCATCTGTGCCAATCATAATGCCTCTCAATCCTCTTCTCCCTCCTTTCCCACCTGCCCTTCCCAACTCCTCACCTTTGGTAACTGGTAGTCCCTTCTTGGAGTCTGTGAGTCTGCTGCTGTTTTGTCCCTTCAGTTTTGCTTTGTTGTTATACTCCACAAATGAGGGAAATCATTTGGTACTTGTCTTTCTCCACCTGGCTTATTTCACTGAGCATAATACACTCTAGCTCCATCCATTATTTTACAAATGGTAGGATTTTTCTTTTTATGGCTGAATAATATTCCACTGTGTATATGTACCACATCTTTGTACTGATGGGCACTTAGGTTGCTTCCATATCTTGGCTATTGTAAATAGTGCTGCAATAAACATAGGGGTGCATATGTCTCTTTGAATCTGAGATCTTGTTTTCTTTGGGTAAATTCCTAGCAGTGGAATACCTGGGTCAAACAGTATTTCTATTTTTAGTTTTCTGAGGAACCTCCATATTGCTATTCACAATGGTTGAACTATTTTGCATTCCCACCAGCAGTGCAGGAGGGTTCCCCTTTGTCCCCATCCTCACCAGTATTTGTTGTTCCTACTTTTCAATGTTGGCCATCCTAACTGGTGTGAGGTGATATCTCATTGTGGTTTTAATTTACATTTCCCTGATGATTAGCAATGTGGAGCAACTTTTCATGTGCCTGTTGGACATCTGAATTTCTTCTTTGGAGAAGTGTCTGTTCAGATCCTCTGCCCATTTTTTAATTGGGTTTGATTTTTGGGTGTTGAGGTGTGTGAGTTCTTTATATATTTTGGATGTTAACTCCTTGTTGGATATGTCATTTACAAATATGTTCTCTCATACTGTACGATGCCTTTTTGTTCTACTGGTGCTATCCTTTGCTGTGCAAAAGGTTTTGGTTTGATGTAGTCCCATTTGTTCATTTTTGCTTTTGTTTCTATTGAACGCAAGGAGATGCGTTCAAGAAAAAGTTGCTCACGTTTATACTCAAGAGATTTTTGTCTATGTTTTCTTCTAGGAGTTTTATGGTTTCATGACTTACATTCAGGTCTTTGATCCATTTCAAGTTTACTTTTGTGTATGGGGTTAGACAATAATCCAGTTTAATTCTCTTGCAAGTAGCTGTCCAGTTTTGCCAACACCGGTTGTTGAAGAGACTGTCATTTCCCCATTGTATATCCATGGCTCCTTTATCGTATATTAATTGACCATATATGCTTGGATTTATATCAGGGCTCTCTAGTCTGTTCCATTGGTCTATGTGTCTGTTCTTGTGCCGAACCAAATTGTCTTGATTATTGTGGCTTTGTAGTAGAGCTTGAAGTCGGGGAGCATAATCCCCCCTGCCTTATTCTTCCTTCTCAGGATTGCTTTGGCTATTCGGGGTCTTTTGTGGTTCCATATGAATTTTAGAACTATTTGCTCTAGTTCATTGAGGAATGCTGTTGGTATTTTGATAGGGATTGCATTGAATATGTAGATTGCTTTAGGCAGGATGCCATTTTGACAATATTAATTCTTCCGATCCATAAGCATAGGATATATTTCCATTTATTGGTGTCTTCTTTAATTTCTCTCATGAGTGTCTTGTAGTTTTCAGGGTATAGGTCTTTCATCTCTTTGGTTAGGTTTATTCCTAGGTATTTTATTCTTGTTCATAAAATTGTAAGTGGAATTGTTTTCCTGATTTCTTTTTCTGCTAGTTCATTGTCAGTATATAGGAATGCAACAGATTTCTGTGTATTAATTTTGTATCCTGCAACTTTGCTGAATTCAGTTTTTCATTCTAGTAGTTTTGGGGTGGATTCTTTAAGTTTTTTTATGTACAAAATAATATCATCTGCAAACAGTGACAGTTTAACTCCTTCCCTACCAATCTGGATGCCTTTTATTTCTTTGTTTTGTCTGATTGCTGTGGGTATGACCTCCAGTACTATGTTGAATAAAAGCGGGTGAGTGGGCATCCTTGTCTTGTTCTCAATCTTTGAGGAAATGCTTTTAGCTTTTGCTGTTAAGTATAATGTTGGCTGTGGGTTTGTCATATGTGGTGTTTATTATGTTGAAGTACTTGCCCTCTGTACCCATTTTGTTGAGAGTTTTCATCATGAGTGAATGTTGAAATTTGTCAAATGCTTTTTTGGCATCTATGGAGATGATCATGTGATTTTTAACCTTCTTTTTGCTGATGTGGTGGATGATGTTAATGGATTTTCGAATGTTATAATATCCTTGCATTCCTGGGATGAATCCCACTTGATCGTGATGGATGATCTTTTTGATGTACTTTTGAGTTTAGTTTGCCAATATTTTGTTGAGTATTTTTGCACCTATTCATCAGGTATATTGGTCTTTAATTTTCTTTCTTTGTGGTGTCTTTGCCTGGTTTTGGTATTAGAGTCATGCTGGCCTCATAGGATGAGTTTGTAAGTATTCCCTCCTCTTCTATTCTTTGGAAAACTTTAAGGAATATGGGTAGTAGGTCTCACTAAATGTTTGATAAAATTCAGCACTGAAACCATCTGGTCCAGGAGTTTTGTTCTTAGGTAGTTTTTTGATTACCAGTTCAACTTCTTTGGGGTAATTGGTCTATTCAGATTTTCTATTTCTTCCTGGGTCTGTCTTGGAAGGTTGTATTTTTATAGAAAGTTATCCATTTCTTCTAGGTTATCCAAATTGTTAGCATATAGTTTTTCGTAGCATTCTCTAATAATTCTTTGTATTTCTTTGGTGTCAGTAGTGATTTTTCCTTTCTCATTTCTGATTCTGTTTATGTGTGTAGACTCTCTTTTTTTCTTGGTAATTTGGCTAGGGGTGTATCTACTTTATTTATTTTCTTGAAGAATCAGCTCTTGGTTTCATTGATTCTGTCTATTGTTTTATTCTTCTCAATATTATTTATTTTTACTCTGATCTTTATTATGTCCCTCCTTCTACTGACTTGGGGCCTCATTTGTTCTTCTTTATCTAGTTTCATTAATTATGAGTTTAGACTGTTTATTAGGGATTGTTCTTGTCTCTTGAGGTAAGCCTATATTACAATATACTTCCCTCTTAGAATTACTTTTACTGCATCACACAGATTTTGGGTATTGAGTTGTTGTTGTTTTTTTCTCCATGTATTGCTTGATCTCTGTTTTTATTTGGTTGTTGATCCATTGATTATTTAGGAGAATGTTTTTAAACCTCCATGTGTTTGTGGGCTTTTTGTATTTTTTTGCATAATTTATTTCTAGTTTTATACCTTTGTGGTCTGAGAAGCTGATTGGTGCAATTTCAATCCTTCAGAATTTACTGAGGCTCTTTTTGTGGCCTTGTATGTGATCTATTCTAGAAGATATTCATGTGTGCTTGAGAAGGATGTGTATCCTGCTGCTTTGGGGTGGAGTGTTCTGTAGATGTCTGTTAGGTCCATCTGTTCTAATGTGTTGTTCAGTGCCTCTATGTTCTTACTTATTTTCTGTCTGGTTGATTTGTCCTTTGGTATGAGTGGTGCATTGAAGTCTCTTAAAATGAATGCATTGCATTCTATTTCCTCCTTTATTTCTGTTAGTACTTGTTTCACATATGTAGGTGCTCCTGTGTTGTGTGCATTGATATTTATAATGGTTATGTCCTCTTGTTGTACTGACCCCTTTATCATCATGTAATGTCCTTCTTTGTCTCTTGTGACTTTCTTTATTTTGAAGTCTATTTTGTGTGATATAAGTACTGCAACTCCTGCTTTTTTCTCCCTATTAGTTGCATGAAATATCTTTTTCTATCCCTTCACTTATAGTCTGTGTATGTCTTTGAGTTTGAAGTGAGTCTCTTGTAGGCAGCATATAGATGGGTCTTGTTTTTTTATCCATTCTGTAACTCTATGTCTTTCGATTGGTACATTCAGTCTATTTACATTTAGGGTGTTTATCAATAGATATATACTTATTGCCATTGGAGACTTTCAATTCGTGGTTGACAAAGGTTCAAGGGCAGCTTCTTTACTGTCTAACAGTCTTACTTAACTCACTTAGTACGCTATTTCAAACACAATCTAAAGGTTCTTTTTTTTTACACCCTTCTTTTTGTTCCTCTTCTACTCTTTATATATTAAGTACCATATTCTGTACTCTTTGTGTATCCCTTGACTGACTTAGTGAGTAGTTGATTTAATTTTACATTTGCTTAGTAATTAATTGGTCTACTTCCTTTAATGTGGTTTTATTTTCTGTAGTGACAGCTATTTAGCCTTAGGAGCACTTTCATCTATTGTAGTCCCTCCAAAATACACTGCAGAGATGGTTGAGGGAGGTAAACTCCCTCAACTTTTGCTTATCTGGAAATTGTTCAATCCCTGCTTCAAATTTAAATGATAATCTTGCCAGGTAGAGTATTTTTGGTTCGAGGCCCTTCTGTTTCATTGCATTAAATATGCCACTCCCTTCTGGCCTGTAAGGTTTCTGCTGAAACTTCTGATGATAGCCTGATGGATTTTCCTTTTTTTTTAATATATAATTTATTTTGGTATCATTAATCTACAATTACATGTGCAATATTATGGTTATTAAAGTACCCCCTTCATCAGGTCCCTCTCACCAACCCCATTACAGTCACTGTCCATCGGCATAGTGAGATGCTGTAGAATCCCTACTTGTCTTCTCTGAGTTGTACAGCCCTCCCTGTGCCCCCCCAACATTACATCTGCTAATCGTAATGCCCCTTTATCCCCCTTATCCCTCCCTTCCCACCCATCTTCCCCAGTCCCTTTCCCTTTGGTAACTATTAGTCCGTTCTTGGGTTCTGTGAGTCTGCTGCTGTTTGGTTCCTTCAGTTTTTTTCTTTGTTCTTATACTCCACATATGAGTGAAATCATTTGATACGTGTCTTTTTCCACTTGGCTTATTTCAGTCAGCATAATACCCTCTAGCTCCATCCATGTTGTTGCAAATGGTAGGATTTGTTTTCTTCTGATGGCTGAATAATATTCCATTGTGTATATGTACCACATCTTCTTAATCCATTCATCTACTGATGGACACTTAGGTTGCTTCCATTTCTTGGCTATTGTAAATAGTGCTGCAATCAACATAGGGGTGCATCTGTCTTTTTGAAACTGGGCTGCTGCATTCTTAGGGTAAATTCCTAGGAGTGGGATTCCTGGGTCAAATGGTATTTCTATTTTGAGTTTTTTGAGGAACCTCCATACTGCTTTCCACAATGGTTGAACTAATTTGCATTCCCACCAGCAGTGTAGGAGGGTTCCCTTTTCTCCACATCCTCACCAACATTTGTTGTTGTTTGTGATTTGGATGTTGGCCATCCTCACTGGTGTGAGGTGATATCTCATTGTGGTTTTACTCTGCATTTCTCTGATGATAAGCGGTGTGGAGCATCTTTTCATGTGCCTGTTGGCCATCTGAATTTCTTCTTTGGAGAAGTGTCTATTCATGTCCTCTGCCCATTTCTTAATTGGATTATTTGCTTTTTGTTTGTTAAGGTGTGTGAGTTCTTTATATATTTTGGATGTCAACCCCTTATCAGATATGTCATTAAATGAATATATTTTCCCATACTGTAGGATGTCTTTTTGTTCTACTGAAGGTGTCCTTTGTTCTACAGAAGGTTTTCAGCTTGATATAGTCCCACTTGTTCATTTTTGCTTTTGTTTCCCTTGCCCGGGGAGATATGATCATGAAGAATTCGCTCATGTTTATGTCCAAGAGATTTTTGCCTATGTTTTTTTCTAAGAGTTTTATGGTTTCATGACTTACATTCAGGTCTTTGATAAACCTTGAGTTTACCTTTGTGTATGGGGTTAGACAGTAGTCCAGTTTCATTCTCTTACATGTAGCTGTCCAGTTTTCCAACACCAGCTGCTGAAGAGGCTGTCATCTCCCCATTGTATATCCAAGGCTCCTTTGTCAAATATTAATTGACTGTATGTGTTTGGGTTAATGTTTGGATTTTCTATTCTGTTCCACTGGTCTGTGGGTCTGTTTTTGTGCCAATACCAAATTGTCTTGATTACTGTGGCTTTGTAGTAGAGCTAGAAGTCAGGGAGTGTAAATCCCCCTGTTTTATTCTTCCTTCTCAGGATTGCTTTGGCTATTCGGGGTCTTTTGTGGTTCCATATGAATTTTAGAATTATTTGTTCCAGTTCGTTGATGAAAGTTGTTGGTAGTTTGATAGGGATTTCATTGAATCTGTAGATTGCGTTACGTAGTATAGCCATTTTGACAATATTTCTTCTTCCTAGCCAAGAGCATAGGATGAATTTCCATTTGTTTGTGTCCTCTTTAATTTCTCTTAGGAGTGTCTTGTAGTTTTCAGAGTTGAGGTCTTTCACTTCCTTCGTTAGGTTCATTCCTAGGTATTTTATTCTTTTTGATGCAATTGTGAATGGAATTGTTTTTCTGATTTTTCTTTCTGTTAGTTCATCGTTAGTGTATAGGAAAGCAACAGATTTCTGTGTGTTAATTTTGTATCCTGCAACTTTGCTGAATTCAGATATTAGTTCTAGTAGTTTTGGAGTGGAGTCTTTAGGGTTTTTTATGTACAATATCATGTCATCTGCAAATAGTGACAATTTGACTTCTTCTTTACCCAGCTGGATGCCTTGTATGTCTTTGTTTTGTCTGATTGCTGTGGCTAGGACCTCCAGTACTATGTTGAATAACAGTGGAGAGAGTGGGCACCCCTGTCTTGTTCCCGATCTTAGATGAAAAGCTTTCAGCTTCTCATTGTTAAGTATGATGTTAGCTGTGGGTTTCTTATATATGGCCTTTATGATGTTGAGGTACTTGCCCTCTATACCCATTTTCTTGAGAGTTTTAATCATGAATGGATGCTGAATTTTGTCAAATGCTTTTTCAGCATCTATGGAGATGATCATGTGGTTTTTGTTCTTCTTTTTGTTGATGTGGTGGATGATGTTGATAGATTTTCGAATGTTGTACCATCCTTGCATCCCTGGGATGAATCCCACTTGATCATGGTGTATGATCCTCTTGATGTATTTTTGAATTCGGTTTGCTAATATCTTGTTGAGTATTTTTGCATCTACGTTCATCAGGGATATTGGTCTGTAATTTTCTTTTTTGGTGGGGTATTTGCCCGGTTTGGCATTAGAGTGATGCTGGCTTCATTGAATGAGTTTGGAAGTATTCCTTCCTCTTCTATTTTTTGAAAAACTTTAAGGAGAATGGGTGTTATTTTTTCTCTATATGTCTGGTAGAATTCAGAGGTGAATCCATCTGGTCCGGGGGTTTTGTTCTTGGGTAGTTTTTTGATTACTGATTCAATTTCGTTGCTGGTGGTCTGTTTAGTTTTTCTGTTTCTTGCTTGGTTAGTCTTGGAAGGTTGTGTTTTTCTAAGAAGTTGTCCATTTCTTCTAGGTTTTCCAGCTTGTTAGCATATAGATTCTCATAATATTCTCTTATAATTCTTTGTATTTCTGTGGGTCCGTCGTTATTTTTCCTTTCTCATTTCTGATTCTGTTTATGTGTGTAGATTCTCTTATTCTCTTAATGAGTCTGGCTAGGGGTTTATCTATTTTGTTCATTTTTTCAAAGAACCAGCTCTTGGTTTCACTGATTTTTTTCTATTGTCTTATTCTTCTCCATTTTATTTATTTCTTCTCTGATCTTTATTATGTCCCTCCTGGTGACTTTGGGCCTCATTTGTTCTTCTTTTTCCAATTTCAGTAATTGTGTCTTTAGACTATTCATTTGGGAATCTTCTTCCTTCTTTAGATAGGCCTGGGTTGCAATATACTTTCCTCTTAGAACTGCCTTTGCTGCATCCCACAGAAGTTGTGGCTTTGTGTTGTTGTTGTCATTAGTCTCCATATATTCTTTGATTTCTGTTTTGATTTGGTCATTAACCCATTGATTAATTAGGAGAATGTTTTTAAGTCTCCATGTATTTGTGAGCCTTATTGATTTCTTTCTAACATTTATTTCTAGTTTTATACCTTTGTGATCTGAGAAGTTGGTTGGTAGAATTTCAATATTGTTGAATTTATTGAGGTTCTTTTTGTGGCCTAGTATGTGCTTTATTCTGGAGAATGTTCCATGTGCATTTGAGAAAATGTGTATCCTGTTGCTTTTGATGTAGAGTTCTGTAAATGTCTGTTAGGTCTATCTGTTCTAGTGTGTTGTTCAGTGCCTCTGTGTCTTTACTTATTTTCTGCCTGGTTGATCTGTCCTTTGGAGTGAGTGGTGTGTTGAAGTCTCCTAAAATGAATGCATTGCTTTGTATATCCTCCCTGAATTCTGTTAGTATTTGTTTCACATAAGCCAGCATTCCCGTGTTGGGTGCATATATATTTATAATGGTTATATCTTCTTGTTGGACTGACCCCTTTATCATTATGTAATGTCCTTCTTTATCTCTTGGTACTTTCTTCGTTTTGAAGTCTATTTTGTCTGATACAAGTACTGCAACACCTGCCTTTTTCTCCTTGTTGTTTGAATGAAATATCTTTTCCCATCCCTTCACTTTTAGTCTGTGTATGTCTTTGGGTTTGAAGTGAGTCTCTTGAAGGCAGCATATAAATGCGTCTTGTTTTTTTATCCATTCAGTGACTCTATGTCTTTCGACTAGTGCATTCAGTCCATTTACATTTAGGGTGATTATGGATAGGTATGTACTTATTGGCATTGCAGGCTTCAGATTCGTGCTTACCAAAGGTGCAAGCTTAAATTCCCTGCTATCTAAAAGTCTAAGAACTCCCGTAATATGCTATTAGAAACACAGTCTAAAGGTTCTTTTTTTGTTTGTTTGTTCCCTCCTCCTTTTTCTTCCTCCTCCATTCTTTATATATTAGGTATCATATTCTGTACTGTTTGTCTATCCCTTCATTGACTTTGGGGATAGTTAATTTAATTTTGCATTTTCTTAGAAATTAGCTGTTCTATTTTCTTTACTGTGGTTTTATTACCTCTGGTGACAGCTATTGAACTGTAGGAACACTTCCATCTATAGCAGTCCCTCCAAAATACACTGTAGATATGGTTTGGGGGAGGCAAATTCTCTCAGCTTTTGCTTATCTGGGAGTTGTTTAATCCCTCCTTCAAATTTAAATGATAATCCTGCCCGATAAAGTAATCTTGGTTCAAGGCCCTTTAGCTTCATTGCATTAAATACATCATGCCACTCTCTTCTGGCCTGCAAGGTTTCTGCTGAGAAGTCTGATGATAGCCTGATGCGTTTTCCTTTGTATGTGATCTTATTTCTCTCTCTGGCTGCTTTTAATAGTCTGTCCTTATTCTTGATCTTTGCCATTTTAATTACTATATGTCTTGCTGTTGTCTTCCTTGGGTCCCTTGTGTTGGGAGATCTGCACACCTCCATGGCCTGAGAGACTATCTCCTTCCCCAGATTGGGGAAGTTTTCAGCAATCACCTCCTCAAAGACACTTTCTATCCCTTTTTCTCTCTCTTCTTCTTCTGGTACCTGTATTATGTGAATATTGTTCCGTTTGGATTGGTCACAGAGTTCTCTCAATATTCTTTCATTCTTAGAGATCCTTTTTTCTCTCAGTGCCTCAGCTTCTTTGTATTCCTCTTCTCTAGTTTCTATTTCATTTATCGTCTCCTCCACTGTATCCAATCTGCTTTTAATACCATCCATTTTGTTCTTCAATGATTTGATCTCTGACCGGAATTCATTTCCGAGTTCTTGAATATCTTTCCGTACCTCCATGAGCATGTTAATGATTTTTATTTTGAACTCCCTTTCAGGGAGAGTCATAAGGTCCATATCATTTAAATCTTTCTCAGGAGTTGTATTCATAATTTTACTCTGGACCAGGTCCTTTGGCGTTTCATATTTGTGTATGGCGCCCTTTAGTGCCCAGAAGCTCTACCCTCTGGAGCTGCTCAGCCCCTGAAGCAATCTCAGGGATTGTAGGGGAGTGGTATTGGTGCCTCTGGGGAGGAAAGGGCTGTTTCCTGCTTCCAGGCTGCTATGCCTGTCTCCACTGTCTGACCAGTGGGCTGAGCACACAGGTATAAGCCTCTGTGCTTTGCGTTTTTAGTTGCTGTAGACAGATCTTCCCTCTGGCTGGCCTAACACCAGGGAAGGGTTTCCCGGCTTACAAGCCCAGTGGGGCTGGCCAGGAGAAAGGTTCACTAGTCTGCCTGTCACAGAAGGGGCTCTTGGAGCTGTGCAGGCAGCCAGGGAGCTGGCGCACCTGAAGATCGTGAAAACTCCCAATCTGCCGGGCAGAATGCACCCGGACAATTTTGTCTACCTGTCCTTTCTCCTGAGCAGTAAGCTTTGTGCAATCCTTGCCCCTTTAGCAGCCCTCTTGCTAAGGGCTTCTTTGTTAGGAAGTCTGTCAGACTGCCCGCCTTTCTTTTGTCCCAGAGCAGCTGGGTCTGGATCCCTGCTTTCACAAGCAGCTGGAATCTTAGTCTCTACAGGAATTCTGCCTGTGTTAGCTTTCCAACCCCCTAATTATAAGAGTATCATGCAAGCACCATGAAATGTAGGTTTGTGCTCCCAGAGCAGATCTCCAGAGTTAGGTATTCAGCAGTCCCAGTTCTCCACTCAGTCCCTGATCCATTCCTGTTCCTCCTTCCAGTGAGCTAGGGTGGGGGAAGGGCTTGGATCCCACAGGACCACAGCTTTAGTACATTACCCTTTTCCATGAGGGCTGCTCTTGTCTCCAGGTGTATGCAGTTTGTTGCCGTCCTCTTTTCCATTGCTCTTTCAAGAGTAGTTGTAGTAGCTTTATTTTCATATTATATGTGGTTTTAGGAGGAAGCCTCTGTCTCACCTCTCACGCTGCTACCTTTTTTGGATTTTCCTTTTATGTGATCCTTTTTCTCTCTCTGACTGCTTTTAATACTCTGTCCTTGTCCTTGAGCTTTGCCATTTTAATTATTATATGTCTTGACGTTGTCTTCCTTGGGTCCCTTGTGTGGGGAGATCTGTGCACCTCCATGGCCTGTAGAGACTATTTCCTTTCTCAGATTGGGGAATTTTTCATCAGTTATTACCTTAAAGACACTTTCTATCTCTTTTTCTCTCTCTTATTCTTCTGGTACCCCTATAATGCAAATATTGTTTCATTTGGATTGGTCACACTGTTCTCTTATTATTCTTTCATTCCTAGAGATCCTTTTGTTTCTCTGTACCTCAGCTTCTTTGTGTTCCTGTTCTCTAATTTCCATATCACTTACTGTCTCCTCTACTTCATCTCATCTGCTTTTAAATCTATCCATTGTATGGTTCATTTCAGATACTGTATTTTTCAAAGTTTCTATCTCTTTCTTGAATTCCTCCCTGAGGTCTTGTATATTTTTCTGTAGCTCTGTTAGCATGGTTATGATTTTTATTTTGAAATATTTTTCAGAAATATTGGTGATTTCAGTTTCACTTAGCTCTCTTTCTGGTGTTTGAGGTTTTTTTGGGTTCTACCAGGTCCTTTACCATTTCATGTTTGTATTGATTACCCTGAAATAATGTTTGTGTAGGCAGCGCCCTCTAGTGCACTGCCGAGCACCTGGAGCGATGGCGGGCATTGCACTTGAGCAGCTCCAGTGCCTGTCAGGAGGAAAGAGCTCTTTCCTGCTTCCTGGCTGCAATGCCTGCCTCCACTGCCAGGGTCAGTGGGCCGAGTGCAAAGGGAGGAGCCTCTGTAGCTGCTGTAGGCAGAGTCTCCCCCTGGCTGGCCTGGTGCAGTGGCCATGCTGGTGGTTTCTGAACCGGTGCTGGTCGGGAGGAAGGAGCAGCAGGCTACATATCACCATGGGGGGGACTCGGCGCACATCGCCAGCCAGGGGGATGGAGTTCTGAAGCTCCTGAGAGTTCCCAACCTGCTGTTCTGAGTGTGCCAGGATGATTTTGTCCACCTGTCCTTTCTCCTGAGCAGCAAGGTCTATGTAATCCTTGTCCCTTTAGCAGCCCCTTGCTGTTGGGAAGTCTTTCAAGGCACCCACCTTTCTTTTGTCCCAGAGTGGCTGGTTGTGGGTACCTGTTCTCCACAAGTGGCTGGAATCCACATATTCTGGCTGTCTTTGCTTTCCAACCCCACTAATTTCCAGAGCACCATACAATGTGGATTCGTGTCCCGGAGCAGATTTCCAGGGCTGGATATTCAGCAGTCCTAGGGTTCTAACCTCTCCCCACTCCGTTTCTCTTCCACCCACTGGTGAGCTGAGGTTGGGGGAGGGTTTGTGTCCAGCTTGATCATGGCTTTGCTACTTTACCCTTTTCCATGAAGTCTTCTCTTCCCAGGTGTAGGCAGTCTGTCACAGTCTTCTTTCCGGTCGCTCTTTCAGGACTCGTTGAATTTGGTATATTTTCATATTATATGTGGTTTGGGGAGGAGGTTTCTGTCTCACTGCTCTTGCCACCATCTTTAAGCCAATCTCCCTGACAACCGTTCTTTTTCTAATCCCTTTGTTTCAGCTCAAACCTCTTCCCCTACTGTCCGTTCCCATAAATTCTCCATTCTGTGCTCTTTCAGGCTGGTGTTTCATGACTACTGGTTTACAAAAAAGTACGACCCAAACATAATTGCTTTTGAATCCAAGTTGTCCTTCAACCACTTCCATGAAGATGATAATTTTGAGTTGTTTCTTCCCTCTTCCCCTTTTGTCAGCTCTCACTCACTCTTAAGGGTTGAAGTAGAGAATTAAGATCATTTACTGGCCTCTAGAATAATCGGAACTATAAGGCCTCACACAGTTAAATGTTGATACTGGAACAAATGTAAGGGTAGGTAGAACTCTGGGGAAAGGAACCATAAAAGACAAAGAAATACTGATGAAATCCATTGATGTTTTAGTTTCTCCTGAAGTGTTACATGATATGCTACCTGAGCTTATCAGAGTGTATGCTTTCAGAGTTATCCAGGCCCATTTGAATCCCTGTTATTTTACTCACTGGCTATATGACCTTGGGCAATTTACCTAGCCTTTACCTCTCTGAGACTCAGTGTCCATATTTGTACACAACTGTTTGTAGAGTTGTGGAGTTTAGAAATAATGTATCACCCAAAGATTAGGCACTGCTCTTACCAATGACAGGTCCTGGGTTGTCTTGGAGTGCTCTCCATTCCTGGCTCATTGCCATGCCAATACCTAGACCTCCCTCCCTCCCACACACACACATGCATATTCCCTCCCTCCCCTCACATACATAAGCTCCCCCCCATGCATACACACACACCATACACAAACCCACCCATAACACACATACATACACATGCCATATATGCAGACACCGAATACATGCATATACTCCTACCTCATATACATGTGCCACACACACATACCACACATACATACATATACATATACACATACCACACATGTACACACAATGCACACACACACCGCACATATATTCTAGGTGGTTTCCAGCTCTGCTGACCTGGTGAAAAAGGAGAATGTCTGCTATAATTTGAACATCTCAAAGGCCATTTTGATTTCACTGGGAGAAAAAAGGATGCAATTTCACCACTCTCTTTGAGAGGTTCAAGGAAGTAAATGGAGGGAAAGAACAAAGTCACAATTTAGGGAAGAGTTTCAGAAAAGCTAATAAAAAACCCATTAACTTTGCTATTTGGTTGTAATTCTGGCAAAAGATCTTGGGAACAGCAGGTCAAAACTATTGTGTGATGGTGAGTTTTGGAAGGTGATTTGTATTTTTTCACAGGCAAGTTAAGCCAGCTCCCTGTTTTACTCAGAAGGACTCACCAGGAGAGGTGAGGACCACCACAGTAACACCACCTTCCAATTACAGAGCATTGCATTCTTCAGAATGCCTCAAATGTCTGTTTTGTGATAATGGATATGTCACAGCTGACAGCCATCTGCTCCTGTCAAGCCCCAGGAGCTCTGGCCAAATAGCAACTTGTTTAGATTCACATTGAATTATGGTTTGGGATCTCCAGTCACTCACCAGGCAATGTGAAAAACACACCATCAATTCACAAGTGTATTTCGTGTTTCATACTAGGATACTTAGGGGGCAGGGTGAACAGGGGCACCCGCTATCCACAGAGGGAATTTGATGCCAGCACTCCAGGGCTCAGCCCTGACACACATTTTCTCTCAACAGCTACATGGTGTGGTGTGCTATTATTTCCCCCCATTTTACAGGTGACAGGACTGAGTCAAGAGAACTGCTCAGGTAGCACTGCCAGTGGGAGGGTCAGGATCCCCAGGAGGCGCCTCAGCTTCAGAGCCTGTGCTCTCTCCCCCCGGGCCCAACAAGATGCCACCCAGTGCTGTGACGATGGGGCTTAATGTCGTCAAGGGCAAGGTCAAAGGCATGCTATCAGGAGGAATAAGCCTTCCTTAGATGATTCAAGATGAAGTTTCCATGAGAAAAATTAATATTGAGTTAAAGTCCGTGTTGGAGAAACAGGCTTGGCTCTTAGGCAACCAAGTGAGAAAATCAGCTGATTCTCACTCGGGAACAGCCCGGGGTCTGGCTCTCATCTCTGCCCTCCTTGTCCCCACTTGAGAGGTTCTCACAGGGATTATTGGCATTTTCCATGGAACCAGACTGTCCTGACCACGGCTGGATGTTTAGCACCTCTGGCCCTGAAGCACCGAGTGCCAGGAGATTCACCGGTCAGTGCAGCTTCCCAAATGCCCCCCACATCTCCCGATCCTTCACCCTGCTGACGAGCCAGCCGGAGGGCATCTGGCTGCGGCAGGGTGCTCGCGTCTGAAGGACTTGGGAAGGGTCTGAGGGGACAGCACCTCCGCCCGTGGGGAGGGATGGAGTTTCCACTGTAAGGGGAAGGAGGATGCTGGGTCAGGCGAAGGACAGAGCTGCAGGGGCAGGTGGTGACGGGAAAGGAGAGACTGCAGTGTGGGGAAAGCAGCCTTCATTTGAATGATCAGGTTTGCGAAGTCTCCTCTGTAAGTGCCAGGACCTACCTCTGCTTTGCTGGGGCTGCTGCCACCCGAGCCAGCATCTGCTCTGTGCTGACCCAGAGAAGGCTGAGCACGCGGAGCACATTCTGGGAGGACACCACAGGCTCCAACACCATCTTGCAGTGGCTGCAGCTAAGGAGGAATGAGCCAACCCCCTTTGCCTCACGGTGGGGTCGCCTCTCAGGAGACCCATGGCCCTGCTGTGGTTAAGGAGACCCCTCTGAGAGAGGGTGTTGTAGTTACAGATGTAATGTTGGCACCAGGGGTTTTAGGAGCTTGTCCCACTTGGGAGGGTGTATCAGACGGAAAGTCACATTTAGCACTGGAGTATATGCCCGTCTCAGGCTCATCTCACACAGCTGCCCGAGTGATCCTATTAAAATATAAATCAGATCACATCACACCTCTGCTCAAAAACCTCCAATGGTTTCCCAGTTCACTTGAAGTTCCCAACTTCCATCCCTATGGTATTGAATGTTCCACACATTTTGGTGATGATTGTGTCTCTTTTGCTGGCAAAATGTGTTGTGTTTCCCCAGTTCTTATCTTCTCAAAAGAAAAGAAAGAATTTGATCAAGAGACAGACTTAGGACAGTTTGAAACAGCAGGAGTTTATTAAGCAAAGCACAAGTATACTCTCAGGAAGGGTGGAGAGTGGGCTGTCTGGAGACCAGAGGCAGCCCCGTTGTTCGGGTTAGGTTGATTTTTTTTTGTATCATTAATATACAGTCACATGAGCAACATTGTGGTTACTAGATTCCCCCCATTATCAAGTCCCCACCAGACACCCCATTACAGTCACTGTCCATCAGCGTAGTAAGACGCTATAGAGTCACTACTTGTCTTCTCTGTGCTCTACCGCCTTCCCGTGCCCCCTCCCCCCATATTATGTGTGCTGATCATAATGCCGGGTTAGGGTTGATTTTTAAAACAGTGGGAAGTCCCTCCATGTGTCTTATATAATTTAATTGACATGTCGATGACAATTGCAGGTTATATAACCTTCTTCTCAGTGCACTGACACCAACCCATAAATACCAAAGTGAAGTCCCTGGGGGTGGGAGTGAGGGAGAAAAACTGCACCGTAAATTTATTACAGTTAGGGTATCCTGAACCCTGAGTAACTCCTGGTCGCCTTGTGGGTCTCAGTGCACAGGTGCCAACCCAAGCTGGTGATCTGGAAGTCCTGTTGGGCTTTTTGTATCTCCTTAGGTCCTGATGAGGCAGGAGACTGAACCCTAAACAGGAGGGATTTGGGTGGTGTTGTGCCATCTGGCAATAAGGGGTCAGTGGGAACAGGGAGAACCTTGTCCAGGACAGGGCGCGATGTGCTCCTGTCTGGGCTGACCTCGCCTTCTTATGCTGTCTCCCTCATTCACTTGCTCCAGCCGCATCCCTACCCCTTGGAACACACTGGAGCCACCTCAGAGCCTTTGCACTGGCTGCCCCTCTGCCTGGAATGCTCTTCCTCTACATACCTGCATGTCTCTCTCCCTCACCTTTTAAAAATTTGTGCTAAAATGTCACCTTTTTAGGGAGGCCCACCCTGATCACTCTTGCCAATTGCAAACAGTTCTTCCCTGATTCCCAAAACTTCCTATCCTTCTAACTTTATTTTATTTTTTCCATAGCAGTTTCCACCAGAATCTAACATACTAGATCATGCATTTGTTTCATATATTTAGACTCTTGCCCCTCATAGGGACATAAGTTCCACAAGAGCTGGGGTTTTTGCCTGGTTTGTTCACTGAAGTATCCCTAGTGCCTCAAACAGTACCAGCAGGAGATGAATAAATATCGCTGAATGAAACATTTCCCACAAGTTGGAATCGCTCTGGAGAGAGGGGTTCTTGGAATCTTAGTGAAATGCTTTCCTAGGCTTTTCATGTTCATACTTGCTAGCCCTTCTTTCAGTGACTGCTTTCAATTTAATCCTTTCACAGCCGCAGCCTGAGAACTTAGATGCCCTCTGCACAACCTTGCCTACTTTGTTTCCCAGATGGGGTTGCACTGACCCGGGGGAACTGCCCTCTGGAGCTCACCTTAGTCAGGCTATAATGTTGCTCTGTGGAACTCTGGAATGGCCTCTCCCAGCCTGGGCTCTCTGGACTTCCTGGTTCCTCTGCCCAAGCCTCGACCTGGTCGTCCCTGAAACGGAATCCCTCCCTTCCCTGAGAGGGCCTCTTCGCTGCACATTCCTAGCTCTCCAGCAGCAGTCTGTCTCTGTCTCTTTTTTTTTTCTTTCCTTGAGCCAGACATTTGGGAACTGAGAGGTAGAGACCTGGATTAGTGGCAGGGTAGGCATTTACATGCTCCCAGACAAGAAAGCTAAAGGATTTCTCCCAGGCTGGGAATGAGAATTGCTTTATATTGATTTAATGAAAATGACACAGAGGAGCCAGAGTTAACACAAAAAAATAATTCAGAAATTCTAAAAGTTAGGAATGATCAGCAGGTTAAGAATTCTTTAAAATTCTAATAAGATTTCAGCGTTTGTACTGTTTGCTGGGCTTAAAGTAACACAAAAAGACCAAGAACAGGAATTGCCTTTGGAGCAGGACAGTGGAAATAAGGCATCTATTTCCCTTGCTACTCCCATTTCCATTTTATTTTGGGATCCTGCTAAACTCAGGAGGTTGCCTTTGGGTTTTCAGCACTGCAGGGGAGGATCTAAATCTAAATAATAATAAAGAACCACTGTTTTTATTGGAATTTTATTTTATAAATTGATGGAAACATTTCATATACACATTAGGTTTTGTAACCCAATCTGGGTACTTGCTGAGTCCCAGAGGGGCTTTTCTACTACTTGGGAGTTCCCTAGCGTTGGCATTATTCCTCCAAGGCAGATGGAGAAAATGCTTTCTGCTAAGGCAGAATATGTTTTTACTTGAAAGAATTCATGTTGAAGGCAGGACTCACGTTCAAAGGCACACACACACACACACACACACACGCACACACACACACACACACACTAATGCATACTCTTTTTTCCCCTCTCTCTTACAGAGGCTATATCATAAAATCATAGAGTTTTGGAATTGAAAGGACCTCATAGATCCTCTATTTTAACACTGGCATGTTACATATGAGGAAGCTTCTGCCCAGACAGGTTAAATACCTCATCCAAGGTCACGAGCAGCTGGTGGAAGAGACCAGACTACAATTCAGCTTCCCTGACTCAAGCCTAATTTTCTTTCTGCTACACCACATTGCCTCCCAAATAAGATAATGTACATGAAATCATTCTGAGAACTGGGATGCATTATACAAGTACTGGCTGGGGAGAGGAATGGGGAGAGGGAGCCTGACAGTGAACTTCTTTCTCGGAGACAAGCCTGATGTGCTCAAGTCTCTTTCCAAATAGAGTAGTTTCATGTTATGTGAATCACCCATCGTATTTCAAATTAGGTTATTGCATATGGCCTCCAGTAAATGAGCATCAAAGGGGTCAAACCAAAATAAATTCTTAATTCAAGTTCAAGATCTCTACATATTCCATCTTTTTTTCTTCCTTCTCACCCTCTCTGTCTTCCTCCCTCTAGTGGCCACCTTTGGTTATTGCATATATACCAACAGGCTGCGTATGCACTTGAAATATTTCTGTAGTATTTATTACAATTACTTAGCCTATTTTTTATGTCAGCAGCTGTTATCAAAGGTAAATTAGAATATTTTTCATATAAGCAGGTGCGATTGGCCAATATGAAGACTTGGATATCGTTAAGTAAAGTCTTTAAAATAGTTTTGTGAGTACATTGAGAACATATTAAAGTTTGGTTATTGTTTTTAATAGGCTTGAGTCATATAAAAAATCCTTATAACTAATTGGTACATTTTAATTACAAGGAGATATAAATTTTTTAAGGTACACGAAATGAACTAACACATGATTCATCAGAAAGGTTAATTGCTGCTTTACTTGAATACTGACAATTAATAAATATTATTGCAACTGAATTGAGGGATTGAAATTTTATTTTGGTACTACTAATAGATTAATTCCCTAAATCATATAGTAATTATAAACAATTTTTCATTAGTCTTATGTTGCCCTCTCTGAGATACATATATGTATATATGTATATATATATAAATATATTTCAGCTCTAATCCATTATAATATCTGTTTCCTTTTGAAAGAGGTGTGTCAAATATTTTAGTGTTCTAGCCAAGCCCCTTGTTATAAACTATTAGTAAGAATGCCCACAACTCATTGGAAGGAGAGTCTTTGGTAGTCTTGACTAAAAGCTTTGGATTGAGTAAGACAAATAGTTTGCTACCAAAGTTTATAAACTCTGGACCCCATTTCCTGACCTTAAAAAAAAATGTCCAAAATAGGAGTTACATTTACAAATAAAAGCCTTCTACCATGTTTCCAGCTCTTGTCAGTGTGTGACAAAGAGGCCATTGTACACAGTGAGAAGTGGCACCGGGCCCCTTTCGTCCACCGTCTGCCTTGGTCTGCTGGCCCTTCAGTGTCTTCCCACAGCCCTCCTTGCCTAGGAACCCACACCACACACCCTGCACCATGCCCCTATGTGTACACATGTGCTCACATGCATTCTGAAGACCCAAAGGCAGGATTTCACCCAGGCGGACATGGACCCAGGTCTCGGGGCAGAGGTGGGCCCAGGCTGCCGTTTGCCAGGCTTGCTGTTGGCTGTACCACGCAGCAACACACAGTGGTCTGAGGACACTGATCCCCTCGACCTTTCTTTAAAAGAAAGTGTCAAATAATGGAGAGATGAACATTAAGCTGCAAATAAATGCTTCATGGTTTTAAAATATAAAGGAAACACTATTTTATCTGAGTTTGGTGCAAAAATTCAGTCACATCAATTGTAGGAGAGCTTTAGTGCCAGGTTAATGAAATGACCGGGGTGAGACAGCAGCCCAGGGCGGAGCCGACTGCCAGGAGCGTCATGTCTGAATGGGCTCTACCAGCTCAGTTTAGGCTTTAGGCCTGGCAGTTGACTATTGTTTTCACTGTCTGTACCTTCTGTGTACCTTCTTCCAGTGACAGACTTCCTCCTCCCTCTGCTTGGAGGGGTGGGCTTGTGACCCAGGAGAGACCCCAGAGTCCCTCATCCCCAGCTGCAGGGGTGGGTCAGGGGTAGACAGAAGGCAGGGCAACTGGAGTCCTTGCCTGAGATTGTTCTGGCCTAAGTCTAGAACTCTGGCCACCATGGGCCCTGGGGCGGGTAATGCAGAGAGGGCCTCTAAGGAAGAATGTCTCGATGCTGTTGTCCTTAAGGTCACTGTATCCATATACTTTTTTGTTTAGCATTTTCTTCCCTTTTATGGCATAAATTAATTGAATTGAGTTTCTGTTACTTGTGACTGAAAGACCTTTGTATAATACAGAAATGAGCCCAGGGTTCAGGTCTGAAGGTACATTAGTGAAGCAATGGCTGCAAGTGATGAAATTCTATCTTCAGTTAGCTTAAGCATAACAGGAGTGCATTGACTCGTGGAAAGGGAATGTTCCAGAGATGCTCTCATTTTAGACACTCAAATGGTGTCTTCTGGATTCTGCTTTTTCTCTAAATCTCTGCTCTGTCTTCCTCAGTCTTAGTTTTATTCTCACTGTGGCCCTCTGCAGGGTGGCAAATATCCCCCACCTCCACAGCAAACCCCCCTAAGAGCTTCAGGCCTGCGGGGGTCCTTATCCTCACAGTGCAGAAGGCAAGTGACTGTCCCTTTCCCAGCACCAGATTACCCCAGGGAGCCAATCACTGTGGCCAGAGGAATGGCGCTCCAGCTGGTCAGGGCAGATCTGAGCATGACCCGAAGGCCTGGAGCAGGATGGGCTGAGCCCTGGCTAACCAAACAAGCAGGGTCATTATCACAGATCTGGGGGAGAGCTGGTCCCCCTCTTTGGTGAACCAAAAGCTACACAGCTGGGGAGGGAATAAGGCTGTAACAGACAGAGCCCAGAGTGCAAGGAACAGGAAGTGCAGATTAATAACTAGGATGTGGCAACAGATGTGGCAGGGAGATGACAGTCAGGCACCCAACCTGGTGGAGAAGTCCTCTGGCCTCACCTGGGAAGGCTGGACCCCGAGTACCTGCCCTGCACTCGTGAAGAAGCTGCAGGAATGCACATTGCAGGCGAAGAGCCGTCTCTAGGGAGGGAATCCGTGCGGGCAGCCTGGCAAAGCCATGCCCAGTAGAGCAGGGCGTTGGGGCGGGGGATGGCAAGAGGACGAGCAGACAGCGTCAGCCAGAGACCCTGCCCACACTGGCTTGGCCGGGGCATCCAGCCGCCAGAAGAGAAGTCTGCCCGTTGGGACTTTGCTCTACTTTTTTGCTCTCTACCCCGTTTCTCCTTCCCTTTTTTGTCTAATTTACAGCTTCTCTCTCCCTTTGGCATGACCAGTGTGAGAAGGGAGGGAGGGCTGAATGTGTGGTGGAAAGCAGATACCTTGGCTGGGAGCCTGGGCTCCTTTTAAAACGACACAGGTATGTGGTGGCTACAAGGTGTCACCTGGGATTTGCTGCCATAAATGGGTTAGGTGTTTAAAAATGGTCCTTAATGAATGCTGATGATCTGAGAATGCTCAGCATGGGGTGTACAGCTACTCAACTCCAGGCCATCGAATCGCTGAAGGCTCTAGGCACCCAGTGTCTTCCCAGAAGCACCTGAAGTGCCCTGACAGTATCTCTGGGTGGGGGGCTGGGTGTTGTTTTAGACTCACTCCGCCTCCTCTCAGCACCTGGCGTTCGGAAAAATGGGTTGGCAAGAAATTGCATACTGAAAATTGAGTCAAAGGGAAAGGAGGTGCCCGGCCTCAGAGGAGAGCTATGACTTTGTGACAAGCTAAATAGTTGCATCTCCTTCACACGAAGGACTTGGTCCCAGGGGGCCCCAAAGCAGAAAGGGATCCAGAGGCTTGTGAAGTTGACTGTGCAAGTCCCTGGCAGGGCCATAAATCCATTCCAGCCGAAACGCTGTTTACTTAGGGTGCCAAACCAAGCAAGTCGGGCCCTAATAGACTGAAGCTGGCTGGCTGCTTCCATTCTTGATTTTGGTTCTGTCCACAAAATACTGATTTAAAGCGTTTTTGATTTCCCAAACTCCTCTCAAACCTGGATGAGGAGGTGGTGTAACCTTGGCCTTAAGCAGGAAAGGCAAAGGGAAAGGGAGGCAGGCAGTGAGGGATTAGGACGTTCCAGGCCCAGATTCCCCCTTCCCGGGGTGGGGCCGTCGCAGTCCGCGCAGGTTGCCAGGCCGTAGCCGCAGACACCTGCATTTAAGTCGGATCTGCTGGAGATGTCAGTAGAGTAGAAGGCATGGTTCTCGCCCTTCTGGAGCATACAGTCAACGTAACAAATCAACAAAAGACCCTGTCAAAAATGTCTAGAATGTTCTATTAACTGGCAAAGAAGAAACTATGAATTAATGCAGCCTGGACAGTCCTGGGAAGGATGCTGTGTGGGAAGAGGAGGTGCAAGGAAGAGAGGCAGGGCTCCTCCGGGCTGGGCCTCTGGAGTGTGGGGAGAGGGGCTTGGCTTAGGTTTTAACGACAGAAAGAGAAAACAGGGCAAGCTCATCACTCGCTGCACCATCCAGAGCCCACTCTGGGCAGGACTGGGCAGGAGGCACAGGAGGGAGAATGGAGGCCAGAATGCTTCCCTTGGCTCCTGAATTCCAGTGCGTCTTCCCCGGAAAGCTACCCTCCCCGCAAGGCCCAGCGGAGGCCCACCGATGCGGGCAAAGGGAGAGGAAGGCAGGAAGGCAGCAGGATCCAAGAGATAGAGTCTGACTCGCACTTGCCCCAGAGGCCTGGGTGTAAACAATTAGGACTTAGGAGCTGGCCCTGTGTTGCCACGTGATAGGACATGTTGGCTGGTCTAGGTCTCCGTGGGTGGGTGGGGTTAAAGATCACACCTCTCCTAATTTCTCAGCTGTATTTGGGGATAATGAGTGTCACATTACTTTATTTGTTCTGACAAAATTGAATCTGCCTCTGAGCTCCCACTTACCAGTGGTAGGAAGTCAAGACTGGTTATAGGTTAGCCCCACCCCTCCCTTGGGATCTTGCAGGCATCCCAGAGGACCCACACAGAGCATGATCTTCTGGGGCAGGGCCTCTGGTCACCACACCTTTAGGGTGTCCCTGCTGAGGGAAGGGCCAGAGGACCAGGGCTGCCCGCTGCTTCTGGCCAAGTAGGATGTTGGCTTTGGCCCCCAAGCTGCCAGGCCTACTGTCCATCTCCTGGGCACCTGCACAAGGGCATCCCTTCAGAGAGCGACCCAGCCACCTCTGGATGTTGTGTGGGAGTGCGGGGGACAGGTCCATGCTCCTCGTGGGTACTGTCATCCTTTCCTGCCCTTTGACTTGAACAAATGACCCATGTCTCCTCCTGGAATAGGCTCTTTGCCTAAGCTGCCCTGTGGCCAGCTTCTGGCCTAGTCTTCCAAACCAAGTGCTTCTGTGTGGGGGTGTTTTGTAGATGGGGGAGAGGAGGAATGTGTGCCTGCATGTGTGTGCATGGCTCTCTTTAGGGCATTTACAATATCTGGCTATAGCCATGAGATGCAAATGCCAGGAAAACGCTCTTGCCACTAGGGAGTCCAGCTGTCCAGTGCAAAGGTTTCTTAGGATGGGAGAGGGAAAAGTGCCCCTGTCCTTTGCTCCCACTGAAGCCAAGCCAATGCAAATTAATCTCTCAGTAGATGATTCTGCACATGCCTGTCTGCACCGGGGCCTTGGTAGCCTTGCCCCTGTCTGCACCTGCCTAGTAACACAGGGGCAGAGATGCTGGGGAGAGGGGATATCAGGTCCTGAGAGTGTCCTAGTTGTCTCTCATCCCTGTACCATTATCATCACCTTGAACACACACACACACACACACACACACACACACACATCCCGAAGTGCAAAGACAGAAAGCCAGGACTGACATTTGGGCTGATTGCATCCAGGAAATGACCACAGGACCCCTTAGAGGAGCTCCATGGGGCAGGGTGGTGCCTCTCCTGGCTGGGCCTTGGGGATTGTGGCATGCTCTGTGGTAGGTTTAGCAAACGGTCCAAAGCATGTTAACCAGCAGGTGGTGTAGGACACCCCCCACATCTAAGGGACTGGAGTGGCCCTGTTCAGTGACCAGAGTGTCACAGATGTGTGAGTGGAAAGAGCTGTGTCCTGATGGGGGCTCCAGCCTGAGTCTTAAGTAGTGTCTTGTGCCAGCAGTGAAATGGGTGAGCTGTATCTGAGAGAGCAGTGACCCTGAACCCTGTTCTCCACAGACCCCAACTCCATTCCCTGCTGGGCTGGGGGTCCTTCTGAGCCCCTGCACCCTCAGGAGGAGTGGGCTGGGGCAGAGCTGGGGGTGTAGTCAGCTCCCTGGCAGGCTGTGGTAAGGTGGCCCTCAGAAGCCGGGCACAGCTGGGGGCCTCGCCAGGAAGCTGAGTGGAGGCTGCAGCTGCTGAGCTCTGGGGTGTTTGTACTGTTTTCTGCAATGGTTTTGCCACCAAATGCCAAGTGCATCCCGTGCGTGCCATTCTCAGTGACCCCATGGACCTGTCGTATGTTCTAACAGGTCACAATGATCACGTCCCCGGAGGGCTTCCTCCTGAATGACAGGCTGTCATCTGAAGTATGTGGCACATCTGGCATTGAGTTTAGCAGGTGATCCAAATTATGTGTGAATTGAGCCCAGGGAGAAAAAGAAAATAGATCCAAATAAAAATGTGGAAGAAAGGCTGCCCAATGTGAAACTGCCGAGTATTCACTGCTCACCAATGCTTCCTTCTGTCAAGTTGTTAAGCTGGTTGCAATAATATACTTAAAAAATAAACTCCTCTCCTGATTTGTATTGTCTGTATTTGCTGTTGCTGGCCTTCACTTCAGAAAGCCAGATGTAAGTAACTGTTCGGGGCACCTCTGATCTCTCCCTGGAGGACAGTCGCTCCTTCTAGCATGTTCTCCCAGCCTCTGCCAGGACTAGTTTTAAAAGGATCCTGAAATGGAGTCCTGCCACTTCCCCTGGAAAGTCCTGCTTCCCATGGACTACTCCATGCTTAGATCTTATCACAAAGACAAATTTCCCCTTGTTATTTTTTCCCAACTTTCTGCTCTAAATGCCATCCTGGCAATCATTAATCACAGCGAATAGGAAGTTATAATTAATAGAGGCCCAAATCATTCAAGTGGAAGATTACTCTTTTGAATTCTTACATTTGTCTTGGAAGATGTCCTTGAGTTAATTATTTAGTATTTGGGATTCCCTCCCCCCCACACCGTCTTGTTTCTTAAAAGAACAAATTGATCACAATTATGTGGAGGGATGAGGGGATTATGTATAATGTATGCAGAAGGCAGATGTTAAAAATAAAAACAAAGCTCCAGGGGCTTGGCTGCTCCCCCTGCTGGCTTTTTAGAAAGGAAAATGAGAAGCTGGGCCCGGAGCTGCAGAAATACTAAGGGTGCTCTCAGGGTACCGATGAAACACAAACCCAAAGAAGTGTGGGCATTTTCAGGTTTCCTTAGACGTCAGGGGCAAGAATGGCCCGGGGTGGGGCTCGGCAGGTGAGAAGGGGACATCTTCCAGGAGGGCTCGTGGCTGCAGGTTCCCTGGGCCTGCTGCGGGGCGCACTGCGGAGTCCTGCCTTCCTAGATAGAGCCACCCTGCGCTCCCAGGACTATGAAGCTATCCTTTTGGGGAACGTGGGATGTCTAAGTCCTAAATTGGAAGGAGGAGGCAACCATTCAACAGTCAGCCGTGGAAGAGTGTAAATCAGAAGCCTTGCAGCTGTCGTCTCCAGAGCAAGGGGGAGAGGCAGAGGGCAACGCTCTGAAGTCCTCACAGGCCTCTCTGTTCCCTGGGCTGCTGGCATCGGCTTTGTAACTCAAGACAGCGTCTCTCCTGGGGCGCGGGTCTGGATCATGTTCCCAGGTACAATTCCTGTTTATAGCCTACCTTCCCTGTTGGCCTCATTGGTGCCACTTGTTTTTTAAAAGGGCAGTGAGCCCCGGGAGGAGGCCGAAAGCCACTGGCTCCTACATGTAGAGGCACTGCCAGCACCCCATTCCTGCTGACCTGCTGTCACCCTGCTGGCCTTGGGCGAACCCCAAAGCATGGGCTCCTCAACTGCAGTGGGCTCTGTCGTGGAGGAATGGAGAGCTCGGGTGGGGGCCGGGATCCTGAACTGTGCGAGGGTGGGGGTGGAAAGGCAGCATTTAGACCCCAGTCTTAGAGACTAAGTTCAATGGCTCATTCACTCATCCACTCATCAGACATTCACATAATTAGAAATTTGTTTGAATAATGGCAGTAAACTGCCAAGTGAGTCCATGTGGTTTAAAAAAATTGTTTCCAGCACTGAATCATTCCTTTGTTGGTGAAGATGGCCCCAGTTCTTCCACTCCCTATCCATTTTTTTTTTAAATGTGGTTTTGCAGATCTCTCCCTAAAGAGAAGCACTCTAGCTCTCCTGCTCTGGAATCTGGGCAGTTCCCCTGACTTCCTTTGACCAGTAGAATGTGGCGGAAGAGATGGCATGCCAGTTCAGAGCCTGGGCCCCAAAGAGCCCTGAGCACTTCTGCTCTCTCTCCCTCAGAACTCTGTCACCTTGAGGACAAGCCCAGGATGGTGATGCCCTCTGTCAGCACAGAGGCCATGGGGGAATGGCCAGTTGTCCCGCATGTGGACATCATAGATCATCTTGCAACCTGGTGACGCCGAGGCATGTGTGAGAGCCCAGCCTATGTGAGGGAGCCTCATACCCCACCTTTGGCTGACTGCCAGTGCATGTGGGAGCCCTGCCGAGGTCAGGGGACATCCCAGCCAGTCCGTAGGCTTGTAAACAAAAACCTAGTGCTTACTGTTTTAAGCCACTAGGTTTTAGGATAGTTTTTTACACAGTAATAGCTTGTGTGTATCAACATTTCAGTTGGCAAATACAACCAAGTCCCAAACTTACCACCAATCATGACAAATGAGTAGACAAGGCAGAATCTGTCCCCCAAGCCTGGAAGAATTCACTGATATTAAGAATTTCAAGGATGCCCATCAGCCAGGGATATGGGAGGTATACTGTGGATTGATCCCTGGAACTCCATCCATTCTACCAGATGTCCTGCAGCAACCGTGCTGAAGACCTTCTTGCCTCCTGAGACCCCTGTGAGTCTTATGGGCTATTGGGCTATTTATTGCCCATGGTGGGGGAGACTCCCGGACTGGGTCCACAGCAGGCCTGGGTCCCCCCTTTGAGAGGGGAAAATGCCATTCTTTATCCTTCCCAACCTTACCATCACCACCCGTGTGGAGAGGCTGCTGGCTGGGTGGTTGCTGATGAGAATGTGAGGGAGACTAACTGCTGATCCCAGTTCTCCTTTAGGCAAAGAAATTCTGGTATGTTTCAGAACAGAGGGATGACCAGTGTAGCTGTGGGTGCCAGGAAACCAAGACATTGTAGCTGCTTCTGCTGGTTATCAGAGGTCAGCCAGCAGGCCCCTCTGTGTGCAGAAGCATTGAGCCAGGGCCCGCGGGCCGTCCCTACAGGCTCACATCGCTGCTATAGGGTAACACTGGAGCTAGCTTTGGGCCCAGATGCAGAGCAGGGAATCTCTCCATTGTGGTTCTTGGGCCACCTGCATGAGGTTCCTGTTGAGGGCTTGTTAAACATGCACATTTCTGGGTCCCCAAAACCTGCTACTTCAGAATGAGGGGGGTTGGGCCTGAGAATATACCTGCTGAGCGATGTCTCCTGGTGATGCTTCGAGCCCACCACGTGGGAGAACCACAGTGTGGCATACCCCAGCCCTGCCAGCCCCGCAGGCAGCCTCACACACAGCCGCCAAGGCCAGGGGCCAGTAAGTGCTCCTGCAGGCTTTCAATGATCCTTCCCTCCAAATCGCTGCTCCTCTACACTATTGGCTTCCCAACAGATTTGCACACCAGAATTGCCCAGAAAATTCTTCTAAAATACATGTTTTAAGTCCCTATCCTAGACCAACTGACATAGGATCTCATAGGATGGGACTCAGGAATCTCCATGTACTTTCAGAAAAAAATGTCTCCCCAGTGGACTCTGGTGCTCAATCAGGTGAGGGGACCCCTGGGCTCTACCCACTCTGGGTCATACACAGGTGACAGCAACAGATGACGACCTGTTCTTAAATCAGTGCTCAAAGATCAAAACCCACCACCATCCTTTTACTCAGGGTTTATATTTTTTCCTTTTTAATTTGGGGGCGCTCTTGGTCAACTCATTTTTGAGTCTTTGAAAACCAGAGGGAGAACAATGAACATGAACTTGTAGGAGGCAAACGGAAACAACATGCCATCTGCAACAAAATCAGCACAAATTCCCCGAATGGCATCCTGCTGCGAAGACAATTCTCCAAGGCTTCACTGTCTGTCTCAGTAGAGCACAGGCCCTGGAGAGGTTCAATTATCTTCCACTCATGTGCTCTTAGGGAGCCCGGCAAGAGAAGGGACTGGAATGTTCAGTAATAAAAGTCCCAGGGTTTTAGAATAAAGGGAAGGGCAGGTAAGTCAGAATTCAGCTTGTATTTCTGTTGTAGCTTTGATTGCTAATCATTAGCCAATAATTCAATTGTGATACTTGCATTATTAACCTAATTGGAAAATAACTGATGGACAGTGTCATTATCAGGGACACATAATCACATTTGAATGTCCATTCATTCATTCAACGAATGTTTGTCGACTACGCGTGAAATAGGAGACATCCATCCAGCTTTTGCTCTCGAGTTGCTTATGGAAAGAAAGTGTGATGTTAGACAGGGACTAGAAATTAAAAAGTTTAAGGGAAATGTTGTTCAGCTGGGTGGAAATAAAGAGCTTTTGAGGGAGGAGTTTGAGTTTGAGTAGGGCTTTGAGATATACGCTGGATTTACAGATGTAACAATGGTGATGGGGAGGAGGGATGGCAGCATGAAGGCAGCACACAGGTGGGCGGGTATGGCTCTGGGGACCCAGGCAGCGTTCTGTTTTTAGCGAGAGTTTGGAGAGCTCTCATGTTAAAAAGATGATGATGGCAGGTCAAAAGATGGTAAGCTTGGAAGTGGGGCGGCCTGCTGCCCTCTTCCAGTGCTCATGAAAGACATGACCAACTGATCCTGGGAATCTTTTCCACTAACTCTGGGTAAAGCCTTAGAATCCTTTTCCAGGCTGTGCCCCCCACAGCTACCCCCAATCAGATGGAGTTGGCCCACGAGGTAAAACTCATTCCATGCCCCTCTTTGCCCTTTTGAAGGCCAAGGAATTTATATGTTATTCTGGAGACAATGATTGGAGGAAAGAGTCTCCCCATGATTTTTGGATAATTAATCTGACAACAGAGTCAGGAAAGTACTGGGATGGGGACAAGGAGTAGTTGAGGCTGGAAGACCAGTTAGGAGGTTGTTGCCATGGGTTGGTAAGAAGTAATGACAGCCACAGTTAGGGCAGTGGCAGCGACGGGGGTGCAGAAAGGAGAGGACAGAAGCGAGAAGCCTTTTCAGGATAGAATGGGCAGAATGTGGAGGCTTATCGCATAGGGAGACCTGCGAAGGGGAGAGATCAGAGGCCTCAAATTTCATAGCTGAGAGTGTGGAAGCCCCAACAGGGGCAGGGGACTCAGAAAGAGAAGCAGGCTTCAGAGGAGTAGATGATGAATTTAGTTGTGGACTGAGTTTGAGCGGTACGACATTCAAGGGGAGATGCTCAGGAGAAGTTTACAAGTGTGGAACAAAAGTGAGGGAAAGAGAGGAGCTAGAAATGTGCATTTGGGAATCATGTTTACAGGTGATGGGTGAAGGTATAGGAGTAAATGAAATCATCAAGGGAAAGGATTTAAAGGAAACAGGAGGAGGGGAGGAAAGGGAAGGAGAGAGGAGACAATAGCAGCCTATGTGTTGAAGCTATTACAAAACAAACTGTGTTTATCTTCCTAAGTCCAATTGATTCCAGCTTATTTGAAAATAACGATTTTCACATACTAAAAGCCCCTGGTAAATATACCACCCTTTACCAACCCCATCAATTGGATTCAGGAAAAGACTTAACACTGAGATACCAGTGACAGACATCAAAGACTGATCCCTGGGGACACTAGGCAGCCACACAGGCACGGGAGCATATGCACAGTGGTGCTAGGGAAAGCCCTCCTATAGTCAGGAGCCCAGTACCTTTTGCCTTAAAATGCTCTCTCTCCAGCCCTGTGGTCTGGATGCAGGGCAGGGAGGGGTTCCCAGGGCTGGGCCACACCTGGTCGTCACAGCGCAGCCTCTGCCTCCAGTCAGGGAAGCAGTTGACCGCCAGTGCCTGCCTGACAACCAGGTACTTTGTGGGATCGGAGGAGAGTGTCCAGGACAGAACTCTGGCATAAGTGGGTCTGCTGACCCCTTACAAGAGCATCCTTTTTAGCTTGATGACTGAAATGGGGGTACCCAGCCAGGCTTAACCCTGAAGACTGAAGGGTCCCCGAGCCACAGATGCAGAACAGTGTGGAGCCCGCCTGCAGGTGCTCAAGAAACCCCTCCACCCCCACTCACAAAAGTATTTAACCAGTTTAAGCACCTTGCTGGGTCTCAAAGCAGGTTGCTGAGGGAGATCAAGGGAATCATTCTACAGAGATGTAGGCTGAAAAAACTTTAATAAATGAGGTAATGCTGTGTAAATTCACGGACAAAAGTAAACTCCCACGTGGATTGCCTGAATTTTCCTTAAAGCTCGTCTTCTTGGCCACCCTGGCAGCCCCACCCCCCAGACTCCTCCTGTCCTCTGCCCTGTGGTGAGCTTTCCCAGCGGACACTGCATCCCCGTGGCTCCGGCCCATCTGCAGCTCCCGCCTCACCGCCGCCCTCCCGAGTCACTATCGCCCCGCTTCCCCTCCTCGCTCTCCTGCTCACTGGGTCTGCCTTCGCCTCCTCACGTTCATCACCTCCGTGGCTGCCGTCTCCCTCTTGGCCAGGTGGGACTCTGCTCTGCCTGGAGTGCTGCAAGCCGGCTGTTTCCTGACAGGTGACATTCTTGCCCCCCAGTGGAGGGTCACACCGCTTTCCCGCCAGGGGCATCAGTCACGCTTATTGTGGCTGATGATAGCATTGCCTTTGCCTTTGACACAGCCCCAGGCTTCTCCCTTCCTCTGAGGCACAGCATCTTCCTCTCACCTTCCCATATCAACACAACAAGGGAGTAACGGTAATGTTTTCCAGATAATAGAGGTAGTAAGAAGTAACCCAGGTTGCATTTACTGTGTGCCAGGCACTGTTCTAAGATCCTCACAAGAAGAACTCATTTACTCCTTACAGTACTTATGTGTAAGATTGAGGTAAGCACTATTATATATCCCCATGTCACAGATGGGGAAACCGAGGCCCAGAGAGGTAAAGGAATGTGCTCAAGTCCACATAAAGTCCTGAATGCCTGAAACATGGTCATCTCTAGATAAACACTAGATGCCATGCTATTTCTATTATTACTTTACGTCTGCCTTCACCTGGTTGTCTGGTTGTGGTCTGAGGAAATGCACCTTGTCTTTCTGAGCAAGTTTCAGTGTCCTCATCTACAAAATATCAACAGTCTGTAAGCTCCCTTCCGATTGTACTTTTCATGCTCTTTGCTCATGTTGTTCCTGCTTTTTTTCAAAGAATGTTTTCCCAGGGAGTTTGTCTCTCCAGCATCTCCTGGATTTTGTGAAGAAATAATTGCTTGACTGCTCTGGAAACTTCAAGAAGACAACTTGAAATAATGCCCAAAGGGCATTTGGTCAGCTCTCCTTTCTGTCAGAAGGGTTTGGAGTTGCAGCCACCACCGTTGTCTCAGAGAGCCTTCATTAAGCCTGCGTCGTGCTGCTAATCAGTGTGTCTGAACTGAATTCTGTCTGGGAGAGGCAAGTGAGAAGACGTGAGAGGCTGGGCCAGTCCTCAGTCCCTCCCCTGGGTTGATCTTGTGTCTCCACTGCATTGAGCAGCTGAGGCTGCACCACCCTGGGATTTGGCCAGAACAGAGGCCACGAGCAAGGGCTCCCTGTTGGCTGTCAAAGGGTTTCCTCCTCTTGGAAGAACCACAGTGACAGAGGGGGTGTTGGTTTTGCTTCCTGATCTGTTGCCATTTATAGACGATTGAAGTTCTGAACTCCCGGTCCTCCAGAGAGACGGGCAAGCCCACAGCCTGCTGCTATGGGCTTAAGGCAACAGTGCGGGCAGGATGTCCTCTGATCCTGTCTTGTAAATTCGAATAGAAAGATATCATGGGGGCTCCGGAGTCTCTGACCAGAGTGCTGAGAGACAAAATGTTAAGAAGGGACAACCGTCTGAGTCCTGCAAAGTGCTGGGCAGTGTCCTAGCCAAAACAGCCCGACGGAGCCTGCTGGGTATTAATAGCACCAGCTAACATTTATGGAGTACTTACAGCATGCCAGCTGCTGTGCTAAGCACCACTTAATCCTTGCAATGTGCCTCTTATTATTATTATCACTGCCAACACTCTACAGATGAGGACACAAACTAAGAAAAGCTGCAGGACTTGCCCCGGTCACACAGCAGCACCAGGCTGTGACACCAGAGCTCACACCCTTATCCATCACACTTGACTGCCTTCCTCTTGTGTCCTTGGTGTGAAGGACCCCAGTGCAGATGAGGGGGTCCAAGGACAGGGGCTGGGTTTGCACCTCAAGGGACCTCTGTCCCAGGTCTGGGTCTTAGTGTTGTGGACTCAGAAGGTCTGTTTTCAGTCATGTGGGGGACTGGGCCTGGGGGAAAGAATTCTTACCGATCTCCAAGGGCATTCCGGACACGGTCATGCAGATGTTTGTGTGCAGGTGGCCCATACCTGCTGCCTGTACAACAGCTCCTCTGGCAGATATCTGCTCAGGAGACTACTCAGCAGGTGGGAACACTGCTCAGGGGACATTTCCACCAGTGAACGACTCCTGTTCTCTAGGGCTCTTCCTGTCTTGTTTATCAGTACTGGTCTTTGGAATTCAGACGACCTTCTTTCTCAATCCTTAGTGGTGACGCTCCAGTACCTTCTTATTGTCCAACTTCTATTTTCCAATATTTCTCTAGGCCCCAAACCTTCTGTCATTACAACATTGCTTTAAGAAACCCATGGTAGAATTTCTAAGATTAGTTTTATTTTACACAAAGACACTAAAATTTCTGCCTTCCAAAGAACAAATGGAGAGAGAAGTGGATTCGGAGGCAGGGGAGCGGGATGCCAGGCTCAGCTCAGGTCCCATGGAGCCAAGCAAGTCATCTCCACGGCTGAGTGGCAGGGATGATCCAGGGCATCCATCTGGCTTCTTGGCCTGGAAGAAACTCAGCATATACTCCCGCCTGGCGCCGTGATGGCGAGACAGTAAAGACTCCTGCCTGGAGAGAATGAGATAAAGGAGGGTGTCACGGGAGGGGGTAAGGAGGGGAGATGGAATAGTTCTGACAGCCAAGGAGCACACATCTGGGCTGCTTTGGGGACTTGCTCCCTGCAGATGAAGGCTTAATGCTGAGACCCCTCAGGAAAAAGCCCTGGTTGACTGCAGCAGGGGTCCCGACGCTGAAGCACACGGGAAATAAGAATGGGTCTTGTGATGAACAAGGGCTGAGCAGGCTTCTCTTCAGGACAACTGCGTGTCACTTCTGAGCAGTGTGCTCAAAGGTAGTCAAGGCAATTTTTTAAAACATCCCTGTGGTTGATATTATAAATTAGGTTGATACTATAAACTTCTTGAGAAGTGACAGCTGACCTAGAGATCTGGACTTCCAGGTCTCACCAGAGATATTTGAACTATTTCCAATATCTCAGGGAGTCTTTTAGAAATTGTACACTCACACAGATAATAATGTATATGCCAACAAAAATGTTATTTCTTTGTTTTTTAGCTAGAATTATTAGCTTGGTGTGGTAACACTGGCTGCCTTATGCTAATATGGAAAGTTTGTTGGGAACCATCTATATTTGTAATACGTAATAAATAGGAAAAAAGATAATCATATATACTTGTCATTTACACTCTGTCCTGTTCTACAGCAGATTGGAAACAGCTGAATTATTGTTTGTTTTTTTATCTGTAGAGAGCCTTGGGCTTTGTAGGAAAACCCTAGTGAAGGAAGTATGAGGCAATGAAGGGTTGGAGGGCTCCTTGTGGCTCATTACCTCTCACCTCAAAGGCAGGCACTGGTGTTTGGAATTTAAAGTACCTTCGAAGGCAGGGGGCTGAGGGTCAGCAGAGGACACACAGAGACCCCTTGCAAGGGGGAGACTTGGGTTAAGCTTCCCAGACACCCCTCCAACTTGGGTGCGGAAGAATTTTCCTACTCTCCGGTAAGGCCATCCTTAAGCTTTATGTTCACGTGGGTTCCTTAACAGTCAGGCTATTTACATTCTCAAGGCCTGACTTCCTCCCAACCTCTTTAGTACTGCATTTCGTAGGCCAGAGGCATTGCTTGCTTCTCTGAATAACTGTGGCCCTTTCTTCTCTGCCCCATTTAGTAGGTTATTAGGTGCTGCCGTGGCGTCTTGGCTACCTGCTCTGTTGTACACATCTCCCCTGAGGCCTCATCACAGGCCGCCTCTCAAATCTTCAGTAGCAGAAGATTCGATGCAGCACCAAAAGACCTGATCATTTTATAACCTCCACTACCTCCCAATGCCTTAGCAATCATCCCCACGAACAATCCCTACAGCAATCAAGTGAGCTAAGGGGGAAGTTGTTAATATTCTCATTCTACCAATGAAGGAATGGAGAGTTGGTGACATTAAAAGACTCGCCCAGAGTCACCCAGGGGGCAAGTGGTGGACCTGGAATGTTAGCCATTGATGTCTCATTTTCTTCTCCCAGCACCAAATGCTGTCTTTCTAGGCATTCAATTCCAAGTGCAGTGACTTTTAAATTATATCATCTTACTTGGTAGGTCTACAAGTATTTCTCAGAGGATGTGAGTGAGTTCTCAGTACCCCGCTGAGTGGTACGGACCAACTCTGGCTGTAGCAATAGTCACACTATAGGATTCTTTGCCTAGCCAACTTCTTTATTTTTTCCATCTGATTCCTGGACTGGCCAAGGATAGGGGAGCCCTATGACCCTATATTCTTGTTCCACCAAATGGATTGAAAAAACAAAGCCACTGTGGGGAGATGAAGCCATCCAGCACAAAAGGAGAACAGGACCATCTCCTAGAAAGCTGTCTCCCTTTGCCTCACTGATCCCAGCTACTGGTTGAGTTTTGCTGGTTTGTTGGTCTCTGTATCATTTACTTTCTAGTCTTTTTGTTCCCCAATGCTTATGTTAAGCTCTAACTCTGGGTTCACCAAGGCAGTCAGCTTCTACCAAAAGCCTCACTTCCTTTCTGGGTCAGGACAAGGTGTGACCTGGAAGGTGGGGATTGACTCGTGTCCTCCAAAGTCTGCAAGTTCAGGCTCTGCCCTCCCCGAGGGAGAAGCGCCCTCCACCAGCCAAGAGGAGGGTGTTAGCTGTTCCTTTAGCTTGGCTGCCAAGTCTCAGTTCCAGGCTCCCAACACACTAACACCCTCCTGGGAAGATGAGAAAGGAATGATTTCATTTTGAGGCAGCCAAGTGCATAGATGGTAAGAAGCATCTATTTTGGAAATACATTTTTCACGGCAAATCACATTTGCATGATTGTGCCTGTGAATATCTCCATGGCACTTGCTAAGTCAGACACAATGCCTTTGCTTGCCTGCCCTTCACCTTGCTCCAGCCCCAAGATGCTCCTGGGGTCTGGGAGCTGCACCTCGGGGAGGTAGTCTTCCCTTAGCTCATCCTCTGAGGGTGAGACATTTCCTTCTCAACCTGGGAGAATATATCTCTGGCACAGCCAGAATAAGTTCTGATCCAGGTGGTCCATGACATGGAAGCAATGACTCTGTACAGTTTCTGTTTTCTGCTTCTCGTAAACCTACAACACGAGGTATTAGGCCTTTCCTGTATATGTTTCACTATATAACTGTACCACTTGTGTACATTTTCCTCCTTTGTCTTCTTTGTCTTGATATTTTTGTATGTGTGTATTGTCTCCCTGTGGGTAAAACTGCAATATTTCCAGAATCTTTCACCTGGCCTTAGTTTATCTCCATATCAATAGGTGTTTCCCATCTGTGGAGAGAAGTAGTCCACCTCCATATCAATAGGTGATTACAAGGGGGAGTGAGGGCATATCTGGACCAGAGAGGTTGGGTGGGGTCCCTTTTTGCAGCCAGGTCATGAAAGACACGGGAGAGCAATAGTGGGCGACTGCTTGTAAGCAATAAATGGGTTTCTCCCACTTTATTTCTCCCTTTGACTGATTTTGGTTTTGATGCCGGGGTTCTTGTTGACAAAGCTGAAGAATGAGCTCCACAAACACTCAAGGTAGGAGAGCAAGGTACAGGCTTTTATTTAGAGATAAAGTGAAAGGACAGAGCTCCTGGCTCATGCCAGGAGGGACAAGAGAGTCCGGGGTGGTACGTTGTCTAGGGGTTTTATAGGTAGCTGAGGATTTTTCGAGAACATGTAAAAAGCTTACAGGTGTGGACTTATTAAGTGGTCCCTGAATATTTAGAATTAACTTAACCCAAGCAACTTCCTACTCTGATGATTTCTCCCTGAGATACCAGCACCTTGGTCTGGGGCATATGAAATAAGGCCACCTGCTCAGCTCCCAAGGTGGGCTGAGGTATTCTTTGCTAAAGAGTAAGTTAAGAATTTCTAACGTCTTAACTTCTTGGGTATTAAAATGTAATCTTATCTTTAAGGTGGAATGCTTCCTGCCTTTTACTGTATTGGGCCTGCATGCTAAATTAGTTGCCCAGTTTGCAAAATCACTTCATCAGATCTGAAGGAGGAAAGACAGCACATAGGCCTAGGCCTTTTAGTATGTTAAAGTGAATCTTACACATGATTATAAATGATTAGCATAATAAAAACATGTGCTACTCTTCTTTATCTGGGGAATATTAACTGATCTCACTGAAGAATGACTCTAGAGCTGAATGTTTAACAGAGTTTTAGTAGGGGGGTTCCTTGCATACAGTTACATTGCTCTGACTGCAAATATCCTGCCTTGCTTTTTCCAGAGGCCCTCACCCTACTTTGACTACACCCATGGTCCCTGTAACAGTTTCAAAGGTATTTACCCCCACAGAGTTACACTCCCCCAGAAGAAGATTAACTCCTGGTGGAGAGAGATTACATTTTTTTACCGTGCTGAGTCATCTGTACATGCTATGTTTAGCTGTATGTGCATATATGTGTGTATAAGATCATATGAGCATAAAGAGGTATGCAGAAGGGTACATATTAGGTTGTAAACATGGATTATTTGGGCAAAAGGTGGCTAATAGGGATGGAAGAAGGAGAGAAGGAGGGATGGCTAAACAAAGAGAACAAGAAAAGACTACACTTAAAAAAAGACATTCCTGGCATATCAGTTCAACTTTAGGGGGGAAAAATGTCATGGTGATGAATCAGCAAACCATGTTTACGGATTTATGAAAAATCTGACATATGTATATGTGTCACGAAATTAACATGGAGTACAATTAAGGAAGATAAAAGAAGTGCTGTGCACATACCATTCAGTAAATATCTAGTGAATGAATGAATGCTGAACAGTAAGCCGTATATGATAATTTTATAGATTTGGATTTTCAGGGAGGATTAGCTATTTATTTGCTAATATCACTATGACACATGCAATGCTTGTTTTCACAGTCAGAATCACTAATGTTCTCTCTGGGTCGTGGGTGGGACAGACAGCCTGCCTGGGAGAATCCCAGTTGACCCTATGGTTACCCTGTTCAACAACCAGCTGCTTCAGAATTAGCTGGTGTGATTGTTAAAAGTGGAAATGATAGGGTCCTGACCCTTGTCTACTGAATTAGCTGGAGGGAGGGGCTTAGGAGGCTGGGGCTTGGGAGTCTGTTTTAACAAGCATGCTAGGTGATTTTTATGCTCCTTAAAACCTCAGAACCATTGCTCTGGGCACTGTTAACTGCCATTGCTAATAATGCAGTGGTTTTATAATTATTCTTCAAACAAAATAAAACAGGGAAAGATTTATTATTTACTATATTAGGAAAAAAGTCATGCTTCATTGTCTGAATTTCCTTTGTTTTATTGCCAGTATTTAAAAGACCTAGTTCATGTCAACTTTCTAATGTGTAGATAGAACTTTGAATGAAGGCATCTAACTTGTGGGGAACCAAATTCCCTGAACTGAAAATCCCTCAGTACCTTCTCTTATGCCAACTTTGCACAGTGGTGACCTGCCCTAGCAAAATAATCTCTGGTCCTTTGTTACCCTAAAACACATTTCCAAAAACAAAATGCAACACATCAAACATTAAAAAAGCATGGAGAATAATATAACAATCATCAGTCCTCTTACCAGCCAGCTTTGTCCAGTCTTAACATTTTCCTATGTTTTCTTCAAACATGCTTTTGCATAAATAAAACACTATAGAAAAAATGTGTAGCCCTCCCTAATCCACCCTTCTTTCCCCCTCCTCAAAAGTAACCATGGGACTGAATTGTGATTTTATTCTGATAAATATTTCTGTATTTCAGCTATATAATATATTCATATACAATTTAGTTTGACATATTTTAAACTTTTCATAAGTGGTATCACATGGCATGCATTTCTCTGAAAATAGATTTGTTTTGTGCAATGATTTACCATGTTGACATATGTAGTTCCAGCTCATTTAACTATTATACAGTATGGCATGTGATATAGTGTTGTGTGGTGGAGAATGATAATATAGTATTACTAGTAGGCTATAGAGAATGCTGTTGTATGAATGTAGCACCAATTTGAGCCATTCTTGTTTTCTGATGTACATTTTAAATTGTTTTCATTTTTTTAAACTATTATGAACAATGTTTAAGTGAGTTTTTTTGATGAATTTCTTCTGCTGTGTATATAGCAATGGATTTGTGGGTTATCTTGTAACAGTGCATCTTTACCTTTAATAGATATTGTCCAATTATTCTACAAAGAAATTGCACGAATTCCCATAACCACTTCTTGAATATTTCAGCAAGTTTTTCCCTTCTGTGGCCTCAAATTTAGGAGCAGAAGACAGAAATATAAGCCAAAGCAAGAAAACAGTTTTGAGAAAGCATTTAATTATCAGTGGAATTTAGCTCAGAGTGTCCTTTTCCCACTCCAGAGGCCTTTCTCTCATATGACTGCCTCCTTTCAAATACAATCAGGGCATATTGGTTAAGCTCTGGTGTTGAAGCATTTGGAAGCCTGGATTCAAAGGTGCATGAGAAAAAAAGACTAGAGAGTTTAAAGACTAACTAGGAAGCTAAGACATAAACGGTAGATAAAAGTTAATTATTTAAATAACAACTTAACAGTAAGAGAGAAAAGCTGTCACTGGAGAGCACAGACTCCTCACTGAATGGATTGTGCCTGCATTAATTCTATGGGAGTTCTCTAGATGGGGAAGTCAGAGCTTTGCCTTAGATGGTTTCCTAGCAACCATCAGTAGATGAGAATCAGCTAACTCTGCTTTTTTGAAGCAGACTTTACTCCCTTAGAAAAATGAGTTAAATAAATGCCAGCTTAAGATAGAATTTGGCCATATAAAAATATATTTGAAATAGATGACTTCTGAACAAAGATCTAAAGTGGTTTTCTTTCTCAGAACCTAACAAAGGTGGGTGTGTAGAAATGGAAGTGGCACCAGATTTAGGGACCTGGGCATCTGACTTTTTGCAGAGTTGGGATTGGACAGTGATGTGAGGAGTCAAAAGAGAGATTCAAGGAGAGAAGGAAGGGCAACAGAGCCCCACACTTGAAGTGTGGAATCGAGCAGTTTCCTAGGCTCACCTGGCCCAGGGAGTTTGAGAGTTCATACAGCGACAAGGTGTGGAAATTGGTCATGTAGGCATTAGCTCTGGGGACTTGCTCCACATCACCAGCTTTCACTTTGTCCCTGGAGGTGAGCTCTAAGACATTATGCATCATGTGTTTCCTGACATGGAAAAAGCAGCATTAACGTGATAGTTCACTTCCATTTCTTGTACCACTTTGTACAACCTCTGCTGGTGACTGACTGGAAGAAGGAAAACCTTGTGGGTATTCCCAGGAGGGAGGCCCATGGGGGGGGGGCTTGTTGATATATTTTAAAAACATTTCTGGGGTCTTCAAATAGAAATGGAGACTCACAGAGTTCTTGAGCTGGGAGAGACTTTTACAGATCAAATATATAGAATATAAAGAAATGGACAAGTCTGCCTTGTAGTTTAGTTATACAATACCCAATTTCTGGAGGGCAGTCTGCCTCTACCTCCTCCTTTGTGCAAAACAAATATCATCAGACGCTCTTGCAGACACCTATAAGAAAAGGCATAGTTGGGTTTTTTTTAAACTTACTCAATAAAATGGAGAATAAAATATAAATTTAAAGATCCCGAAAAAATTCTTCTTCTTAAAATCTCCTAAGGGGTTAAGATAAATTTAGACTTGAGATTAGAATTCTGTTAATGCTAGATCACGTTAGTGTAATTTTCCGGCACTGTATTTTCTACTACATATCAAATGTCATTCAGAGCCTTTAGAAATCAATGCTATGCCAATTTGAGAACTTTATTGACAAATTTTTTTTCAAGATGGTGGACTAAGTCATATAATTACCCTTTAGGTGTTCCTTGACAGCACTTTTCGATTTACCAATTTTTATTAAAAGTAATTACTTTCTTTGAATGTAGTCAGGCAACAGAAATACAAAAGTGTATGATTCCACCTCCCACCAAAGCTGGTGGGCCTTCCAGTTTGGGCACCTGAATGCAGCCTGTTCTGGTGGACACAGTGGAGTGTTGGGCTTCCCAGCTCCATGTTCAGTGATATGCTGGTACTTTGGAATCAGCCATGCTGGGACTAGTCACACCACTAAAAGCGGCAAACACTACAAATCAGAGCTTTTATTGGAGACCCAGTCCTTAGACATTTACTATCATACTCTGGGGCAGATGTCACTTCTCTCTTCATAGTGAATTGCGAATCTTAGGCCAACATTCCTTCCACTGCCATTTGCCATCCTGTTTGTGTGTGCCCGGGGTATAGGCTTAATTTTCCTACTTGTCCAAGCAAAATAGAGTCAGAAAGGTAGTCTATAATCATGTCTTCAAAAATATTTATTTAAATTTAAAATAAAACACAAAAAAGCCTCACAGAATCCATTCCAGAACTGACTGTCAGGCATAATATTTTGTTTTGTGTGATGATCTATACCACAGTGTGCTGTCCCCATAGATAATGGAGTCTTTTCCGGAAATCCAATTTGATCTTCGTGAATGTTCCTCACTGATCATTCACAATGGGCCCAGCCTAATGACCACTCTGCCTGTCGGGGAGTTCCCTTCTGAGGCAACACCCCTCTGCTGAGTCCGAAGAGCCGATGGGTAATGCTGCACCTTAGCAGCTTAGCTCCTGTCATGCTGAGCGCATCCCCCTGCTGGTTAAATCCCTTGTGTTTCCCTCTGGGTTGCACTAAGATCATTACTAAGGGTTCGTCACACATTGGCAGTGTGCTAGGTCCTGGTGTGTCAGGAGAACAGGGAGTGGTTTTTTCCACTGAAGCTTGGAGCAAGTCCACATGACATGAATTTAAAGAGAGGTGAGAAAGGGCCCAAGTGACAGGTATATGAGGAGAAATCTGTGTTGATGCCATTGGAAGGCCAGAAGGAGCTGCTACTGAGAGACCGGTACAATGCCTAATGTTCTCGTTATGTTTTTGTTGATGCTGAAATATTCCTTTTAAAAAAAAAGTGGACTTTGGGGTTAGGTCCCTTTAGGCAGAATAGATATCCTGTCATCTACATATCCATCCCGTGATAATTTATTAAACATTACAAAAACCTACGTTCAAGTGTGCTGAGGCTCTATGGGAACCCCTCCCACTTTATGGGAAGACAGTGAGCTGAGGAGCAGGGGCTGCAAAAGAGGGTGGAGAGTCCACCTACTGTCGGCTTCCTTCCTTCAGTGTGCGGGTTGTGGGTGATGCCAAAGATTACAGGGGAGGGGTCACTGAGCAGTGACAGGGTGAACAGTAGACTTCATACCTCCTGCACATTATACTCCCTCTAGTCTGTAAGCAAGGTGCTTAAAAAAGAAAAAAGAATTCAGAAGGTATAACTTACAAGCATTGATACCAACTTAAAAGCCCTTCTAGGACTCCTTTCCCAGCTTCACACTAAACCAAGCTTCCTTGTTTCTGGAGGGAAAATCTAACTGTGGCAGCACCGGACTCCTGCCCAGCTCCAGGAATGAGCTTGCCCCTCACACACTGACCTACCACATTTTGGGAGTACAGGGCTACCTACCCCAGTAGCTCCATCCTTTTGCTGCTGCGTCAGAGAACTTGGGCTGTGCTTGCTAACTCAGAGAAACACCCAAGTAGAAACAGTAATTTGGTGGAAGATTATGTTCCACAAGTTGAGTCTCATGCTGTGTTGGTCCCAAAGATGCAATTAGTTCCCCAACAACAGAAAACTTATTCTGTTGCTGGCAGGTACCTTGGCACATTACCCACAGAACAGATGGCCACTGGTTCCACAAATTAGATTTCCAGATGATTGTCTAATAGTGTGTCAACTAGCCACTCCTGCCTTGCCCTTCCTGCCTCTCTGATAAATTGGAGTGAGTCTATGTAAATGCACTGACCTCCTACCAATGAACCATTCCTCTGTGTGGGAGCACAGTTGAGACAGGGTCTGAGGGAGGGCAAGGGAGTCCGCATTTCCAAGACATTTAATTAATCTGCAATGTGCATGTCTTCTTGCCCTTTCCCTCCAATCCCCATTCCAGCTTTCCCAAATGGCACCTGGGCTCTCTGCAATCTGCTTTGATGACCAGGATGGGAGGGATTCCCTGCTCCAGGTCTACCCTCCTGATTCATACTGATGTGACATGAATAGTCTTTCCCTATCACTAAGGGGAAAATAGGAGGGGCCTTCGATAGCAGAATCACTCATCAGTCCTCTCCTGCCCCCCACTCCCTTCTTAGGGGAATCACCCCAGTCCAGCCAAGGTAGTCCTAGTGTGTATTCTCCCTCCTGTCCCAGTGGCAGTTGACTAAAAGGTTGACTAGAAACCAATCAGATTCCCAGTCTTGAAAAATGAGGAAAAGGGCCCAGGAAGCATGTTGTTGACGCACAGACTCTAGGGTGAAGGTCTAGACATTTCTGCAGAAGCCCTCGGGGGTCCTGGAGAGAAGGGTTCTGGCTCCAGAGTCTAGTTGGTCACCTACTTTTTGGATCCCACTGAATTTTTTGAATACATTTCCCTTCATTTAAATTTGCATATATGATTTCTGTGCAGCCAATTGCCTCTTCTGACATATCCTCTTACTCTGTCTCCTTCCCCAAACAAAATCACAGAAACCACACCGCCATTTTGTCTATGACTAGCCCTCAAACTCTGGAAAGTCAGATGCCCACCACTGTGCCACACAAAACAGTCCTGAGCCAGAAGCACAATCAAGTACAGCTACGAATGAAGTGGAGCCTTATCTGTAGGCCTTTCACCTGTGCTCTACCCGCGAGTGCAGCTGCACGGCCGTGTCCTGAAACCAGGACACCAGTGCTCCTTCCCCCAGGTGACAAAGTGACAGTGAGGAAGGGGCTGTGCTTCTCTGTCTTGCATTAGCCCACTTGGTGTTTGAACCACCATACTGATCATACTCCCTGGCTCTGGTGGAGAAGGGTGCCTGGAGGCCAGCCTAGGAAATGCCCCATCAGTCTGTCCTTTTGGTTGTTTATTTGGTCATATTGCTTTTGCTTATTTTGTTTTTCACATTTTCAACCAACACGTCTGACTAGGTATATTCCAGGAGCCCATTGGCCTCAGTCTTCATAAAGGAGATGGATGGCACTATGAGTATGATGAAAGGGACCTTCCAGATTCCTGCGTATGATGGGGAGGGAGAGCAGAAGCACCACTCATGTCCTTACACTGGGTTCTAGGCTCGGGATCTTTGAGGTCAAGCCCTGGTCTCAGCCGGTGACCACCATCTGTTTACTGAACCGCTGGGGAGCTGTTAGCCAGCCTTAAGGGGGACACAGGGTAAGGCAGTGTCTCTGTGGTCATACTCCACTGGCCAAAGGCACACTAGGGATAGTGACTGTGGGGGACGAGCCTCTCTCCCCATAGTATGTCCCTCTGTGTGCTTGAGATCTGGTCATATGCTTGGGGAGTAGCTCTAAGTGATGGCATTGTCAGGGGTGTGCTAGGTCAAGTAAATCATCCCTTCTGGCCAGAAACGTGTGAATTTGTGATTTACATAGGGAAGGCAGTGAGGTCTGGCCAAAGGGAAGGGGCCAAACAAAACTGCAAAATGATCATTTCCAGATGTGCCCGGTTTTGGCATAGAGCAGCCCTTCATGCAATCAGGCTGGTGCCCCATGACACAGGCTGAGTCTTCAGCAGGAACTGGCTCTTGTTCTCCTGGCCTATGTTCATTTGTCTCCTTTAACTTCAAGCTGGCCTGCTGTTTTCTTCCAGAAATCCCTAGGAGTTTATAATCAGATGATTATGAAATTTAAATAAGTATACCCTTGGAAAATGGGAAAAAAACCCAACAACCTCAAGACTCAGACCTCAAGCAATGGCCAGATTGTAGGCTGCCACAAAGCAAAAGCAGATTTCTCTGCACTTCCTGTGGTGGGACCATCTCTGACTGAGGGCAGGTGGCTTGTCCTGCTCTGTTTGTTGGGTGAGTAACCGCACTTGACCTTTTCTGGCATAGGAGAGACTTTTGGCCTTGAATTCATGGCTTTCTGGAATGCTAGCAACTTAAAAAGGATTAACTCTTCAACTTAACTTAGCAAAATCTTAATGGCATGATTTAAAAAAATACAACCAAGGCAAAAACACAGCAAAGGACAAATAAATTATAGGGTCTTCAGTAAGTGCAGGGAGAGTTGGTTTCATAGGAAAGTGTCTAAGCCTCAGCCCCTCTTAACAGTTCTTTTCAAACGGTGCCATACAATTCAGGACTGATATGTTGGTATCTCCAAGGCCGCATAAGGCCATTTGGTAGGCAGTGTCTGTTGGGTACTTGCTTTATGAAAGGTATGGATTTAAGAGATGAGCGGGGAGAGAGAGGAACCTGAGAACCTAGTTCTTGTGTTCACAGAGTTTGCAATCTGCTTGGTAGATATCCTGCAGATCAACCAGTTTAAAGGTAGTTCTCGGACATCACAAACTACAAAGTACCAACGGCATAAGAGGTACCATAGAGGGAGGGACTGAGGTAGTGAAAATCCATCTTGTCTAGGACATTTTATAAACCCATTCTGTGTTAAGATATACCCAGGTAAGACCTGGACTAAATCCTGGACTCAGCCACAAAGGTGTAAATATCACATTCTTGTGAGGGTCTCTGATCCGCTTAGCTGCTCCAATACCAGTGGTGACTTGGTAGATATTCTATCAACATCACTTGGTGACTTTCATCAATGAGACTATTAACCAAGAGCTCAGTGTTAGTCACCAACTTCTTTTCTCTTTGAAGTTTTATGAGTTGAGATGCTATTCCTTGCCTCAGTGTGATTACATAGTATTACTACACACCAATGTATTGTTGTTGCCCTTTTACCAAGAATGTGTGTGTTAAGTGGCTGTTGTTGGCTATAAGGACAATCATTTACCTGCACGTTCATGTGCGGGAAGGAGTGTATGTGTGTGTATGGGAAAGGGTATGTATTTGAAAGCTTATATGCATTCTCAGTATGTGACAGGAAAAAATGACCCCAATAAAATGTGACTATTTTCAATACTAGTTCCCATGTGGCTGTTTATTTTTTCTGATATTCTTGGCTGGCAGTTCAAGGTACCACATGGGTACTGGCTCACTGTTCCTGGCTTCACAAGCCAAGCAGCTAGGCTCCCAGGAGGTTCCAGTTATTTAACCAAAGTGAATAAAGCTTTGCCTCTTACTTTTAAAAATACGCTTTCATTAAAACAGCTAATCATATGCATTTTCTAAAACTTTATTGCTGAATCTTAAAGATAACTGAATTTTACAGCAGTAATTAAGGAAACAGTTAACAACCTATGGGGTATTATGTTAAACAAAATAAGTCAGAGAAAGACAAATCCTGTATGATTTCACTTGTATGTGGAACCTTAAAAACAAAACAAATGAGCAAACTAAACAAAAATGAGCTCATAGATACAGAGAACAGTTCGGTGGTTACTGGAGGGAAGGGGTGGGTGGTGGGTGAAAGGGGATCAGAGGTACAAGCTTCTAGTTAGAAAATAAGTTATGGGGATATAATATACATGACTATATATGGTGACTATAGTTAATAATAATGTATTGCATATTTGAAAGTTGCTGAGAGAGTAGATCTTGAAAGTACTCATCATAAGAAAAATACCGTGACTCTGTATGGTGACAGATGCTAACTAGACTTATTGTGCAGATCATTTTGCAATATACACAACTATCAAGTTATTATGCTGTACACCTGAAACTAATGCTATATGTCAATTATACTTTAAAAAAATAACTTTGTGACAGAGTAAAGACTTTCAGAAAGATTAAAAAAAAATAAAAAAGAACCTATGGGCTATGTGGTGGACCTGTTCAACAAACCTTGGCATATGGGTAGGGATTCTCCATGAAATTGAAAGACGCCACCAGGTCAAGTAAAATGCTGTCTATACCCTACAGTGGGTGTGTGGAATTTCTTATCCAGACAAGAGAGAATAAGCCAAAGATGAGAATAACTTTAAGCTTTAGATTGGTTCTTGGGTTGATGATTGATAGAAGGATATTGAGGAAAATGATGATGATGGGACTATATGACTGTAATGTCTTTAAGTGAGAAAGTGCAGAGATTTCTGTACATTCCCTCCCCTAGAAAAAATTTTTTTCCTGGAATCAATTGGACCTAATTCAGCACAGGAGGTCCTTTGTGTGGGGCTAATAGCAGCTGTCTTCATCAAGGCGCTGTGTATTATTAGATATGACCTTGTCCAAGACAATTAAGAAACCTAGAGTGAATGGACTCTACTCAGCTTAGTGCCAGCACAGTGACCACCATCAGTCTGAGAGACGGGCTGAGTTTGTGGAACTTAAACTGCAGTAGGAAAAGCCTTGAGACTAGAATAAGGGAAAAGATAGTCCCACCACATCCTCTTTTAAACAGATCACTTCTGGAATGATCTCATTTTAGAAATGCAGCTTGGAGCGCCAATGATGTTACAATTTTGAGAAATAATACCTAAGCATATGTGTGTTTTGTCCATGCTGTAGGGTTCTCAAAGTGGTTGCATGATCTCAATGGGCCTCAAACTAAATTCATGATTTAACATTATCCTCAGATTGCAGATGAGAAAACTGAGGGAGGGTAATAGGTTAGCCAGGAGGTAGAGGTTCCAGAACTTCAAAATGAACAGTCTGGTTCCAGTGCTGGCATTTTCTCTACTACACCATGGACTGAACTGCAACAAGCCCAGAGCCAGGGGCTTAGGACTGAGGGTTCTGGAAGCCTCAGTCCAAAAGGAGCTACTTAAGAAGTGAAATGTTTGGCCTGACAGAGAAATGTTTCTAGTAGGCCCGCAAGAGCTGTTGTCAAATATTTGAAACCTGTCATAAGGAGAAGGGAGGAGGCTTCTTTATAGCTCCGGGGCAGAACTAGCACTAACTGATTGAAATTATGCATGAAGCCAGAGGTTGAAAGAGTGATAAGTATTGAGCCACAGAACTGAGTCCAGATACGTCAACAAAACAATGGCCCGGAGCAACAGAGAGCCAGCCAGGCCGCCTAAGCCGGTCGGAGGGAGGGTCATCAGCACAGATGTCTAGCCTGTCTACCGCCGCATCTTCCCCTGCTTTCGGGGACAGGCCGAGTCCACTCACAGTGCTTTCCCCTGATGTGGGGTCTAGTTCCGGATGGAGGGGAGCCCTGGCTGGTCAGTTTGGAAAGGTCGTAGTTAAGAGCTGCCTGAAGTTGCTCCCTATTCACTGACCGGATTGGGCGAAACCCCTCCCAGCACAGGCCCCTGCTGTCTCCACAGGCCTGCTAGGGCTCCTGCCTTGTGGCTGTGTGGGGTTTTCCTGTTCCGGGACTGAGACGCCCTGTCGCTTCCCTGTATTTCTCCCAGGTCCTGAGAGCACCCAGAGCTTGCTGCTGTTGGTGGTTTATCCCAACTAATTGTATTTGGGGTTCATGGGGATACCTCAAAAGTCAGCTAGTTTTGTGGTAAATGTGCATGGCCAGGTTTTTCGGGTTTGCTGTTTAGCAGCTCTGTCGGTATGTGGGGGTTTCAAGACGCTCCGAAACCCGCACCGCCCCATCACGGCCACCTTGCTGAAACTCTCGGCCTGTGGCTGTGACTTGGGCTCGCCTTCCTGTGGGCCTCTGGCTAGGGATCTGCTAATTGTATCAACTGTCTCTTAGAGGCTGTCATGAGCTTATAATAAAATACACCCCTTCTGTGAAAGGGCTGGGAGTTACAGAATAAGTTAAGTTCTGCTAAGATATTACTTAAAAAAGAAATTTAAAAACAGAGAGGATTTTTCCACAATGAGTTATGGTCCTGGGCTGGGTTAGACATGCTGTTCATCCACATTCCGACTTCTCTGCCCCACTAGAGAGCAGTTGGCACAGCGGGCTGTCCGATTCAGTCATCTGTTGGTTTTGCCTGACTAAAGTCACATCATTGATTGATGTCAAATCTTGCTCAATTAAAGGTTCATTTTTCTCTTGGCTGTTGGCAAATGCAACATTGATTATGGGTTATTAGCATCCACCAGCTTAGTTTCCAAACGCGCTTGGAGCGTTTGTCCGCATACCAACTAGAGCAGGGCAGCGGGGCTCCGAACCACCTTCCTGTTCTGGGACCAAGGACGCCCTCCCTGTGGCTCACTGCGGGAGGGGCTCTGCTAGTCAGGTCCTTCCTGGGGAGATTAAAAGAAAAAAGGGGCCGTTTCGCAGTCTCCATCTCACTCCCAGCCCCCGACCTCTAAGCTAAGGAAAATGGTGGTATTTTGTGGTAGCATTTGGATTCTTTTTACTAGTCCATTTATTCATTTGTTTTATTTATTTAGTAAGTATTTCTGAGAACTGGCATGTGGGGCAAATGAAAAAAGCATAGAGAGAGAGTATAGAAAGATGAGACCGAATCTCATGAGCCAGGTGGGAGAGCAGCCTCTGCGCCAGCCCAGGAGTTCCCAAGCAGGAGGTGGAAACTCTGAGCCGCAGCTGCAGCCACACCTTCCTGTCAGGTGCTTCCTCTGAGGTTTTCTGAGGAGAAAGAAGACAGCAGGCCTGGTCTGCCAAAGGGCTTTAAGTTTTTTCACTCACCATCTTCCACTCTGGGATGGTCCCCAACCCCTCCACATGCTCTGGACTCGAGGTGTGCCTCCATTAGTACCAACTTCATGAGAATGAGAGCAGCTGATGTTCCCCGCCGGGCTGAGAGGTGCTCCAGCAGGATGGAGCCCACGGCCTGGGGTCCGCCAGACCCTCTGTGCTCTTGCCTCTTCTCCTGCCTGGGCCCGTAAGTCTCCACCACAACCCAGCGCATGCTTCCTCGGGCTGCTGGAACAAGTGACCACAAGCTTAGTGGCTTAAAGTACCACACATTTATTTATTATCTCAGAGTCCTGGAGGTCAGAATTCTCACTGGTCGAAAATCCAGGTGCCGGCAGGGCTGGCTTCATTTGGAGGCCGCAGCAAAGAAACTGTCACCTTGCCTTTTCTGGCTTCTGGAAGCCTCCTGCAACCCTTGGCCCCAGGCCCCTTTCTCCATCTTTACAGGCAGCAGGTGGCCTTCTCTTCTTTCTGACCTTTGCTTTTGTTACCATATCCCTTCTCTGACCAAAGCTCCTGCCTCTCCTAAGGACCTGAGTGCCTGGATTCACCTGGGTAATCCAGGATTCTCCCCCTCTCCAGGATCCTAATTTGATCCTAACAAATCACATCTGCCAAGAGTGCCTTTTGTTATGTGAAGTAACATTCAAGGTTCTGGGGATTAGGGTGAGGACATTTTGGGGGGACCATTATCCCTTCTGCCATATCCAGCTCTTTTTCTTTTTGCTTGTTTTAATTGTTTTTATTTTTTTTTCAAAATTTTTATGGTAGTAAAATACACATAATGTAAAATCGACCGTCTTAATCATTTTTAAGTGTACAGTTTAGTGGTATTAAATACATTCATAATGTTGGGCAACCATCACCACGTCCATCTCCAGAACCCTTTCAGTCTCGTAAAACAAAGCCTGTACCCTGCTCCTGTGTCCTGACCAAGGCCGGGTGGCTCCTGAGCAGAGCTCTGCCTGGCTTGTCAAAATGATGATAATGAGACCATGAGCGCCAACATTTCGTAAGTGCTTCCCAGGACACATAGGCGCTTTCCATACATTGTCTTTTATTTGGCCCCACATCTTAGGTAGTTGGGGCAGGAGGGGCATGGGAGGCTAAACACTTCGCCGGACAGCCTACCCTGCAAGCGACAGGGGCCAGTCTCCTGACTCCCTGCAGGCCGCTTCCCTGGAAAGGGTCTCCTCGGACGGACCCCACAGGGACACACAGATAAAGCGTTGTTCCCCAGTGTCGCCTGTGGCAGCGGAACCTCAAGTATCTTGTATGAAAGGCAGGAGCTAAAACTCCTCAGCGGCCTTTGTGGTCGGTGTCAATTAACCACCACCGCTCCAGGAGGTGGTTATCAGAGCTGCTGTCTAAAAAACAGTGCTGCTGAAGTCAGCGGGACTTCTCTACAAGTCACAGAGTAACTGCCAAGCTTGTTAGTGGACACTCCACCCCCCACGCCTCACCCTCCCCACGTGGTTTGCTGACGCTGCACCAAAAATGCCTCCGAGGGCTTTTTCGAACCACGGTCCCCAGACGGTCTCTTCTCTTTGCTTCCTGTTAGCAGTGATGTTCCTGTGGGTCTTCTGGAGTCCAATTTTCTCTTCGAAGGAGAACTAGCAAATCTTCGCAAGAGCTCTGCAGCCCTCTCACCAGCTGACTGCTATGTGAAAGATCGGTCGGAGATCAGGGTTTAGGGGGAGGGAAAGGGCTCACAGGCACTCACCCTGAACAACATGAGCCCGTGCAGAATCCAGGAAATGAAAATAAAGTGCCCGGTGGGACCCGAGGCTAACCAGACAGATGTCATCTGTGGTTCGTGGTAAACGATGCCCTTCATCCTCAGCTCTTGGGACTCGGTATCTCTGTTGAACTTTGATCGGCCTTGGCTCAGAGTCTTCGTGTTCCCCGCACTGATGTTCTGAGCTGTTTGCAGGCACAGTAAATATTTGTCTTGTCAAACGGCATTTGGCTGTTCACATGTCTTGTTTAAGAGAGAAATGTCAGGGAGTTTCTCTCGCTGTCTTTCCCTTTGTCTCTCCGGGCCCCAACCCCCTTTTTGGTGTGAACTGCAAGGAGATATATAGACATTAATATCATTTTTATTTCCCTAACAACTGTGAAGCTGCAGATAAAGAATAAAATCTTAAGAGTTCTCACATCTTGGTTGGGTTTGTGTCAAGTCATAGGGAAGCCACCCCAGCCTCAGTAATGTATGTGCCATCGGCAAGAGCACAGCCTGTTCCAGACCAGAAGCAATTTCTGTTCTTGACAGGTCTCTGTTATTAAAAAGTTAAGGAAAAGTAGAGCGGGGAATACAAAGATTAGATCTTTGAAAGATGAGACTCTAAAGTTAACGGCCCTGAGCCGTCTGTATGGAGAGGTAAAGAAACAAGGACTTCAGCCAGGAGATAGAGGAAATGCACAGAGAGGCTCAACCATGGGAGGAAAAAGAAAGAAAAAAACCCACTTCTGCCCTATAGATTATTATGTCAAGATTACAGGAATAAAGAATAGTAATCAATTAGAAGGGATCAAGCATTGGGGTAACAGAAGATCATCCCCTTTGTCACTGCTGAGAGTTAAAAGAGCATAATTGGAAATAATGATTTTATGGTTTCATAACTACAGATCCATAAATGGCAAATGACTGATGGAGAAAAAGATAAGGGGTCTTTGTGGGTGTGGACTTACAGACAGCTGAGAGCAGTGATTCTGACTGGCCTTTGGGAGCCTCTCTCAGGCTGAGGAAGGGGATATGATGAGAAGCAGCAATGGAGTTTCCTGATTTTGGAGGAGTGGTTATGCTTGCAATAGTGTATTATCCCATTGCCACATTGCCACTGGGGAGAGTCACTCTGAGGAGCAGCCCTGATGATCAAGGTCCTATGAAGCTCGGGAGTATCAGTGGTAAGTATTGTGTGTCCTGAATGAGTGCCCTCCCTAATAAAGATTAGAAAATGAGCTTTATTAAAAAATGTCTTATGTACCTCTGAAACCCAAGGACACACCTTGTGTGGAGCCTCAGAGTTCATAAACTATCACAAAACATGCACAACCCCATAGGATCCTCCCAGAAACCACTGTGGGAAAACCACATTATTCTTACCTGACAGGAAAGGAAAACAAGACCCAGGGGAAGAGCATGACTTCTCAGCCATGAGCCAAGGGAGAGTCAGGGAGGGGAAGACAGGTGGTTGGACTCCAAATTCCATTTGTGTCCCCATTCAAAGCCCCATCCAGACTCTCGTCCAGTTAGAACCTTGCACCATTTCTGTTCAGGTGGCAGAAGAAAAGCCAGAACCTCAGACCAGAGGTTTCATTAAGCCTGAAGGTGGAAGTGAAGGCTCTGGGCCTCCAGGTGCTTTCTCACAAGGACCTTCATTGGGGCTGTGCCATCACCCTCATCCTCTCCTGTTTGGACTGAAGGTTTATGTCTTCCTAAATTCCTATATTGAAGCCCTAATGCCCAATGTGATGGTATTTGGAGGTGGGGCCTCTGGAAGGTAATTAGGTTGTAAGGGTGGAGCCCTCATGAACAGGATTAGTGCCCTTATAAGAAAAGATACCAGAGTGGTTGCTCACTCTCTGCTGTGTGAGGATACAGCAAGAAGGCAGCCATCTGCAAGCCAGGAGAAGAGCTCTCTTCAGAACCCAACCATGCTGACACCCTGATCTCAGACTCCCAGCCTCCAGTCATACATGTCCAAAAGACAGAGGGGATCCCTGCAAGTAGGTTCTGAGTAAGAGAGAGTTGATGGCATCCAAATAGTGGAAGCACTTGACTTCAATTGGAGGAGAGAGAACTTTGTTATAGCACAGGGTCAGGAAAAGAGGACACATGCCCGTGTGGGTGTGTTGTAACTTTGAATGTGTTATGCTGGAGGAACTTTCCAGATGATAATTTATAAACAATTTATAATATTGTTTATATTCAAGTAGGAGACTTCATATGGAAGTCACCTGCTGAGAATGAGCTCTGTGTGTGTGTGTATGTGTGAGTTCATGTGTTCATCCAGCATTTTGAGGAAAGCCTAGAAGGCTGAGATAATCTAGTATTAAATAGGAAGCTCTGATTGACAGGAGTTTGTCTTCTGGACCAGAAGGAATGCAGACCCAGGCCAATGCCAGGCTTCCGAGTGGGGCATCAGCACCTATTGAGTCAAGGAGGCTGGGATTCCTTGAGTGTGGTTTCCATCTTACCCTTTGCATCACACTTGGTCTTTATGCATGGTGAATGAGGAGAGAAAACCTAAGAATGTACTCAAATATGGCTGTGATATTTGTAGGATTGTAGATGAAAATAGAAAGTCTGTGGATGTGGCATAAGTGTGGGGAAGAGAAACTGATCACTCAGAAATCCTCCGCTCAGAAATCCACTGTGCTTCTCTGAAAACATCTAAGAAGACTTTCCTTGCTAAGATGTTAAGATACTGGTGATGATGTAAATGTTCCAGGACAATTTGAAGGGTTAGAGCTTTGATTAAGAAGGTTAGCCTACACGTAGTTCCACATATTATTGTTTGAAGGGTTTAACTCCCTGGCCTTTCTGTTTCCATAAGAAAATGTCAGCTCCAGTCCCTAGAGGGAAAGAGCGCTGAGTGACAGTTCCTGTTCCTGCTAATTCTGAGATTAAACGTTCGGAAGCCTTTTTGACGCAGGTCATTATCACTGTCTCTGGTCTGTTTCTTTCTAATGGCTACAAAGCTAACATTTTGATCTTCATTTTCCTGACACCTATTCCTATATCTCAGTTGTCTCAGATCATGGACAAGGAGAGTGGGTGATTCATCTCCATCCCTCAGACCTTCTCGGCCTCTAGTCAGGGCCTGTTAACCCAGTATTTTCATATATCATCTCATTTAATTTCAAACACCTGCCAAACCAGGTTTAATTTACTTATCTTGTTTAATCCCATTTATTTATCTTGTTTAATCCTCATAATAACCTATGGGATATTTATAATTATCCTTAATTTAGAGAAGAAGAAACTGAGGCTTTGTGAAATTAAGTAAATTAAGTCATGTTGCTGGTAATCGACAGAGCTGGGTTTAAGCCCTGTGTCTTGTTGATGGTAAACAAAGCTGAGGGCCCCTCTCCAGGCCACACCGCAGCTGCCAGGGTGTCTATCCAAGTCCAAATCTCACCTGCAGGTGTGGGATCTGGTGTGTCTGGAGGACCTCACTGGAGGTGGTGAAAGTCCCGTCCGTGCCTGTAGGATGTCATCTTTCTCCTTCTTATACTCCCTCTTTGCACAGTCTCTAACTTTTTTCATAGGCAGTTGTTTAGTACAGCAAGGCCAGCTCTGTGACAATACTGATCCGAATCCCTCTCACTCAGCAATGAGTGAAGACCCCCTGCCTCGTGTGTCTGTCCCATTTCTTTTTGGTTTCCCACCTCAGGAAGTCAACACTTACCTGGAGCCCTGCTTGATGCAGAACACAGCAGCTAAACCACAGGGATAGACAAAAGCAACTGATGTTTTTCTTTAAGACTCTTTAAGATGTCACAGTGGCTGTTTTTGCTGAGCTTAAGTTTGGGGCTTTGTCCACACTAGAGACAGGCTGTTTTCCCCATCACAAGCCCCTTACAGGTTTTACTTCATTTGCTGACAAATAACTTCCTTTGGAACAGAGATTGGGACCCAGACTTGAGTTTTGGGCATGGTAGAGGTCAGGCCCCAGAATGCCCACTACTCTCTGCTTCCCCTCCTTTCCATTACTGCTGAGCTGGAGAAGGATCCACGCTCAGCACAGCAGGAGTTAAGGCTAGTTAGCTCAGGGCCTCTGGGACTTAGACCCATTAAAGTTGGACTCCTGTTTCCTTCTGTAATCTTACTTGTAACTTTCCAATTTGAATTTGTTTAAATTGTCACTAGATTGTACAGCTTTGCTTCAAAAGACTTGTTCCATTGTGAAATGAAAAGAGTTTTCTTAATATGTAAATGCTTATGCAAATCATGTCTTCCCACAGCATTCCTTCTTCCTAACTCAATCCCTGCTGCTTGGATGCTGCTGTTCAGAGGATGTATGAGGTCACAGAGGAGCAGGAATCTGGAACAAATGTTACCATGGCTACCGCTTATTGAGGACTCTGTGCCAGGAACTGTGCCAAGCCCATTATGTGCATTATCTCATTTACCTTGACAACAACTCTTAGGGTTAGGTTACATTAATGTTCTTATTTTAATAGAGAGGTCAAGTAGCTCACTCAAGAACACATTCCTAGCTTGCAGAACTGAAACCCCTTCCCACGAGCACTGTGCTTTCCAGTAAGATGTCTCCTTAGTCAAGTCCAAGGATAATGGGGCTGGAGGGTAGAACCTAGAGATGAAGGTTTGAATCACCTTGATGGGATTCCCTGAGGAGAGTGGGCAAAAGGCCCAGGACTCTATCCTGCGTAGTGGAAAGGCATGGACTCTGAGGTCAGAGACCTGGTTCAAATTCTGGCACTTAGAACTGTGCACTCACAGGCAAGGTATTCAACCCATTTAGCCTGCTCCTCACCTATCAGATGGTAATAATAATAATGTCCAAAAGATCTCCCTCCCTAATTTGGTTCTCCTATTGTATCCCTTATTTGTAGGGTATGTATGCATATGTGGCACATGAGAAGTGCCACCAAAATGGTACATATTATTTGTAATTAACTCATTTATTCATTTGACAAATAATTATTGAGTGACTACTCAGTTAATTTATTGATTATTGATTTTACCCCACAAGCACAGTGCCTGCGGCTTAAGAGCTTTTTAAGTGCCTCTAAGAATCTATGATACCTAAAATAAAATTCTAAGACAGGAAGCAACTTCCTGTAGATTCAAAGTTAATAAATGTTAAAATTGAGTGTTCACTGAACTAGTATGTCAACCAGTCAGCTGTTGACAATTTAACTCTTTTATATTTATGTATAAATAATTTTTATACCACATGAACAAAATAAAGAATTTAACATTAAAGGATAATTTTTTAAAAAGATAAAACTATGACTGTCATATAAGTATACAAAATATATATGAGGGAATCAGTAAGATGCTACAACTGGTTCAAGGAGAATTCAAAGAGCAGAAACATATGTAGATCATGAAATGAATTTATAAATACTTGCAAAAATGGCTTCATCTATAATGGGGGATCAATTGTTCCTCTATCAGACAGAATTAATTTGCATGTTTTTAGACAATAATTACATTACTATCATTAAAAAAAATAATGTATTGAATCACAGAATAACTCAGAGACAATGAAAGGTTTAAATCCCAAGAATCAGATAAGCCAAAAATGGTCTGCTCTAGGTAATAACACAGTTTGTCAATGAATATATGAAGACATTTTTTTTTTGGTACCTTTTGGTACATTTCAAAGTCTTTCACATTTTTTTCTGACAGTCTGTCCCCCTTTCCTTGTGATTGTAGAATGCCAAAGAAAGGTTATTCTTGATCACAAAATAAGACTGGATTTCAATTAGGTTTGGCTCTATCGTTTACATAAATGCATCAAGGGTGTTCATTAAAATACAGTCTTCTTTAGGTTTGCTTTGCAAATTCTGAGTCATACAATATTGAACACCTATTATTGCCACAAAATTGACTTCTGTCTGGGGGTTTTTGAAAAGAATCTCAAATGGATTTAAAGTCTGTACTATTCACTCTCTTGAGACTAGGAGATCAATCCAAAGAAACACTCTCCAACCAATTTCACTCTGTACATGTGAATCTAGGAGGATTTCTCTCTTCTGAAGGTCCGCAAATATCCTTCAGACCTTCCTAACCCCGGAAAGGCTGGGACCTTATCAGGCAGGAACTTTGCTGGCAGGGCCTTGTAGGCATCTGTTCCATGTGAACAGCCAACCTTTGTTTCTTAAAACAAAGCAGTGGTCATATCTGATTCTCAAATATAACACTTCGGATAAGGCCTATATTGTACAATCAATTTGTTTAACTATATCCTTGTAAGAAAGAGGGCTGATTCTTATTGAAACTATGCAAATAACTATATTGCCATCAAAAGTGAGGAGACTCTAAGAGTTTCTGAATCCGGAGAGAGGATTAAAGATGGCGGTGTGTGATTAAAGAGGCTTCCTCCTAAAACCACATATAATATGAAAATATAATTAATACAACTAGTCCTGAAAGAGTTGGTAACCCTCCTACACTGCTGGTGGGAATGTAAGCTAGTTCAACCATTGTGGAAAGCAGTATGGAGGTTCCTCAAAAAGCTAAAAATAGAAATACCATTTGACCTGGGAATCCCACTCCTTGGAATTTACCCAAAGAATACAACTTCTCAGATTCAAAAAGACATATGCACCCCTATGTTTATCGCAGCACTATTCATAATAGCCAAGATTTAGAAGCAACCTAAGTGTCCATCAGTAGATGAATGAATAAAGAGGAGGTGGTGCATATACACAATGGAATACTATTCAGCCTTAAGAAAGAAACAAATCCTACCATTTGCAACAACATGGATGGAGCTAGAGGGTATTATGCTCAGTGAAATAAGCCAGGCCGAGAAAGACAAGTGCCAAATGATTTCCCTCATCTGTGGAGTATAACAACGCAGCAAAATTGAAGGAACAAAATAGCAGCAGACTCACAGACTCCAAGAAGGGACTAGTGGTTACCAAAGGGGAGGGGTGTGGGAAGGCAGGTGGGGATGGAGGGAGAAGGGGATTGAGGGGTATTATGTTTAGTTCACATGGTGTGGTGGGTCACGGGGAAAGCAGTGTAGCATAGAGAAGGCAAACAGTGAATCTGTGGCATCTTACTACACTGATGGACAGTGACTGCACTGGGGTATGGGTGTGGACTTGATAATATGGGTAAATGTAGTCACCACATTGTTTTTTCATGTGAAACCTTCATAAGAGTGTATATCAATAATAAGTTAATAAAAAAAAGAGTTTCTGAATTCTGGGGACCCAGTGAGAATCAATTATTTAAAATCTGTGTTATTTCAGTTTATAGAAGCAGAATCTACTGAACTGTTCAGAGTTATAGAAGCATATGAAGAAAGAGAATTGGTTTTCTTATAGATCCAGAAAAATAGAACATTAAAAGAAAATGTATTCTGATAACCATAGTAAAATTTCCCTCATCGGTTTCTTCAGTCCAGTAATTAATTCTTGTTCTGTTGGATCTTGGGCTGGCAGTCTCATGAAACCATCTGCTTCTCAACTAAAAAGAGTTTTGGAAATCTTGACTCAGGCCACTGGTACCCTCAGAGAGTTGTCTAAGGAGTTTCACCTTATAAAACATACCCCAGAGTCTGTTCTTTGAAATGTCAATAGTTGAAGTACCTGGGAAAGTCCTTTTCAATGAGACTCTGAGACTGTCCTTTATTCAAGACACAAACTCTGGCATGCACCTTATAGCATCGCCTCAGGGAAACATTAGAGTAAAGCAAAAACCATTTGTAGATAACAAAGACTTAGAATGGCTGTGGTTAATTTATTATTGATAATTTAGAAATGAAAAAGGAATGACATGCAAAACAGAGATAATTAAGTCACTCAAAAAATTTAGACAAACATCTCTAAGGATATCGATTAAATTTATTTCCAAAGAAGCTAGTGAATGCTACACTGGTTTATAAAAATGTATGAATATAACTTTTATAAAAGAAAAAAATCTTGAGATAAAACATAATAATCCTGAAACATAATATACCAGATATACCAAGAATATGAACAGAGTCAATAAACCTGGATATTATTTTATATTTTTATAAAGTATATAAATGGGTTTTTATATTCCTATTTATATATCCATATCTGATGGGGAATCCTGATGTATATTTCCAACTGGGAACCAATGGCCTAGAAGGCTCTAGATTCAAATTAAAGAAGCAAGGTTTTGCTTAAGGATGTGTTTCAAACAATAACTGAATTTGTGAGTGATAATACCATACTGCTGTGGCCTAATATCATCAAGTAATCCATCTCCAGGACACTAATAAATACAGGAAAACTTGAAAGGAACTATTTCTTAAGTTTTGATACGTGTTTACCCTGAGGTGAAAACATACTACAGAAAGCAAGAGCATTGACGAATTTCCAGGGACTTTCCACAAAGCATAACCCTTACAATAGTCACATGTCAAACACACCTAATTATTTCTAGTACTTCTCTTTTTATAAAGTAAAAGACAAAAAATATGTTTGTGAGTTTTTCTAGGGCCTTCCTGGGAAGTCTGAAAGGTTTTAGGTATGAAATATATTCTGACTGTTTTTTTTTCTTTATTTAGGGTCACATTTTGGGAAGGCTCGATTGAAAAAAAGTCAGAGGAGCTTGAACAATTGACTAAGACATCTCATGGGTGTCTGAGACACTGTTTGCTTACCTATTTAATCAAAGTGACAATAAAATATTTAAAATATATACCAATGGCAAGGCAATTGAAAAGAATCTTACCTTTCATAAAAGAGAAAACTTTTTTTTTTCTTTTAAACAATCAAGGACATGATAAAGTCCACATAAAACACAGAAATTTTTTTCTGGTAAGACAGAAGCTTTTCTCTGTAGGCAGTTTACACAGAAAGTAATGAATCACCATTCGTGTTGTAAACAAAGGCATTCCTCAGGAAACCAAGAAAGTAAACCCATCAAAATAGAATGAACTTTACTAAGGTTTTTACACATTTCATAACCTCTCTTCAGACTCAGTATTACCAACAAAGGCAAATAGAATTCACATTCTGAGCTTTTTCTTTCGTTCTACTTTTTCATATTCTAGAACAAACTGCATTTTGCATAAGGAAAGATCTCAGGGGGCCACAAGATCAAAACAGATTTTGTTATAATTCTGAGATATTTATGTAAACATGCAACTTGTTCATTACGTCTATTCTCAATAATAAGCTGGTATTTAAAAAATCATCAATTTTAATTGCTAATATGATATTGACAGTTATAAACCATATACACTTAAGTCCTTCGGAATCCTCAAGTCTTAAGGGTCAAGTGTTCTGGAGGCCAACACCACTGGGGACTGCTGCTTTGGGATAAAACTACTGTTTATCTTTGAAAAAGCAAACGTATGTGCAGTTAGATTTCTCTGTCACTGTGGTTCCTATGTGTAGTTGCAACCAGTCATATTAATTATAATCTTTAGCCAAAGCAGCTAACTTCTCATTCATAAAGAAAAACGAGTGTGAAAATTGCGGGCTTTCTGCCATATACCAGCATTACAGCAGACTGCAACAGCTCATATACGCTTTTCATAGCATGTTCTTCTCTTTTATGGTTCTTAAAGTAGCAAAAATGAACATGTTCTCTAAAACAACCCATAGGCAGGGCTCCTCTAGAGCATGTAATAAATTAATTATATGTTTTGATAGTCTATCTTACTTAGGAATTATCTAGATAATCAATGACTATGCATTAATTAACTCAGTATATTACCAGTTCAAGGTTTTAAGCTACCTAGGCATCTTGGAAATTATCTATCAGCGGGAATGCTACAAAACATAATTATTCTTGAAATAAGGTTATGGAAATCATGATTCAATTTTGTCAAACACAAATTTATATTACATAGAGTAATATTAGTTTATTTAATCCGTAACCTGCATAACTATAGGAAAAAGTACACCCAAGTAGAATAAAATATATGCTTTTATTGTACTCAATACTGATAAATTAGAGAAGGCACAAATGTATTCTATTAAATCAAACATATTCAACTAGTCTTATTTGCCAAAGATTTACCTTAATTATGTGAACTTGGATTTTAAAATGCTTCTGAGTTAGTTTCTATAAGGATTTTTTGTAGCATAGCACATTTAAAGTATTAGAAATTCAATCTCATTTTATTAAAATTTAAGAGTATTTGATTTATATAAGCACTATATAAGTCAATCAGAACAAGCTTCTTCACAGTACTTGATAATCTAATTTGTTAAGGTAGGGACATTTCACTCTTACTCTGCAAGAAGTAAAGACCTGAATTATAGAAACAGAGAGACACAAAGAGTCCTTAGAGCTTTAATTCCACAATTTTAGCCACAGGTTAAGAGACATAAGAAGCACTGAAACACAAAAACTCACTGGCTCAGATGCCAGAAAGCTGTTCTCCTTCCTGGTGGGTGCAAAAATATTTTGAGGTCAAAACAGATAAATTGGCAAGACTAACCAATGAGATTCTCTGTCATCTCTTAAGAGAAAATAGGTTTCTACAATTCATTAATCCATTTAGAGAGATCATTAAATGATCAGAGTATAAAACCCAATTCCCAATCATTGTCCCATCATTGGGGAAAAATTTCTCAGCCATAATAAGCACAACAAACAAATGAAACAAAATTGGTTAAGGAGGAAAAAAATATTAAAGAAACAGAGTCAACAAAATTCTATTGCTACTTCACATTTACCCCTGGGAGTCAAGGATTGACATACCTGGATTTCAGCTCCCCAAGGGACATCCCTCTCTGGCAGCACAATTTCTCTTGCTCTGTTAGGTGAATCCATGGGGCACCTTGGTGAAAGATCTCTAAAGCTGATATAGAATAATTTTTTTGAAAAGGTTAAAAGCATGACTCTTTCTACTTTAATTTTATTTCACTCATTGTTAAATAACCAGTAAGATGTCACAGTTGATTAAAGGTGATTTCAAAGAGCAGGGACACATATGGATATTAACATTAATTTATAAAAAAATGCAAAACTACTTTTTCCACATTGAAAGCTGGGAAAGAAATGAATTGTCCCTTTACAGGACAAAATAGATTTTCATGTTTACAGGTCAGAATGATTCACACTGCTATCAGCTGCCTACAATTTACAGTTGTAAAATAACTCAAAGACCATGAGAGATACAAACCCAATAGATCAGATCATCTGGAAGAGTGCACTGAAGACATATAGATTTCCATTGAAGATATACCATAGTACTTTTTTTTTTTGGTCCATTTCAAAGTAACAAACAAAGCTCAAAAATGTAAAAATCACACAACCTTCAAAAAAATGTACAACAAAAAACCTAAATGTGGGCTATAAGTACACTTTTAATTCATTTGCTCTTATGTGGAGTGGAGAAGGGTCTGCAAAGGCAGAAGTGCTGAGATCTATGAAGATCTCCTGGGTGGTGAATGGGTGTTAAGTGTGGAGAGCTCATTGAGAAGAAGGGAGATTTAGGCCAAGCCTTCAAGGAACTTACATTCCATCATGCTGTATAAAAACCAAGTAAATGAACAAGTAAGTTACTTTCAGATATTGACATGTAATAAAAAAAAAATGAGTTGAGTTCAGTTAAAGAGGAGGTGCAGAGAGAATGTGACCAAACTACAGTGGAATGGTAGACATTGTTGGTTGCTGACTTAATAGCCATATACTCATCTTTTTCTTGAGATCAGCTCCCCAGTTTTTTCAGGTATAGTCCCTCAGGGTGTATAGGTAAAGCAGGCTCCTTCCTCGGTGAGGCAGGGGTCAAAGCCCACTGTGATCGCTCCCTTCCAATGCCTTTCTCTCCATTACCACGGAAATGGCTCTACTTCTTGTACTATTACCTCTTTTTTGGGTTGTTGCCTACCTCTAGTGTTGCCATTCTCCATATCATTTTCTTTTTTTCTTATTAACCTATTTTAAATTATGAACACACACACAATTAAAAATATACAAAACAAAAAGATTTAAAGAATAGTTTTTTATGAAGTAAGTCCATATGACCATCACCCAGGTAATCAAATCAAATACTGTCAGCAGCCCCCAATCCTTCCATCTGTCTTTGCTGACTGGAAGCCTCCATTACTGCCAGAGGTAATCACTGTCTTGATTTTGTGTAATCCCATCTAGCCTTTTCTTTGGGTTTTACCACCTATGCATGCATCTGAAATGATATAGTGTTGCTTTAGCCATTTTGAACTTTTTTATTAGCACTTCATTCAATATTGTATTTGTGAGATTCATTCACATTGCTGGCAAAACTGTAATTTGGTAGCTTTCATTGATGTATAGCGGTGCTCCTTAAAACATTTTGGTCCCCTTTATACCAGTTTGGTACCCCTTTATACCAGTTTGGTACCCCTTTATACCAGTAAAAATCATTGAGGCCCCCAAATGCCTTTTGTTCATGTGGGTTATATCTATCAGTGTTCATTGCATTAGAAATTAAGGTGGAAATTAAAAAATATATATATACTTAGTCTGTAAGAATTATTAAAAATAATTTATCAAAAAGCTAAACATAAGAATTACCATAGAATCCAGCAATTCCACTCCTGGTATGTCTGCAAAATGAAAGCAGGGATTCAGATATTTGTATGCCATGCTCGCTGTAGCATTTTTTATATAGGCAAAAGATGGAAACAACACAAATGAACAACAAATGTTCAACAAGTGAACAGATAAACAAAATGTGGTATATACTTAGAACAGAATATTATTCAGCCATAATAAGGAATGAAGTTCTGACACATGCTAAAACATGGATGAACCTGGAAAACACTATATTAAGTGAAATAAGCCAGTCACAAAAGGACAAATATTGTATAATTCCATTATATGAAATATCTAGATTAGGCAAATTCATAGGGGTAGAAAGCTGTCTAAAGGTTACCAGGGTCTGGGAGCTTTGGGGGGTTATTGCCTAATGGGTACAGAATTTCTATTTGGGGTGATGTTGTTTGTGTATGAATTACATGCTTAAAATTTGTTAAAATGGCAAATTTATTTTATACATATTTAGCACGATAAAATGAAAATAATAAAACCATTACATGTTAATATAAGTAAAATATTCCCTTAAAAAAACTATTTAAAAAAACAAAAAATAATGACAAGAGTGACATTGTTTTACATGTCTTTAATGTCTGGTTTAAAAGCAGACAGCTGAATTCTCATATCTGCTTCTTTATTCAATTTGTTGTGACATTTTGGTTTGGTGAAGTAAATGAAGAAAATTTGACTTCACATAAAAATGTAGCTGGACAGAGGAGGAGGGGTTTAATAGCTCTTGCAGATATGTGGATATTCTTTTTGGATATTATACCAGAACTTGATAAGTGGTAGTTTCTTAAAGATTATTTGCAATATGGGATTTGAAACTATATCTTTTGGTCTATCTTGCTCTTTGAGTGGATCTCTTATATATGCCTGTTTTTACAATATAATGCATTGGTCATTTAAAGTATGTTGGTTCACTGAGTCATACAGATATTTCAAGTATTGATATATTTCATTATGCAATATCAAAAAATCACATCAGTAAATATTGCCACAAATCTCTTCTGAAGATTCTTTAAATAAGTTTTGGAAAACTCATAGTGGTGGGTATAAGTTTTCAAAAACTTAATTTTTACTTGAAATCTTGGATTTTACCATGGGCAATAAATACAGTCAATTTTTCCCAGACTCACTTTGTTGATATTTGAGAAAATATCTACCAAATTCTCAAGTCTGAATAATCATTTTTGGTATGTCTGTTGTTTTTTTTTCAAATAAAATTTGGTGTTTCATGAGAGAAGAAAATGTATAGTTTAGCTCATAAATTAAATATTTGCACAAATGTTTTTCTTCAAGGCAGCCATTGTATCTGACATCCAGCAAAAGTGCTTTATGCATACTTCCCATTTTTGTCACATAGAATTCTAAAAAAATAAATTACCTCTTTTGGAGGAAAATCTGGCAATTCTCACAACAGCATATGCATTTCCTTTTGATTAAGCAATCTTAGTTCTAGGAACTTACCTGGAAGATACATCTCCAACAAAGCAAAAAATGCATATGTATAATTATTTATTGCAACATTGTTTATAATTGCAAATGCAAATGGAAAAAACCTGAACTCATATACACAGAAGAGCAGTTGAATAAACTGTAGCACATCTACAAAATGTCTAAAAGAATGAAGATCTCTAAGAACTGATTGGAAGTGATTTCCAGGATACATTGTTAAGAACCACCATTAGAATACAAACCATAGCAAATGAACATAACTTTTTAAAAATAAAAACACTGAAGAGGAAGGGGATGAAGAGAACTGACTCTGTAACTCAGGAAAACAGTTACGTTGATTGGACTTCCTAAGGTTAGACAAAAGGAACCGTATGCAGGTACTGTACTCCGGATAGTACATCTGTTTCTCACAGAGGCATGGTGGGCAATTCCATAACTACTTGAGGTTTATACTAGGGTTGAACAAATAAGTGTAGAAAATGAGCACCAGATTTCTCACTGTTGAAGAAAGAAATTAAAAATAAGGAAAAGAGAGATACAAGAGTAAGACTTGTGGTTTAGATTGGAATCAGAAATATTGCTAGGAACTCAGAACTTTTATTATATATACAGATAGATGGAGAAATAAACACAAATGAGTGTGTATGTGTGTTTTCATCCTAGCTCTATGTGCTGAGAGGACCCAATAGCAATGTGCACACCTAGTTTCTGCATCTTGGGTTCTTTTTTTTTTTTTTTGGTAACATTAATGTATAATTACATGAGCAACATTATGGTTACTAGACTCCCCCCATTATCAAGTCTCCACCACATACCCCATTATAGTCACTGTCCATCAGTGTAGTAAGATGCTATAGAGTCATTACTTGTCTTCTTGCTTTTCCTGTGCCCCCCCCTTTACATTATGTCTGCTAATCAGATCTTGGGTTCTTTAAAAGAAGGAACCAGTGCTGCTGCATTGGAAACACAGCAGATTCCAGGATTTGGGCCCAGAAAATGCAAAAGGAGCTTGGAGCATCTTGTGGTACCAGAAAAAAGGATGTGCTTGGAAAGGGTTAGGGGTACAACAGAAAGGCACAGGAACCCCTCTGAAGGGACAACCAATAGCTACATTTGGAACAGTTTGAGCAGCAAACTAAATAATGATGGCATTGGGCTATAACCTATAGACTGAAATAAATATCCATGAGTCTACACTCATGTAAATAAATAAATGAATAAATAGGGAAGAAAGACAGCTTTCTGCACCATGAGAAGGTAGACATTCTTGAATTAGTAGGTACAGAAGGCAGAAAATGGCCACCCAAAAATGTCCACGCCCTTAGACCCAGAATTTGTTACCTTATATGGCAAAGGGACTTTGAAGATGTGATTACATTAAGGAATCTGAGTTGAGAGACAACCCTGGATTATCTGGGTGGGCCTAAAATAATCACAAGGGTCCTTGGAATTAATGTGGTATCAATGGGGAACTTCCTTAAAAAAAAAGACTAAGAGGTTACATAAAATACAAATGAGTGGGAGGGGCCAGTGGAATGGTGAAAGCAAACAAAAATCTTGATTAGTCTTAAAGAAGGCAAAAAAGAGAAAGGAACATGGAATAGGTAGGATGCTAGAAAACAGTAAAATGGTAAATTGAAGTCCAAGACATGGAGTGAAGTGAAAAAAGCAAGATGCTGAACTATGTGCACCTTTTAAGGAATTTTTTATAGGCTTGTCAACTCTGGGAATGTTTCTGGAAGAATATACAATGTTTCACTGAAGGTCTCAGATGAGAGGAAGGCTTCTTTTTCATTATTTACCTCTACTTGAAATTTTTGACTATGTGAATGAATTACATTTCCAATTTAAAAAATGTTCATTAAAATAAATATTTGTTGAATGAATACACTGCATATGAAAATTCACTGAACAGACTTATTATCTGTTTGGTTTAAATTTAGATTTTCTCTTCCCTTCCCCACCACCATCCATACTTCTTTCCCTTTCTCCCTTCCTTTTTCCTTTTAACATTTTGTACATGAAAGGGGATTAAAGTGGCTTAATTCAAATATTGCCATTTGCAAAGCACATATTGTACTCCACCCTTTGAGAAATGCTTTTCAGCAGCTGGTCTTGGCGGCCTGGCTCAGGAGACTGCCTCACCGAGGAGCCGGCTATATCTCTGAGCCGGAAGGAAACTCTTGCCTCTTTAGGATAAGCTTGAAATTCTTCTGGTTTGGTGGAGGGGTGAGGGGGGTAGTTGGACTCTAATGACCTTTAAGACCAACTTAAATGTTTGTATGTTTTTTTATTCAGCAAATTTTTATTGAGTGTATACCATAAACCACCAATAAATCAGTGTTTGAGGAGGACAGGAAAAAAACACACACACACACACAAAGGAGAGTTTTATAATCTCATCTTCTCACCAGTAGGCAATCTAATAAATCGAAGCAAGTGATATGGCTGTCGGACAACTAACGTTCCCAGAATTAAGCACTTCTCTCTCTCTTCCTTGAGACCAGTGGCTATAAAACAGGATTGGCAAACGATGGCCCACGGCTAAAGCCAACTCAGGGCCAAACCCTGCACTTGGTCAAATCAGCCCACTGTCTGTTTTTGTAAATAAAGTTTTATTGAAACACAACCACAGCTATTAGTTTATTTATTGCTTACAGTTGCTTTCATGCTAAAACGGTAGAGTTCAATACTTGCAACAGCAACTGTACAACTCTCAAAGCCTGAAATATTTATTCTCTGGCCCTTTACAGAAAAAGTTTACTACTGCTGTTACAAACTCACACAGAAGAAGAGAGTCCAATGTGTCATCTGGAGACATATCCAGAACTAAATTTGTCTTAGTGGGATTGGGAGACAGGAGAAATTTAGGGCCATGTAGTCTGGTAGGCTTTAGGATTGAAACGTCAACGTGCACTTGTTCTGGGAGAGCTCATGCTTTATAGCAGTCCACAGCAGGCAGAATGATGGTGCTCAGCAATGAGTAAGGGCAGAGCAGGCTGCACCCATACCTACTTTTCTTGACAATCGGATAGCGGTGAGTGAAGGAGCATCAGTAAGTGTCGTAATCTACACCCACGGGATGCAGCAACTGGGGGCATTAGATGTGACGAGCACCTAGCTTGAAGAATGGATCATAAAAACATATTTTATGAAAAAAGGAGTCAACAGATTGAAATCTATAATGCCAAACTGTTTATGTCAAAACTATATGCATGCAAATCAACAATTACCTCTTGTTATACCCCTTATAAGCAAAAAGATGTATAGTAAGCACATTAGGATTGCTTGTGGGGGAGGACAGAGGGAGTGGCTTTGGGAATAAGAATGGATTAATCAATAAATAAAACAGTGAAAAGGCCTCACATGGACAAAAGGTGACAATGTGCCAGCAACAGAGGAGTTTAGCACCAACACCATGGGCGGCCGAGGTCCACAGACAGCAAAACAACAACCTAAAAGGAGGAAGGAGGGAGGTAGGGAGAAAGAACGGAAGGAGGGAAGGAGGGAAGGAGGGAAGGAGAGGAGGAAGAAAGCAAAGAAGACAGGAGGACAGGGAGGAGGAGGGGGAAGGAGTGAGGGAGGCAGGAAGGGACATGCCTGAACGAATCTGGAGACACACACTGATTCTGTGGGAGCTCTGGCAGCTAAATGGATGTCCCTGTGACAAGCTGTCAGGATTCAGCTTTCAAACAAACCAGAGTCTGAAAGAAGGAGGCCATGGTGGTGGTGGTGGGCGTGTGTGTGATAGGTAGGGAGGGGTCCCCGCCGGGGCACTCCAAGCCAAGTGGGGTGCAGTTCAGTCCCTAGGGAAGGGGGCCATTCTAGGGCAGGTAGACTGGGAGAGTCCTAGGAAAGCTGAGGTTCGGGCCCCAGCTGGGACCCACAGCCCAGCTGAGAATCTGTTGCTCTGGTGATGGGCGGGGGTGGCACACGGTGCGGATCAGGGGATTAGGCTCTAGCTCTGTGGACATCCACCTCAGGCATTTGAAATCTTAAATCTTAAAGTCTTAAATCTAGTCTATGCAGGAGAATTGGCTCTGAATATAATACCAGGTTCCTCCTGGCTCAGCAATGCGCAGAAGCCTGGGGCAATAAGGGATAAAGGTCTTCAGAGGCGATCCTTGGTTCCTTTGAGCAAATGTCATCCTCCTGTACTTAGTTTCCACAATTTGGGATTATAATACCTGTTCTGATTATCTCATTGTTATTTTGATGACCAAATGGCATGACACGTATGGAAGAGCTCTGGAAAAATATAGTACCCCTTTCCTTATTTTTAATACAATTAAGCAATTCAGAAAATAATTCCTTCTTTCCATGCACCCCATCAGCCCACTTTGCAGGATAGAAAAAAAAAAAAAAACAGAGTTGGTAAAAACTCCAAACAGCTAATTTACTCTGAAAGACTTTAGAGAAATATAGTTGCTTTTGTTATTTTAGTAATTTTCTTCAAAAATAACATGTATTACTACACACAATTTCATCCTTAAATTCTCAAACATTAAGTCAGCCCTTTCTCAGTTTTCAAATATCTCTGAGGCAGATCCCAGGACTGGCCAGTTTATAGCCAACTCTCATGGGGCCAGCCAAGCTGCTGATGCTGGAACTTTATCTGGTTAAATCTATCAGCCTTGAAAAACAAGAAAGATGGAAATGTTTTTAAAGCTAAAAAGTCAGCAGACTTTAGGTATAAGGAAAGAAATGGAAAGCAGATTGTGTATGTTGTTCTTGATAACTAAGATTATATTTTAAAAATATGATAAATAAGCAAATATCATTTTATATTACCAAATAATTTAGATACATTTCTAAAATAAATGTTTTCTCACTTAAAAAATAATTTGGAAATTATAGTAGGGCCTAACAAGAGAGTAAAAATCACCTATAATCTACCAAACATTTGGGACACACACACACACACACACACACACACACACACACACACACACACATTCTATATTAATTACTGCAACATCAATTTCAAACTACATATACAGTTTTATTTTCTGCTGCTTTTTAAATATACTATTTCAGAACTAGTATCCTTTTATATTACATGAATTTTAAGTACCAATAACATTCCATCATATGCATGTGCCATGGTTTATTTGACCTTTTCTGTATTTAGGTTACTTAGAATATTTTTCACTATTACGAGTGACATTTTCATGAACACTTTTACATAAATCTTTCTAACATTGCTGACTTTTTCCTGGGGTAGATTAATGAAATTGGAATCACTGGGACGAAGTATGGTAACACTTTTAAGTCTCTTGATAGATAGTTTCAAACTGTTTTTCAGAACCACTTTAAGATTATATTCCAATCATTACCAGCATTAAGTCTCATCTTTAAAAAAATCATCACCTATTTGAAAAGTGCAGTGAACAAATTGTTTTGTTCTTCCCAGCATCCCTTTGGGGGACATTCCTTCCTCTCTTCCACAGCCATTCAGATAAGACCCTAGAAGCATAAACAGTATTCAGTGATGATATGTATTTTGTGTGCCTCCATGTGACGATACCACAGATTTTATTGCTTAAATTGGCTTTGCATTATAAAAAAGGAAAGCTCTCACAATCTCTCTTGATTATTTTAGAATATGTCTTGTGCAAACAGCACCTTGCATACATATTATGCTTCTAGAGGAATCCAGGCTTCAGTTGGGTGGGGCTTCCCTTTCAATGACGAGAAGTTTGCCAAGGTACATTTTCATTTTGGATTTTTTGGCTTCACACAGTGCCAGCCTGATGTATCCAACACAAGTGATGGTATTTATAGCCCAGTGTGTAAACTTTATGAGAGGAAATCATGTGGGAAGCATGGGCTGGACATCCAGGTTGAGGTAGGGACGAACGTGGTGGAAAATGTTTTGGGATCCCTTCCAAACATGAGGGAGACAGAAATAAAAAAGGAGTGCAGAATGAAGCAAAGAAAGAGCAGGTGGAAGACTCAGTTTTCCAGGGTTTGAGATGCAGTTTACTTTTAAACAAAAGCAGTCCTGACATGAAAGACATACTGATTTTCACTGTCCAGCTTTGATTGCGGAATGAGGCAGGAACGACTCAGGGAGTCAGGTTCCAGAAGCCCCCAGTCAGACCTTTGTCTCGTGCTGCATGAGAGCCGGCTCCATCGAGCCCTCTCTAGTATTTACTGTTCTCACGTTGCTCCTGCTCCGAGTCATCAGCAGTAGAGGCAAATCGTTTTTTTTTTTGTTAGTGAGTACAGAAGTTAAATACCCAATATGGTAGTTTTACTAAAGAGTTATGATGTTGTAGGGAAAAATAAAACACACTTCAGTTTGGAGGAGAGTGCTTAAATCTCTCTGTTAGCCAGTCCTGAAAAATAGTTTATTCATAACTCAAGCCTCCATGGCTTCCCTTTGGCATCTCCTGGAATTGTTTGCATCAAGTCTGGATGGAAGCAGTCAGTCTCTGTAGTGTTTGCCTGGCAAACATTCCACAGTAACTGCTCTGAGTCACTGCTGCGAAGAGATGCTGAAGGGAAAAGGAAAAGGCAAAACTAACAATTATGGGCTAAAAGAAACACCCCAGTTAACTTAGTGTTTTAGCAAAAGTTAAATGTGTGCACTTCCTAACCACCTCTACACGAGCTGTTCCAGCTATCAAGCTATTGTCTCTCACTCTAACCCACCCTTCTACATAATATTTTGTGATATTGGAGTACATTTGTCTTTGCCAGATGGCTCTCTGGTGGGCTCTCCAATCGGGGAGCTACAGGGAGACAGCTGTGCTGGAGAAGGCAGAGGCCCCTGCTCCTTCCTCCCTTCCTGCTGGTTTCTTGTTCCTTTAGGTGTCAACCCAGCCAGTGAGGCGCCTGGGAGGGGGAATCCTGGCTGCAGTGGATGCCTCTGTGATGCCATAGAACTCTCCTGCTGCTCTTTCAGATGCCTAGATAACAAAGTTGTATCCAGTGAACAATTCTTTATATTAAGTTTATTCTGTATAAGCAACTGATGTGGGTTTTGGCTTCTGACTGACCCATGAGCACACACAGATCTTTATACACAATCAGGCAAGTGACCAGGAAAGGTACAAGTCTCTCTCTGGATAGGTTTTTTGGCTTGTCTGGCACTAAATACTTTCTTGCTCTTACTGTGTACCCCACATGGAGCTAGACTATGGGGACAAAATGATAACAAGACACGATCCCTGAGTCTGGATTAAAGATGGCAGCATGAGAGGTGAGACAGAGGCTTCCTCCTAAAACTGCATATAATATGAAAATATAATTAATATGACTAATCCTGAAAGAGCAACAGGAAAGAGGGCTGCGCCAAACTACATAAACCTGGAGAAAATAATAAACCTCACGAAAACAGGGTAACATAGCAAAGCCATGGCTCTGCTGGACTCAAGCCCCTTCCCCACCCAGTTCTTGGGCAGGAGGAAGACAAATGGAGTTGGGACAGAGTGGAGGCCTGGGACTGCTGAATACCTAACTCCAGAGATCTGCTCGGGGAGCACAAACCTACATTTCATGGTGCTTTCATGGTATTCTAGTGATTAGGGGGATGGAAAGCTCAGACAGGCAGAATACCTGGAGAGACTGAGATTCCAGCCACTTGTGGAAAACAGGGACCCACATCTGGCTGCTCTGGGACAAAAGAATGGTGGGCAGTCTGAGAGACTTCCTAACAGCAAGAGGGCAGCAAAAGGGGCAAGGATTGCACAGAGCTTACTGCTCAGGAGAAAGTTCAGGTAGACAAAATTGTCTGGGTGTACTCTGCCCAGCAGATTGGGAACTTTCTCGATCTTTAGGCACTCCAGCTCCCTGGCTGGCTACACAGCTCGAACGACCCCCTCCTTGATACGAGGCCTACTGCGCCTTTCTCCCCACCAGCTCCACCTGGCTCGCAAACCAGCAAACCCTACCTTGGCGTTGGGCCAGCCAGAGGGAAGCTCCATCTACAGCAACTACAAACACAAAGCACAGAGGCTTATACCTGTGTGCTCGGCCCACTGGTTCAGGCAGTGGAGGCAGGCATAGCAGCCAGGAAGCAGGAAACACCTCTTTCCTCCCCCCTCAGGCACCAATATCACTTTCCTGTGACCCCCGACATGCTTCAGGGGCTGAGCAGCTCCAGAGAGTAGAGCTTCTGGGCACTAGAGGGTGCCATATACAAATATGAAACAACAAAGAAACCTGGTTCAAAGTAAAATTATGAATATAACCCCTGAGAAAGATTGAAATGAAATTGACTTCAGGAATCTATAAAAATCATTAATGTGCTCTTGGAGATACAGAAAAATATTCAAGAACTCAGGGATGAATTCCGGTTGGAGATCCAATCGTTGAAGAGCACAGTGGATGGTATTAAAAGCAGATTAGATATGGTGGAGGAGATGATAAATGAAATAGAAATTAGAGAAGAGGAATACAAAGAAGCTGAGGCACAGAGAGAAAAAAGATCTCTAAGAATGAAAGAATATTGAGAGAACTGTGTGACCAATCCATATTCGCATTATAGGGGTACCAGAAGAAGAAGAAGAGAGAAAAAGGGATAGAAAGTGTCTTTGAGGAAGTAATTGCTGAAAACTTCCCCAATCTGGGGGAGGAAATAGTCTCTCAGGCCATGGAGGTGTGCAGATCTCCCAACACAAGGGACCCCAGGAAGACAACAGCAAGACATATAGTAATTAAAATGGCAAAGATCAAGGATAAGGACAGACTATTAAAAGCAGCCAGAGAGAGAAATAAGATCACATACAAAGGAAAGCCCATCGGGCTATCATCAGACTTCTCAGCAGAAACCTTACAGGCCAGAAGGGAGTGGCATGATGTATTTAAAGCAATGAAGCAGAAGGGCCTTGAACCAAGATTACTTTATCTGGCAAGATTATCATTTAAATATGAAGGAGGGATTAAACAATTGCCAGATAAGCAAAAGCTGAGTGCATTTACCTCTCACAAACCATCTCTACAGTGTATTTTGGAGGGACTGCTATAGATGGAAGTGTTCCTACGGTTTAATAGCTGTCACGAGAGGTAATAAACTCACAGAAAAGAAAGTAGAACAGTTAATTACTATGCAAATGTGAAATTAAATCAACCATCTCCAAAATCAATCAAGGGATAGACAAAGAGTACAGAATATGATACCTAATATATAAAGAATGGAGGAGGAAGAAAAAGGAGGAGAAAAAAAAACCCTTTAGATTGTCTTTTTAATAGCATATTAAGTGAGTTAAGTTAGACTTTTAGATAGTAAGGAAGTTAGTCTTGAACCTTTGGTAACTGCAAATCTAAAGCCTGCAATGCCAATAAGTACATACCTACCGATAATCACCCTAAATGTAAATGGACTGGATGCACCAATCAAAAGACATAGAGTCAATGAATGGATAAAAAAACAAGACCCATCTATATGCTGCCTTCAAGAGACTCACTTCAAACCCAAAGACATACACAGACTGAAAGTATAGGGATGGAAAAAGATACTTCATACAACTAATAGTGAGAAAAAAGCAGGAGTTGCAGTACTTGTATCAGACAAAATAGACTTCAAAACAAAGAAAGTCACAAGAGACAAGAAGGACATTACATAATGATTAAGGGGTCAATCGAACAAGAAGATATAACCATTATAAATATCTATGCACCCAGCACTGGAGCACCTACATATGTGAAACAAATACTAACAGAATTAAAGGGGGAAATAGAATGCAATGCATTCATTTTAGGAGACTTCAACACTCCACTCACTCCAAAGGACAGATCAACCAGACAGAAAATAAGTAAAGACACAGAGGCACTGAACAACACATTAGAACAGATGGACCTAATAGACATCTACAGAATTCTACACCCAAAAGCAGCAGAATACACATTCTTCTCCAGTGTGCATGGAACATTTTCAAGAATAGATCATATCCTAGGCCACAAAAAGAGCCACAGTAAATTAAAAAAGATTGAAATTGTACCAACCAGCTTCTCAGACTACAAAGGTATGAAATTAGAAATAAATTATGCAAAGAAAATGAAAAATCCCACAAACACAAGAAGGCTTCACAACATGCTCCTAAATAATCAATGGATCAATGACCAAATAAAAACAGAGATCAAGCAATATATGGAGACAAATGACAACAATAATTCAACACTGCAAAATCTGGGGGATGCAGTGAAGGCCGTGTTGTGAGGAAAGTATATTGCAATACAGGCCTACCTCAGGAAAGAAGAACAAGCCCATGTGAACACTCTAAATTCACAATTAACAAAACTAGAAAAAGAAGAACAAATGAGGCCCAAAGACATTTGAAGGAGGGACATAATAAAGATTAGAGCATAAATAAATAAATCGAGAAGAATAAAACAATAGAAAGAATCAATGAAAGCAAGAGCTGGTTCTTCGAGAAAATAAACAAAATAGATAAACCCCTAGCCAGACTTACCAAGAAAAAAAGAGAGTCTACACACATAAACAGAATCAGAAATGAGAAAGGAAAAATCACAATGGACACCACAGAAATACAAAGAATTATTAGGGAATACTATGAAAAATTTTATGCCAACAAATTGGATAACCTAGAAGAAATGGACAACTTTCTAGAAAAATACAACCTTCCAAGGCTGACCCAGAAAGAAACAGAAAATCTCAACAGACCAATTACCAGCAACGAAATGGAATTGGTAATCACAAAACTACCTAAGAACAAAACACCTGGACCAGATGGCTTCACCACTGAGTTTTATCAAACATTTAGTGAAGACCTAATACCCATCCTCATGAAAGTTTTCCAAAGAGTAGAAAGAAGAAGAGGGAATACTCCCAAACTCATTCTGTGAGGCCAGCATCACTCTAATACCAAAACCTGGCAAAGACACCACAAAAAAAGAAAATTACAGACAAATATCCCTGATGAACATGGATGCAAAAATACTCAACAAAATATTGGAAACCAAATTAAAAAATACATCAAAAAGAGCATCCATCATGGTCAACTAGGATTTATTCTAGGGATGCAAGGATGGTACAACATTTGAAAATCCATCAACATCATCCACCACATCAACAAAAGAAAGGAAAAAAGCATGTGATCATCTCCATAGATGCTGAAAAAGCATTTGACAAAATTCAACATCCATTCATGATAAGAACTCAAAACAAAATGGGTATAGAGGGCAAGTACCTCAACATAATAAAGGTCATATATGACAAACCCATAGCCAGTATCATACTTAACAGCGAGAAGCTGAAAGCTTTTCCTTTAAGATCGGGAACAAGACAAGGATGCCCACTCTCCTCACTTCTATTCAACATAGTACTGGAGGTCCTAGCCATGGCAATCAGACAAAACAAAGAAATAAAAGGCATCCAGATTGGCAAGGATGATGTTAAATGTTTGCAGATGACATGATATTGTACATAAAAAACCCTAAAGAATCCACTCCAAAACTATTAGATCTAATATCAGAATTCAGCAAAGTTGTGGGATACAAAATTAATAAGCAGAAATCCGTGGCATTCCTATACACTAACAATGAACTAGCAGAGAGAGAAATCAGGAATACAACTCCATTCAGAGTTGTATCAAAAATAATAAAATACCTAGGAATAAACCTAACCAAGGAAGTGAAAAACCTATATTCTGAAAACTACAAGACACTCATGAGAGAAATTAAAGAAGATACCAATAAATGGAAACACATCCCATGCTTATGGATAGGAAGAATTAATATTGTCAAAATGGCCAGCCTGCCTAAAGCAATCTACAGATTCAATGCAATTCCTATCAAAATACCAACAGCATTCTTCAATGCACTAGAGCAAATCGTTCTAAAATTCATATGGAACCATAAAAGACCCCGAATAGCCAAAGCAATCCTGAGAAGGAAAAATAAAGCTTCAGGGATTATCTCCTCAACTTCATGCTCTACTACAAAGCCATAGTAATCAAGACAATTTGGTACTGGCATAAGAACAGAACCATAGACCAATGGAACAGACTAGAGAGCCCAGATATAAACCCAAGCATATATGGTCAATTAACATATGATAAAGGAGCCATGGACATACAATGGGGAAATGAGAGCCTCTTCAACAACTGGTGTTGGCAAAACTGGACAGCTACTTGCAAGAGAATGAAACTGGATTATTGTTTAACCCCATACACAAAAGTAAGCTTGAAATGGATCAAAGACCTGAATGTAAGTCATGAAACCATAAAACTCTGAGAAGACATCATAGGCAAAACTCTCCTGAATATAAGCATGAGCAACTTCTTCCTGAACACATCTCCTCCAGCACGGGAAACAAAAGCCAAAATGAACACATGAGACCACATCACACTAAAAAGTTTCTGTATGGCAAAGGCCACCTCAACAGAACAAAAAAGCATCCTACAGTATGGGAAAATATATTTGTAAATGACATATCTGTCAAGGGGTTAACATCCAAAATATATAATGAACTCACACACCTCAACAAAAAGCAAATAACCTGATCAAAACATGGGCAGAGGATATGAAGAGACAATTCTCCAAAGAAGAAGTTCGGATGGCCAACAGACACATGAAAAGATGCTCCACATCACTAATCATCAAGGAAATGCAAATTAAAACCACAATGAGATATCACCTCACACCAGTAAGGATGGCCAGCATCGAAAAGACTAAGAACAACAAATGCTGTTGAGGATATGGAGAAAGGGAAACCCTCCTACACTGCTGGTGGGAATGTAAGCTAGTTCAACCATTGTGGAAAGCAATATGGAGGTTCCTCAAGAAACTAAAAATAGAAATACCATTTGACCCGGGAATCCCACTCCTTGGAATTTACCCAAAGAATACAACTTCTCGCACTCAAAAAGACATATGCACCCCTATGTTTATTGTAGCAGTATTTACAATAGCCAAGATATGGAAGCAACCTAAGTGTCCATCAGTAGATGAATGGATAAAGAAGAGGTGGTACATAAACACAATGGAATACTATTCAGCCATAAGAAAGAAACAAATCCTACTACTTGTAACAACATGGATGGAACTGGAGGATATTATGCTCAGTGAAATGAGCCAGGTGGAGAAAGACAAGTGCTAAATTATTTCCCTCATTTGTGGAGTATAACAACAAAGCAAAACTGAAGGAACAAAATAGCAGCAGACTCAGAGACTCCAAGAAGTGACTGGTGGTTATCAAAGGGGAGGGGTGTGGGAGGGCAGGTTGGGACAGAGGGAAATGTTGATTGAGGGGTATTATGTTTAGTACACATGGTGCAGGGGGTCACGGGGAAAACAGTGTAGCACAGAGAAGGCAAACCGTGAATCTGTGGCATCTTACTACACTGATGGACAGTGACTGCATTGGGGTATGAGTGGGGACTTGATAATATGGGTAAATGTAGTAACCTCATTGTTTTTTCATGTGAAACCTTCATAAGAGTGTATATCAATAATACCTCAATAAAAAACCAAACCAAACAAAACACGATCCCTGTCCATGGAACCATTTAATAGCTGATTAAAAGTGAAGCCTATGATAGGAAGTGCAGTGAGGGCACCAGGCATTGCCGTTGTTCCTCCCTCCCTCCCTTCCTTCCTTCCTTCCTCCCTCCCCCTCCCTCCCTCCCTCCCTTCTTTCCTTCCTTCCTTCCTTCCTTCCTTCTTCCCTCCCTCCCCCTCCCTCCCTCCCTCCCTTCTTTCCTTCGTTCCTCCCTTCCTCCCTTCCTCCCTTCTTCCCTCCTCCCTCCCTTCCTCCCTCTTCCTTTCATAATCTATATCCATGCATCTATCTACCTATCTTTCCCACTAGTGTGGTAGAGTGGATGGTTATGAGCCCAGGCTCTGGAGTGTCAGATTACCAGTGTTTCTGTCTTACTAGTTGTATGTGTAAAGATACATTGCTTATGTACACTAAGCCTTGGTTTTCTCTTCTCTAAAATGGGGATAATATTAGTATCTACTTCTACCTCTTAGGGTTAAGGACTGGATGAGATAATGCATGTCAAGTGCTTATCCTGGCATTTATTACCCAGTAAGTACCCATCAGTTTTGCCTCTCCTTTCTTAAGGCACCTGTTGGACTGGAGTAAGACAGAAGCACCACAAGCAGAGATGCTGGTGGTGGGGGTCCAGAGCTAATCGGGGTGAAGGGTAAAGAGCTGGCATGTGCCTGTTGGTCACTCTAAAGTAGCTGAAATTAGTAGCCTGGGTGTATGAGCCCAGCCTGCAGCTGGGAAAAGCAGCCATTCTCAAATGAGGAAGTGCAGACTTCTTTTCAGTCCATCACTGAAAAATTTAAAAAGTTAAAAAATATATATTGCTAATGCCTCACAGCAGAAGTATGCAATTCTTGTTCCGAAATAGCTGTAAATCTCAACTTTTGTACCTTATATATTGGTCAGAAGGGATTTTATGAGTCCATTTCCTTACTCTGTGCACACTCTTCAATCAAGGTCCTTTCAGATTCGGCATCTGCCACTCTCAGTGCCGTCTTTCACCAGGTGCCCTCAGAGCACCTGACAAACCTGTAACAATCAGTTCTTAGCGTGTCCTGTGTTGTTGAATTGCCCTCATTTCCCAAATGGCAAATGGAGGGTAAGTGACTCCTCCAGAGCTACGTGGGAAATAGATCCCAAGAAGCGCTGTAGCCCTGGGGTCTGACTACTTGGCCTGGGTGGGCCTCAGAGGGTCCCAGGAGGCCTACATGCACGAGCAGTGTTGTGTGCGGGTGAGGGGGGATGTGGCTAGATAGCAAAAGGCTGGGAGAAAGAGAGAAAATCTGACTCGCGTTTTAACCATGGGATGGAAAAGGAGGAAGAGTGTCTGCCTCAGCTCAGTGCTCCTGAGTGCGGTGTCAGCCTTCACGGCGGCTGGGGACTTGTTAGAAATGGACATTCCTAGGCCCCACCCCACATGTCCGAATTTGGAGCTCAGCAGCCTGTGTTTCAACAAGCCTTCTGGGGGATTCTGATCCACAGCGGAGTCGGAGAAACATGTGCCAGCACACGCACAGCCTGTACAAGCAAACCTGCAAGGTAGCTGAAAGGGATTTTGTGACGTGTATTAAAATGAACATGCGAGGGAAAATATCAAGCCTGCTTTCTAGGGCAGGATAACAAGGAAACATAGGAAATACTCTTCCCCATTTTTCTTGAAATTAAAGCATAGAATTGTAGAAGGGGAGGTGGAAGAGACCTTTACAGTTATGGAATTCAGCTCTCTCATTTTACTTCTTGATGAAGCTGCCGCCAAGCTGATGAAGGAACTTGTTCAAGGCAGAGCCTGAGTCAAGACCCAGAAACAGAGGTCCTGACTCCACACTGGCTGCTCTTTCCCAGAACCGCTTGGCGAGGCTCTTGGACGGTCCCTCTGCCTCCCGTTTCCTCTCATCCAGGCCCTTATCACCCCAACCTGGATTCTTTCCCACATCTTCCTGGGGCTGCTCTTCTCTTCCTCAAGCCTCTCGTAGGCTAGCACATCCTGACAGTGTTCCCTTCAGGACCCTGGTCTTCTCGATGTCCAATAGTGGCTCAATTTATTTTTCTCGTTCATGCCACGCTTTCTCAGCTTCCCTAATCTGGTTCCCCTCTTTCTCTTCCATTTTATATCCCTCTACAACCTTCACTCATGCCCTTTCCCCAGGGGGCATACCCCTTTCTTTCCTCTGGATCAGTGGTCTCTACACATTTTCTATAGAGGACTAGAGAGTAAATATTTTAGGCTTTGTGGGTCACGTAGTTTCTGTCATAACTGCTCACTTCTGCTGCTAACAGCACACAAGCAGCCATAAACAACATGTAAATGAACAAACATGACTGTTCTTATGAAACCATATTTACAAAAACAGGTGGTGGTGATAAAAATGCTAAGCAAACAAGGGATAGAAGGGAATTTCCTGTGAAAGAAATGAAAGAAGCCAGGCACAAGCAGCTACATATTATATGATTTCATTTACATGAAATTTCCAGAATAAGCAGATGTACAGGGATGGAAAGTAGATTGGTAGTTGCTCAGACTAGGGATGAGGGGTTGGAATGGACAAGAAAGGGGAGTGGCGGCTGATTGCTAATGGGATTTCTTTTATGCAGTCTGAAAATGTTCTAAAATTGTATTGGATGATGGTTGCACAACCTTGTGAATATACTAAAAAACACTGAATCGTACACTTTAAGTGGGTGAATTGTATGGTATGTGAATTACATAATAAAACTTCAAAAAATCCAGATGGCAGACCAAATTTGGCCTATAAGCTGAAGTTTGCTGACCCTTGCTCTAAACGTACCCAAATTCTGTCCATCATTGAAGACTCATTTAAGCAAAAAAAAAAATCAGTTTTCAGAGGCTTATGATTTCTAATCTCCTGTTATAAGTTTCTAACTGTCTGTACCTATTGGGTGAATCTTAGAATCTGAGTTAAGTACCTGAACTATAATGACTACTTGGATATAGACCCTAAAGAACTTTATGATCTACCAGTAAGAACAGGTGTACCCAAGTAACCAATGCAAAGTGATATGGCGTATATATGGCACATATTCTCAGTACAAAGAAGGGCTATTTAAACTTCTCTTTGATGGCTGGATGTTGAGGGAGTGCTGATCAGGGAAAGTGGCAGAGTGGTGGGGCTTCACAGGATGTGTAGGAGTTCTCTGGGGAGCCAGAGGAAAGGGGCATTGCAGTCAGAGAGGGTGTGTGACCAAAGCTTGGAGGTATGAATAAGCTCCACCCATGTGGGAACCTGAGTGGTTCCATAGGCAGAAGAGCAGGGGGAGGCTGGCAATGGGACAGGAGCTGGGCTTGAACATAGGCTCTTTGTTGCTGTTTTTTTTTTTTTTTTAATTTCAGTAATCTTGCTTCTCTTTTCTCTCAAGCTACTGCCTCTCCCTTGCCCTTGTTTCCAATGTAAAGATTTTTGGGTGCTCAATGTCTCTGTTGCCAGCCAGACACACTTCCACACTTTCTCCTTTTCTTCTCAGAACTTCCCACTTATTTCTCCATCACAGTGGTTTCAATAAAAATATTGTCTATTTACTATTTTGCATATCTCTTGTAACCTTCTGTTAAATCTGTCCCACTATTATCACCAGTTTGGCAAAGAGCGTTCTGGTTCATCTCTTTGACTAGCTAGCTTTCTTAAACTTTTTGGTAACTAAAAATCTAGAGGTCTTAGTGTTATGCTAAGTTCTACCTTCTGTACTTGACCAAGGACAAGAACATAATATTCAAAAATGATACATTCTTGCATTTTCTCCCAGGTTTTTCTCAAGTCAAGAAGACAGAGTAAAGGGGTCCTGTGGCTGGAGCATGCATTAGACATGACTATCATCTTGTGGTTTCTGGAATCTCCCAGGTCAAGGGCTTTTTGCTCAGATAACAAATTTGTCAAATGAATAATGTGGTCCTTCCACCCAATGCACTTTTTAGATTTTACCCATGATGACACTGGCACTTCATCATTTTAGACACAGAAACCACATGCCTTTGCTCTGGAATTATGGAACGTACACATCTTGCCACTAGGTTCTCTCTGCCAAGGTACAAACTCATCCAGGGTGTGACCAAAATAAGAATATTTTGCAGACCAGACTTAGGGCTGAGTAAGAAGTGGCAGGTGGCAGAGAAGAGAAAGAGACAGAAGTCATGATAATCAGGAAAAAAGGGGCTTGGGGGGAGTTCAGGGACCAAGTGCAAACCAGTTTATGGCCAGAATGAGATATGTATAGTGAGTGGGAGAGAGGTTACTGTTGCCTTTAAGGTGTCACTCATTCCTAAAGCTAGTCATAATCATTCTTGGAATAATAATAAGAAAAATGAAGTTGATGTTGGTTGGGGACCATATTGGGTGGCATGTGGGTACCAGTGTTAGTTCATATGAGAGTTCAATAGATCCCAGGACTGGAAGGCCGGTTTTGTTTACCACAGATGCTCTCAATGCCCACTTCAGTGAGGGAGGAGGTAAAGCTGCTGGTCATCGGGCTTTCATAAAAGGTGCCACCTGAGGACCTTGTGTTTAATAGCTTGCCAGTATTTCTTTTTAATTTTACTTTCAATAAATATTCTTATCACAATCATTATCAAAGATCAGTCACAGAGATTAAAGTTTCTTTTATAGCTGGGTCCCCCATGTACCTTGTCAGCATTATGAAAATGAACTCTGGTTTGAAACTGGATGTTGAGAGGCCCGTGCATGAGGCGTCCCA
>JAQQAC010026072.1:35882524-36008840 GCA_029783875.1 Phataginus tricuspis | reverse complement strand
CCAGGACCTTCTGAAGCATGTCACTGGAACCATTGGTAGACAAAGATGTCCCCTAGGTCCTTCAGTGTCCCTCTGCAGCAGGGTTTCAGAGTTTGTTCACAGGTAACAAGTCAAGGGGCTGGGCTCACCCGCTAAGACGTGGTCTGGCTGGCAGGCCAGCGCCCGGCACCAGCAACCTTGCCGAATGAGGGCTGGGGTTTCCTTCCTGGACTGAAGCTGCTTCCCAGTGCCTTAGGCGGAAACTCTGGAGGCATCGATTCACAACTGTGAGGGTGTGCGGCAAGAAATCTCTTACTTGTAAAGAAATTTCCTGATTGTTTACTTAAAAACATAAAATGTTTTCCATATTAGCCCTAGCATATCGTCCCTGACATTCCCCTGCACTGAGATATGCTTTCCTGCCTAGGAGTGAGAATGGCTGAGTTACAACCACCGTAGTGCATGATGCATGTGAGCATCGTCCAGCGGGTAGTGAGGCTTCTGACGCAAGGCCAGCGCTTCACCACTCACTGTGCAGGAGCCTGAGAACGAGAAACAACAACAGAAAATGCATCCAGATGGGCAAAGGCTGAAAATGTATGTGGGATTCTCTCTCGTGCCAGTTCTTTCTGGTGGAGGCTGCCTGAGCGGAGGGATTCTGTGGCTGCATCTGTGCTCTGCTGGTGATGTCTGCTGGGGGGAGGGTGGCGGTCACCCTTGTGCATTTAACACATGCAAACTGTCCGATGGACTTTCTAAACCAACTTCATCTTCACTCTCCCTAGTTTCTTTTCTTAAAACTTTCCCCCAGGAAGAGGAAAGCAGAGTGAGACTCACAAGTACCATTTCTGTTCCCACTGACCTGGGAAGAATAATTTCCACATCCTTTAGTCCCTTCTGCACTGCAGCAAGAATGACAGCACCTCCCAGGCCACTAGGCAAGTCCTTGGCCTTCTTCCCGCTCCATCTCATTGAATTCCGAAAAAAGGAATTTCCCTGTATCAGTATAATCCTGAAGAAATGTCAGTAGTAACATGGGTGACGGTTGTATACCAAGCTTGGAAAAGACATTTTGGTTTTTATTTACACACACAAATTATATGTTCATACTTTAGCTCCAGACTTTCTTTGCTAAGTGCCCAGAGAGAGAAGTAAAAGGGCATGGAGTGATGGATTGCTTCAAATACTTGAGAACCTTCAAATCCCTCACTAGCTGAAAAGCAAATTAAGGATCCTTGACAGGTTAAAATCAAGTATTTGGGGTTTCTCTACTGGAGTGAATGAATTTCCAGTTTAGTAACTTTCTTAAAATTCCTCCTGCTGCTCTATGCTATGATCCTTTCAACTACTGAGCTATATCTGATGTGTGTCATGAGTTTAAAATCTGACAGTGGCTTTTATTTAAATCCTTGTTTATCATTTAGCTAATGGGCTAACACTAATGACAAAAGGAAAAAGGCTTTCAGTGATTTTTCTTGCCCATCCTATGATACTTGAGAAAAATAATAACGTGATTTATACAGGATGAGTTAGCATAAATGCCATTTCCCCTATTTGTTCTCCTATGTGATTTCTGGAATGATTTGGGACAGCCCATCACTCTCCTTGGGTACAGCAAGAAATTACTATAAATCTGTCCAGAGGAACTTAGAGCTATCTGACCTCTTCCTCCAGCCAGGAGTGGCTGTTAGGTCTGGGCATGCTGCCATCTGCAGCATGATCCTTGAAATTTGAGATGACAGATCTTCAGGGTCACCTTTCTGCCTTTTCTCTTTCTCAAGTGTTTACTCTGGGAACCTTGAGCACATTCCTGTTAAATGCACACCAGCTGGCCCGATTTACCTGGCCTCCTATCCTGTGGGTCTGCCTCCTCCACTCTCTCATCTTGAATTTCTAAATAGTGAATAGGGATTTGAAATCCTGAGTTCTCTTCTCTGTAGTTGAAGCTGTGTGACATTGGGACAGTCACTCAATCACTTTGTATGATTTTTTTTCATCTAAAGAGCAGAAGTAATCATACTCTTCTCTGAAATATCAAAATGAGATGTCATGAGAATCAGTTATGGAAGTGAAGGTTTAAAATGAAAACGAAAGGAGAAGCCACAGCCTCTGACTGCCCCAGGATGTACTTGGACATACTCCCCTGCACTGGAATCCCCACTTTTCCTGCAGTTGTTTCTCAACTTAAATTCTAAATTAGATAAATCCAGAGGTAGGTGAGATAATGGAGGATGCCAGGATAATCAGAGATATTATGAAGAAACAGGGTGGAGGGAGTAGAAAAGGAAGAACAGGGGTGGACAGAAATTATGCTCCTTTTCCTTGCAAAGACCTTTCCTATGGATGCCACAAGGATATAAGATGGATGGCTGGGATGCTCATGGTCATTACCATGGTCATTACCACAGGGTACACAGAACATCAGTGGCTCCCAAGCACTGGTGAGAACACTCCAGAAGTTGAGTTTGCAAGTTGACCTCAAGGCCGTCAAAATGTTTGTAGTTCTTACTTAATCCAAGCCAGCAATATCACAAGTCTCCACTGGTCTTTTAGGATGGACGTTAGAGATAAGATCTGATGTATCTTACAAGTAGACCATTTGCCTGCATTGGAGAGGACCCAGCCTGAGGATTTTGAAGCCCCCAGACTGAGAAATTCTAAGTGGGTGGTCTTAGGGACTCCATGGATAGAACGCAAAGGTTCTGTGAACTTAGATGTGGAAAAAATTATGTCTTTATTTTCACTGATCTGTAACTGAAATTAAGCATTTTCTTCAATTGCGAATGTGGGCAACAAACCACAATAGTGTTAGCAGGACCCATGTCTTTGTTACTGTCAGAAACTGAAGGCTTTTTCATATGCTATCACTGGTGTTGCACATACCTTAAAATATAATTTACACTGATCATTGCTTTGAAGTGGCAAAAGTTATTAGACTAGCTGCTAGAATAGGTTAATAAAGAAACACGTGTATAACTTTATAGTGTATGTTTGATTAAAAATGGTTTTCTATTCCAGTGTAATTGGTTGCCTTTGGAACTTGATGTATTTGATTTTGTGTATTTGAAAATATTATTCTGTGAAGGCATCTTTATCATTCTGTGAACACTAAGACCTCCTGCCCCAGGGTCTGTCTGATGCCTCCTAGGGCCTGAGGCAGCAGCTCTGAGCCGGCGGCAGAGCCTAGGCCTCCCTTCTGAATTGGAATCAGAAGGTCTGTGGCTGAGCCATTACCTCCATCTAGTTGTGGGGTCACTTAGCTTTTTAGAGCTTCCATTTCCCCCCATATAAAGGAAAAGATAATAATTTCCCATATGGTTTATGGGGAGATCAAATGAAATAATAAGGATGCTTTGTAAACTGTAAAGTGCTGTGCAAACGTTAGGCATTAATATTCAGTGGTGCCAGATACTTTTACTTAGCATTTCTACTTCTTTTACTTAACATTAAACCAGTGATGAAGCGAAATGAAAGATAATAATCAGGGTGCCAGATGTTTTGTGTGCAAGGCACTGGAAGAGAAAAGTACATTTGTGGTTTGAATTATAGAACATTCATGCATATGGTTAAGAATATAATGGAATCACAACTGGATAAACATCTCTGTGCTGCCACATACTTGTTGAGTGTCTTTGGCAAATTATTTAAACTGTCCGAGTCTCAGTTTGCTCACCTGGTCAATGGGGAGAATAGCTCCCACCTAGGGTTGTTGGTAAAGCTTAAATAATGCTTATTCCCGTGCCAGCATGTAGGGCTCAAGATCTGTGTTTCCATACAGTCATGTTGCTGTTCAATAGGGTAGCCACTAGCCACATGTGACTATTTCATTTGAAATCAAGCAAAATTAAAAATTGCATTCCTTAGTTGCACGAATCATATTGCAAGTATTCAGTAGTCACATGTGGCTAGAAGCTACCACAGAATTATGGAACATTGCCATCACTGTGCAAATTCTCTTAGACGGTGCTGTGACTGGCTGTGAAGGACTAAATCTTTCCTACGAACATAGACTGTGGAGAGTAATGTACGGAAAATACAGCCACAGACAGCCTGCTATGTGCCCTCCCACCCTGTCTGAATTTAAGCAGGTTGCAGATGTGGGGATGGGCAGTGTTCACTTAAGACTAGTTTGCATGGAGCATTGGGTATCTCCAGTGCCCAGCGCCAGTGCCTCTGGACCTCACAATGATCCATAGGGAAGGTCTTTGCAAAAAAAAGGAGCATAATTTCTGTCCACCCCTGTTCTTCCTTTTCTACTCCCTCCACCCTATTTCTTCATAATGTCTGATTATCCTGGCAAGGAGAGGTGGCCCATCCTCCATTATCTCACCTACTTCTGGATTTATCTAATTTAGAATTTAAGTTGAGAAACAACTGTAGGAAAAGTGGGAATTCCAGTGCAAGCTTTCTCTTTGTGTATATCACAGGAGAGAAGAGCCGTGTACTCCTTTCTTTGATACAGTAGCATCGTTATACTGATTTCCAAAACTTATTAGACCAGTGGAATGGGAATCAAAAAACCAGCTGCCCTGATTTGATGGATTTCTTAGAAAGTATTCATTCTGCCTCAGTTTCTCCTTTATAACTTCTCACTATTCATCACTTCCCAGTATATTGGGAGCATCGTAAATAAGTGGCTTTATAAAATCATTCTTAGTTACCAATGAAGAAGCTTACAGTCTCTTTCAAGAGATTCTTCAATTCTCAGAAAGAATATTCTCAGAAGGAATAACTTTCTCTCTCACTATCTTGTCTGTTTTCCCAAACCAATGAACTAATTTCTATTTACTAAGAAGGTGTCCTTGTAGATCCGAGATTGGGTCATTGGAAGAAAGGAGGAAACTATAATTCAGGAAAAGCTGTGATTAGCACCTCATAAATATGAAGATGCATTAGTCAAGGTAGTGCTAGCTGCTGTAACAGACAAACCCCCAAATAGCAGTGGTTTAACACAACAGAGGTTTATTTCTTGCTCATGTAAAACCCCACCTCATGTTTCATGAGAGGCTCTCCATGGTGAATTTTGCAGGCACAAAAGCACCTTCTTTGGTGTCTCTACCTCCTAGATCTTCCAAAATTGGCCAGCAGATTGAGAAGGAGCCAGGTGCAGAAGGTTTATATGGGCCAGGCTGGAAGTGGCACACAGCACCTCTCTGCTGATTTGCTCTCTGCAATCATCTACTGCATAAGGACTTTGGGACTTGCTATGACCAAGTCTGCCTTTAAGTCACAGTTTTCCTCTTTTGCCAGAACCAGCAATGGAAGGACTTGTTAAGCCACTGCCAACCTCAGTGTCTTGCTTATTTAGAGCAGAACTTCAAGTCTTAGCTGGGCAGAACTGATAGGATCCAGGATTGTTGATGCAGCTCCCACCTCCACAAGGGAATCCTGGCCAAAGAGGGTGCCAAGGAGGCCCTCATCTTTCGCCTTGCATGGAGACCACAGCCCAGATTTCCATTTCTCTGTTGGCAGACTAATCAACAGGATGTGTGAATTTGGAGAGACACTTGTCCTCAATGGACTACAGTAGTTCCCCCTGAAAACTGAGGAGTAACATCTTTGCCACCCCAGAAGCACGTTCTGTGAGTCAGTGCATGCCTTCGGTAGCCATTGGCTATTTGAGGCCAGTCCTCCAAGCCTGTCCTCCTCAGAATCTCAGCAGGAGATGGCGCATATCAGATGGGTTTTCCCTCCCCAACGACTCTCTAACCATCTCTGCTCAAGTTGGTGTCAGCTCAGGCAAGGCAAACTAATGTTAATCTGAAGGCAAGGAAAAACATAGTTTAGAAGGTAAGTCTGTTTCCCCAAACCATACAGTTGTCTGTTCACTATGCATTTTTTGAGCATCTAAAGACAAGAGACATGCTGCATTTGTCAATATGGAGACAGCTGCTCATTCGTTCGTGGAGTTTGCAATTAAATACCCAGCTTCTGCTGCCCAGTGTGATCTATTTTGGAGGGCAACAGAGAAAAGAAGAATTTTAACTCGAAGAAGAATTTTAACTCAAAGAAGTAAAACCCTGTACAGGCACTGAATTCTCTTTGACTAGGAATGTTGGCACATAAGACCTAGGATGTAAATTGTCTCCCAGGGGGGGCTGCTTTTCGCTTGATGTTATCTCTGCACTTTTGCAGTCCCCTGAAGGAGGCACAGATCAAGATGGATGAGCTTTTCAAGATGCCTACATATTTAAAGCCATAGCAGGCTCTGCGCTTTCCTGGGGGCTGTAGTTTAATCTGTCGTCTGCAGCAGGCACACTGTTGTATACACACCAGGTCCACTGTTTCGGCAGGTGACTACCTGTGAAACGGCAGGGCTTGCCGACTGGAGCGCGGGGGACTTGTCTGCCCACCTCCCTCTTCTGGAGGGCAACAAGCTGTTTAGTAGGCCCTACTTAGATCGCAATTCAAAGAAGTCCACTCTGTTTCCAAGAAGCCATTCAGTCATAATAGATATGGTTAGAATGATAGCCCAGAGGCTGTGGGTTAGGAAAACACATTTATTAGACAAGGCGGGAGACTGCAATAATTAAGTGACACAAATGAACTCAAGCTAATGCAATCTCAGTTGAACTGTACGTACTCTGCCACTTCCCCCCACCTCTCTATGCAGCAGCTCAGGCTGGAGACAGCATGGCCAGGAAAGGAGGGCTTCTGGAAGGTGGGGCCCCTCACACCTTTAAACCTCTGGTCATGGTGGAGAGAGAACAAGGACCTGGATCTGCTCTGTTCTGTCCCCAGCTGGCAGCTTTTTATATAATGTTGGACAGGCCTTTCGATACTTTAGTTTCAAAGTTCACCAGATCCGGAATCCTTATCCCTAGTATACTTGAAGAGCACAAAGTGATTCTTAAAATTGTATTTAAACATAAACACCAATGGTGGATGCAATGATACACTTACAGTTTTATCATCCATTCCTTTTTTTAACAAAAAAGTATTGCATGCTGCTGGGAGTCAGGTCCAGGGACTAGAGCTGCAAATGGTAATGGTGGGGATGACAATAACATCAACAAGAACAATAATAATAATTCTTGTGCAGCCTATTTCCAGGCACTTTTCTACGTGCCTCATGTACACTGACCCATTACTCCTCGCGGCAACCCAGTACGACCCAAGACTGGCCAGCGAGGCACAGGCCCTGTCCAGACAGAGCAACAGTAGGTGAGGCAAAACCTCTGCTGGGAGAGCTCCAGAGTGGAGGGCACATGATGGGCATGCTGGGAGGCTGGGGCAGGCCTCCAGGATGAGTGCAGGCTGGGCCCATCCCCAGCCATGGCTGAGGAAGGAGACCTGAAGGATGCAGGGACCTGGCCAGCCTAGGGTGGGGCATGGCTGAGGTCTTGAGGTTCTGAGGCGAGGCTGGGCCATAGGGTGCTCAGGAGTGGGTGCTGTGGGGTGATGGGGCACGAGTGGGGCTGGAGAAGTTGGTAGGGTAAGCCCATCACAGCTGTATTCAGGAGGCTGTAATCAGGAGATTGTATTCAGGAGGAAGTGGCATGTTATTCCCAGAGCACCATCAGACGTCCCGTTGAGGAGATGTCCTGTTGAGGAAGAGCATGCTGCCTACAGCGTGGAGTATAAATAAATGAGGACACAGGGGCCGGCAGGCAGACCCCTGGGAGTCTGGGTGTGTGATGGTAGTGAGTGATGAGGCCCCAGGCAGGGGTATGAGGTGAGAGGAGATGGTTTGAAGAGATAACTAGGAGGGAGAGAGGGAGAAAGGATGGGATCCAGGGCTATTCCTTGTACGCCCAGAGCAGTGACAGTGGTGAGGCTGAGGAAGGAGGCTGGGTGAGGTCACACCCCTCCTCCTGGGGCCACAGGGAAGGTTCTCCACCAAAGGACAATGGCTGCTGTGTCCTGCTCAGCCCTTTCCCTGTTGTCCCCTCCTCCCCATGTGCACTCCACTGCCCACCTTGGTCCTTGGGGGCAGGAAACACCATTGGTTTAAGTGCCCACGTAACTCTATCCACAGCAGGGCCACTTTTGAATGCAAAATGCCTGTCAGGGGCCAGTAGCTACTTCCTCAAGAACCCAGCTGGCCTGGCTCAGCATTTGCGTGTGCTTCCAGATCTTCTCGATATACATCGAGCCCTGTTGTCGGCAGGCTGTTCTTTCTCCTGTGAGGCATTTTAAATCTGGGGTCAGAGTGCTCCAGGATCCACAGATGGGCTTCAGGGGGTCCAGGTCAATCTGGAATCCTCTGTAGTTTTGTGCGCATGGGAGATTTCTCTGGCAGGAGCACACACGGTCATCAGACCCTCTGAGGGCTGTGTGATCCTCAGAGCTTGAGCCTCGTTGCTTTGGCTTTGATTTCAAGGTTAAAATTTTCCTGGCCAGTTTTCCTTCTCATTATCACCATCACCTCCCAATGCTAACGTCCTTGGGCAGAGTTCACCCCAGCTCTTCGTAGGACTGCCAGGAACTGAAAGTAAGCATTTGCCTGTTAAAGCTTGTCCCTATTTTGCCCTGAAAAGCTTCTACCACCCTGGATTCCAATATTTCACAATACTCATCTCACATATTTCTATTTCATTGTAGAAAAAAATCATTACCTGAGACCCTTCTTCCCTTGGGTCACCATCACTTTTGAACAGGGAGCAAGCTTATTGTGTGCTCACCTAGTTTTTGAACCCCTGACTTCACAAACCCTCACTGACACCAGCTGACATTTGTTGGGTACTTATACGTCAAACACTATGCTGAGGACTTCACTGGCAGTATCTCATTTAAAACTCTTAACAGTGCTGTGAGACAGACACTAGAATTATCTCAATTTTAAAATGAGGAAACTGAGGCATAGAGTAAATACCAGGTAGGAAGAGCAGACCCAGGAGTCACACTCAGACAGTAGAATTCCAGAGGCTATGTCTTAATCTCCTACTGAGCCCTGACTTCTCTTCATCTGTTCGCCTGGCCCACCTGACAAGGTCACTGCTCTGACCTGCCTCCTAGCTTGAAATCAGTACCATGTGCAGCCCGGTCCTAACCCTTCTCACTGAAGTCCCTTTTGAAAGCAGTGAATGAGAACCATTTCACAGAGAAATCAGTAGCTTTTTAATGATAGGAATAGCCAGAATCAGTACCTCACCAACAGGTTCATTATCTAGGCCAAGAAAGGTTTTGCTACCCCCTTGAATATTTCCCTAACCTACAATTCCAGGGTCCAAGATTGCAATGTTAGAGATTCATTCCTTTGGATGGGTTTTCCCCAACTCCACTTGAGCCTTTCAAAAAAAAAAAAAAAAAAAGGAGGACTAACCCTGAGGACATGAGTTAGAGAGTCCCATGAACTACAGGGGTAGCCTTGAAAGACTGAGGTGGAGGAGTTTCAAAGAGGGACGAGTACTTAAAAGGACAATCATTGGAAGTGTTGCCAAGGACCAGCCCTTCACATGGCCCCTACCTTGGAAGGAGTTTTGTGAACCAGATTTATCACTGGATGTCCACTACCAGATTCCCTAGTGTCCTGGCCAGTGCTTCCACCACTGGGAGAGCTTGCAGTTCAGCAGGTCTAGAGCTCTTGAGAGTTCCTTTGCACTTCCCCTTTGTGAGGTTAGAAGCAAGCGGTCTGTCACCTCTGGGCCTGATATTACCTGATGTTAGAAGGATCAACCTTGGTTTCTGGGAAAGGTGGTCCTACAGTTATCACAGGGGCAACGTTACCCTCCAGGGGGTAGGAAGGCAAGTGATAGCTACTGGTTCAAGTACAGCCCCGAAGATCCCTCCCCTCTGTCTCAGTGTCAGACATCAGGCTTTCATTTTTCCTGTGGAGGCCGTGGGATTATTATCTAGAGACTATTATATGTTATGGGATGAATGATGTTCCCTCCAAATTCATATATGAAGCCCTGATTCCCAGTACCTCAGAATGTGATTGTATATTTGCAGCCAGGACCTTTAAAGAGCTAGGATTAAGTTAAAATGGGGCTGTTAGGGTGGGCCTAATCCAACCTGACTGGTGTCCTCATAAGAAGAGGAAATTTGGACACAGAGACAGCAGGGGCATGTGTGCACAGAGGGTCCACCACATGAAGCGGCAGCGAAGAGGCAGACATCTACAAGCCAAGGAGAGAGGCCTCAGAGGAAACCAGTCCTGCTGACACCTTGATCTTGGACTTCAAGTCTTCAGAACTGTGAGAAAATAAATTTCTGTTGTGTAAGCCAACTAGTCTATGGTGTCTTGTTATGGCAGCCCTAGCAGACTAATACAGATGCCATGAAATTTAGAGCAAAATGGTATGTACCTAGATGATCCTTTGAGATGAAGGAAGAAAATATTATAACATCTCTGTCTATTGATTTTCATCTTATTTTGTGTTTAATTTCAATTTCTTACGTATGTTTTCAAATGTACATAATAGGTGAGTATGGTAGGACATGCATATAATATATCACATACTAGGGATGTTTGCTTAAAAATTTTATAGGTGGGATAAATAACCAAAAGGTTTGGAGACTGCTGAGCCATGATGGTGGCTATCTGTGTATCTCTAGGTCCCAAAGGCAAATAAAAATAATTTCTCTTCTCATACTTACGAGTGCCCCTTAGCGTTCATCACTGGTTCCCTGCTCTTTCCCCAGCTTACTAAAGATGGCTAGGGAGCGACTCCTGGCCTCTATCAGGGAGATTTATGTTGTCATTTACTATAATTGTTATCTATGAGTGCTTGTGAATTATGGCTCATAGAAATGAACTCTATTGAACAGACTAGTGGCAACAGAAAATTAGTTCATTAAAAACCATGCTTTCTTAAACTTCTCCTTTTGGTTTCCCTCCCTTTTTCCTTTTGCTTAAGAGATCCAGCATTTTAGGATCCTGAAGTTGCACAAATCACTAAGCACTAGTACTATGAGGGAAAGGAGTTCGGCAGATCTCCGAGACTCTCTTCCAGTCCTACCCGCTCACACTCAGCCCCAATTCTGGCATCAGATCAGCCTTTGGAGAGCCCTGTCAGATGGAGGGAGGTTGGTCTCATCAACCCCTGTCTCCAACCCCAGGGACTCTGTTCATGACCCCTTGAAAACCTGTTAATAAAATGGTTTATTTTTAAATAAATACATTTTTTTAAAGGTACTTGTAGATTTGAGACCCTGGGACTCAAGGGAAAGCCAGCCAGACCCCATGATCCTCTTGAGGAGAGACTGGTGATGGCCCACCTCAGGCCTGACTGCGTACCTTGGCCAAGTTCACTGTTTGCTTTGTGGTTAGGCAGGAACCATTCCTCTCCATTTGAAGGGGGAAAGATGCCCTGCCTAGTTCCAAAGTGGGCCAGTTTGGCTTGGCTCTGCTAGGCTCTGACTCACTCAATGGCCTTACAATTAGACAGGACCTGGAAAGCTCCTGGAAGTGACTTCCCCTGGTAGACATCACTGAAGTGTGAGAAAGAATATTTCTGGTATATGTGGTGGCCTTGCATCTATGCCAGCAGAATCTTCAAAGTGAGAAAAGTCAATGCTGTGGTGGTGACATTAAAAATGTCTCTTTGGCCAAGTGGTTAATCTTTCATTGTTTCAATGTGCCTACAGGGGCCCAGGAGAGTCACAAATTTACATGAAGGAAAACTGGCTCTCAGAATTAGCTGGTAGATATATAGCTTTCCTGACTGCTGGTGATGAGGCCATGCTGCCTGAGCATTACTTATGTCATCAGCACTTGGGAGTCACCATGACCCATGTCCTACATAAGTGCCCCTTTGACGGGAGCATAAGCAGAACTGGCCTCCCCAGGCAAGGCCCTTTGAGATGGTCAGGCCATCTCTAGTTTGGTGTCTCCATGGTGATATGAGACAGGGTGTCAGTTTGGGCAGTGTTGGTCACTCTTGGAACCATGTTTAAGGCCTCATAGCCTTGCCCAGAACACACATGGTTAGGTTTGGTTCTCAGCTTTCTGGAATAAATGGAAAGTGACAATACAGCGGGAAAGGAGGTGCTCTGCAGGCAGACAGATCTGGCATGGGATACTAACTGTTCTTCTTATCGGTGTGCAGTTTGGGGCAAGGAATAACATTTTTCTTTCCTCAGTGTTCTCATCTCTAAAATGGGGATGGACCTACTCTATACATGTCACTGTGGTGAGGGCTACATGCAATAACTGCTCAAAGCACACTGTGCACACACAATGGTGTTACATCCCTCCCCTCCTTCTCAGCAGACAGAGGGCTGACACGGGCATTACGTTGTTTATTTGCCCTCAGTATTAGCTGTGCTTCCCTTCGTGTACAGCCCAACATGACCAAGGCTTACTTTGGCTTCTTTCTCTCAGTAGTATTAATTCACTCTTTCATTCAGTCCTTTAGCTCACATATACTTTTCTGGTGCTATGCAGGGTGCTGGGGACACAAGGTTGAGCAAGTTAGATGCCATGCCCACCTGCACAGGGCTTCTGGCTCACAGCCAATGTAGACAAAGACCCATTGGCCTATCTTAGCAGGTGGTCCAAGGAGCTCTCCCCCAGGAAGTGAGACCTGAAGGAGATCGATAATATAGCCACATTCCCTCCTTCCGTTGACTAGTGCTCAATGAGGGACATTCATAATTGGCTGGAAAGGAGCACTCAAGGATTATCAGGCAGACAGCAGACCCACAGCTATTCCCTGGCTTTGCTATTTCTGTTCTCCATCCAACTGAGCTGACCAGCTACATCCTCAGTCTCAAGTCTGACATGCAATTAGAAATTGGGCTCAACAAAGCACAGTTTGGCAACTAATGATACACAGATTTGGCATTGGCATTTTGTATACTGCTGGACTCAGAAATTCCACTTCTGGAAATTTATACTAAAGACCTAATAACTTATTTGTACAAAGATTTGACTACAACATATTGTTCGCCAAATTATCTTAACACAAATATGAAACATCTAGACCCTCTACAAGAGTGTATTGGGAAATAAATCCTGGTAAGTGCCTTAAGAGAAATAGTATGCAGCCATTAAAAATTATATTATAGAATATAGATATTTGCATTGAAAGATGTTTGTCATGTATTTAAATGAAAATGGGAAGTTAAAAATAGTAATATATAGCATAATTTTTATATTCTTTCTTAGGGAAAAAATCTGAAGAGAATATATAGAAAAGTATTATTAGTAATTGTTTCTGGTTCGTGAAGGATGATTTTTACTGCCTTTTGATTTTTTTAGTTTTCCCCTATATGTTCTATGAGTATTAAAAATACTATATATTCTATATACTACATATTCTTTGAGTATTAAAGAGAAGTTAGCATAAAAAAATGGAGCTTTCATGAAAAGATGGCCAACATCATTAGTTATTATGCAGAGGCAGATCAAAACCACAATGAAATACCACTTCACACCTGCTAGGCGAGCTATTATCAAAACAATGGACAATAGCAAATGTCTGTGAGGCTGCTGAGAAATTGGAAGTCTTACACACTGCTGGTGCAGCCACTCTGGAAAACATTTTGGCATTTCCTCAAAGAGTTAAACACAGGGTTGGTATATGTTTCAACAATTCTATCCTGGTATAATCCAAGAGAAATGAAAAAAATCTATATAAAAACTTGCACACAATGTCATAGCAGCATTATTCACAATAGCCAAAATGTAGAACAACTCCATGTCCATTGACTGATGAGTTGATAAACAAAGGTGGTATATCCATAGGATAGAATATTAGACCATAAAAAGAATGAATTACTATTACATGCTACAACATGAATGAACCTTGAAAATGTTATAAGTGAAAGAAACCAGAAACAAAAGGTTACATAACATATGATTCCATTTACATAAAATGCCCAGAATAGACAAATCCATAGAGACAGAAAGTAGATTAGTGTTTGCCAGGGCCTGGCTGGAGGAAGAATGGAGAATGACTGCTAGCGGGTCGGTGTTTCTTTTTTGAGGCGATGAGAGTATTCTTGAATTGTGATGATTACATGAATTGTAAATATGCTAAAAACTACTTTACAAACAAAACCCACAAAACCAGTGCTTTCCTCTCTGCTGTTAACTCTTTTATACAATGAAGAGTCACGGTTAAGGACCCCGACATACGTGAGACCAATACCCCTGTAGCCCTTCCCCTGTCTTTCAGAACTGCGGGAGGCACACCTTTGGCAGTGTTAGTCACGGTGTGGCCCTGTGTGTCCCCCTGCATGCCATGTTCCTGTTTCTAGGGATCTGCGAGTATCCCCCATGCTAGTCATATCTACATCTGTGTGTCTTGCCATACCTGATTGAAACAAATCCCAGGTGTTCTTAAAACAATACACATCTGGAAGACTCTCAGATCCTGGCCTGCTACATTTCCAGAAGTTACATGATGATCGAGGATATCTGCTTCTGAGAGGTAACTAGTAGAAGAGACAATAATTGATATTGCCTGAGTCTTCCTCCAGGACTCCTTAATCCCGTAGTTATGGAATGATTTTTCTAAAGTGTTTTGTCCACACATAGCTACCACCTGTTTCTACCCATGCCTCACCTAGGCCTTAATATCTGCTATAAAACACACACACACACACGTTTATATGTGTGTATGCATGTATTGCATTTTCAACTCATGAGTCTTGGAGGTCCCAGGTAGTAGGAACTGGGTGATTTGGGTTTGCCCCACCTTATAATGCCTAACTTGACAAAAATTAAAGCCATACATCCGGAACCGAATGTAACCCCAGAGCAATGTAACAGGCAAACCCGTTCTCTCCTCGACTGAGATTCATCTTTTCCTCAGACTTACCAAATGGCTCAAAGTTGAGGGAACCAGAAACAATAACCAAAGTCCCTCAAGTTCCTTAAGGAGCAAAGAATATTTGGTTTTGTCAATATCTGCCTTTGGAAACGAGATTCCTTATGTGTAAAACAGGAGTAATAATAATAAGTGTTTCGCAGAACTGTCGTGAATATTTACAAGGCAATGCATATAAAAGGCGGCATGCACTGAAGGAGGGAAAGGTAGTGTCACCCGCCACGGGGCCTTGTTGGGAATTTGAGATTCTATTTCATTTATGTTCCTTTAAGAAAAAAAATAAAGGAAGAGGAAGGTACAATCTATTTCACGGGATTAGTCTAGTCATATCATTTTCCTTCTAAATAACATTTCTCCTCAGGTTGTATTTTGGACCAACTACTAATGTGCATTAGTTTCCTATTTCCCTCCAGCCACTCTGTAGAAGTGCAATATTGGTTCTTTGTCTTAGGGATATTTCATTTCCTCAATCATGTTAAATCAAACAAACCTCCCATACCAGCAAACAGAAAGGAGCGGCTCTGGGCCTCTGAACTAATTTGTACTGGCAAAACTGATCGGGCCTTCCTCCAGCGTCTTAATTAGGACTCTTAATCCCTTTGATTTAAAAACAGAAGAAATACAGGACATAGTAGGAAACTCTGAGTATATTTATTTAATACAGATAAATCGGGTTTAGAAAGTTCACTTAATATACAGTGTCAAAAGAAATATATGTCCCTTTCTTTCTAATAATTCTTCCAGGATAAAGAACGGCTCATGGGCAGATTGGAACCATCAGTTTTTATGTTCTCTTTCATTTACAGAGACAGTTATTCCCACCCTGCTCTATGTTTCCAGAGACTTTTGACTGGTTTGCTTTAATTCCTCCTGTGACAGAAGGAGAGAGTGACTCAGAGAATATAGGCAATATTGTTCAGGCTGGAGTTTTAAGCATGTGATGAATGATTGGTGGTGGATGGAGGATGAATGTGAGAAAATGAAAACAGAATAACGATGATTACGAATGATCTCTGCAGAACTGGGATAGGTCTTCCTGCACAGAGCCTGGAATGCTTCTGGGATTTGGTACAACAGGGTTCTTCTTAAACTCTATCCAAGGTGGTTCAGTTCTTGAAGGAACAAAGAAATGCCAGGGTGCACGGATGTGGCTCTTCCAAGGGCGCGGCAACGAGTAAGTTCAGCAGTAAGCAAGGGGCCCGGAGCAGCACCTGGTGACGTCGCCTACTGGTATGATGTTTAAGCTTCCGGGCAGCTTACTTCCTATGGAACCACGAGGGTGGGGCATTTATTAAAAACTAGGTGAGAGTGTGGACGACTGCAGTGAACCCTAGGCACTCTCAAAAGCATTAGAAAGAGATTCCATGTCTGAGTGGGCCCGTGACCCTGCTTAGTTTTCAGGCCGTTTTCTCCTAAAGAAAAATGACCAGCTCTCCAGAAACCTCAGACTTTTAGGCAGAGCACACATGATTTTGGTACTTCTCAGCACTGAACCCAATAGACAGTCATTTGTGACACCACTACGATATTCTAGAAGTCTCAACACCTTTGATCTAATGTAGTCTCTTACAATACTCAGTAATCAGTGTAATTGGTACAAGTTCCCCGGGCTTGGGCTCACATAGGGAACAGTGCTTTTATGTTCCCTTTCATGGAAAAAGACAATCTTTTTAGATCTAATTGCTCATGGGTTCGAAAAGAGCCAAACTTAGTCTGTGTTTATTATTAAAATAATTAATTTGATCACTTTCAAGTACATGGAGTAAGCTAAATAGGCAAAGCATTAAACAAAAAGTATTGGTACATGAACTGACATAGTATTTTTTTATACTTATAAGTCACTGTCATATCTTTATTTTTATAGTACCCCTGTACACTTGAAAAGCCATATTCCTATTTTATCAAAAAACAAAACAAAACCAACTAAGAAAGCAAGCTAAGCAAACTATCTACAAAAACACAGAGGCAGGGTTGGAGTTTGGTATCTCAAATTAAACTCCAGAAGGATTTGTAATAAATAAACCTGCTGATTGTGTGTGTCCAGGCACTTTTAAAAAACTGGCAGGTGATATTGAGAAAAAGCTAATCCTTGGAAATACCTTAAATATCTACCCCTGCTGTTTTGTTTACAACACTGAGTTACACTAGCCTTTAGGAAAAGATCTGCTTGGGAAATACCACATGCCATCCAAATTATCCGTAATTCTGAAGCTAGTGAAATTTAAGCTACTAAGATTTGATTTACTGTTTGGTTTGGTTTACTGTTCCTCTGCACATAACCATTATGTGCAGTCGAAAGCTTGATACTACATGATTTTCCTATAAAGTGGGTGTTTTCTTTTTGGTTTCTCAAAGTGCCACTCAGCCCTGCGTCAGGTGGGTATAAATAAGAAAATACAGGGCCCCACCTAACTGTGGTTGACCGCTCCCCTGGAGAAATGGGGGAGGCCTGAGAGGGCTTAGATGTGGGCAAGTCCATTCTGGAGTCTACCCAAAGACGCTATCAACTCATCTGCTGCAGACCGCTAGCATGGGAAGAGACAAGCGGCATAAGCGTATGAAACAATTACAGATCAGCATACCCAGCTGCCTGTCAGCAGAGAAAACTGCAAGCATTGCTGAATAATTATGGCTCCAGCTATTGATTGAGACCACAGAAGAGTTTCATCCAAGTGCTTTTAATTTGCCAAACAGAGGGAAGCGTGCTGCAGAGAGGTTGCTTCCAATAACGGCACTTCTCTCTCTGCCAATTAAGGGGAGAGCTTAACAAGGTGGAGGGGATTGTTTTTAAATCTTGCCAAGTAAACTCTATGGCCATTTGAAAGGCGGAGAATGAGAGCTAAAAGGCTTGTCCTAAGAAATGGCTTAAAACAATTGGTCTGGGACGGGCTTGGGCCTTATGGGAGGCTCTAGTCTGATCAAAGACACAAGACTCTTTCAACTGGCCAGAGGGTCCATGCCATACTCCTCTGGGAAAAGATGGATCTAAGGCTGAAGTGACAGCTGGAGGCCAAACAGGGCTCAGGTCCCCTCTTTGGATTCATTCTCATTTACTGCACCACTGTGACCCAAGTATATTTCTTTTTCCCAACTCTTGGGTCCCCATCCTTGATAGGGAATGACACTGTTACCTCATTGGAACTGGTGAGTGATTTTTAAAAAAATATTATTACTTACTAGAGCCCAGTAGTTTTTTTTTTTACCTAATGTCCTTTCTCGATTCCAGAATCTGTCCAGAATGCCACGTTTCCTTTAGCTGTCATGTCTCCTAAGATCCTCCTGGTTGTGACAGTTTTTCAGACTCTTTATGTTTTTGATGACCTTGCCGGTTTTGAGTAGTGGTTGGGTACATGGCAGAATGCTTCCTTACTGGAATCTGAGGCTTCTCTCGTGATTAAATAAAAAGCACAGGATACAGTTGACCCAATCAAGGTGAGGAGGCAAAATTACCCACGTATACCAAACATGCAATAATTCTGCCTTCCCCAAACATATACACATACATAGACACTTTATATTTTCCAAAGTGCCTACCAAGGTCTCCAACATAGCGATAATCTAATATTCGGATGAATGAACAGGGTTATGGATGAGTAAACATTTTTCTCAAATGCTGCCATCTCTTCCATCCTCATGTAACTCTATGTTAATACCATTTAAAGTCTTTCAGAGAACATCCAACCACTTTTTATCATGATACAATAAAATTCATATTGACAAATGTCTCCACTACTATTTTCAGTGCCTCTCACGTGACCCTACAGGTTTAAATTGGCCCCAGATGTAAGACCCAGTACTAGTGAGATCTTAGGAGCTGCATGAACCCTTCTTAGAGGTTACAACATACTAAGTCTCTAAGACAACTCCACCTACCTGTACCCACCACAGATAGTTCTTGATCTTTAAAAACTGTCATATATTTGATAAAATGAAATGCTCATCATAAAAAGAATGAACTGAGTGGCCTTTGTTTAACCTAGAGAAGAAAAGTCTATAGACGACTTAATTGCAATCTTCTAGGATTACAGAAGAGTGAAAAGAGTCACGTAGACTTGGGTTCTAGCCTTTACTCTGCTACAAACTAGCTGTGTGACCACGGACAAGTTACTTGACCTCTCTGTGTTTCTGTTTCCCATCTGTGAAATGAGTAAAATAATGCTTACCTGGCAGAGCCATGGTAGATTTATAGGGAGATAATGTATGTAATATGCTTAACACAGTTCCTGGAACAGACTGCTTATTCAAAAAAATTTAGTTTCCACCTCACCTGTACATGATGTTATGTACAGTAAAAACAAAACCACTTCATATTTTCATGAGTCTTTACAGCTAAGAAAGCATCTGCTCACAATTTAAAGTGATAAACTATTGTGGTCCTAGCCATTCAAAGCCCAAATAAGAGAAAATGGATTTTAATTCAAGCAATAATGATTTTGGTTGGACAAAGCATATTTCTGGCCACTGAAATAACAAAACTCAGAATAAGTTATCTGGGGAACTGTGGACTCTACCTTTGGGGGCACTTCAAAAAGGGAGTGGGCAGCTCGGGGGCATGGCCTTGATCTCACCACCACCCAAAAGCCATCAAAATTGTGGCTGACAGGAGTAAGATTTTGTAGTTCTGGGATGCCTGGGAGGCGAAGGAGTCGCCGTTTACCCTTGGGACACTCTAAACCCACCTTCTGCCTTTGGGAAGTTTTCCAAATTCTGCCTCTGGAACTAGCAGTTTCCTGGAGCTAAGCTTTGTGTGGTGGAAGTAAATCTTACTTTATAACCCAGTGTACCAGAAATATCTTGTTTCTGTATCCTTTAAAAAATCAGTTTAAATCCAACTCTGATTTTCTCAGCTGGGCTGGTGAGAAACTCAATTTCAGTCCCTTGGGGGGCTGCTCCCCAGGCTGTGCCAAGGTTCCGGGGTCTCACCTGGTGCCAAAGCCCTGGCTAGGCTCTTTGGTCCTGCTGAGACCTCGGGCCGCGCTAGAGCAGTCTCAGCCCTGACCGCCGCACTGTAGCTGCCCGTTAAGGGTGTGTCATCCCTTTACAGTCAGCCGCTGAGGGCAGGGTTTGCGTCGCTCATCACGGTGACCCTAGAGCTGGTGCATGGACCAGTGCATAGAGGGGCGTGATGCGCAAGTGCCAATGAATAAACAAAGGCTTCCTTTATATCCCGAAGCACATTAGATGATTTTTCCCCCCTGTGACTACAAGCCTAATAAGGGGAAGGACAGTAATTTTACCTCCGTTTGCTCCATGCTGGTAGGACCTACCACGTGGTCCTCAAGTGAGTGACCGAGCAGTGCACCACGTTGCATAGGTGTGTTGGTCTGTACGCCTGTGTGGTCCCCATGGGCAGTGCTCTGCATTTGCTATGGTTACAGAGACTGTCAACTTGTCCCACATGTGTTTTCTACTTCATAGAGCCTCCAAGCTTCAGCTGGGCACACGGCTGCCTCTAATAAAAACAATGTTTTCAGGCGTTCCTGAAGGGTCACGTGACCAAGTTCTGGCCCAAGAGATACCAGGGCAGTGGCGGGGTGAAACTCATGGGCATGAGCTCTGCCCTTTCCATTCCTTCCTCCCACTGGCTGGAGTGCAGACGAGATGTAATGGGAAGGCTGCTTTGGCCATGAGGGTGAACGGGACACTCTAGGAATACTGGGGCCACAGGAGAGAGGAGGCTGGGGACCCAGCACTGTGGGACCATCTGAGTTGGTGCATCCTGGCTGCCTCTAAGCAGGATGGTCTGGAGAGACAGAAGGAGCCACCCAGACAGCAATCAAGACATAGGTTTATTTGGGGGACTTACGTCCAGGGAGTCCAGGAGCAGCCGGTGGGAGAAAGCAGCCACTACTGGGGTCTCCATGCAGCTTTTACTGTGTAGCAACTAACCTAGCAACTATCTGGGTCCCCTCCCCTCTTGGCATGACCAGTGTCCCAAGGGCTCAAGGCCTGCCACCTGGACATCCTTCATTACCAGGGAGATGCCCAGATTGGCCACCTGTGGAATCTCTGACCATGGCATGCCGAACAACATGTTTTGCTACATCTTTTGCTTGGTGGGAATGCAGAGGAGGATGGGAACTATGTAGTTTCAAGATGATGAAGAACTGTGGCGTTTAGGGTGTGCTTGTACAAACCAGCCAACCAGCCCCACCTTGTACCTCCACCCTGGCCCCAGACTGTTGGATGTGAGAGAAATAACTTCTAGCTCATTGAAACCATTGTACTGATAGCTTGTGAGAGCAGTAGAACCTTCATCCCAGGACCCTGGCTGCCTGCAGCCCAGTGCCTGGCAGGAGCAGGCCACCATCAGACTGGGGCGTCTTCCTGTCCCACCATCTCCATGTTTTCATCCCGCCTTGTGCGGCTCCCAGGGGAGGTCATGCAGTGGCCGGGAGGCAGCACTCCTTTGCAGCTCCAGCCGGAGTCAGCAGCCGTTTGCAGTTTAATGAGATGACGCTAACAACCGTGCCTCCCTGGGATGAGCGGGCCTGCCCTCTCGGGAGACTGACGGATGACATTTCCACCATCGCTGAGCTTGAAGGTTAACGGGGAGACAGGAATCTCAGAAAGCGGCAGGGAGGTGATGGGCCTACAGAACCAAGTCTGAACTTCAGTAAAAGGGGAAAAAACAACAAATACCTGGGCCTGCCTCACCTTGGCAGGTGCTACTGAAAATAGCCCTTCTACCTCTCCTAGGTTTGCCAGACATGTCTCACAGGACACCTGAAAGGTGCTGTTTGCTTAGCCTCTAATGATGATCACTGACTTTCTCAGGCATGCAAAGGTCCATCAGCTCCTGGTCATCATTCAGCCTTCACAGCCCTGATGTATTGGGTGGCAGGAACTGTGGCTCATTCTGCAATCTTTCCTGCTCTGGGTTCCTTCAGGAAGCCATGCTTGGCACCCTGGCTCCTGGGTCCCCAGACTATTGCCCTATAGATTCCTATTCCTCAATGAATCCCTGCTCCCAGACTCCTGCCTCCCAAACCCTGCTCCGTGGACCCCTGCCCATTCCTCAGCCACCCTGTATTAACTCAATTCATGACTCCCCATGGAGCTCTGCTTCCCCGTTCTGAACTCAGGTGTCCAGGACAGAGAAAGGCTCATTATTCTAAACATTTTTATTTTTATTTTTGGGGTATGAGTGGTGAGCATCTAGTTCTCACTCATGAAGGTCTATAGGGCCATGGGGGCTGCTGAATTTCTTATTTTACCTAACATTTGTTGACCTGCTGACTATGGGTCAGGTGCTTCGCTAAGCATGTACATATAAATTAGCTCATTGAATTCTCTCAGAAATCTTATGAAGCTGGTGCTTTTATGATCCCCATTTTACAAATGAAGATACCATGGCTGGGTAAGTGCAGTAACTCACCATGATAATCCAGCTCTCAGTGGATAAACCTCGGAGGCAGGATTCACACCTGAGAGTCTGGCCCAGACATCTGCTCTTCCAGTTAGCTCAGATGTATTCCTTGCATTCCAAAGCATATGGTGCGGGACACAAATGCAAATTATCTTTAATGAGGGGAGAAAAGGCCAGGACCTGATAAGCAGTATCAAAGGTCAGACACATCGAATGAGAGTAGAGCCAGATACAGAGCATAAGGTCAGAGGTCAGGTTCTATGGTGACCATGACCAGGTGAGACAAATGGAGTGCAAGGCAGGTGGGGAGAATGTGCTGGGTGTAGGCTGAGAATAAGGCTGAAGGACAGGAACTCCCTGCTACTGGGTGTTGGACACCTGGCTCAGGGAGCGACCACCTGGGTCAGGGATATTAGCCACCTGGCATGCAGGTGCTGGCAGGGCCCTGGGCGGGGAGGGGCAGGGTAAGTCAGGCGTTAGCACGTCTCCCTTATAGAGAACTTAGCTGCTTACTACTGCTCGGCTCCTTCAGCCCCATCCTGCGAGTTCCAGGAAGCAGCAGAAGGTTCCTGGGTGTATATCTGGGAACCTCCCCCAGCTAGGAGGGAGGAGGTCTGCGACTCTCCGGACGTAAGGCTTTTCCTCTCCAGTCTTGTCTCTCCACAGCTCCCTCCTAGCCGCGGGGCTGAGCACTGCCCTGGCAGTGACTCACAGGAGCCGTCCTTGCCAAACCGCCCTTCCTCCGTCACAACCCTACTCCGTTTCTTTTCAGATTTTATGTGCTTTAAAATAGCCTTGCTGCTGGGTGCCCAAACCTGGCAGACCTGAGCAATGCTTACTGGGATGAAAGAATCTGAAGGACATTGGCTTCCCTGCCCTGACTCAGCACCACCCACCCTCACTCTTTCCCTTCTCTCTCTTAGAACACATGTCTGGGCACACAGACACCGACAATTTTCCCCAGTAACACAGATTCCTGTGAAAATGCCATTAAAAAGCTTATAGGACGAAATAGACTTAATGGTCTGGCAAGAAAGAAAACTCCACTTTCATCGTCCAGATGCTGAAATGAATGAGGCACTTGGAGGTTCCATTCACTCTGCAGTTTGAAGCAGGGGAGATGAGAATCACGAGGGAGTCAGGATGGCAGCCTAGCATCCATGTCCAAGGCATCTCTGCTCTGTTCCTTTTCCCCACTTGCCCCTCAGAAGCTTCCGGCACCCAGGAGAGGTATTTATGCCAGGGGCGGTCTTACCGCATGTGCTGTCACAGATGGGACTGGCTGTTTCAACTAGTCATGGAACCAAGAAACAGTGCAGAGGCTTCAGACACTATGCTGTGCCTTGGGCAGATGGAAATACATAAAAATAAATGAAACAAGGTCTCTGTCTTCAAGAAGAGCCCAGAAAACACAGGTTTTATAGGTGCACATAGCTGGGCACCTGATACCTTTGGAGGTTAAGGAGGGCTTTCTGGAGGAGGAACCTTGAGGCTGAGACTGGGAGGAAGCAAAAGAGCTAGGAGTCAAGTGGCAACATGATGAGCAGGGAAAGGATGCTCCATGCATAGGGAAGGGCATATACAGAGGCCCAGAGGCAAGAAAGCAGGCTACGTCTGTGAGCCACAGGGACTTCACTATGACTGGGATGTGGGCACAAACAGGCTGGGAAGCAAAGCAGTCCCAGATGCTGGCGGACCTCATGAGCAGTGCTTGAAGAGTTTGGACTTCATGAAGACGAGCTTTGTTTTGTTCACTGCTCTAACCTCCACAGCTAGACCACTGCTAGCACAGAGTTGAGGCTCAGCACATATTCGTGGTTGAATAAGTGAGCACTGAAAGGTCTTAAGCAAGGAAAAGATCTGAGAAGTTCTGTATTTTAGAATCACCACCCCAACTGCAATGCAGAGAATGAATTGTAGGGCAGTGTAGCTGGAGGGGACGTGGCAGTGTGGGTGGAGACAAGAGGATGATTTAAGTCCACAGGACTTGGTGATTGGTCAAGGGGAGGCGGTTAGGGTTAGAGTTTGGAGGAGCCCAGGTGAAGGGCATCAGGTGTAACTTCCTCTGGGATGTCAGCCCCCACAAGATGTCATTGTTCACTCAGCTCAGAGTCTGGGCTCCACTGTAATGCTCAATTCCCTCATCTGCAAAATAGGGATGCAGCGGGGGAGACTAGAGATCATACAAATCACATAGTGCAGTGCCTTGCTCCCAGTAGATGCTCCCAGGAGTGTAAGGCCTCCAGTAGTACTTGAGCTGGACCCTGAAGGACAGGCACCCTCCCAACAGTGGGAGATGGGGTCAGGGGAGGACATCCAGGTGGAAGAACTCAAAATATGGCTTTGTAGAAAAGCATGAAGAATGGTGAGTAATTCAGCTTGATTGAAATGTAGACAAATGCGTGGGAGAGATGGAGGTTGCAATGGCAAGTTAGATAATGAGGAGGCTCTTCAATGCCCTTTGCTTCTGCCCACTGCACTCTGCTTCCTCAGTTCAGTCTCTGGCAGCTGACTAGGGCCAGCGCACATCTTGCCACCTCCAGCCTTTTGCCCTGCAATCCATTCTCCACATCGCAGTGGGGGTTTGCATAGAGTTTGGACTTGACTCAGCAGCCAGGAAGAGCCACTGAAGGTCTTGAGCAGGGGAAGAGCAGTGGGCACCGAGTTGTGTGGACTCGGCAGCAAGGCTAAGGGGTAAGGGTCATGGTGCAACTTAAGCAGCGTGCCCATCTTGTCCAGGTGGGGATGCCACACCTGCACGCACAGCCTAGCCCAGTTGCCTGTTCTGTGAAGTTCTTCACAATGTGTGCCTGCTGCCCTCTGCTCGCCTGCCTCTAGGCTGCTTCACATCACACCTGGAGCCCCACCGTATGTATATACCTGGCTTCTCTTCCTTTCCTCCAGTACCCCGGGTAACAGACGGGAGAGGCCAAGACCCCAGGATCTGCATCTGTACAGGAGGCAAGACCCACATGAAAAATATTTCTTTGAGGGCTAATACTTCATCTTAAAAATTCATGCCAATTTTGCCTCCTCTTGCATAGCAGTCATGCTTATTTTCATTTAAAATATGTCTTTAATCTCTACTTAGAAAGCTTATCTTGCCCAAATACTTAAGCAAAATTAAATGGGGAAGACGCCCCATACTTCTTTTGTGGCTTCGAGTGTGCCTTGACCCGCAGCAGTGGGTTCCCGAGCATGTGGGCATCCGATTTGGGAGGCACTGCCTTACACGTTAGTTGCATCCTTCTGCTCAAGTTTTCTCCTGCTTGGGGTGGCATTCTCTTCTTGAGCTGGAGAACTCCTACTTGCACTTCAAGACCCAGCTCAAATGTTACTCTTACTTTAAAATTAACCCATTTATTAATTCAATCAGTACAGAGTTCATGAGAGGCTTTCCCGCTACCTTGCCCAGCCCACTCCTCAGTAGAACAAACACTGTCTGCACATGTATTTCCATCTTTTAGTACCTCCATCACAGTGCTCATCCCGTCGCGTTAGGTGTAGTTTCGACGTGCCTGATTGGCTGCCTTCCAAGTTCTGTGAAGGCAAAAGTGAAAGAGGATCTTAATCATGTTTGTATCTTGGAGTGTGTTGCAGTGTCTGGCACAGAGCAGGAGCTCTATCCTACAGGGAGGGAGAAGCCCCTGGAGGTTTTGCCTGGTGTGTGAGGTTGAATTCTGACAGCGATGGGACTCCCTAGAATCACTGTGCCTCCTACTGCGGGATTGCCGGATGGCTGGAGCGAGGCGTCCTACCCCCGCTTTCACTCACTGCCGCAGCATGGGAGCTGATCCCCATCAAACATGCCTCTGCTGCCAAATATACACCCAAAGCTGGGACCCCGGAAGAAGGAGGTATCTTTAAGATACAGAAAATGCAACTTATGACTGAGTTGCTGTGTCCATTACAGGAGCAAACCGGGACTCTGGCAATTTCACCAGCCTCCATTAGGGGATCTATCAAGCCTCCAGACCACCCCTGCTTGGAGGCAGCAGAGAAGTCAGCTTGCATGACCTCCATAATCAGTCTAAAGAACCCCCTCATGGTTCCTGGCCTCATTTTCCTTTTCCTTACAGGAATTTCCCAAACCTGGGCTCTGAAGGCCTTGGGATAGCACCCTCCTGGCTTCCCACACTGAGGATCCCTGTTGTCAGTCATTGCAGATAAAGGACATTTAATTCTGCCACACTTTCAAGGTCAGAGTTTTGACCTTGCTGGGATTGTTGACTCAGGTTATCCAAATGTGCAAGCTCTCTTCTTGAGCTCAAGAAGAGAATGCCACCCCAAGCAGGAGAAAACTTGAGCAGAAGGATGCAACTAACGTGTAAGGCAGTGCCTCCCAAATCGGATGCCCACATGCTCGGGAACCCACTGCTGCGGGTCAAGGCACACTCGAAGCCACAAAAGAAGTATGGCGCGTCTTCCCCATTTAATTTTGCTTAAGTATTTGGGCAAGATAAGCTATATAAGTAGAGATTAAAGTCATATTTTAAATTAAAATAGCATGACTGCTCTGCAAGAGGAGGCAAAATCGACATGTACAAATCCAAATGTCTAAGGATGGTGCGGGAGGGTTGAGTGGTCATCCTGCACACGCTGCCTCCGCTTCTGCCTCTACTTGTAAAGTTCCAGCTCTGGTTTCTGATGACAGCCCAGTCTGGGGTGGGTGTGGCAGTCTTTGCTGTCCCTTCTATTTACCGGTCTTGCAGCTGCTGGGTTCTTAACCATACTCTCTTCCTACAAGCAGGTCACAGACTCAGGGGTGCCAAAAGCATTGTTTTAGCCAGAGCAGTTAAACCATAAGAATCTTTGCCCAGAAGAAAGGAAATAAATCAATGTTTGTTTAAGGAATAAAGACCAAACTTCTCCAGAAAAACAACATGTGATTTTTAGATTATTAAAGCTGGCTTTAGTAATCACAGAGGGAACTAACCTCCTTGAAGCTCCTAACTAGGTATCTTGCTAGGTTAAAGTGCAGCCCATTAGTAATTGCTGATGCCTGCATTCTTCTCTGTCGCTTGGCTACAGCCTCTTCCCATCTGATTTGCCTCTATCCTCATCTCCATTCTTTCCCGGCAGTTGCATCTGCCACTATATTATCGCTTATATATAATAAGGTGGAGAAAATAGGAAACAAGCCTCATTTTCAAGACATATATCATCTCTTGCTTGAACCATTAAAATAGGCTCTGAACCCACCTCCCTGGTTCTAAGTTGGTCCCTCTTCATGCTCCACACAGCCACTGCTCTAGAGGTATGTCTAAAATGTAGATTTGACACTGCCTGGTGCTGGGAGCTCTGAGTGTCCTCATTGCCCCACGCAAGGCCTCCAGGATTTAACCCTGCCTCTTGCTCCTGTGATCTAATCCACTACCAGAAAGTGTGGTGTGACCGGCTTCCTCTGTGGACCCAGGCCATGCCAGTCTCAAAGCTTCTCTCTGATCAGGCCTTCTAAGACAGCAAAGATCTAAGGTGAAATGTAAAAGGAGAAGAGAAAAGAGGAAATCTACTGAGAAAGGATGTACAATGGGAGGTAACAAAGGGACAATTTCTTTCCTTTCTCTACTTTCCCAGGCTGCATTGTGTTGGATGACAGAGTAGCAGAATTAGGAATGCTGATGAAACATGCTTCTTTTCTTGGGCTTAAAAATGTTTTTATGGAAGAATAAGATACATTTGGAGACATGCATAAATCACAAGTATACAGCTCAAAGAATGTTCATAAACCAAACACTCATGTAAGCAGCACCCAGATGGAGAAAGAATGCAGCCCTGCTCGGTCACCACCCCTGTGAGAGTGACCACACTGGCTGCTAATACCCTAGAGCAGTTTTGCCATTTTTGAACTCTATACAACCATTACTGAACTTTATATAAATGTAAGCCGACAGTATGTACTCTTCTGTGTCCAACTTTTACTAAAAATTATATTGATAAGATTCAATCATATCCTTTTAGTTCATTCTCATTGCTATATAGTATTCAATTGTGTGAATATTCCATTCTTTATCTAGTCTACTGTTGATGGGCATGTGTGTGATTTCCATTTTGGGCTATTGTAAAAATAAAAATGCTGTTATGAACATTCTAGATCATGTCTTTTGGCAAACACACGCATGCATTCATGGTGGGTGTGTATCTCGAGGTAGCATTGCTGGACCACGGGAACTGGGTATGTTCAGCTTTAGTAGGAACTGTCAAATGGTTTTTCCAACGTGTACGAATTGGGCCAGTTAATAGTGGGTGACTCTCCTGATAGCTCACACCCTCTGGTGTGATCAGTCTTCTTCATTTTAGCTGTTCTAATAGATGTTTGGTGGCATCTTGGGTGGTTTTAGCAATTCCCTGATACTACCAATGGTGAGCACCTAACACATGCTAATTGGGCATTTAGACTGTACCTTCTCAGGTATTTTGCCTGTTTTCTCTAGGTATTGTCTGTCTGTTTCTTAAGGATCTGGAGGAGAAGCTGTTTCATTTTGAGCATTCTCATTCTCCACATTTTCCTTCTTACATCCATTCAGAGTAATTTAATTTAGCAAGCCTTAACTGAGTGCAGTTGGTATGACTAGGTTAGGTGCATTGCGCTACAAAGAGGAGTGATGTCCAGAGCTCACTCTGCCCTCAAGCTTGAGTCCTTGTCTTCTAGAATTTTGGCATCTAAACCACGAGCCCCTGTGCTGGCCAGCATTCTTAGCCGGGCCTTGGCCTCTTCCTCTCACTCCCATCCCATCCATACCAAAACTTGGCCTGGGTGGGCAGGACTTAGTTTGAATTCTGAAGTTCAGTAGTGAATTCTTCTGCAGATTTTCCATAAAAGAAACAGAGAGAGAAGATCAAATGATTTGAGGCAGATGAGGCATTATTGACTCCAACAGCTTCACAGATCTGCTGGGGAGCCACGCTGCGGAGCCGTCTGAAGGCCACCCTCCTTTCCTCGGAATGCAGAGCAACAGTAAGTAGCAACGAACTGATATTGATGCTGCCTTACTTCATGCCTTCCAGTAATGGTCAATACTTAGGTTTGGGAAATGTGAGCTTTCCATACGACACCTAGTACAAAATTTTATTGCTATATCTTAACTGATGGCTTCTATTTCTATAGACTTGTAATGTTGCTGGACACAGACATGTAATAGTCCATGAGATTCTGCTAACTGCTAGGCAGAAAATCCTTTGTGGATTCACTGAGGACTTGTGTTTGATCTCATTTTGTGACCTGATATTGTTCTGAGGGATACTGTGCTACAGTGATCAATAAACTATGCTCAGGAGACCTGGGTCCCAACCACCACCTGACCAGATTGCTGTGTGGCCTTAGGCAAGTTGCTTAATTTCTCTGAGCTTTTATTCCTGTATTCAGCTGCCAAATAGGAATCCTGTTCTCTGCCATGCCTACCTTGCTAGGTTTCTGGAAAATTAAAATAAAGTGATATATATGAAAAAGCATTTTGAAAAATTTAAAGTGCTATATAAAGGTGGAGTATAACTGAACAGCAGATTTCATTCCAATGTAGCAGTCTGCGTCCCAGGTCTTCTTTTCATCATTCATTTCCATTTTACTTGCATTAGCTGGTGCTCAGCCCTGTTAGTCACCCTTGACTTGGAATTCCGCTCTGTAAAGGGTACCTCTTAGGTCTAGATAAACTCTTGTACTTTGGCATTTCACCACACAGCTACTTCTTCCGTGACCTTTTCCTTCCTTTGTTTCTTTCCAAGGTCTAGCAGACCTTTAGGCACCCGGGCAGGATCCACGTAGGCAGCCTCTAGTCACATCAGACGATTTTAATTTCCTCACAGCTTCGTTAGCATTTCACACTGTTACAGGTCAAAACACAAGGTTATTTACTAGGAATGAGAAATGTCACTCGTGTGAATTATGGGAGTCCCATGATTTCCCTCCAGGTATTCAGAACAACACACGGCGCCCATCCTCCTGGTGGGCTTAGCACGGGCACTGGCCTCCCCAGGCTCCTGAGCCCAGTGTGCTTGACCAAGGTCTGATGGGAGGACAGCCATCCCAGGCTGAGAAATGCAAGCACGTGCGATATTCGTTCAAAGGAGGCTCTTCCTTCACTGGCTGCCATTTTGTTAAATAAACTTCTGGAAGTTTTAAAATCTATTTCTTAACCAATAAGAGAGAGGAATGAAGATGTTTGTTCAGTCATTCAACGGTCACATCCTCATCTTTTCACTCACCCTTCAATGATGAGTGTCTACTGTGCAAATACTAATGCGAGAGAATGTATATAGTTGTTAAATGTTATATCTTTTCCCCATGTGCTTATAAGTGTAGCAAAGACATGGGGAATGGAGGGCCATGATAAGGTGGGGGTCCCACAAGTTCTAAAAGAAAAACGATCCTTTTGGTAATCCTCAGAAATAGAACTTTTGAAACCTCTCTTCTTTTGGCTTTTATGGCACCACCCTGCCCTTGTTTTTGTCGTTTTCTGTCTACTTTTTCTGAGGTAGAGTAGGGAAATGGGACAAGCATGATGATTAATTTTTCCTGCCTATGATGAAAAATGCTGAGATATAAATAGTATAGTAAGAACAGGAGGGATTCCATCTAAAGGCTAAGCTTCCATTTTAAAAACCAGAGAGTAAGGAGGTAAGATTCCTAACATATTCTATAGTAATTAGCCAACAACTGACCGTATCTTAAGGCACGGCAAGCAGTCCTAAACGATAAGTCCCCACTGCTTGAGGGTAACCACTGTCTTGGAGAAGAACAGGGTCAAGAAATTCCTTGTGTTAAGTTCATCCTACAGAATATCTCGAGGACTGACTACGGATGATGACGTACTGTCTCTCATAGGAGAAAGATGTCATGAGGCCACAAGTCAAGCCTATGCGCCCTTGGTCCTTTGCCCCGTTCCTGAAATCCTTAAAGGACACCAATCCTAAGCCTGTAAGTGTGCCTCCTTTCTGGGGATACCCATGCTCGCCTTTTTTGGAGTGTGTACTTTGACTTAAAGCCTTCTTGCTGCCCAAATGATTGCATTTTGTCTCTATGCTCTCCCAAGCCTCTCAGGAGGTTAATAAGAAAGCCCTTTCCTGGTGTAAGGGTCTGTGTTATTTCACTATTTCATTCAATTTTCTAGACATAAGCACAAGTCTTCTCTCTCTCTGCTCTACTTCAGACAAGTAGGGAAGGACTACTGAGATCTCTGATTTGGACTTGCCAGTTCCCATTGCCTAGGTGACCCAGATGGAACTATAGTTGTACAATCGTGCTTTTTTAGTAGCCTGCCTGAAAATCTCCTTTCTTTGCTTGGAGAAGTTCTCAGAACATAATCTCACTCTATCCAGTGCTCTGCAGCTCCCCCAAATCCTGGGGTGGTGGGTACTTAGTTTCCATGATGTGCAGATCAAGCAGACACACTGGATGCCAGGTGAGTCTGGCTTCAGAACTTAGCAAAGGATCTGCCTTATGCTGAGCAGGATTCAGTGAACTTCTCTTTCCTCCCTCTGTCCTTCCTTGCTCTCTGTTTCCTGCGTGGCTGCTGCCATAAGCTACCATTCTCGCTTTATTGAATTCCTTCCTTACCTGCAGTCTTTGGACCTGTTTGAGAATTCTTTCCCAATCAGAGTCAGGAATCCTCCCACATCTGGTTGAGGTCTCACCTAGTGTACAGGGAGAGACCTCACCAGATGTGGCTGCCTGGCAGCACTTCCTGTAAACACTGCAGTGGTTCATGCGTCTGTCCCAGGCCCCTTTCTCTTTTCACCAAGAAGGTCCCAGGTAGTTCATGGCTATAAATGCCTTCCACAGGCCACTGACCACCTCTAGGCCACTGACCTTTCCATTTCTAGCCCTGACCCCTTTTCTAAACTGCAAAGTATACCTACCTGCCCCTTGATATGTCCAGTTGGAAGAATCAAAAACACCTCCAACACTACATGCCAACAAGTGCCTGCCCAACAATCCTGAGCCTGCTTCCAGAGAGGGCCTGGGCCTCCCCTCTGGTTTGGCCCCTGAGATGAGAAGCATGGGGTGTGGATGGAGTGTGTGGGGCACACACAGTGCAAGATGGAGCTGACCTTCCCCGAACCACACTGTTTCTGCCCAGAACTCTGAGGATCTCAGAAATTTAAATTTACACCTGGTCTTCCATTTCAAAGATAAGTTTTTCAAGATAGAAAACATATTTTATTTACTTTGTGTATTAGACTGATTTATCTTTTACATAATTAATCGTATGGTGTAAAGGCCTCCCCCTGTACCCCTGACCTGAGGCCCACAAATATCAGGTCTGTTATGAACCGTCAAGAAAAGAAATGCCATCAACAGTGCCATCTTGTGGTCAGATCTACGATTACCATTTCCAAAACGAGCTCCGTAAATACTTAGTTCAGGTTCAGGAGTTTAGGAAATCTGCCTATAACTGTAACAAGAAAAGTTCAAAATTATACCACTGAACCTTTAGAAGCTTCTAAAATGCTTTATGAAACATTAAAGAGGTAGTAAATGATATTAAGCATAGTTTCTTCAAAATTAGTAATGTATGAGGAGTAACCCATAGTAATAATTTCTCATATTTATATAGTACTTTACAGTTTACAAAACACGTTCACATACAACTTCACAGCTGAGTCTCACAGCCACACTGTGAGGCCCACTAAAAATGGGGACTCTTAATATCCATGACTGGCCCAGCCTGTCCAGCAAGTTAAGTGCTTTATGGTATTAGAGCCATCTTGCTATTTAACCAGACTGGGGGTTAGGCAGAAAATCAATTTCCTTAACCATGAAGAGAACGGAAAGGTTACATTTCAGCAAACTGGAACCTTGATGGCAACTTTCTCTTAGTGTTCCCAGCCCAAGACAAGGCAGAAGAGGTTTCCGAAAGTGTATTGTAATCCTTCAATACCAGAGATTTGTGATGACAATTTCTTATTATCCACAATAGAGAGCATTTAGCGAGAGTTGGTTCTCTGACATTTCCATTATTCTGCAAACAACTATGAAAACTCCCTTCTCCGCTCTGCAAGTAGCAGCTCACAGGAGATGCCACAGGGCTTGGCCTTGAGTCTGGGCTTGTCGGGCTTAACCTTCACGGCTACCTTCACTCCAGCAGAGCCAGGAGGTCTGAACTGCTTGGAGGACTTCTTATTCCGATCTTTGAGAGATTAACATCTGTCCAGAGATGGTTCTGAAGACGGCTTTCTCCCAACAACTCAGTGGTAAGCTAGGGATTTCACTGTCACTGGGGCTGACACACACAGCTGAAACTCACATTACAGCTGGAAATACATGGAGGGAATGCAGGGAAGCCCCTGAAGGAGCTGGAAGCAGCACTTTTGTTAAATTATACTTTTCTTATAGATCAATAGATGCTTCAAAGCAGTCCACTGAGGGGGTGTTTGCACGGCTCTGACAAAAACAGTTGTGCTTCCTGCCTCCGGGAGACCCAATCGGAACCACCCAAGAGATGTTTTCCCAACTTTTTGATGGTATGTGATGTGATTTGTGGGAAAATAAGTTTACTTTGCCTTTCTCTGTGGACTTCAGGATTATGCAGTGAGCTGGGGGCCAAGTTGATCAGATCCAGGCTTGCCTACTGAGCCCCAGATTCATCCCTTTATTCATGCATGCATTTAGTAAATGTTGACTGAGTCCCATCTATGCCTCAGACACTGCTCAGCATCAAATCAGTCAGATGTGACCAAGGCCACATGGCATTTCATGGGCTCATGCTGCCGGGGGCCAGGAAGGGCTTTCCAGGGGAGACCCTCGAGTCGGGTTTTGAAGGGCCAATGCCAGTTAGCCCGCCAGACTGAGGTAAAGGATGGGCGCACATCTGGCCGACACTGAAAGCCCACGCTCCAAGCTGCAGGCTGCAAGGCCTCCAGAGACCTGTTCTGACAAAGAGTATCTCAAGAAGGGACTTCATCAAGAGAAGCTCTCTGCCGAAAGCCTCCACCTCTTCAAACAGTACTAAGGCCAAGGCTTACACAAATGGCAGCGAGAGGGGGCAGAGAGGCAGAACAGGAACTGACTTGCTGGGGAAACTGAAGCAATCACTGGGGAGTCCAATGTGTCCTGCGGATCCTGGCCAGCAGGGGGCAGTGCACGGCTCCCTGAGGAGCTGTTAGTCTGCGCTCTTTAGGTGGGAAGTTTCCTCAAGGTAACAAGAACCAAGCCTCCTTCTCAGGAATGTTATGTGCCCTTGTTACTGCCTTCACAGTGCTTATTACTTTCCGAAATACTATGGTTCATTTGTTTACATTCTCATTTATCATCTTTCTTTCCTTCTCTAGGACATTCGCTCCTTGAGCAAAGGCCTTGCCTCTCTTGCTCTCTGCTATACTGCAGGTGCCTACATTAGCATGTGGCATATGTTGATTTCTCAATAAATACTTTAAAAACTAAGTTAATGGATGTGTGAATCTATGTAGCTTTGAGAAATGGGCACCGTAGGAAAACTAAGACCTATATGTTGCAGTTTGCTCCTTAAAGAGTATCTTGACCTGTGGTCTAGTCCACTTATGTGAGATGGACGCCCAGGAAGACTTCTTTGTTGGTACAATAGATACCCTTTGTGTGTCCTGGGCTGAGTGCTGCTGGGGTCAAGGTAAGCTACCAATGCCTGGCCAGGAGGCCAAGGTCAAGGACCAGTGGGCAGAGAAGAGGGGCGAGGTCCCGGGCCTAGTCCTATGACTGCAGAGGAGTGGGAAGGTGCCTGGTAGTGTGAGATGCCCAGTCCACAGAAGCCATGCCGAGATCAGCAACAGGGCTGTGTGAGGTCCAAACCCGAGTGGAGTGATGAATGAGAAAGCACAGAAACCAGACCAAATGAATGAGAAGCCAGAAACCAGAAGGACTGTGGGAAGTGCAGGGCAACTTCCTGGGCACGTGGTTGTCTGTGCCTAAGAAACCTTTGGAGGCCAAGCTCTTCCTTGCAGGCATGCCATGTCTGAGGGTGGTGCTCTGAGTCTGACTCCCACTTTTATTCCAGGGCTTACTTTTAGCTTTAGCCTGATGGCCTCTCTCACTTAGGCACCTTTTTGTCAACTAGATTTTTTAAATGAAAATCTAACTAAAAGATGAAAAAGCTAGGCAGATATGTCATAAACAATACTAGTTGGCAATATATCTTGGCCACCCAAAATATACTTGGAGTGTGCTGGAACTTGATGTGTTGAGAACAAAATGATAGCCTTTTCATGGATGTCAGAGAAGCAGGAGGAATGACAAACACCACCGGCGCTGCTCTTGAGGAGTTGAGCAATCTGGGTCAAGTCTGTGGCATGCTGTGGGGTCTGCCTCCTGGGACCAGGGTCACAGAGTCAAAAGTGACAATTTTCGAATTTGAAATGTACTTGTCCCCCAAAATGATATCAGAGTGCATTTCAGACTCTTCCCCACCTGCTCTACATAATTAAAGCCCATGTTATGTCTACAGAGGGTGACCAACCATCCTGATTCACGCAAGACTGAGGGTGTTCCCAGAACGTCGGACTTTCCGTTTTAAAACTGGGAGAATCTCGGGTAAACCAAGACATGCTGGTGCCTGGCCCCCCACACTGCCCTTGGCAGCTCGTCTTTCCCTCACTCCCTCACAATACTAATGACCCTTATTCCTTCCCTATCCTTCAGCCTCCTTCACCCCTTCCCTTGCTCTCAGACCTGTGTCTCTGGTTCATGGGGCTGCCTGCTCTCCCCCGGTCCCCCAGGCACCACAGAGCAGCCCCATCTGGGGTGGGGGCTGGGGAATGAAACATGCATGCTGGGTGTTAGGTGATAGCTGAGGATCTTTCCCCTAAATTAGTCTGTGAGCTGTCAAAACCACTGCCAGCTCAGAGGAGGCAAGAAAAAGCTATTTTATAACCCTCCTCCTATTATATGAGGTGAGGCAGGGGCAGGGAATGGGGTCTCTAAGAGCTTGGGTGGTGCTTAAGTTCAAACTGTCATTCACGTGTCAGGCTTTTGGAAAAGCAGGTTGCTAACTGATGTATAAGCAGGGCCAGGCAAACGGGGGCTCCACAGAGGCCCAGGTCTGCCAGATATAACCCATGGGCCAGTGCTACCCATTTGCTGCCTGAAGAAATTAATGAAATGACAGCCGGCACATCTGTCTAGATAAATCTCATTGAGATAGGCAGGCATTTGGAAAAGTCACTCACTGTGCAGCTGCTATCCTATACCACAAGTGTTATACATTGGAGGGGATGAAATCTATTTTTCTTCCCCCACCCTGGATGACAGGATCCCTTCTGGTAAAGCCTTTGACCTTGCCCTTCAGGTAAAGGTGAATAATAGTTGTTCCTCCACTTATATGTCAGAAATAAGAGGGAGGCAAGGTATAGAGAAGATGTTAGGCATATCTAGCTGCAACTCTGAGTTTGTTCTAGAAAGTCCAGGTTGAAGGTAGCACTTCTGTTGATGAATCTGCTGTGATGCCTTAGTGAGAACAGAATAGCTGCAAAATGGAATTCAGCTGGGTGGGGATGGAGGGGGAATTTTGAAAATTTCTTTAGGTTTTCATTTAACAAATTACTCATGCTCAGAATACCCCGTAGTTCTAAAAGTATCTGAATGCCACGTATCACCTTTTTGTGCCATCTAAGGGTCCCTTCTCTTAAATTTCTGACTTAATTATGTGGATGAAAAGGAGTTGGAGATTTTCATAAATTATATATAGTCTTGCTATAAATCCTGGTATGTGTATGTGTGTGCATGTATGTATATATATAATATGTATTATATGACAGTATATATAATATAAATAAATTATAATATAGAATCATTGTGCATATATCTCCATTCCTAGCTTTCAAGGACCTCTTAATACCTTCTAAATTAAAACCATCATGTTCAGTTGATCAAGTTTCCATAGGTGGGACTAGTACTTTTAAAATGGTATAGGTCCTTTTCTCTAATAACAGAAACAGAGCTATCTTTAGGAAAATTACTTAAAAAGAGAAAAATGTACAGGACATTTCTTTGTGTCTGTACTATATCTTCATAAGATTCTGGAAAGACTGTGTGTCAGTCACATGACCCTTCATGCCCTACCTAAGGGGTGGGGAATCTCCCATTGCCTCAAATTTTGACTGAGCCAGGGCTGAGCACCTGATCCAAAGAGAGCCAATCAGAGCCCTGGATTGGGTGGTGGGTGGGGATTTCTCCCTTTTTCTGAGATTACTGGGGTTTCTTCCAGTCATATTGCTGACACTTGGAAGCCTGAATGAAAATGAAGAAAGCAAGCAAATGGAGCTAAGAGATTGTACCAATTGAATAGTGATACCTAAAAATTTATGTCCACTGGGAATAACCTTATTTGGAAATAGAGTCACTGCAGGTGTAATTAGTTAAGATGAGGTCACACTGGACTAGAGTAGGCTCCAGTGACTGGTGTCCTTTTAAGAAGAAAAAAAGGGATATAGAGACAAACACATGATGACAGAAGCAGAGACTGGAATGATGTGTCTACAAGCCAAGGAAGGCCAAGGACTGCTGGCAACCACCAGAGAATAGATGAGGCAAGGAGGGATTTTTCCCTAGAGCCTTGGAAGAGAGCATGGTTCTGCTGGCACCTTGATTTTAGACTGCTACCCAGAACTCTGAGAAAATAATTTTCTAGGTTTTTTTTGCTTGTTTGTTTATTTGTTTTTAATTGTAATAAAATATATGTAACATAAAATTTACCATTCTAATCATTTTTAAATGGCATTAAGTATATTCACAATCGTGTGTAAAATTTATTTTGTTTTAAACCAAAAAGTGTGACATGCTTTGTTAAAGAAGCCCTAGGAAAATAAAACAGGGATGTATATATAAAGAGTTCTGCTGATGTTGTTTGAAGCCCTGGAGTCAGCCATGCCTGAATTCCCTTGGACTCACTGCTATGAGGCAATACATTCATTTATCTGCTTCATTTATTTTTTGAGTGGGTTTCTGTCTTTTCAGTTAAGGACTCCTGACAGAGGAAGATGGGGCAGACAAATGGTTTTAGTATCATTCCATAAATGAAGATAGTGACACTGCAGGAAGAACTGCCTCATTCAGAGTTATTCCAGCCTTTTACTCCTCCACTTCTCTCATGATCCCAGTTCTCTCACTATGTTAGTACCCGTATCCAGTTGGGTATTGGCATGTAATAAAATATTTTGGAATATGAGCCAACTTCAAAGACAGAAATTAAGGAACAGCTTGCAAAATTACAGTCTGATTAGAAGAAGCCTCATTAAAATGCTTGTTAGGGGGATGTAGAATTAAGATGAGAATCAGAGAGGAAGGGGAGAGAACACTGTGTGTCTCAGAGAACTACCTAGAAAAATCCTCCATGCATGCAGTTGTTCCAAGGCAACTCTAGGTCTTAACTTCAAGGGGAAGAAATTGATGATGCATAGCAAACAATTAATTTCTGTTAAATACCAGCTAGTTAATAAAAAACACATTCAGGTCCAAGACAATCCCAAGAAGGATGTACTTCTAAATGGCACTGATATTTAGCCAACCAACCATGTCGATTGCAACATTTGAATTTAATGGGACTGGTTGCTGTATATTAATTAACTGCAGATTGATTGCTACCTATATTTGTTGAGATCTCCTACGGGCTATTATTCAATAATGGGAGAGCTGTTAAAACTTGTGCCATGATTTCTCTAAGAGCTAGGCGATATTACACAGGAAAGGAAGAGCTATGTTAAAGAACAGTCACATGGAGTACAGAAAATGAAGTTGGATATATGGGGGAGATGTGCTGAGGTTCCACCTGCAGCTCAGTTAGAGCATTGGTGGGTGGTGAGTGGCCAAAATGGGTTATATCTGGACTTCATGGACCCTGTGGGGAAGTCTGGTAGGACAGGTAAGATAAAAAATAGAGTAATGGCCAATTAGTAGGCCACTACCCAACAAGACTGTCATTCAGCCTATGAACCAAGAGTAATGAACCGTTCCAGCTTTCCATGTAAATTGAATGGAACACAGTCTGAATACAGCCAAGGCCATAGACTCAAGATGGGCTATGGAGGATGGAGGAGGTCCAAGACCAGGCTCACAAGTGAAAAGCTGAGCGACCTTGGGCAAGTCTCTTATCATTATGGTGTCCCAGATATAAAATGGAACTAATAATGGGATATCATTAAGGCTCAGATATTACAGTATATGAACAATGTGTTGTGAGTTCAAAAGCCCTAAGCCCTGGTAGACTGGTAAGCTTGCTCCTAAGGCCCAGGTGGGACTGCTCCAAGCCACAGATGCAAACTGTCCATCTAGGCCCAGCCTGTCTCCTGCAGGCATGCAGGGAGCTGCTCGGTGCCTTTAAAATGCTGCTCAGAGGAAAGTCCTTGCAGCTGGGTCAACAGCAGTTTATCAGACTTGTCAAAGCTGCTCCAGTCTGAAGTCTCCTGGTGATCTGGCCCCTTCTCACTACCAGCGTGGCTTCACCCCCAAGCTCTGGCTCTGCCCTCCCCTAGCTCCAAGCTGGGCCCTTCTGGTTTCTGATCTACTCTGCCCCAGACTTCAGGTTTCTGGCTCTTCCTCAGAATGGCTGGCACACAGCTCAAATCAACTCTGTCCCTTGGATGAGGACCAAGTACAGTGCCCAGTCTCTCAGTGATAACCCAGAAGGGCTCTGGGCTCTGTTCCTGCCAAGCACCATCCCATGGACAGACAGACCAGAGCATGTGGAAAGCTGCGCCTGAATTCTTCTCTGTTCCACATTCATCTTCTGCTAAGAATCAGAAGCTCCATCTTCTGACTTACTCTACAAAGCATTCCACACATTCAATAATGATGTGTACAAACAGCAAATTGTAAAATAAGTGAGGCATAGGAATGGAAGTACAACAGAGAATATAAGCAATGATATTGTAATATCTTGGTATGGTACCCAGGGGAACTACACTTATTGTGGCAAGCATCTATAATGTACATAATTATTAAGTCACTATGTTATATATGAGAACAATATAATATTACATATCAACTTTATTCTAATTTAAAAAATGATCCCAAAAGACATGATGGAGAGGCTATAGGAATGAACGGTGGTGGAAAGGACACTGCAACATGGCAGGGGATGGGGGCATAAGTGGGAAGGCCCCTGAGTCCTGGCAAGTCACATGACCACCTGCAACTCCAAATCTGAGTTATCTGCCGGTCTGTAAATTCAGGATGATAAACCACATTTCCTGACCCAGATTCTATAACCAAGAGTATCTGTTTACTTGACCAGTTAAAGGCTCAGAAAATGACATCTATCTTCATGCAGTGGTAGGTGTGCATCTGAGCCCCTTGCCCAAGTTCTCACTTTCCTAAATCGGATCACATCTACTGCCTGGGCCCTCATCTCCTCCCCAATTCTTGGGACTCTGCTCCCCCACCACTGCGGAAATGTGAAGTTTCATCAGACAGGAAGGCTTGAGTTGTCAACTGTGAAATTGCTCCCCAAACACCTCCAATGCCGAGTCATATGCAGTATTTAATTCACTTTTAATATTAAGGATTTTTTAAGTGTCACAAAGCTAAAACTCTGCTGAAGTTGAGTTTATGACCATATTCAGTTAGAATGGATTTTTGAAAAATTACCTTGAGTATCTGAGCAGTTCCTTTCCACATAGCTGCAGGCTCTCCCGTGTTTGATGCTGAGCAGTTTACTATAAATTAACGCAACATTATTCTCTGCTTTTAGTTGATTCTCTAGTTATTTGATGTTTATATTCGATTATGGATTTTAAGCTCCCTACAAGGAAGGGGAAGAGAAGTCATTTTATGAACACGTGTGAGCTGGGCGTGGCCTTTCGGTCATCCTGATCACAGTCACAGAGGGGGTTTTACTGTCCCCATGTTATGGGTAAGTAAGTGAGGCTAATAAAGGGTAAGCAACTTATCCCTGGCACTGGAGGGGGATCCAGACTCAACCCAGGGCTGTTTGACTCTTTCCATTATTTCTTTGGTGGTGCCTGAAACACATTGTCGCTCAATAAATGTTGGTTAAATTAATAACCGCCAGACTCAGCAGGTCTTCATCAGGTCTGTCCAGCACTCAGGAAATGCCCCTGCTCACAGAGCCTTCAGCTGCAGGGTTCTGCAGGGGAGACGGGCTTGCCCCACCTTCCCACAGAGCAGCGAAAACTGGGCTCTACCTGGGGCCCTGGGGTGGAGCAGGACCCCAAAGTGCTCCCAAATCCTCAAAGAAAGAGTCAGTGATGTCAGTTCAACTTGCCATCTTGAAAGTGCTGGCAATTATGAAACCTGTGGAGTATATTGGGGAATTCTCTTCTCACTAAATTAAAAAAAAAGGAAAAAAACACCATGTGATCATTAGCTGGGTTTGGTAATTGAACTTGACTGTTGTTTTTTTCTTACTCTGAAGGTTCTCAGGAGCAATTACTTGAGTAGAAGGGAACAAAAGGCTCATGTGAATCTTGAGGAAACTAACAAAACCCACTTAGGCAGTGGGATTGAATCAAAGCCAAGGTGAGGCTCAGGACCCAGACCAGGCTGGACTCTCTGCCACGCTTTCATGCCATGTCATCTGTTTGACTAGAATTATCAATACTGTGTAGCTTTAATTAATGTTTGTATTTATACAACATGCCATCAGTGAACAAAATGTTTACTTGACACTGAGCCTCCCCCCAAAGGTACACAGTATGGGTAAAATATGTGGATTAATCAACACATCAGAATTCATACATCTTCAGTGGTTCCCACACAGGCAGGACCCTGTGCTAGAGGCTGAGCGGGGGATTGTAGAGCTGTGTCAGATGCAGCGCTTCCCCTCAAGTGGCTTAGAGTGTTAGTGGGCGATAAGACACCCTGATGTGGTGTCCCCTAGTAAACACCAGGCTTGCAAATGTCCATGTCTACACACCAACAAAGAGACCGCCTGACCCTACCGCCCACTGTCCATTCTTTCGGAGAACATGGGAACATGGAAGTGGAGGAAAAGGCATTTGGGGACAAACAGAAAAAGCTCAGGGAGCTGGGATTGCCGCAGTTGCAATCTTCACTATTTCTCACCTGGGCTGTGGGGCAGCTCCTGCCTGGCCCTCGCCTCCAGCTGCTGCTGTCAGCCGATGCCCAGTCTGCAGCGGGACTGGAGTCATCTCAGCATTTCACTGCCTGAAGCCCTCCATCACCCACAGAAGAAAGTCCAAGCCCCCTAGTGTGTGTCTTAAAGGCATTCTGTGACTGTCACTCACTGGCAGCTTATCTCAGCTCCCCCACCGTAGCCCCCCAGGCACATACCTGCCATCCAGAGCCCGCAGGGACCACTGCAAATTTCTCTTTTCTCGCCCTTGCCTCTGCTAGAATTCCCTCCCTTGCAATGTTACCCCTGGGGTGAGCTCGAATGCACTTTCCCTGTGAAGGCTTCATGCTGCCGCCAGAGTAAGATCCCTTCCCTCTGAGCCGTATACAGCCATACCGTGCCATCCACACGCATCCGTTCTCTGGGATCACAAGCTTCTTGAAGACAAGGCCTCATCATGCTTGTATTTCTAGTGCCTATTCCAAAGCCCAGACCATATAGCAAGTGTTCAGCAAGTGTTTGCAGACTTGAATATGATGGTTTAAAAATAGGATTTGTGGGCTAGCGTAGGCAATGCCAGAATTTATAACTATTTTTCTTCTGCGACTAGAGAATATTCCAATGAACTTTTAGAACTCATTTAAAAGTTGTAAAAATGAAAAAAATACATGAATAGGAGAAATCACTGCCCTGAAACTTCAGAGAAAAGACAAATTACCATAATGGAAGGTTCTCAGAAATGGCTTTGTAAAGGTAAGGGGACAGAATTCACTTGCCATTTATTGAGTGCCTATTGTGTACTGGGCTTTCTGCCAGGTGTTTTGTTTAAAAGATGAATAAAAGGTGGTTTCTGAAGAGTCCATAGTCTGGTGGATCAGAGAGAGAGCAAGGAGACAGGTAATTAAAGTGCATTATGGTAAGTGTCCTAACAGCAGATATTTAAGTTTGGACAGTTGACATAAAATGTGCAAAAGCCATTGGAATTGAGGTGTTGTGATATATATTCCTGCTTAGGACAAATTCCACCTACTGTCTGGCTAAAATTTCTTTCCTTTGGCTCTTAGGATCAGCGATCATTTCAATCCCTGGATATGTTTATTAACTGGGGCCTCCATTGTTGCTTGTAACTGATATGGAAGATCTGCATAATTTTGATGTTCATTTGATAGGTGAGTCTCCTGACATGAAGGAGAATCCACCAGCCTCGGTGCTGGGATGTCTGGTCCAGGCCAGGGCCCTCCAGGCTTTCAGGGAGTGGTGTGCAGACTCAGGAGATGCCGAGAGCTCACCAGGAGAAGACAAAACAAGAAAGAAGGTCACTGAGTCCATCTGTCTCATCTGGATTGTTTCTTCTCCACCCACTCCCTGCAACAAACTCACACAATGACTCCTCTCCCCACCCCTACCTGTCTTATGTACTGGCAAGTTTGTACTTCAGTTTCAAGATCCAGGCTAAAGAATTAAAAGTTACCCATGTTGGTGTTGAAAGTCCCAGAAGGCTTTGAGCAGGGAACTGACGTGATAAAAGCAGTCTTCTGGGAAGGGAAATCTACTGTTGGTGCATAGGTGAGAGACTCTTCTGAGAGCAGAGGCTAGGCATAGTGGTGAGAAACTAGACTAAGGCAATAGCAGAAATGGTATTGGTTCTTTGTTCACATTAAATCCTCCACTAGTCACCCATGGACTGCCTTTTAGATGTTATTAATTAGACTGGGCGATCTTTAAGCTATATTCCCTGTCATCCTATTATAATTGCTCATTTATTTGTCTCTGGTCTTAAAGTCTCAGTCCCCTAAAGCCAGACACTGGTCTGTCTTGTTTATTACTGGCTCCCCAGGACCTAACAATACTGGAGATGCTCAATTCATATTCACTGATGGATCACTGACTGCACAGAAACGTTAAAAGACTCCTGGAAACTGTCTCATTTGGAAATCATAGCTAAACTGAAAGGGAGACCTAATTTTAGAGATGCTCTAAGCCCATCATGCCCTCATCTTCATCAGTGAGCTTCAGGTCAGGCTCTCATTAAACCAAAGTAAAGGACAAGTCAGGCAAATCTGGCTTTTGCTGTTTTAATGCTCTCATCAGTGATTTTATCCTCTTGGTCATTTTACCTGTTTGGGTTGTTAATTGTATCTTTGTTTCTAGTACCTTTCCAGTTCCCCTGAGGGTGTTGGCAGGGCTCTGGCAAAGGGTGCAAGGAGTGGGCTGGCAACCGGCATGATCATCAGGGCTTATTTCCCACTCAGAGTCTCAGAAAGGTCACCAATTTCCCAAACATGCAGTCTCCTTACTAGAGAAAATGAAAGAAAAGAAAAAGAAAAAAGGAATCACTGGACCCATGTTATTGTCATAGCCAAGTCCCTTCACAGATCTAAGAAAGTGACTACTTTTTAATACTGGATTCATTAATTAATATTTGTTAAAATTCCACTTCAAGACTTGCTATTTTGTGGATGTGGAAGCAAATGCCGGAGTAATCATGTCCTGCATGATAATAAGAGCCAACATTATTGATTCCTTACTACGTGCCTGCTAATTGGCAAGCATCAGACCATTTAATCACTAGACAACACTAGGAGTAAGGAACTATTACTACCCCCATTGTACAGCTGAGGAAACGGACGCATGAAAAGGTTAACTAATTTGCTGACAGTGTCTTAGCTTATAAGAGGTGATTCTGGAATTTGAATTTAGGTTGCTGATGCCACTAAACTCCTCTCTCTCTCATATTCGGGAATCTACCAGGACCATATATTAATTGGCCAAAACATCAAACTTGCCTGGCTGAGGTTCACTCTTACCTAATTAACTGCTGGAAATACCCACCATAAGAAATACTCTTGTTTATTAGGAATGCAGGCGGCTCAGGGCTCTTTCACACACCTCCTGACTTGGGCTGTTTGACTCCTCGGAAATGATGGTGGCGGCGGCAGAAGCACCGTGTGTTGTACAATAGTAGGGCCTGGCCTGGAGGGAGGCTCATGGGTGTGTGCATTAATTAATCTACCACTTACTAGGCCTCTGGGTTTCAGAAACTAGAATTTTAGCTGTTAGGGGCCAGCTGTAATCTGCTAGGTACTCTTGCTTTATCCCATGGATTTGACCGGTCCCTGCCCTGCACAAACCCTTCAGTGGTTCCCTATGACCTATTAAAATGCCATGTCCTTTTTTTTTTTTTTTTAAACAATGTAACACACACACTGGAAATTTCAAGAGACATACATTTCTAGGTTATAAAATAATTACCAAGAAGCCACCCGCATGATCCGCATCACTATCACCCACATCAAGCAATAGAGCATCGCGTCTGAATGATGGTTATTAGCGTCGGCTGGCATCACAGAAAAGATGATCAGGTTTTATGACCCTCTTGATGGAAGTGTCTGTTTCCACCTAAAAAGGAGTCTTGCCAAAAACATTGAACCCCAATCTGATAAAGCTCTGGATTAAACTGCCAATTTATACAACATACAGGGAGCAGAGGAAACTTAAATGTTCTAAGGATGCAATCAGCAAAATGCAGCCCTAGGGAAACTGTAGGACAAATGACATAGTTTCTTCAAAATGCCACCAAAATGCAAGGAAAAAAGAGAGAAGGAAACTTTAAATCCTGGTTTGAACAAACTGTAAAAATATTTATGAGGCACTTGGGTACTGATTGTATATTTGATGATATTAAGAAATTGTTTTAAGTATAATAATTGTATTAAGCTTATAATAAATAGAGTCTATTGGAGTGCATTCCTATGAAAGGCTGTGCTTTTTGGGATTTGAGTGGAAATGATCAGTGGGGGTTGTTGTGGGATGTGGGTGGCGTTTTACATGAACCATGTGTTGAGGCTTGAAACTGGGTGACAAGCAAATGGGAACCCAGTAAACTATTCTCTCTGCTTTTGTATATATTTGAAAATATCAATAATAAAAAAAGTTATTTTTGAAGGTCAGTCCAAGTGCCACCTAGCCCAAATCAAAATGAACTCACAGGCTCTTCGTTCTTGAATCATGTCATGAGTCCTTCTCATTTGTGTTTCTCTGCACTCTTACCTTCCCCTCCATCCTTCCCCACGGTTTGTCACATACCTTGGGACAGACACTTTGTCCTCACGTTTCCCCTTGGTGCCTAGCAAAGTGCCTGGCCGGCAGGTGTGCAATAAACATTTACTGAATTAAATGGAAAGAGAACTCCGGAATGCATCAAAAATATCTTAAGCAAAGCCCCGCCGCTGCCCACATTTCAGCCACTTGTGGAGGAGCGACTGCTGAGGCAAGAGTGATCCTCTCCCTTTCACCTGGGGGGATTACTGAGACCTGGAGACTGAGAGTCTGGGGAGAGCGCTTCCTATACCACTGCAGGAAGGCGCTGGCCATCCACCGGCTACAGCCAGCTGCCAGCCCCAGACGCCCTTTCAGGGGTGGGCTCCTGGCTGCAGAGGTTTGCTGCTGGAGGGCAACAGAACCCTCAGGGGAGGTTCCCATCCACCTTTGTCCTCTCTGGCTTTCTTTCTGTTGTATGAGACCTAAAGTCCTAAGTGTTTGAGTAAGATCAGGATGTGTTATTGTGTTATGTGGTAATGCTTAACAAGAATCATTAACGCCCCAGGGGATTAGAGATAATTGTGATAACAGTGCTGAATGCTGTCTATTGCCAAGGCCATCTAGAGCTCCCTGTGCCTGACGCGCTCCAGCCCAGGGCACACCTCTGCAGGTATCACTGTGTTCCAAGGGTCCCCCTCATTGTCACCAGCACAGGGCCATCATCATCTCTTGTTCATTATGACTGTCACAGTCATCACTGTCCACTTCTCAGTGTCATTATATGCCGTTACATGTGCATGAGCTGAACACCATACGATGAAAAACAGGCATTTCTGGGGAGGAAAAGATCTGACAATCACAGTGAAACAGCAGAATTAAGTTAGAAGTTGATGTTTTAAAAAAGCAAACATGCAATTTGGGGGCAGGGTAACAGAAAACACATGTATTTATTGGAGGGGAGCTATGACACTTAACCACTTTATTTGAAAAGAATTATCAGCAATTGAAAATCATACTGAAAAGAGACATGGAAGATAGGGGAACCTATCTTCTAACCCTAAGTTTACAGGATATTTTCTCCTGGAGAAGAGAAGACCCATTTAGGAAGACTGGCTCCTAACCATGGCCACTGCTTCACCATCAGCTCAGAAGATTAAAGAATAAGAAGAAATGGGCCTTATCAGGAGAAATTTCAAGTAGAAGAAATATGTACCCATGAACACAAGCCAGAACCTGCTCTCAAAAGAGGTAACTGAGTACATTGGCTCATGTCTTTGAAAACAGAATGATTTCCTGTTTCTCCTGCGTGATCCAAGAACAAGTGCGCTCAGGGACATTTGGCCAAACCAGGAGATTCCAACTATAACTCCCACCATTCCTAAATGCCGTCTCTTGCCTAGAGTTCACAAACCGTGCGCTGGGGCGCTCTCAGCCTCCTTCACTAGCCACTTGCTGTGTTTTTGCAGATATTTGCCCAAACCTGAGGCTGATGGCTTCCAGCTCTGGACACAGGACAGGGCAGTTGGCTCATAGGGTCTGGGGCTCATGGCATCATTCTTTCCTCTCTAAGCCATCATGGACAATTTCACTTTCCACACTCTGAGTGCCACTCAATTCAGATTTACTTAAGTCAGGTCTACTGGCTGTCTCCCTACCCATTTTCATAAGAAGTTTTGAGTTGAAAATGGCCTTGTAAACCTTTGAGTCTGACCCTTTCATTTTGCAGATAATCAAAACGAGCTTGGGAAAGTGGCCTGCCCAAGGCCACAGCACTGGCAGGTTCCTGCTGCTGCCTAAGCTACTCTGTCTCCTGCTTCAATAGCTAAGGAATGGAAGGTGGAGATCAGCTCCACTCCCGCTCTGGGTAAAGGCTAAGAAAGCTTGCAGAGCTGCAGGGCTGTTCTTTTTTTCTGTAAGTCCCCTGGGCTTAAAAGAGTAAAAGGGATAGACTAATGCTATGGAATGAAGGACAGAGGACATTGTGGAGATGGACTAAACTGGCAAAGGAGTAGACATTATATAGTCCCCATCCTTGCCCCATTAATTCCTTCATTTAATGAACACCTAGAAGGACACACTATGTGCTGGGCACTGTCCTCAGTACTTCAACTGACAAAGAGAAATAAATCTCTGACCTCAAGTAGTTTACAGACAGGAGGGACAGAGCCATGTGATGCAAGCATGCAGGCACCTAGGCAGGAAACGAGGGCACCAAAGAGCACTAACTTTATGCCTGGCACTGCTGGCAAGTCAGAGCCTGAAGCCAACCACCTGGGCACAGCTCACGCCAGGATGGGGGCAGCCAAGTGCAGCCATTCTGGACCATGAATATTGCATCTGTTCCTCTTACTTTTAGTTATTTTTTCCTTCTCAGCAACTCAAGATTGGAATGAATCGTAGCGATCATTGAACGCAACTATCTTTATTACATGGATGAGTAACTGAAAGAGGGTTGTAGAGTTGCTAAGTGAATGCCCCATGTTGTGTGGGGTCTGGGCTGAAACACCCCCCACAGTGAGCAGTCCAGCCTCCCTAGGCATGGACCAAGAGCTAACCTGCTACTCTCCCAGTTCTTTCTGGATCAATGTCAAGAGCCAAGACCCAGTGTCAAGCTGGTTTTTAAGCAGAAACCCGCTAAATGTGGACACATTGAATTGTTCACATTTGGAGTCATAAATAATGTATTGGATTTTACTATCAGATACATAAATGCATCCTTAACTCTAGGGGTGATTAGTCGCTGTTATATGTTGCTCAGAGGTAACAGATTACCTGACTGTAGTGTCCTTGACTAGCTCCTGCCCTTGGGGATGGCTCCCCTGCCGAATGCTGTGCCCTTCCCATCTCTGTTAGTTTCAGTGCTAAATAGCAGATGTCTGGGCCAAGAAATAGTACTACTGAGCCACAGTGTACTTTCAGCCACTAGCTGTTGACACCAACCACTTTATTAAGCACTTGGCAGAGGTGTGTGAAGTCACCGATGTGCCTCCTATGTGCAAAGCAGAAAGCAGCTGCTTGGACCTGAGGCTAAATGTCTTGTAGTAATGTTGCCTTGGTCCTCAGGCCCCCTTACTTCTCTCTGTCTCAATTTTAGAGAATCTACCTACATGGCTTCATTTTAGGTTGACAATTTATAGCAAGGGTGTTCTCTCCAGTCATCTTCTGGTATCCACTTTGCTGTTGTGTAGAGATAATCAGGGAAAGTGTAGCCATTATTTGAAGGTCAGGCATTGAATTGCATAAGGGTGTGATCTGGGGAGATGTGGTCTCTAGGAGGCTGCCTGAGAACTAACTTCTTTCTGGGAAAGGGAACCAGCATGAAGATACTGGTCCAAGAGATGGCGAAAATAATTTAGTTTTTGACTTGGTCCAAGCCAGAAGAGAAGCCAGGCAAGATGTGGCCATTAACTATTTCTAAGGTGAAAAGGTACAAAGAAAGAGAGGAAGAAGAGGCATACCTGCCCTTGAGGTCCCTAGGAGAGGACATCTGTGTCTGTGCACAGAGGACAAGGCCAGAGAGGAGGTCATGCCAACACACACTTGACTGGTGACCAAAGCTTGGGCAGGTCCCTGTAGCCCAGACCAAGTACACGTGTCTGTAGGTTCAAAGTATGATCTTGATCCTCAAAGTCTTATCCCTAGGGGCAAGAAGCAGCAATGCCTCCTTCCCTGGAAGTGGAGGGAGGGAGCCCTTGAGTTCCCCTTAGGGCCTAGCATGAGCCTGAAGAGTGTGGAGAGACCAGGCTTGTTAACTAGGGTCCTACCCACTGCTGGCATTTTGTCCCTGACCCAGAGAAGGGCAAGGGATGAGGTCTAAACTCCTTGTGGCTGGTAATGGGGAAAGGAACACCACGATGGTCAGAAGTTTGCCCGGAAGCCACTGGAGAGGGCCCTTGGTGGCTGAATGACCTCTCTACCCAGGTTAAGTGATGCCCAGGGCCCCCAGCAAGGCTTAGCCAGCGAACTGGGCTGTGTGTGTGGCAGCCTCTGCAGCACCCACACCTAACAGTGGTGAGAGAACAATAACTTTATGGTATTATTACAAGGGGCATTGACATGTTGATGCAAATGCTCATTTCCGACAAGATTAAGAAAATGAAATGGCTCAGAAGGGAATGGGGAAGTGTCCAGGGAGTAATAACTGTTATGCTGTCAGAGAGCTTCAACAATGGATAACTGCTGTGATTTCATCAGCCAAAAACCAATTAACCCCTGTGGAGCTATCTACCGCTCTGAGGCTGGGTAGTGGGAAATGCCTCCAGCAATCTCCCACACTCCCCTCTCACCAGCTGAGCATTACAGCTGGAGTGGTTCCAAGATGAGAAATGTTCACAAATGTGCATTTCATGGGGCCACAAAATCTGATAGGTGACACCCCTGCAGTGGTCCAATACCTTCCATAGGGGCCTCACAAGGACTAGGGTGACTCGGGAGTCAGCTAGACAGTCTGATATCCAGTTTGGGTAACAGGAGGTGAAGCCAGAGTGTTTTGGATAGACGCAGCCTAGAATGCCTCTGGGGAAACTGCCCCTTCCACAGCCGCTGCTGCTTAGGGGCAGCAACTGGCTCTTTTCCCTCCTCTTACGAGGGAATCAGTGGGCTTAGAAGAGGGCCCTGACTCAAGCACAGCCACTCCATGAGGCTGCCTGTACTAAGGCCCAGCAGGAAGAGATGACCAGAGCCCATCAGATCGCCCAGAGTGTCACCTTAAACAAGAGGACCTCAGAGCCTGGGCTGTAGGCAGGCAGAGTTGAGGTTGTGAGGGTGGAAAAGGCCATGACGGGCAGAGTGGAGCAGGAGCAGAAACCATGAGCACACAGAGGAGGCAGGCGGACAAAGAGAAAAGACAGAGCAGAGAGAGGCTGAGAAGAGTCAGGTAGCCTTGGAGGAAGTGATGAGAGCAACTGCTCCCAGGATCTCCCCTCCTCTGGATCCCATTAGTTCTCCCAGATACACATCCAGCTTCTCTCCCCAGGAACCTTGGCAGTGACCAACCCACCCTGCCTTTCCTCTGGGTTATGTAAACAAGCTTCTGTTTCTTGCAACTAAAAATGCCTCTATGGAAGAATGTGTCCAGAGAGGGAAGAACCATGTTTCAAACACAGCCAGAGAAAACACCTTCAAACATCAAGATGAAGCCCCTGGTTATGAGTTTGGAGAAGCCAGAGCTGACAAGAGCAGGGTCCAGAATAGGCACAGTGGGTCAAGGACAGAACTCTTCAAACAATGTGAGGTGACGGTCCTCCTTTTTTTCTCCAATCCATTGCAAACTGAGTTTCCAGTCTGTAGGATGCAATAAGAATTATTGCACAAAACATCTACAAAACTATCAAACTTATTTCTAACTATAAAAAGTTCTAGCCACTTAACTCAGGAATCTCCTTGCAGACTGGTAACACTGGCCTGGGGTAACACTGGCCTATGAGAGAGCCACAGGGGAGCTGGGGGCCTAAGACTGCCAGCAACACGCTAGTGGCTGAATAGAGTTGGCTCAAAGAGGTAGGCTCACAAATGGGGGAGGTATCACCCCCTAATTCTGCCAGAGATACACAAAAAGGAATTGTCCTGCCACAATGCTTGAAGCACCCCTATTGAGAAACACTGATTTGAATCTCATTTCAGGGAGAACCCCACCCTCAGCAGGAGGCCCTTCAGCAATCCCACTGACAAATGGCCTGGTAGCCAGCATCGCCACCCAAGAACAATCAGGATCCAGGGCCCAGGACAGGGCTGAGGGTGTGTTGGGCTCAGAGCCCAGTGGAGATGGACACACCGAGGGACAGATGACATAAGCTTTGACAAACTGCAGTGGCTTAGGAGTCATCAGCTCAGGCAGAACTACCTACATCCATTTAATCAGGTTTTAATTTCTCTTTACACATCCGGTTTTCAAAGATTCTAAGAAGTATTATTTCCAGTATCAGTTGACTAGCAGGAACAATCCTCAACTTAGAATAAGCAGCTTAAGCAGGTCTGTCTGATCCCTGTTCAAGCACAGTGCGTTCCAGAAGCTGCTGGGCTGCATCACGGTCCCTCTGAGGCTGGGAGCAGGTGGGGATGTGGACACCTGGTGGGGAGAGGGCAGGAGGGGGGGCGAAGGTGTGGGGGAGGGGGAGGAAAGCTCTCTTGCTTCTGTCTGAGGGTAACTTCAGAGTCTGAGGGTAACAAAAGAGGGGAAAGAGACGAAGCTGCCCAAGGTGCAATGCTGCTGGGTGGATGGGTGTAGAAATATAAGCAACAGCACCTTATTTGTTATTTGATGTTCCATAAAAACTGTTGAGACTCACCCTGCCCCCCTTCTGAATTGCCTTTTGGAAGAGAATCAGTCACCTTATAATGCAACCCTTACAAAGTGTTTCACATTAGAGGACACATCCTTTGGCTACCTTATTTTGAACCCAAAACACTGGAGAAACCACCCTAACCAAAATTGTAGAGGTCATCTCTGGTGGATTCAGTTAAGAAAAAGAAACAAGAGGCAAAGAGATTTAATGGAGTTTAAGCTCCATTAAATTGCTTAGTGCATAATTTTACATTTTTAGCTCCATTATTATTTAGTTGTTATTTATTAGTTTAGCTCCATTTATTCTGGCTGAGGTGTAACCTCACAATTGCAAGTGTGGCCATCATTGTAAATAAGTCTTTTCAAGACTCAGTTTAAGGGACAATATGGCAAGGGGTCGGTAGGTTGTAAAAATCAAGAGTATGTTCATAAGCAGGAGTAATGTCTGAAATATCTAAAAACTGCTCAGAACAAAGTGCAGGTCGATCAGAGTGAAAGAAGGCGTAAGCCCTGCCCACAACACACTCAGGCAACCAACTGTCCTGATGTTACATAAATGCACTTTTTGTGGCGTGGGAAAAAATTTCTAGTGACCGTATGATGGGTGTATTGAAAACTGGTGTATTTCAATCACTGAACAGCAGGCACTGAACATCTGCGCCAGACACCTGCGCAGATGCTACCGCACAGGACTTCAGGGATGTGAGGACAAGTACGCGGTGGATGTATGTGAGAAGTCCAGATAAGGCTGTTCTGTGGAATATGAGAATGGAAAAAGCAATGTTTCTAAGTTAATTTGCTACTCTGTGCAATGCATGATTTTAAAGGTATATGTGTGACTAAATGTTAACTATAAATAGATGTTCTGATTATATTATCAATATTTCTAAAAGCTCATATATCCAAGTTGGTCAAAAAACTCAGTGGGATTCCTTTCAGTTGTATATTTGGGGGTTTTCTTCTATGTTGGCACATATGACATTTGATGACTGGATGGCCAAAAGAATGCATGCACTTTACGTGGATATCAAAACCACCCCAAATCTGAAGCATTAGAATCCACTTGCAGAGCCAGACAAAATATCTTACAGATACTACTCTGGATCTAGGGACTCAGAATTTGGGGGGTGATGCTTGGCCCCTGGTATTTTGGAAAACACTTTAACTTGATTCTTAGGTGCTCTGCAGGGCTATTTCACTTTACCTATCAGCACATCCTCCTTGGCAGGGGGCATTCAGTGAAGGTTAGTGGTTAAGAGCAAGGGATGAATTCAAATCCTGACTCTTCCACTAACTATTGTGTGACCTGGTAAAATTACCATATTTTTCTATGCTCTGGGTTTCTCATACATAAAACGAGAAAGAAAAAAAAAAGAGCCCTAAGTCACTGAACAGTTGTTAAGAGAATTACTAAGTTAATTTATAAAAGGTCTATAGAATAGTACCTGGCACAAAATGGGAGCTCAACCCATGTTAGCCTGTCCGATCCCAGGGTGAGGGGAGCAGGCATGCATCTTACTGCCAACCTGCCCACCCAGCCATGGCCGCTGTACACTCTGCCCTACCTTGGTTTGTGTTCTAGCGTGGTTTTTTCTAAGTAGAAGAGACAATGAGTGGGAAACTGGAGTGGATGTGAAACTAGAGAACCAGGTGTATGGCTTCAGCACAATGTCACATCCCAGCTCTGAGCAGGGACTGGAGAGGGAAGGGCCAGGTGGTGTCCAGGAGGAAAGAGAGCAGCTAACACAGCCACCTAAACCTCAAGATGTGGTGGGCATGTTTCTTTAGAACATCTAAGCCCCATACCATTTACACTCTTCCAAGCAGCCATTCCTGTTGTCATCCATTTTTGGTCAGAGACTGTGGCACCATTTCCATCTTTGGAGAGGCCCATGCCTGTGGTGGCCCTCCAGGGCTGCTTGGTGTGAACATAGCTCCCAGGAGGCTCCAGGGACACTGGTTTATATGGGGGGATGACTTCCTAGACAGAATCATGCAGTTGGAAGCTGGGCTTGTCCAGAGAGCTCAGCCCAGCTCTGAGGGGGCGGGTTCATTTTCTGTCCCTCCAGCACAGCGAGAGGCTGGCTAGATAACAGGGTGCCTGGAGACATGCACTGGGAAGCCAGTCTGCTTGGGTTCTGCTCCATCACTAATTAACTGTCATCTGGGTTAAGATGTTTAGCCCTTTTGTGCTCTATTTCCTGGTCAGTAAGAGGGGTTTTGTGAAGATTAAGTGAATCGACATATATGGAACATTTAGAACAATGTCTGGCACACAGTAGGTGATATATAAATATTAGCTAATATTTTTATAATTTTATGCTTTGAAGATGTTGTTTTCCTATGGGACACGCTTTCTGTTTTTAATTTGATTTTTCTTTCCTTTCAGATCCCAACAAATCTCAGATCCATGTCAAATCCTTTTTCTGTGTTTTAATGAAGAGCTTTTAGGGATATCATTGTGTCCCATGGTGTTGTTACTCCTAGAGAGTTACCCATTCAGTAACGTTGGAACAGAATCCACACTGTCCATTCCTGGTACATTATCTACATATCCAAGGACTTTATCTGTCATAGTGGGTAGTCCAGCTGTGGGGATAAGACAAAGATGCAAATGGTGCAGATACAATCAAGTGAAGAGAGGATAAACCATGAGTAATGGGATATCAAAGAGGATAGAGACCCCATTTGTAGAAGGGCCATATGAAGGTAGTGATGTTCAAGGTAGCCCTTGAAGGATTATGGGTAAGGATTAAGGTGGGGCTAGAGGAATGGGAAGAAAAACATTCTAGACTTTTTATGTAGAGGGAATAACATGAGCAGAAATATGAGGATGGAGAAGTGCCAGAAGTCATCAAATGTGATTGATGTGGAAGATACAGTAGGGGAGAGGTGGGGGATAAGGTAGATCAGGACTTTGTCATAAAAGACCTTAGATGCAAGGGTAAGCAATTTATATGTAATTTGTCAGTCAGCAGGGAGCCATTGAGGGTTTAGTAAAGGAATGTCTAATCACAGCAGAGTTTGAGGAAGAATAATTATTCTCATAGATGACTCAGAAGGGAGAAAGATGAGAGGTAGGGAGACTGGAGACGAGGTTGCCAGACTATTTTGGATGAAGATTAATGTGGGTTTAAACAAGGGTGGCTATGGCTATAGAGGGACAAGATAATGGCAGAATCTAGAGGACACGATAATTGATTGATTGTTACGAGAAAAGGAACAATCAAAGATGAAGCCAAGGTCACCAGCCTGGGGAAACAGAAGACTGATGGAGCAATTAACCAAAATAGTAAACTAAATGGAGGAACAGTTTGGGGAGGCTGGCAAATTAAGACTGAAGGGCTAGACAGACATGTAGGTGATACAAAGCTGGAGGACAGGAAATTAAGACAAAATATTTCATGAGTCCTAAAGCTGCGTTATTTTCTCCCACATCTGTAGTATCTTCTCTATTCTTTACACATAGTAGGCCCTCAGTAAGTAAACAGTTTCAATGGGAAAGTGATCCCCATGAGTATGGTAGCTGAAACCCAAGGAGAGGCTTATCACAAAGAGAGCCAAGTTTGAGGGCAGAGCACAAGGAATAGGCTCGCACATTTAGGGATTAGACCACTAGGATGTGAGCCAGAGAGAAGAGAGAAGAGCAGTGCAGAAGTAAGGTAATGCTGGATTAAGGCGGTCAAGACTGAGGAGAGTTTTGAGATACAGGAGTGTAAGTGGTACAGGCTGAAAATGCAGGAGGAGGACGGTAGTGTTTCCCCAGACTGCAGTAATGAAGTGCCGCAAGCTGGGCAGCGGAAAACAGAAATGTATTCTCTCACAGTTCTGGAAGCTGGAAGTCCAAAATCAGTGTGTTGGTAGGGCCCTGCTGCCTCTGAAGCATCCAGGAGAGGATTCTTCCTTGCCTCTTCCTAGCTTCTGGCCCCAGGCATTCCTTGGTTTGTAGCAGCGGAACACCAGACTCTACCTCCATCTTCATATGCGTGTCTTCTCCCTGCAGGTCTCTGTGTCCTCACATGTGGTTCTCTCATGAGAACATCAGGCATATTGGATCAAAGGGCAACTCTACTCCAGGATGACCTCATCTTAATGAATTATAGCTGTGAGGTAGGTCACATTCTGAAGTACTGACAGTTAGGACTTCAACATACCTTTTTGAGGGACATAATTCAACCCATAATGAGGACCAAGCATGGGCTATTGGGTTAGGCAGTTAGAGGGGGCTGGTAAGTTTTGTGAGAATACTATTTGGCTCCAAAAGTTGTGGCAGAGACCAGATGGCAAGGGGTAATGAGTTAAAGGTGGAGGGAAAAAAACATGTCAGCAAGTGGAAAATGAGAGAGGGGGTGTGAGGAGCAGGCGTCCCTTTGTCTTGTGTGTGTGATTTCTTCTTTTCTGCAGGCACAGGGAATGGGTGTGTGCCCTGGGGAAGGGTTTGGTTTCATGCCATCAATATTCACCCCAAGACTCCTTCCCCATCAGTATGTGCTGCCTTGTGGGGCTGGACCTTGACATCAGAAGAGTCTCTTTACTCAGGATTTCAGTGGCCATAATTGGTTCCCATTTTCATTCACACAACTTCTCTTTGTAACAAACTGGATCACCTGGCTGTTTATACAGATATTTGTAGTTGGGGTTCCTTCATCTCTGGAGCCCAGTCCCTGAAGTGGTGATAAGACCATCTGTCTGACACAGTCCTGCTTTCAAGTGGGAAAAGAATTGGATGATAAGAACATAGTAACGACCAGAAAGTGCTATTGCATGAGCTAAACACGAAATGATTAACAAGTATGAATCTACAGACATTTACATTAATTCAAGATCAGCAATTTAACATTATGACCCACCTGAGACAACGAGGCCATACTGATAAAATGGTCCCGCTCAAAGTTCCAGGAAGTCTGTGTACCCACCCAGTTCTCTGCCTACCCACAGGCACAGTCTGAGTTTGCCCACATTTCTGGGTGTCTGTGGCAGGAGCCAGACTTGTTGGGGGTCTCCTGGACTGAAGACCTCAGGAAACTCCATACACTGCTCATTTTAGTTCATAAACATCTGACTTTGGTTTTTTGACAATTTTAAACTGCATGCTTGGTATGTTATGAAGAACTAGCTCATAATCATATGCATATAGTGAGTGACACATAACTTGGCCAGCAGATGGTTCTTATTATCAGACTGATATGAGTTCCAGAGGGCTGGCTGGGAAGCAAAATCACACAGTCAGCTCAAAGATGAACTCAGAGCCTCCTCTGACCACTGAGGTTTCCTTTTATGATTAAGGTAGTTGTTTCTGACTCTTGTATTCCCTCTCTAAAATAGATTATTTCCTAGGATGCTTCTTAATAGACTTCTGGTAGGCCCACCCCTTGAGTTAGACATGGCTTAACCTCAGGCTTTGGACCCAGCTGAGCCTTTCCACCTGAGCTACACTTCCAATGGATAGAGGATCTTCTGAACAGTGGAGAGAGGGTTAGGGCAAGGGGAAGTCGGGAAGGGGGAGTGCAGGAGTATCCTGTCTCATCAAACCCTCCTCAATTGTCCAGCATCTGAAAAGTCCCCTCCTGCTTTCTAAAAGTGGCTTCCTCAAGTGAAGCTATACTTAAGTTCACCTAGATGAGTAGGATGTTGCCTAGTGAGACAGCTATTTTTCTAGCGAGCCATTCAGTAAAGCAAAGGTGGGGGGTTACCCTTTGAAAACATTCCCCATTGGCTCTTCTGGAAGATGCAGAGATGGCTGAACTCTCAGCCTAAAGAAAAACTGAACTGCAACCTGAAAACCACTCTATTTTTCTTCTTTTCCATATCTTCTGGGCCCTTTATTGCCTCATAAAGGCACATTTGTTCAGATTATGAGGGCAGCAATCAGCGGGATTTATTCCAGGACCTGAAGGGAAGACTCCTGAATAATCTATGCCCCAGCTGCGGCAGCCCCGGGCCACAGATGGATCTGCTCCAACCTTCTTTTCCTTCTCCTGCATTCTTCAAGGAGGGGCCCCAAGAAATCCACCAAGGCTGCACAGTGCACCAGGGCTTTAAGAAAGAAGCCAAGATTCTTTAGCTCAGCCGGGAGCCTGGAGGAATTACAACTTTATTGCTGAGTTGGAATGAGCCAGCTAGGAAGCCAACCAGTGGTCACCTGTTTGTTGAGTGCAAATGCCTTCCCTGCCTCCATCTTTGTTTAATTTGCAATTGGAATCTCTTTTGCTGCATCAGAAAGAGCAATTCAAGCAACTTATTTTTATCCACTCTTCTGGCCCAGTGTAATAGGTGATGTAGAATACAAGAATCATGACATGAGAGTCCATTTTTGATCCTTATGTGGTCTGTTAACTTTATACAGGATCCTCTTCCCACCTCCTATTAGGCTTAAACAAACCATCTGAGCATTTCCTCTTGTACTTGTCAGAAGATCTTATGCTTTGAGTTGATTTTGCCTTGTTTGTGATGAGTTTGGGGCCATGCACATGCTAATGTATTTGTGACCCATGACCCATTTCTGGAAAATGTCAGCTCCTCTTTGGATGTATTATCTGTGGTCATTGCAAAATCTGTATGACAGGGTAACTGGGCCATATGTTATGTGAGCCTATGACCTTGGCCAGAGTCCTAGACCTACCACAGCAGTGATATGCTTTTCCACATTGCCCAGCCCTTTTGCAGGTATACAGAGCCAACTGGTCATTAGGATGTGAGCAGACAAGATATATGTCACACCTGGGCCAGAACATTTTAAAGTAGCATGACCCCCACTTTTCTCTTATGCTGTTGCAAAGACCTTGGAGATCTTGATACGACTACAAAATGACAGAGCTTCTATCAGCGTGGGTCTTGGAATAGAACTGCCCTGGAGAGCCCTAAGAACATCAGAGGATTTTGCATGAGTGAGAAATAAACTTTAAGTTTTAAACCACTAAGATTCTCACTTTATACATTACTATAAATAGCCTAGACTATCTTGACATATCCACTAATGGTTAAGAGTCTGGAGAACCTTAGAGACTGGCCTAGGTTCACCAGTAAGGAAACAAAAGCCCAAAAAACAGAGGTGACTTTCAAGAACTCAGAGAGAGAGTGACAAAGCTAAAACCGGAACTCGCAGAACTCCTTCTGCTATCAGACAGCATCTTTTGTGCTGACTTGTATGAACCCCAGATCTAAGGTTTTCAACCTCACCTCTCAGTTAACCATTGTTTCTTGAATAACTAAAAAAGAGATACTACTGAGCCAAATACTTGCCTCCTGTTTTTTCACAAAATTACCATTTCACCAATGAGCTCAGCTGTCCTGATGTCATTTCAGAGAAAACAAGACAGTGTTGCTAGACTCTAGACACATTTCCTTCTGATGTGTAGCCCTGGGCTGGGTGGGGAGGAGTGTTAAGATATCTGGAAGGCTTGGATTCTGAATGTATCTCAAGAGCTCTCTGTTTTCCCTACCAGCCAGCCATTCCTGGTAGCAAAAATTGCGGATGAAATCTGAGGGGAAATACAAGCTCAAGTCAGACCACCATATCCAAGCGAGTAATGAAATCATGAGCACACGAAATAAAAAATGGAGGCCAGGAGAGAATCCGTGGAGACAGAGAACTCAGGGAGGCCGAGAGCGGGTCTGACCAAGTGAAACAAATGGAGGTTCCTTGCTGTCCTAGAACCATGGCCAGTGTCCCCAGGCCACATTTTATATACTTGTAGCCTGTGATTCTGTAGGCAGCTCAGAGCCATAGAAGCGCATTAGCTGACGGGGCCAAGAAGCTGAGATGAAGACCACTTGCTCTAACCCACTCTGCCTTCATCTCTGTCCCTGTGAACTGTACCGACCTCTAGCCTTGCCCTTCTTGTCAGCTTGGCCCAGCTTCTGTGAAGTTGTTTTTTTGTTGTGGTTTTGCCTGTATATATCATGATCAGACATCACTGTGGATCATGGGAATACACTATTCCTAGATCTGTTCTTCTCTGGTTACCTGCAGAAGCAAGTGGACGCCAACCCCAATTTGGTTTAGATGTAGCAACTGAGGATGACCCCCACAGACCCGGAGGGTGCGAAAGGTTTGGGTTACATAACTGACGTCTCTGAAGAGAGCCGGGCAGGCCACTCAGCAGGTCTGAAATGGCTGAGAGATGAAGGGAAGAAACAGGCTCGGGGTTTTGGTTATGGTCGGGAAGTGGGGCTGGGGGAGAGCTCCCGTTCATTCAGGCATGGGCTTGTTTGCTTGGAATCTCCCACCCTCACCAGAGGAGGAGCACCCAGGCGTACTCAGCCGCTGCTGTGGGCACAAGGGGAGGAGACGGGGGTGAGGCTTAAAAGCTTTCAGCAGTCAAACATCAAAAGCCAGCATCAGACTCCCCATTACATCCCTTTGCCGTGGCAGTGACGGCCCCACTGGTATGAGATGGCAACCCAGCTTTCTGCCTTTAAGATTGTGACTCGTGTTTCTTGACCTTTCCACCCCACTGCCCCACTGCTCCCCAGCAAGTCTTGTCCTCTTGGGGCCTTCTCCCAAGTTCAACTCCAGCCTTATCCTTCCCTGCGTCCCAGCCTGGGACCCGCCCCACCTCTACTAATGCGTCACCATTGGTACTCAGTGTGCTGACCTCACTTTGGAGGCAGTAATTCACGGGGGGGAGAGCACTTCCTTTAATCACCGGGGGCAATGATTAGAAGGAAGTAAGAAGATTTTATTTTTTGAGGATTAAAATAAATGGAAAATAGAAAAGTAGAAAAAGAATGAAGAGTGCAGAGGGAAGTGTAAGCGGCTCTCTGAATGGAGCTCAGCTGCTCTGGGTGACTGAGCATCTGCTGTACCAGGAGAATTGTGCTTCCTTTGGGCTGTTCTACCTGGCACCCTCATGGTGAGGCCTGGAGGGAGAAGGCAGAGCAGAAGCCAGTGGATGTTAAATTCTGACTGACTCTTCAGGTCTCTTATCCCTGTGACTCCAATTTGGTTCCTTGTCTAAAGACAGCTGGCTGATGGCCAGCCTTTCTTCTTCCTGAGAGAAATAAGCTCACAAAACTCTCCGCCTATTGAAGGCTCTAACTGGCCTTCTCTTTTGTGTATATGTGTGAAGACAGTCTTCTGCCTTCTTTGTAAATACTTTCCTGTTCTCTAGAGTAGAGAGATGGCCTCAAGCCTTATAATGGATTTTACATGCAGAAAAGGGAAAGAAAATGATTTTGCAAGACTCTTTTCTCTGTTGGCTTGCCACACAAAGAAACATTCTCCTCAGCCCGTGCACTGTACCAAGCAACAACAGCCTGCTTCATCAAAAAGATAAGGTGAAAGCAGGAGAAAAGCTAAAGTCATTAGGTCCCTAGATGATTTTCTTATTTGAAGACTTTCTCTTTTCTTTGTACTTGTCCTTTCCCGTCACTGATTCTACTTCTGGGGAATTTACTCTTTCCTTCATATCCCCTTTAGTTTTGCTATTTTTACTAGTTTTACTCCAGAATAGCTGAGCTGAGTTCTCCTGTTTTCAGATCTTATGTTTCCATTTGGGTTCTGATAAACTGATGAGGAAGGTTTGGGAAATAATACCTCCGTTGGCATAATTACAGCATGTCCTGGTGCTCTTAAAAGACACTTACACACAGACACACATAATTATTTAAAGCTTAACTCTGGCTGAAAATATCTCCCTGGGCATCAGGTGCTAGTCACAAGGAGAGCTGGCACGAGTGAGATAGGTAATCTTAGAAGTCAGAGAGAGGTTTGGTATTAAAATGATATTAAAAATGGGGTTTTGGCCAGAGGACCCAGGAATTCTTGAAGCCTGCCTATCAATGTGGGCCTTGTTACCATGTGGTGACAGACACTCCTAGGGGCTGCTAATAGATGCAGGGTTACGTGCCTCTGATTTCTACGGCCCCAGGCCACTCTGCTTTGGAGTGCAAGATTCCACCTTCTAGTTCTTGTCTCTTCCTTTAATACTAGGCTCATGGCTTTCATAGCTTGATAAAGAGAGAAATCATCCATGTCACCTGGGGAGCATGACAAATACTGACAGCGAGCCCCAGCCCCAGTGTTTTGATGTAATTGGTCTGGGGTGCGGTACGGGCACTGGTTATGGGCTCCCAGGTGATTTTAAGGTATAGCCAGGGCCGTGAACCACTGCTGTCTGGTGACTTTCTCCTAGTTGCTTGAACCTGCTGTTTCAGAGATCAGAGAAGCAAACCTATTCACAGTTGTGCAACATTAGCATCAACCAGGGCCAATCAATTACAAATAATAGTAGTCCTGGTTATTAAGGAGCTTCTCTGGGCCAGGGACATCATCTCCAATCCTTACCACACCTGTTACCCTGATTTAAATTTAAGAAGCTGAATCTCAAAGAAGGGGAGCAAGTTTTCCAAGGTCACACAACTTTGTGCTCGAAGTCAGATTTGAATTCATCTTTGCTTTCAAAGCCAGGGACTTTTTCTTCCAAACCCAGGGAACTTTTGCTTCCAATGTTTGTGAGCTGTGATTATTGGACTTTGGAAAGTTGGGGTCTGGCTGGGCAAGGTTACCCGGTAAGAGATCACATCCCGAGATGTGTGACTACACAGTCACTAGACTCCTGATGGTTCCTCCAAGTGTACAGCTTTGCAGAGGGGTAAATTCATTGCCAGGAGGACAGTTACATGGTTCTAGAAATAACAGTAGAAAATGATCTGTGCAGGGAGACTGCATGACTCCCTAGGAACCAGAGGAATCATGCCTGTTTGAAGCAGGCTTCCCCAGCGTCAACTTCTTGATAATAGTGCCAATCACACCGGCAGCATTATCTTGTGTGATCTTCACCACAATCCTATTGAATTTGATAATAATTTTGCCCATTTATGGAAATAGAGTCTGGGAAGAAAGTTTACCCAGTATCAGACAGCTAATAAAAGCAGAGCTAGCATGGAAATCCAGGAAAGCCTGTGCTAATTAATTTACATTTCATGATTCCTTAATTTCTTAAGTGCATCATTCTGTCACTTGGGTCCTATCTGGGCCATTACCTGCTGTGCACCAGGTTTGGGACAAATTGCTTAACATCCCTTGACATGGGATAAGTAATAGCTTTTTGCAGGAAAGGGAAAAGCTTCAGGAAAACAGCAGAAGGAAAAGAACAGGACTCTGTCAATTATCAATCCATCAGAGATGTGTTGATGCCTGCTCACCTTGCTCCTCTGCTATGCCTACCTTTTCACAGATCAAGGGTGAGAAATGACTTTGTTAATTGGGGAATGAACAGTCAGTGCAGCACCAGGCAGCCTGGGTTTGGGGCACAACTGTTTACAGAAGCTGTCTTGGAATCCAGCTGCCCAGCACCAGGAAACTTGGGGCTCTTGGGAAACCACAGAACCCTCTTCTGGTGCAAGGAAGCCCCTGGTGATATGGAAAGCTGGGCTTAGGGTCTCCCCGGGGGAGAGGCAACACCCATCCTGGTATAGTTAGCTCATTGTCGGGGTTACCCAGAAGAAGCTCCCAGGGCCCATTTTGGAGAGAGTGCCTGTGAGAACACCTGTACTCCTGGCCACAGACAGCCAGGTAGGCAAGGGGCAGTGGATCTGCCGGCCGTCAGTGGAGGAAGCCAGGTGGGAGGAACGGCAGGGAGGGAGAGGAGCTCTGAGATGTACAGAGTCCTGCCTCCTTCTTACTTGGGCCCCCATTTCAGTTTCAGTTTTGTTGATTCTGCCTGGATGGGGGAGGCAGGGTGGCAAGGGGCAAGTCAGAAAACAAACAAGCTGATCTCAGCCTGGAGTGGGTAAGGGGGAAGGGTCACATCTGCCGAGGGTGGAGGGGGATTTGAACCTGGGAAAATCCTTAAAACATCACTCTCATATGTGTGCTCCTTCTAAATTTCAGTGTCCCCAGCAAAGTCCTCATTTCTTTGAACTGTGTTTTTCCCCCTCAGTCCACTTTCTTAGGAACTAACCAATAAATATGTACCCATAATTTACTCTTCTCCTTATCCCTGTCACCCCCACCTGCAGCCCAGGAAATATTTAGCTTACTAATATATTTTCTCTCATTTTTCATGAATCCTATCTTGTTTCCTAAGGCCTAGGCTTTTAAAACTCAAAAGTCTGAAAGATCTTGTGTTTTTCACCTTCCTGCTTTGTGCTACTACATTTCTTTCCCAAGAAAATGAACGTTGAATGGTCTGCCTAAATGCAGGATGGGTTAGAGTCACCTTGTATGATAGGAGATGGGGGGCAGGGGAAAGATCATCAATCAATATTTCAAAAGTATTATATTTATAACTTATAAAAATAAATTCACTTTCATCTTGATCCCAGGTACTATCGTAGGCCACTTGTTCAGTGTTCATATGAGTGAGGAGATGAGTCGGAGTGAGATTCTTCGGTTAGCCCAAATCGGATGATGGCCACCGAGGCCTTGGGCTGGAGGAAGTGACTACTAATGTAAGATACTCCTGGTCGGGGTCTCCCTTCCTGGGCCTGGCCTAGGCCCTCAGGGCAGCTGCTCAAGTCAGAGACCCGTGGGAGTGAGGCGGAGTGACTCCAAACGGGAAAGGTGATAGGGAGAACCAGCATCAGGGCGTGGATGGGGAGATGACCCCTTTGGAACATAGTCTCTAAAGCCCCAGGAAGGAGAATTCTCTCCTGAAATTCATTTCTTGAGTTTAGATCATCTTCGCTTCATCCCTGCTGGCTGCTGCAAGAGAAGGAGACTCCAGGCAGACCCTGCTCCCTATTCTGCAGACACATTTCCTGCTTGCTGTCACGTGAGGGCTTAGCAATATACTCCTTTTCTCTCCTTTTGTAATACCTACAGACTTCAGCAGGGGTGGGGATGTGGCTTATGGAAGAAGAGGATAAAGAAAAGAACTGTATTCATGTAGCAAACGGTGTGCTGAGGATTTGAAAAGCTTGTGAAAGACTTTGAATACTCATTTCCTCTCAGCTGCTAAGTGAATGAATTATTTTGATGAAAAGAACATTCACATTTGCCTATTCTTCAGTTTGCTCTTGGGGTGGGGACTAATAGAAAAATGGGAGAGAAATGGGGGTGGAATATGGCATGTTCAGCCATCAAAAATGGGATGCTTGCAACTCTGGAACTTCTGAACTATTTTCTCATGGGAAAAGTGAATTTATAATATCCCCAACCACCTGCTCCTCTTCCTGTATTTCACATATTCATAAATGGCATAAAGTTCTACTCAAGTACCCACAGAAACCTAGAGATCATCCTTTCTTCTTCCTCCTTACAACTCACACACCTACTTGGGTAACAAATCCTGTTGATTTAGCTCCTATACTGAGTCCCAAGACTCCACTCCCTCAAGTCCAGACTTAGTCTTTGTCTTAGTTTAGAATAGGGACTTTTCTCTGTGGAGTGCTATGTATCTTAAACAGTTCCCTGACTTAAACTTCTCTTGTCCTCCAAGCCATATTGTCATGGACATCTTTCTAAAACACGTCTATTCATGACACTCCTTTGCTTATAAACTTTTACTTCATCTCCATTCCCTACAACACAGCGTACATAATGTTTTTTATATGCTGACTTCTAGACCCAGTTCTAATCTGGTTTCTGGGGTGCCTCCCATTTGAGCCCTTCAGGCTGGCTCTGAGCATCCAGAGCAGCTTACTCACCCTCTGTTCCTTCCTGCATACTGATTTCTATTGAAATGTGCTTCCTGTACTAGACATAAGCTCTTAAGGGGATGGACTGTATTAGACGCCTAGTGGGTGTTCTATTAAGTTTGAGTGATTGATTGAGTCTATATCCCAACGCAAGTTCCAAAGACATAAGGAAATATTTTCCCTTTTTTGCTTAGGCAGCTCCTAATGCTCTCTTCCTACTTCCCCTTTTTGCAGTCTCCCCATGCTTCCCTTCAGCTGCTTACCACCCTCTCTCCTCTCACCATGCTTCTCTTGCTTCCAGGCCACTAAGACCACACATGGCTCTGGGAGAGCACACCACCTGCCTTGTTCCGAGAGGGAGTGTCAGCACGATGAAGCAGGGCCCACCCTCAGCAGGGAGATGGTTCTGCATCATCAGTCGGCCTACTTGCAGCCAACACTAAATATAAACCATGCTGTTGAAGAGGCAGGTGGAATCCAATTCAGAGACAATAAACCAGTGAGAGGAAAAAGAGATGTCAGTGTCACACCCAGAGGCCCTGGGTCCGGGCCTGACAGGCTCCACATAGGTGGAGAAGAGAAGTCACTGAAGGGGGAGGCTGGAAATGGGTGGGGAAGGTGGGCAGGGGCAGGCGCAGAGGGAACCGACGGTGGACATATCCCAGCCCAAGCACAGAATATATAGTCCAGGGGACGGGCAAGAGGTATCTCCAGCTTGGGTTGAATAGCTGGGCGCTGGCTGTCACTGCTAATGATGTCAGCACTCTGCTCCTCAGTGGTCCTGGCTCCTCGGGTTGCTGAGACAATTGAAAATGAGACCCAAGTCCCATAATCTTGTGGAATCTTAGGAGGGGTTTGTGAAGGGAGTGGAACCTGACATAGCAAAGGAGTTAGATAGGAGCTTCCCTTCCAGCTCCAGAAAGGACATTCCTGAACCAGGCTTACAGAACAAGAGGAAAGTCCCTACAGTTGAGCTGCCTCCAGATGTAGCTACGTTGTGTGACAGGGAGGGGGAAGCTTTATCAGAAGAGTCGGGCACCAGTCAGCCTGCCACTGAGCCCTCATTCTGTCCTCCAAGATGTTTGCTAGGAAAGTCCCCTGGTGAGCTCTTGGCCGCCTTCAAATGCCCGTGGGTGAATCTGGGCTTTACCAGACATCGTGGCTTGTGGCTCCTTCTGTAATATCAGCACTGTTAGCTCACGAGGACCTAGAATTCTGTAGACTCAGTATCAACTAGGGAAAAGACGAATGTTCTACCACAAGCAGTGTACAGCTTGTCAAAGTAATTCAAGAGGTCAAAGGGCAATAACACAACTTAATTCCCAGGCTCGAAAAGTGTAAGTGAGCAGGCCCGAATCCCTTCCTGTCTGCTCTTCCCTGAGGCCGCCCTAAGTATAACCTGTATGATTTTACAAGTAGATAGATATAAAAATCCACTCCATTCTAGAGTTCTAACACAACAGCCCTCAGTATCCAAGCTCCTCAAAGCCTCCAGGGCAGTTGGGGTTCAGGCCCATTAGCCCTCTGCGGGGGCGTTAGCTGTTTCATCAGGCTCACCAAGGAGCCAGGAACAGAGGTCTTCAAGGCCATTTCCCAAGTCCGTTTTTCTTGCTGGAAATTTTTCTTCCTGAGCCCTGGCCCTCTTCTGTTTCCATGGCTGCCATAAGCTTCATTACAGAGTTTTCTCCAGAGCAGAAAAGGATTTTTGCAGGTGATTTTTCCTTCAGCAATTCTAAGTCTCTCCTCCGTGGCCCCCAGCCCCTCAGTTCCTTAGTCCCAGCAACTGCAAGGACAAGCCCCTCTGACCCTGCTGTTGCCACACCTCCTGGAGCCAACAATGGCTAGCGACTCTGACACTCCTGACAACTTTCCACCATCAGCTCTTTTCAGTCCCAGCGCAGGCAGCCCCACCCTTTCTCTCTGCAGCGGGGCCCTGCTTCTCTGACACTCTGCCTCTTTGCTAACAACCGCCCCACATTCTCTACTGCTTGCTCTGCGGTGTTTCCTATCTCTCTGGAACCTGTCACCTGTGAAAGGGACATGGGATGGTGATGCAGGTAGAAAGCAGATGGGTTCAAATCACCATCTGTCACTTCCTAGCTTGGCAACATCAGGACATTAATTCATGTTACTAAACCCCAGTCACCTCGTCTGTAAAATGGGGATGATCAAAATAACACCTATCTTACACGGCTCTTATAAAGACTTGATGAGACAGTGCAGTGCTCAATGCAGGGCCCAGCTAGCCTGTGGCCGCATAGGGAGCCCCCTCTCGAGGAAGCCCTCAGACTTCTCATGAACAAAGAGAAGCCTGACTCCCTCAGTTATGGCCCAGAGTATGAGGATTAGACTGAACAGTTAAAGATTAAAGAAAACGGGAGTTTGCAAACCAAGGTAAAACAAACTAAACAGACACGGGACTCTTAGTTCACCCTCGAGGTTGTAGATAAACTCTTGACTCATGTATGCTTGAGATGTTTTACAGGAACTTAGATCTGCACCACATGGGTCACCTCCTGACAACAAGCACAGAGACCCCAGACTGCGTAGAGCCAGAAGACTGATAACTAAGATTCCTGAAACAATCCCCTGTCACCTCACCTCTGACCAATCAGAGGAATGGGCGCCAGCTGCTCGCACACCCTGCAACCCTTCTCTATAACTTTGCCCTGCTTGTAAGCCAACAGAGAATTTGGGACCTTGGGCATTAGCCACCTGTTCTTCTTGCCTGGCGCCCTGTAATAAATGCCCACTTTCTTTCACTACATTTAGCTTGCTGGGCATCAGGCGAGTGGACCTAGGTTTGTTTAGTTTTCCAACAGCCCATAGAAAACAAATGAAGTCAGCTATTAAAGGGAGTGTGCGCGTGATGCCCAGGCACTAGCATCACCGTATGCCAAGTCTCTAAAGGCTTGATAAGACCCCTTAGAAATCAAAACCGTATGTCCAAAGAAAACTTCTCTGCTTTCAGGGGATCCTAACAGATAACCTCTTATTTAATCTCCATCTTAATTCTTTGAGGTAGACAGGACATATGTAAATATTTCCCCATTTTGTGATAGCTTGATTAAACTTAAATGGCTTGCTCAAAGTCACCCAACTAGAAATGGAGGAATACAAAATTAGAATTCAGTTCTTTTCAATCTCAGTGTAGGACTGCCACAGCATTACAGGGAACTCAGTCATTATCTCTAAGTGAGCCCCTCTTTTATGCTGAAATTGAATTATTGATTTTTTTCTTTTGGAAGTTTGTTTTATTAAGGTATACAAGTTTTGACAAAGAAATACAATCATGCAATCCATACTCCATCAAGCTAGAGAAAATTACTATCACCCAGGGAAGTTCCCTCGAGCCCCTTCCAGCACTCTCTGCTCCATTCCTCCTTTGAGGCAGCCACATCATTCTGATTTTTGAACTCCATAGGTTAATTTGTCTATTTTAGAACTAAATATACTTTCTGCATTTGGCTTCTTTTGCTCAGCAGAATGCTTTAAAGATTGATCATGTTATTGATGCATCAGTAGTTTGTCTCTTTTGTTTGTAGAATATTTTTGCATGAATATATAACAGTTTGTTTATCCATTCTCCTGTTGATGGACATTTGGGTTGTTACAAATTTGGAGCTATTGTGAATAAAGTTGTGATGAATGTTCTTGTACAAGTCTTTTTGTGGACATATGTTTTCATTTCTGTTGGGTAATACATAGAAGTGGAATTTCTGGGTCATAGGATAATTAGAAATTGACAAACAATTTTCCAAACTGATTAGACTATTTGAAATTCCTACCAATGATGTTTGAAAGTTTCAGTTGCTAGAAATCTTCACCATTGTTTTGTGTGTTCAGCTTTTTAAATTTTAGCCATTCTAGTAGGTATCTCATTGGGCTTTTAATTTGCATTGTCTTGATGACTAAGAATGCCGAGCACTTTTTCATGTTGTTATTGGATATCTTCCTTTGTAAAGTATCTATTCATGTCTTTTGTCCATTTTTTTTAAACTGGGTTGTCTTTTTATCATTGAGTTGCAGTGGGTTTTTCTATAATTTGGATGAAAGTCCTTTATCAAACATATATAAATATTTTATCCTAATCTGTGCCTTAATGGTAGTTTTTATGAGAAAAAACTGCTAATTTTGATGAATCCCAATACCTTGACTTTTTATAGTTTTCCATGCTAAAAAAATTTTGCTTATCCCAAATTAAGAATCTATATTTTATTTTAGAAGCTTTATGATTTCAGTTTTTCTGCTTTGATTTATGATGCATCTAGAATGGATATAGATATATATTTATATGATGTAAAGTAGAGGGTGAAGATTCATTTTTTTACATAAAAATCCAATCGTTGCAATACAATTTATTAAAGGAGACTTTCTTTTTTCCAATTGAAATATTTTGATATCTTTTTAAAAAATCAATTGACCATGTAAGTGTGGGTCTATTTCTGGACTTTTTACTCTGACCATTAATATATTTATCTATCCTTATTCCAACACCACACCTACTTGATTATTGTAGCTTTATACTAAATTTTGAAACCAGGTAGGATAAAAACTCTCCAATGTTGTTCATCTTTTGTAAGATTATTATGCTATTCTAGACCTTTGCATTTCCATATACATTTTTTAAATGGACTTACTGATCTCTACAAAAAAAAAAAAAATACCTGGAAGAATTTTGAGTCGGATTGCATTGAATATAGAGATCAGTTTGGGAAAAACTAACCTTTTAACAATATTGAACTTTTAAAACCTTAAACATTGTGTATGTCTCTTTTTATTTAGGACTTTAATTTCTCTCAGCAGTATTCTGGGTAATTCTATAGTTGTTTACGGTGGGAGGGTAAGACCAATACTCATGGCTTCATCATGGCCAGAGCCAGACACAAACGACTGATTCTTGTTCTTTAGGTTTAAACTCTACTCTTGGGTTTGCTGCTTAGAGTGATTTCACCAATTTCTACTAAAGTGCCATCAGTTTGCAAAAGGATTTCAGTCAGAGAAGCAGAACAGTCAGGGGTCTTAGCAAACCTTGTTCTACTGAGAAGAAGGGTTAGATTCTATTAGTTCAACTTAAATATTGAGGCAGTGTTTGCTATGGGCCATGTATCCTACAGAGTTAATCTCACAGGGTCATTTCTGAATGAGAACGTTCTATCCTGCCCCTGAACAATGTATCCCACTTGCATAAGTATTTTGGTCAGAGTCCTGGTGCTTCCTTTTTGGTATTCACTGGCATTTCCCCCTTTAATAACCTCCATGTTTCCCCTGAGTGTATGTAACCTGCCAAACTGACCTTTTAAAATGTAAATCAGTTCATGCCACCTCGAGGATTCTCTTTCAGTCATCTAGTGTTGTATAACAAATTATCCCAAAATTTAGTGGCTTAAAACAACTATTTTTTATCATAATTCTGTGGGGCAGCAACTTAGACTGGGCTCTGCTCTGTTCAAACTGGCTGAGGTCACATGTATGGCTGCGGTCATTTGGCAATCACACAAGGGCTCGTGAGTTTAGATTCTCCTTATTCACACATCAGGATGTGTGGTTATTGGTTATCTGTGGCTGGTGACTGGCCAGGCCTGTTTCCTGTATGGCACTTATCATTCAGTAGTCTAGTCTGGGATTTCTTACATGGTGGCAGAAGCATTTCAAGATGGTGAAGGTGGAACCTATGGGACCTCTTGAGGCCGAGCCTTTGGAATGAATTAACGTATCACTTCTGCCACATTCTGAGGTCAAAGCCAGTCCCAATACCAGTCCAGATTTCAGAAATAGGAAAATATACTCCAGTTCTTGAAGAGAGGAGATGCAGTATACTGTGGCTTATTTTTCAATTTCTCACAGCTTTCTGTTGCGCTTGGCATGAAGTTCAAATTACCTACTGTTTATGGCCCTGTGTAAGTAGGCCCTGCCCCTTTCTCTGCATTAACCTAACACTAATCTCTCCTTGGCTCACTACAAACAAATAGTTGCTCTTACTTTAGGGCTTTCATGTTTGCTATTCCCTCTGCCTGGAATGCTCTTCTCTCAGATCTTTGCAAGGCTGAATTCCATTTTGACTTTAAGTTCCAAAGTTGGCCCCTCAAAGAGGCATTCCTTGAGCACTTCTCCCAGTTGCTCCTTACCATATTACCCTGTTTCATCTTTATATGGCATTTGGCAATACCAGAAATTATCTTATTTATGCATTCATTACTTATCTTCCCACCAGAATTTAAACATCACAAGAGCATAGTTATTGATTCTCTATATCCCCCAGGTCACCTCTATATCCTCCCAGTACTTAAAATAGTGCCTGATACCAAACAGATGCCTAATAATGATTCTTGAATCAATTAACTTTGCAGTTTTTGTTTTTATAGCTTTGAAAATCCTTATTACCTTGGAAGATAGGACAAAGGTAGGTGGAAAAATTAATCTCCATCTTCAAAGTTGGGATTAAAAAAAAAATCTGTGGGCTCTTTTCCTGTAATTTGCACACAGAGCCGCCAAGTGGCAGTAAGAGCCTTAATCATTTCGTGCAATCTACTGGGCTAGTGCTTTTCCTTAGATGCAAATGGTGGTGTTTGCCCAAGTCCAAACTAACAGATTTATAATAATTTATATTTTACCTTTTAATTCCTATTTTGTATACTTTTTAAAATTGCTGAACTGGAACAATAAATAGTAAAACTGTTCTTAGAGAATAAATATTTTTCTTACAGAAACACTTTTTTTCTGTGTCTATATTAGTTATTGTCATTAAATCTAACTTTTCTCCCTTGGCCATATTCTGATTAATACGTCCATTTTACTTCCACATGAATTCCATCTTAGAGTCATTGTGCCTCAGGGATGACATGTGGAGCTGGACCTTGAGGCTAGATTCATATTGCAAAGCTTTGCGACTTCTCTCAGCTGCCAGCCTATCCTCACTTCCAGCCTGCTGATGACTTAGCTCCTCATGTGCTTTGACACCTTTTTTCTCAACATTAGCTCTATTTCTCTTCCCTATATCAGAATTGGGAAAAGAGAGAAGAAACACCTATTTCTTTATTCTGAACACATGATTCTGCCCAAATTCTTTCTAATACCATGAAAGTAATTCCTACTCGTCCTTAAATAAGAGTCAAATATCTCCCTTCATTCAGTTTTCTCACTGGGAGTTCTTGAAACTAGTGATTATGTACAATAGGACTTCTCTTAGCGAAGCCATAGCAATTGTTCTATAAGAGGCAATTCATACAAACTGTGTTTGTGATTAGAGTTCCTCAAAAAGTCCTTTTCTAAAGAAAAAGATAAAGCTCTTAAACAGAAAAGTGAAGCAACATTTAGACAAAGCTCCTGATTGGGCATTTAAGCCTTTCTGCACAGCTCCTCCAAAGAGTGGCAATCCCAGAGGTGGACCTCCTGGGTCAGCTGCAGGGATCCCACTGTGAGTCACACTGAGATCTCTGGGACCACATGCTCTCTCCGTTCCCATGCCTTCACCAGCCTTGGTAGTGATGCAATAAACACCGACTGAAGACTCTACACCCAAGGCATTCCACAGCAAGGTTGCTTAGTCCAACCTAAAGACCACTTTTTTCTTCTTTCTATGGTGATGGACCATTTATACTTTTGCATATTGCTAACAAAATCTGATCGCCCGAGGGTAAAAGACTTTCAGAATATTTTAGAAAATATATGTAGTCAGCACGCATTAAGGCAATATTTGGATGTAATGAATGTTCACTGAACGAATGAAGGACAATGACCTTTCAGAGATCATAGCCTATAAAGGTGTTATGTATATCAGTGTCCTCTGGTAGGTTTGGATTGCACACCCCATTAGCTTAAAAAAGTAAACAATCTTCAAAATGTATATTTTTATGTTATTCAAATGTACTACTGTACCAATATTTTTCTGTATGTGAAAATATACAGAAAAATATAAATTTTAAAAAGCATATGGTAAAAATAAATAATGCTTTAAAATAATTATATTTTATTATTATTGGTAAAATTTTATTCTCATAAAATCTTTTACACATTAATATTCTTGGTGAGAACAACTCAATTGGTTATGTTTCCTTATGCTCTACAATCTTGGCTTAGGACTTTGTAATATAATCATTCAGTGGTCTAGTTCTAAGTCTGGTTTGTTTTCTGACTTGGTTTTAATTGCTGTCAGGAAAAAAATGATACTTTCTAGATCCAAAGGGAAAGCTTGCCTGCACCATTGACCTTTCATACTACATCATGACAGTCGATGTTTAATCCTATTCACCAGGAGTGCAAAGGTTACTGTGGAAATCCAGTGAATACCTTTGTATCTGCTCCAATAGCAACCTGATTTTCTTAAAATGAATCAGAAGGGGCATTGATGGAATATAGTCATGTTTTCATATTTTTATAAAACGTGTTCAAAATTGATCATATGAGTGGTTTTTAAATGCTAGGTAATTCAGTGTCTTAGTGTGAAGAGATGAAAGACTTTACAGGGGGGGCAGAGTCATTTGCAACAACAAAATTACATCAGGGTGAAAAGAATGCTCTCTCCACAGCACAAGTTTCTTTTGAAGAGCAGTTACTTTCTCATGCATTATTAAATTACCACCTTTACACTTAGGGACAGTAGGTAATGTCTATTAGGTAGAATTCTTTTTTTGTTTTTTATCATTAAGGTATCATTGATATACAATCTTGTGCTCAAGTTTCACATGAGCAACACTGTGGTTACTACATTCCCCCTATTATCAAGTCCCCACCACATACCCCATTATAGTCACTGTCCATCAGCCTAGTAAGATGCTATAGAGTCACTGCTTGTCTTCTCTGTGCTATACTGCCTTCCCGGTGACTCCCCTACATTATGTGTGCTAATGGTAATGTCCCTTAATCCCCTTGTCTCTCCCTCCCCACCCACCCTCCCCAGTCACTTCCCCTTTTGTAACCGTTAGTCCATTCTTGGGTTCTGTGAGTCTGCTGCCATTTTGTTCCTTCAGTTTTTGCTTTGTTTTTATACTCCACAGATGACTAAAATCATTTGGTACTTGTCTTTCTCTGCCTGGCTTATTTCATGGAGCATAAAACCCTCTAGCTCCATCCATGTTGTTGCAAATGGAAAGATTTGTTTTCTTCTTATGGCTGAATAATATTCCACTGTGTATATGTACCACATCTTCTTTATCCATTCATCTATTGGTGGACACTTAGGTTGCTTCCATGACTTGGCTATTGTAAATAGTGCTGTGATAAACATAGGGGTGCATATGTCTTTTTGAATCTGTGATCCTGTTTTCTTAGGGTAAATTCCTAGGAGTGTAATTCCTGGGTCAAATGGTATTTCTATTTTGAGTTTTTTGAGGAACCTCCATACTGCTTTCCACAATGGTTGAACTAGTTTACATTCCCACCAGCAGTGTAGGAGGGTTCCCCTTTCTCCACATCCTTGCCAGCATTTGTTGTTGCTTGTCTTTTGGATGTTGGCAATTCTAACTGGTGTGAGATGCTATCTCATTATTGTTTTAATATGCATTTCTCTGATGATTAGCCATGTGGAGCATCTTTTCATGTGCCTGTTGGCCATTTGAATTTCTTCTTTGGAGAAGTGTCTCTTCAGATCCTCTGCCCATTTTCAATAGGGTTATTTGCTTTTTGTTTGTTGAGGTGTGTGAGCTCTTTATATATTTTGGATGTCAACCCCTTATCAGATATGTCATTTATGAATATATTCTCCCATACTGTTGGATGCCGTTTAGTTCTAATGGTGTCCTTTGCTGTACAGAAGCTTTTAGTTTGATGTAGTCCCACTTGTTCATTTTTGCTTTTGTTTCCCTTACCTGAGGAGATAAATTCATGAAAAAGTTGCTCATGTTTATATTCAAGAGAGTTTTGCCTATATTTTCTTCTAAGAGTTTTCTGGTTTCATGACTTACATTCAGGACTTTGATCCATTTTGAGTTTACTTTTGTGTATAGGGTTAGACAGTAATCCAGTTCATTCCCTTGCATATAGCTGTCCAGTTTTGCCAACACCAGTTGTTGAAGAGGCTGTCATTTCCCCATTGTATGTCCATGACTCCTTTATATTAATTGGCCATATATGTGTGGATTACTAGGTAGAATTCTAATAATAGCTATTTGTCATTATTTAAAAGGTAAGAAATTGGAAAATACTGTATTTCTGCACAAGCAGCAACACAGCTTCACATATGACAGCTCTTGGAGCCTTTGCCACAGGACAGCAAACCTCCCTTCAGTAAACGATTTACATGATTACTCCTCACGTCATTACAAAACAATTGAGAGATTTGAAAATGATCTTTTTATGAAATTAATACCAAACCTAACATTCTTTATTTCTTTATGGTCTCACTACTCAAAGTGTGGTTCACTGACCCACAGCATCAGCATCACCTTGGAGCTTGTTAGAAATGTGGAATATCAGGCCAGGCCAGACATATTGAGTCAAAATCTGCATTTTAACAAGACCCCAGCTGACTCGTACACACATTCAGGCCTGAGAGTGCTGCCTTATGAAATTCTGGCTTCCACTCTGCTGCAATAGCTTGCTCAGGAAACATGAAGCAAATTGATTATACACACTGGGCAACTCTGGAAGCTGACTTCCAATCCTTTTGTCCTCCGATCAAATACCTGCTTCTTTGGTGCTGATGTTCATTCAGTTTTTGAGAACTCATTTTCTGTGGAGAACACATCTTCTTCAGTGCCTCTCTCCTCTAGCAACTCACAAATCATAGTTCTTTACGCAGTTCATGATTGAAGAAGAACCTAGTAATACCATTCACTTAGACAACATCTGTATTTTCACCCCAAAGCATAACAAACCTCCCACTTGTTGTAATTTGTTTTGGTTTCATTTCTTCCAACCTTCAACAATGTTTGCTACGTGTCTTTTAATATACATGCTGACAAAGGAATCTAGTTTGTGGTCCTATTCTGTTTCAGCCATTTTACCATGGAACATAGATGTGAGGTCTTTTCCTTTTTCTAAGAAACCCTTAAAGATGCTTCTTTATTGTGACATAGTGACATTTAAAAAAATACTGGATTGGATAGCACCTGACCTACAATATTGCTAAGGCTATTGTAGATGTTTGTGTCCATGTTCTGAATGCTTCTAAAATATTCTACTAATCGTGATGCCTTTGTTTTTACATTTGGCCTAATTCCAGGTACAACAGAATTGTGGGGCAAATTAATGATAATTAATTTAATGATAGGGAATGTAAATATGTATTTTAAAGAATCTTCATTATTTCCATGTTTTTTAAACATTTGGCTGCCTTGTCATCAGAAGTGATCAGATCACCACCATTTCACCTGGGTCAGTGTGACTGACCCCAAGCTCATTATTTTGCAAAATTTTCAACAGCTATTTCTTTGCAAGAAACTTTCAAAGCCATGTGTCCATTTTCTGAGCCTTGTTTTAGTTAAAATCAGATACTATATTCTATCAATGCCCTTCACAGGGGATACTTCACACTACACTGTCATGAAAGGACAGGGGGAGCCACATATAGACCCCTGATTTAAGGAAGTGCAGGATCCATAGGGGACAACCATGTACATCTTAGCCATCTGTTTAATAAAACTTGCCGCAGTGTTCTTTAGTCGTGCTTCTGAAGTGGAGGGAGGTATTTGCAGAAAGGTTCTGCCTGGAAGTAGAGAGGAAGGAGAAGGGCAGGGGATGATCGCTTTGGGGATGGTTGAAGCAGTGGGGAGAGCGCCCCCTATCGCCGACTCAGCTTCCTGCCCCCTGGACCACCCTTTCAGTTTGGCCTGGGGCAACCTGACTCTATTGATACAGGAGCTCATTTCTTGCTTGTCTCTGCGTAATATGTCCAGAACTCACAGCTGTCTTGTCTTCCCTTTTGCTAATACGCCTGTGTCTCCTCCCTGCCCCACTCTTAAATTAAGCTCCTTTACAGTTGAATATTGTTCTCCCATAAACAAGATTTGGACAGAATATTTTTTTCTTTTGCTCAAGAGCAGATTCTTCCTACTTGGTTGAGGTGGTAGAGGGCTTTCTCCCGCTCTGCAAAAGGAATAAAGCTGACTTTGCTGTCATTAAGTTTTATAAGGTAATGCTGACCCTATCATGAAGTGTTCTCCTCTAGACTGCTTTACTCATTAACCGCAGTTGAGTGTTAACCTTTCCAGACATAAATAATACAGCAGCACCTTGGCCTGAGCAGAAGAGGAGGGAATGGCCAGGCCTTTAATCTGTCTTTTTCCCTTGGATACTTGCACACTTCTTTTTCTTTTTGTGTTTGACAAAATGTCAAAATTGTATTTCTCTTTATCTGTGTTAAGAAATTCTTCATGCTGCCCTGAACCTGTGCTCATTGCCACTTAACTCTGCAATGTGGGTGGGGGTGACTTGAGACTGGGCTCAGTCACGTGGCATTCTTTGACCGGAGGGCTATTAGCAGACATGATGCACAGAGGCTGCAGATGGGGGTGGGCATTGAAGCTTGCGAAAGACAAGCTGAGGTTAACCCACAGGTGCCAGGATGAGGCTGAGGGTCATGTGAAGTAGATCCAGTCAGCCCAGCATCCCAGTTACCACACACTCATCCAGATCAACTGACAACCCTGGAGCCTCAGACAAGCGAACCGAGCCAGGATCAGGGCAGCCACTTAGCTGACACCCCGCTGATGCCAGAAGTGGGACTGTAGATGCTTCCTGGTGCATGTGCTTGGGTTTTTAGAGTTGTTTGCCGTCTGTCCTCCTGTCTAAGGCCTGTTCTTCCCTCTGCACTCTGGACACTGTCTCTGCTGACCTTCAGGCTGGCTTGTGGGCTTCTCATCCTCAAGCCATTCCTTCAATGTTGGCCAGTGTCCTTGGACTCTGTTCATCTCTTCACTCTCTACGTGGGATAATCTCACCCATATCTCATTGCCTCCACTGCCAACAACAGGCTAGTGACTCTCAGATTTCTAAGTCCTGCCAGTTCCCTGTACTAAGCCCCATATCTCAAAGTTTATTAGCTATTGCACAGGAAAACATGAGATGTCTAAAATTTAGTTCACTGCTGTCCCCCTATAAATTCCCTCTTTCCTACATGTGCACTATCTCAGTGAATAGTACCTTCTCTTCTACAAGTAACATAAGCCAGAATCCTCATAATTATCTTTAGCTTCTTTCTTCCTTCTGCCATATTCAACCCATGCACAAGTCTATTAATTCCACCTTCCTAATATATCTTCAGTCTGTTCACTTGTCTCTATCCCACATCAGCTACCTTAGTTCAGGCCACTTTGTCCTTTGACTTCAGCACTTTTCCAGGGTCCTAACTTGCCTCTTGTCCTTATCTTTCCTGGCTAAGCCATTTCCCATACGGCTACCAACATCATCTTTCTAAGCTGGAGATTTGATTATGTCATTCCCCTGCTTAGAAGCTTGTTAATAGTTTCTCCCTGCCAGGAATCACAGAAGACTCTCGCGATCTGGATCTCTCCAGCGTTAGCTTTTGAAATTCCCTTCCTTGAACAAGTAGAACCGTAAAGAGCTACTGGCAGTTGCTCAAGGACACCCTGTTTTCTCTCTCCTTGCAGCTTTTGTACCTATAGCTTCACCTGTTTGGAACAACCCACACATCAGCCTCACCCCTGCAGGTCAGACAGGAAGCATTCCTGCATTCTGGACGCACTGGCACATCACCCCCGCCTGCTCCACCTCTTATCCCATCGCCTCTCAGTGGCCTCTTTTCTAGGCTATCATCCATGTCTAAGGCCCTTGGGGTAGGGATCATGTCTTGTTCATCACTGTATCCTCAGAACCCACATTTTGGGACATAGTAGGCATTCAATCAATGTTGGTTGACTGAGTGACTAGAAAATAAATGAATAAATTAAGAGGTACCATAGACCTCTTAGCTGAGAGCTTCTCCAGCTTGTATACTATAAAGCAAAAATCTTTTAGTTCCTCAAAGATTTTCTCCTCTCACCTATCATCTACAAATGGGTTTTGTCCTTGTTTTATTGGCACCATCCTTAGGTCCAATAAAAATGTCTTCAATTCTTTTACTAGCTCTCTCAGAACCATAAGCTTCTCAACTTTCCCTGTCTGTAATGACTGCCATATGGGGACATGATACGCTAATGCTTGCTTCAATAAGCTCAAGTTATTGTTAAAGCAAACAGAACTACCTCCTGCTCACCTCTCATTTTAAAGGGCCCACTAAAATTGATTCTGTGAAATAGGCTTTTTAAAAAATATCCCCATTAAGGAGAAAATATAAACAGGAGAGGGTTGTTAGCCGAGAAAACACAGGCCTGTTTGGAGACCCAGTTTGTTTCACTCGACCACACAGGAGGTAAAATTGCCCATTGACACAGCACAGTCTAAAGCTGTTTTTGTTCCCACGAATGGACTCCTAGTTCTCCAAGATTCTGAGGGACAATGACACTGGCTTCACTTGGGATGACTTGGGAATGACCCAGCTATGATGTGCGCCCAGTTCATACTGCTGTGTGACGGCGGTGACAGTGTACACAGCCCTGCTGGGGAAATTTCTTGTTCATTCGTGCCCGGCTCCTCCATACGAACACCCCAGAGTGTCACAGTCGTGCACCTGAAACTATCTTATTATATTATACCAGTTTGTATACACACAGGTATTTTATACTATTTATCATCTAAGCCTGTTGGTTACTATCTTCTAAGACTGTAAACAGTAAACAGCCCCAGCCTGAGCATTTTCCTGCAATACGACCCATTTAGGGCCACTTTGGGAATTGAAAGTCCTGGAATCATCATCAGAAAAGTACTTCAAGGCTGGAACGCAGTCACAAATAGAGGAGAAAGCTCTGGCTCTCTAACTCCTATTTGTGGTCTTCCTGGTCTCCGTCTACAGTCATTCAGCCATGTGACTTCCTTGAACCCTGATGACTTGTCTTCACTGCCAGGATAAAATGTGTTGTCAGAGCCCTGAAAATATAACCCACACGGGGAATATAGACAGACAAGCAGAGGGACGTGCATCTGGGAGGGCTGAAAGGGCAGCGGGGGCTCAGAGCACACATAGCCCCAGCCAGAGTACCGCGATCACCCGAGTTCAGGTGAACTCAGAATGGTGATTTGGGGCCATAAGCTGCCAATTGCTTTTGCAGGTGCTGATTTTTATCAATTCTATTTGTTTTTCCTTAAGCAGAGAAACGAAACCTTTGTGGTATCCATAGGATGACTCCAAAACTGTGGAAAAGTATATTATGCAGTAGAAAGAAATTTTGAAATGAGAAAATATGGGCAATAGCAGAGGAGAAGAAATGAATCTTAGAGAATGGGTCTGTTAGAGGTCAGCCACAGTCTCCCAGCTGTGGGCCTAGAAAGACCATTACCTCCCCACCACCCTGGCTTACATGATTTTATAACCCATGCCAGACCTTTTGGGGCTAAAGAAGTAGAGCTCAATGTGCGCAAAGTTCTGGATGTTTTCTCTCCAGCCATAAAAATTATAAGAATGTAGACAATGGCTTCCAATGATTTTAAAGGTAGTGGTGTCTCCAAACTCTCATGATTAGTTAAAAAATGTATATTTGTTTATTACATCCACTAGTTACTATGACTATTTCAGTTATATTATTATATATGTAGCATATATATAAATATATAACTATATTCAGTTGTATATTTCAGTAACTGTATCAGTTACTGTAACTATGTACATTATATACTATATTACTGTATCAGTTAAAAAATGTATACTTGTTTACTAATACATTGTAAGAAGATACCACTATACTAATACAACATGCACATTATACAAAAAATAAAAGCTAAGCGATGTATGAGATAAATATACAAACAGTTTCTGACACAGTATTTTCTTTCCGCATGATAGGAGATTGCCTTTCATGCCTCCTGTTGTGAGGACGGGTCCCAGCCAAGAGGAGAGATTGTTCCAACTACTCACACGCAGGCCTCAAGACAACAAAAGGGAGAGCAAGACAGTAAGAAGCTGGTAACTTTAGAGCAGAGATTTATATATATGGAGATGTGCATTTGCATTTCTGGAAATATAGCAGGCTAGAAACAAACAAGCAAACAACAACTTAAAAATGCTGAATACTAACATCATACTTAATAGTGAAAAGCTGAAAGCTTTTCATCTAAGATCGGGAACAAGACAGGGATGCCCACTCTCTCCACTGTTATTCAACATAGTACTGGAGGTCCTAGCCACAGCAATCAGACAAAGCAAAGACATACAAGGCATCCAGATTGGTAAAGAAGAAGTCAAATTGTCACTATTTGCAGATGACATGATACTGTACATAAAAAACCCTAAAGACTCCACTCCAAAACTACTAGAACTAATATCTGAATTCAGAAAAGTTGCAGGATATAAAATTAACACACAGAAATCTGTTGCTTTCCTATACCCTAATGATGAACTCACAGAAAGAGAAATCAGAAAAACAATTCCATTCACAATTGCATCTAAAAGAATAAAATACCGAGACTTCCGGGAAGATGGCGACGTGAACAGACCAGCAGAAAAATTCCTCCCAACATTATATTTATTCATGAAAATACAGCAAATACAACTATCCCTAAAAGAGAGACCAGAATACACAGGAAAGTGCACAGCGTACAGCTACACCTGTGAGAACTTGGCAGCCAGTGAGGCGGAAGGGATACGGAGCAGTGACCTGGTGGGACCGAGTGCTCCCCACCCAGAGCTCCGGTGGCCAGACACTCAGGACAGCGGACTCGGCACCCGGCGAGGCGGGACGGAAACGCGATCCAGTGAGACTAGAGCGCCCCTCCACCCCAGCACTCTGGCGGGAGTCCCGGCAAGGCAGGTAAGGTACAGAGCCGGGAGGGAGTGGAAGTCTGCGCCGGGAGTGCCGACACACAGCCTGCGGTGTAGCGGAGATAGGAGAGACAGAGGGCACAGGGTCCCAGCCCGGAACGTGCAAGTTGCCCGCAGCAGGCTCCGGGAAGGAAAAAGAAAGGAAAAAAAAGGGAAGAAAAGCGCGCGCTCTACCTCAGCGGTCTTAAAGAGACAGGAGCTCAGTAGAGGGGCCAGATAGCCCCGCAAACTGAGCCCAGCACGCTGGGAGTCCTGGGGAGATTTGAACCCCTTGGCTGGTGACTGGGAAAGGGTGCCTGCCATTGAGACCCCCACGGAGATCAACAGCTTCCCATTGTTCCCAACCCAGCCAGAACTATAGAGTGGCGCTGGAATAGTGGAGCAACAGCACCACCTACAGCACTCACGCGGAACCCACTCTCAGTGGCTTTTTTTTGCTTGTTTTTGTTTTTTCTCCCCTTTCTTTTCCTTTTTTTCTTTCCCTCTCTTTCAACAGCCTCCCATTCATTCTCACCCCGGCCACAGCTTTAAAGGGACGTGTGGAGTGACATGGCCACGGCTCTGTAATAGTGGAGCAATAGCGCCACCTACAGCATTCACACAGAAACCACCCCCGGTGGGCATTTTGGTGTTTTTTTGTTTTTTGTTTTTTTTTGTTGTTGTTGTTCTTGTTGCTGTTTTCTTTTACTTGTTGCTGCTTTTTCTTTTTCTTTCTTTTCTTTTCCTTCTTCTCTCTCTCCTTTTACTTTTTTATTATTAGTAGAAATTTCTTTTTTTTTTCTTTTCTCTCCTTTCTTATCTCTCCTTGCTACCAACAACCAATTCTATAGTCATGAGAAGACAGAAGAATATGATACAGACAAAGCTTCAGACAAACACCACCCCAGAGAAAGAAACTAAAGGAATGGACATGCACATTCTTCCTGAAAAAGAATTCAGAATAAAAGTCATAGCCATGCTGACAGATCTACAGAAAAATGTGTAAGAGCTGAGGGAGGAAGTGAGGGAAGTGAGGAAAGACAATGCAGAAATGAGACAAGCCATCGACGGGCTCAACAGCAGATTGAATCAAGTTCAAGACAATCAAGGAATTGCAAGACAGGGACCAGGAATACAAAGAAGCTGAGGCAGAGAGAGATAAAAGGATCTCTAAGAATGAAAGAATATTAAGAGAACTGTGTGACCAATTGAAATGGAGCAATATTCTCATTATAGGAGTACCAGAGGAAGAAGAGAGAGAAAAAGGGATAGAAAGTGTCTTTGAAGAAATAATTGCTGAAAACTTCCCCACGCTGGGGAAGGAAATAGTCTCACAGTCCATGGAAGCCCACAGATCTCCCAACACAAGGGACCCAAAGAAGACAACACCAAGACACATAATAATCAAGATGGCAAAGATCAAAGATAAGGACAGAGTATTAAAGGCAGCTAGAGAGAGAAAAAAGATCACCTACAAAGGAAAACCCATCAGACTGTCATCAGACTTCGCAACAGAAACCTTACAGGCCAGAAGAGAATGGCATGATATATTTAACGTAATGAAACAGAAGGACCTCGAACCAAGAATATTGTATCCAGCACGATTATCATTTAAATATGACGGAGGGATTAAACAATTTCAAGACAAAAGAAAGTTGAGAGAGTTTGCCTCTCATAAACCACCACTACAGGATATCTTAAACGGACTGCTCTAGAGGGAAATACCCCTAAGGCTAAAAAGATGTCACCAGAGAAAATAAAAGCATAGCAAAGAAAGCAGACCATCCAAATACCAACTAAAGGCAAAGAATAAAACACCTAATATATAAAGAAAGGAGGAGGAAGAATAGGAAGGGAGAGATAAAGAAACATCAGATGGCATTCATAATAACTTAACAAGAAAGTTAAGTTAGATTCTCAGATAGTAAAGAAGCAACTCTTGAACCTTTGGTAACCACGAATCTAAAGCCTGCAATGGCAATAAGTACATATCTATCAATAATCGCCCTAAATGTAAATGGACTGAATGCACCAATCAAAAGACACAGAGTAACAGAGTGGATAAAAAAGCAAGACCCATCTATATGCTGCTTACAAGAGACTCACCTCAAACCCAAAGATATACACAGACTGAAAGTGAAGGGATGGAAAAAAATATTTCAAGCAAACAACAAAGAGAAAAAAGCAGGTGTTGCAGTGCTTGTATCAGATAAAATAGACTTCAAAACGAAGAAAGTAGCAAGAGATAAAGAAGGACGTTACATAATGATAAAGGGGTCAGTCCAACAAGAAGATATAACCATTATAAATGTATATGCACCCAACACAGGAGCGTCAGCATATGTGAAACAAATACTAACAGAATTGAAGGAGGAAATAGACACAATGCAATTATTTTAGGAGACTTTAACACGCCACTCACTCCAAAGGATAGATCAACCAGGCAGAGGATAAGTAAAGACACAGAGGCACTGAACAACACACTAGAACAGATGGACCTAATAGATATCTACAGAACTCTGCACCCAAAAGCAGCAGGATACACATTCTTCTCAAGTGCACATGGAACATTTTCCAGAATAGACCACATACTAGGCCACAAAAAGAACCTCAGTAAATTCAAAAATATTGAAATCCTACCAACCAACTTCTCAGACTACAAAGGTATAAAACTAGAAATAAATTTCAGAAAGAAATCAAAAAGGTTCACAAATACATGGAGACTTAACAACAATCTCCTAATGAATCAATGGGTTAACGACCAAATCAAAACAGAAATCAAAGAATATATGGAGACTAATGACAACAACAACACAAAGCCACAACTTCTGTGGGACGCAGCAAAGGCAGTCTTAAGAGGAAAGTACATTGCAATCCAGGCCCATTTAAAGAAGGAAGAACATTCCCAAATGAACAGTCTAAGGACACAATTATTGAAATTGGAAAAAGAAGAACAAATGAGACCCAAAGTTACCAGAAGGAGAGACATAATAAAGATCAGAGAAGAAATAAATAAAATTGAGAAGAATAAAACAAGAGAAAAAATCAATGAAACCAAAAGCTGGTTCTTTGAAAAAATAAACAAAATAGATAAACCCCTAGCCAGACTCATTAAGAGAAAAAGAGAATCTGCACACATAAACAGAATCACAAATGAGAAAGGAAAAATAACGACGGACCCCACAGAAATACAAAGAATTATAAGGGAATATTACGAGCATCTATATGCCAACAAGCTGCAAAACGTAGAAGAAATGGACAACTTCTTAGAAAAATACAGCCTTCCAAGACTAACCAAGCAGAAAACAGAAAAACTAAACAGAACAATCACCAGCAACGAAATTGAATCGGTAATCAAAAAACTACCCAAGAACAAAAGCCCCGGACCTGATGGATTCACCTCTGAATTCTACCAGACATATAGAGAAGAAATAACACCCATTCTCCTTAAAGTTTTCCAAAAAATAGAAGAGGAGGGAATACTTCCAAACTCTTTCTATGAAGCCAGCATCACTCTAATACCAAAACCTGACAAAGACCTCACTAAAAAAGAAAATTACAGATCAATATCCCTGATGAACGTAGATGCAAAAATACTCAACAAAATATTAGCAAACCGAATTCAAAAATACATCAAGAGGATCATACACCATGATCAAGTGGGATTCATCCCAGGGATGCAAGGATGGTACAGCATTCGAAAATCCATCAACATCATCCATCACATCAATAAAAAGAAGAACAAAAACCACATGATCATCTCCATAGATGCTGAAAAAGCATTTGACAAAATTCAGCATCCATTTTTGATTAAAACTCTCAACAGAATGGGTATAGATGGCAAGTACCTCAACATCATAAAGGCTATATATGACAAACCCACAGCTAACATCATACTTAATAGCGAGAAGCTGAAAGCTTTTCATCTAAGATTGGGAACAAGACAGGGATGCCCACTCTTTCCACTGTTATTCAACATAGTACTGGAGGTCCTAGCCATGGTAATCAGACAAAACAAAGACATACAAGGCATCCAGATTGGTAAAGAAGAAGTCAAACTGTCACTATTTGCAGATGATATGATACTGTATATAAAAAACCCTAAAGACTTCAGTCCAAAACTACTAGAACTAATATCTGAATTCAGCAAAGTTGCAGGATATAAAATTAACACACAGAAATCTGTTGCTTTCGTATACACTAATGATGAGCTAACAGAAAGAGAAATCAGAAAAACAATTCCATTCACAATTGCACCTAAAAGAATAAAATACCTAGGAATAAATCTAACGAAGGAAGTGAAAGACCTGTACTCTGAAAACTACAAGACACTCCTAGGAGAAATTAAGGAAGACACTAACAAATGGAAATGCATCCCATGCTCTTGGCTACGAAGAGTAAATATTGTCAAAATGGCAATACTACCTAAAACAATCTACAGATTCAATGCAATCCCTATCAAACTACCAACAGCTTTCTTCAATGAACTGGAACAAATAATTCTAAAATTCATATGGAACCAGAAAAGACCCCGAATAGCCAAAACAATCCTGAGAAGGAGGAATAAAACAGGGGGAATTACGCTCCCTGACTTCAAGCTCTACTACAAAGCCACAGTAATCAAGACAATTCGGTACTGGCACAAAAACAGACCCACAGACCAGTGGAACAGAATAGAAAATCCAAACATTAACCCAAACACCTACAGTCAATTAATATTTGATAAAGGAGCCCTGGATATACAATGGGGAGAGGACAGCCTCTTCAGCAGCTGGTGTTGGAAAAACTGGACAGCTACATGTAAGAGAATGAAACTGGACCACTGTCTAACCCCATACACAAAGGTAAACTCAAGGTGGATCAAAGACCTGAATGTAAGTCATGAAACCATAAACCTCTTAGAAAAAAACATAGGCAAAAATCTCTTGGACATAAACATGAGCGACTTCTTCATGAACATATCCCCCCGGGCAAGGGAAACAAAAGCAAAAATGAACAAATGGGGCTATATCAAGTTGAAAAGGTTCTGTACAGCAAAGGACACTATCAGTAGAACAAAAAGACATCCTACAATATGGGAAAATAAATTCATAAATGATGTATCTGATAAGGGGTTGACATCCAAAATATACAAAGAACTCACACACCTTAACAAACAAAAAGCAAATAACCCAAGTGAGAAATGGGCACAGGACATGAATAGACACTTCTCTAAAGAAGAAATTCAGATGGCCAACAGGCATATGAAAAAATGCTCCACATCGCTAATCATCAGAGAAATGCAGATTAAAACCACAATGAGATATCACCTCACACCAGTGAGGATGGCCAACATCCAAAACACAAACAACAACAAATGTTGGCGAGGATGTGGAGAGAGGGGAACCCTCCTACACTGCTGGTGGGAATGCAAATTAGTTCAACCATTGTGGAAAGCAGTATGGAGGTTCCTCAAAAAACTCAAAATAGAAATACCATTTGAGCCAGGAATCCCACTCCTAGGAATTTACCCCAAGAATGCAGCACCCCAGTTTCAAAAGGACAGATGCACCCCTATGTTTATTGCAGCACTATTTACAATAGCCAAGAAATGGAAGCAACCTAAGTGCCCATCAGTAGATGAATGGATTAAGAAGATGTGGTACATATACACAATGGAATATTATTCAGCCATAAGAAAAAAACAAATCCTACCATTTGCAACAACATGGATGGAGCTGGAGGGTATTATGCTCAGTGAAATAAGCCAAGCGGAAAAAGACAAGTATCAAATGATTTCACTCATATGTGGAATATAAGAACAAAGAACAACAACAACAATAACAACAACAAAAAAAAGCTGAAGGAACAAAACAGCAGCAGACTCACAGAACCCAAGAATGGACTAACAGTTACCAAAGGGAAAGGGACTGGGGAAGAAGGGCGGGAAGGGAGGGATAAGAGGGTAAAAGGGGCATTACGATTGGCAGACATAGGGTGGGGGGGACGGGGGGGACTGTACAGTTTAGAGAAGACAAGTAGTGATTCTCATCTCACTACACTGATGGACAGTGACTGTGGTGGGGTTGGTGGGGGGGGACCAGATGAAGGGGGTAGTTTAATAATTACATTGCTCATGTAATTGTAGGTTAATGATACTAAAATAAAATAAATTGTAAAAAAATAAAAAATAAAATAAAACAGTTGTATCTAATCTTAAAAGACTATAAAACTGCCTTGTTTAAAAATAAAAATAAAAATAAAAATAAAAATAATAAAATAAAATAAAATAAAAGAATAAAATACCTAGGAATAAACCTAATGAAGGAAGTGAAAGACCTGTACTCTGAAAACTACAAGACACTCCTAGGAGAAATTAAGGAAGACACTAACAAACGGAAATGCATCCCATGCTCTTGGCTAGGAAGAATAAATATTGTCAAAATGACTATACTACTTAAAGCAATCTACAGATTCAATGCAATCCCCATCAAACTACCAGCAGCTTTCTTCAATGAACTGGAACAAATAATTCTAAAATTAATATGGAACCAGAAAAGACCCCAAATAGCCAAAGCAATCCTGAGAAGGAGGAATCAAACAGGGGGAATTACGCTCCCTGACTTCAAGCTCTACTACAAAGCTACAGCAATCAAGACAATTTGGTACTGGCACAAAAACAGACCCAGAGACCAGTGGAACAGAATAGAAAATCCAAACATTAACCCAAACACCTACAGTCAATTAATATTTGATAAAGGAGCCTTGGATATACAATGGGGAGATGACAGCCTCTTCAGCAGCTGGTGTTGGAAAACTGGACAGCTACATGTAAGAGAATGAAACTGGACTACTGTCTAACCCCATACACAAAGGTAAACTCAAGGTGGATCAAAGACCTGAATGTAAGTCATGAAACCATAAAACTCTTAGAAAAAAACATAGGCAAAAATCTCTTGGACATAAACATGAGCGACTTCTTCATGAACATATCCCCCCAGGCAAGGGAAACAAAAGCAAAAATGAACAAATGGGACTATATCAAGTTGAAATGCTTCTGTACAGCAAAGGACACCATCAGTAGAACAAAAAGACATCCTATAGTATGGGAAAATATATACATAAACAATGTATCTGATAAGGGGTTGACATCCAAAATATACAAAGAACTCATGCACCTTAACAAACAAAAAGCAAGTAATCCAATTAAGAAATGGGCACAGGACATGAATAGACACTTCTCTAAAGAAGAAATTCAGATGGCCAACAGGCACATGAAAAGATGCTCCACATCGCTAATCATCAGAGAAATGCAGATTAAAACCACAATGAGATATCACCTCACACCAGTGAGGATGGCCAACATCCAAAACACAAACAACAACAAATGTTGGCGAGGATGTGGAGAAAAGGGAACCCTCCTACACTGCTGGTGGGAATGCAAATTAGTTCAACCATTGTGGAAAGCAGTATGGAGGTTCCTCAAAAAACTCAAAATAGAAACACCATTTGACCCAGGAATTCCACTCCTAGGAATTTACCCTAAGAATGCAGCAGCCCAGTTTGAAAAAGACATATGCACCCCTATGTTTATTGCAGCACTATTTACAATAGCCAATAAATGGAAGCAACCTAAGTGTCCATCAGCAGATGAATGGATTAAGAAGATGTGGTACATATACACAATGGAATATTACTCAGCCATAAGAAGAAAACAGATCCTACCATTTGCAACAACATGGATGGAGTTAGAGGGTATTATGCTCAGTGAAATAAGCCAAGCCGAAAAGACAAGTATCAAATGATTTCACTCATATGTGGAATATAAGAACAAAGAAAAAAACTGAAGGAACAAAACAGCAGCAGACTCACAGAACTCAAGAACGGACTAATAGTTACCAAAGGGAAAGGGACTGTGGAAGAAGGGTGGGAAGGGAGGGATAAGAGGGTAAAAGGGGCATTACGATTAGCAGACGTAAGGTAGGGGGGGCACGGGGAGGGCTGTACAACTCAGAGAAGACAAGTAATGATTCTCATCTCACTATGCTGTTGGACAGTGACTGTAATAGGGTTGGTGGGAGGGACCTGATGAAGGGGGTAGTTTAATCACCATAATATTGCACATGTAATTGTAGGTTAAAGATACCAAAATAAATTGTAAAAAAAAAAAAAATATCGTAAAAAAAAAAATGCTGAATAAAGTGTTTTAAAAATTCAGAATCCTTAGGACAGTGGAGGAAGACCCAAAATACAAAAGAGAAAGTGGGATGGAAGACAGAGCTGCCCTCTAGGGTTTCTTGGCCCCATCATTCATTATAGCGCCTTGGGGTTCAGGGCCACTTTTGGGGAGGTACAGAGTTGGAATGGAGGGATCGCGTACATGCTACACACTGTGGAAGAGCAGACAAGGAAAAGATTCTGCTTCACAAGGGCACAAACAGGGAAGTTTGTCTCTACCTTGGCTCTTAGAAGAAGAAAAACTTCTCCCAAATGTTTGTAACCATAGGCCTGTTCCCATGCAGGTTTGGGGCTTGAATTCACACTATCCATTTATACCCAAAAGTGCTGGCATTAATTAATGAGAAATTAGTTCAGAGCAGCCCAGTGTTGGAAGCACCTCCCGGCAGATGGCAGCAGCAAATGTAAGTTCTCTCTGTAAATACCTCAACCCTAGTCTTCTGGGATTTCTATAGATAAAGGCTGAGAAACAGGAGGGCATGGAGTAAAGAGAAGGTCAGATGTAGATCTAAGCAGAGTTTCCAAGAGAGATCATATAGCAAGCGGGAAGAGACAATATCTGGTAAATAAAGACAGGGGTTCCCAGATTTGGAATTGGAGCAAATCCCAAGCAGAAAAATAAAAAGACATCCACACTCTGACACACTGTGGTAAAACTGCTTTCACACCAAAGGCCAAGAGCAGATCTTAAAAACAGCCAGAGGGGAAACTCAGATCCTAGGAAGAGCAACTGACAGGCGTGAGCCTCTTCCACAGCAACAACAGGAGCTGAAGGTAGGGGGACACTAGCTCCACAAGTCTGAGAACCAAGAGGAGTGCACCCTGCAAAAACATCTTTTGAGAATACAGGCAAAGAGAAAACATTTGTCAGACAAATGTCAGGAGAGTTTGCCACTAACAGAACCTCTCCAAATAACCTCCTTTCTTTGAGAGATCCCTCCTCCTTCTTAGTCACAATGCTGGTCCTGAGAAACGGCTGGAGTGGTTTCCACGGGAGATGGCCCCAGCCTGCCCCTCCGCCCTCACTTCCTGTCCACTGTCAGGGCCGCATGCTCAGAGCTACCTGGATGGGCTGCGTGCATGTCTTCTGTCCCTTCAATTATTACACTGCTGAGATGACATTAAGGAGCTCCTGATACGTTCTTTGCCTTCCTTGATGGGCTCTCTGCACCAGATGCTGGAAAATAGGTTCTGTCCAGGCACCAGTGAATCTCAGATATGAGGCACTTTCTGGGCTCCCAACAAAGCAAGGCCAGAAAGGTCTATTCAATCAGTGTAAGAGGAAAAAACTAGTGTCTGTTGTTTTCAACCAACCTGATATTCATCCCCATTAATAGTAGTTTCATTTCCTCATCACCATTTGGTACTGGGTGACATTAATAGTACTGCCCGGTAAAGGGGAAGGAAAGCAACGGGGAAAACAGCAGGAGGCATAATTAAAACAAAGCGCTAATAACTCTACCCATCAAAAAGCCCCTTTCACTGTGACTCTGAGCGCAGTTCGTTAAGCAGGCCTGCCAGCTGGAAAGGAGCAAGCAGAGCGTGTGCCAGGGCGGGCCTGTCCTTGTCCTCGGGGCTGTGCGCACAGACGCTGCTCCCTGCCCTTCTCACAGCCCAGCTGCCGCGGTGGCTCGTGGCCCCCACTTGCCAGTGTGTTAAGCTCCTCATGCTGCCGGAGCTCGGGCCGGTCCTCAGCACCCTGGGGGAGAGTGGTGGTTCGGAAGTGAATCTGCTCCAGGATGGGATCCTTCAGCCCACTGGCAGCCTGTGGAGGCAGGACTGGCTTTTCTCAGGGCCTTGACCATCTGTGACAGCACCATGTCCAGATGGCAGAAGGGTGCTGACAGGGCCCATGCATCAGCCAGTAAGGCCGGTAAAACCCAAAGCGTGTGAGGACTTTCCAAATGACACAGCCATTCCATTGTCCATCACAGAGAAGAAAAGCTCACCCGCTTCTTAGAACAAACGTGGTGAGGCAGAGATTATCATCACCCTCACTTTACAGATAGACGGTGCTCAGGAGAGAAGTCAAGGGCTCGAGGCCCCATGGCTGAGCAGCTCAGAGCCCTGTCGTCCTTTTGAAGACAGGTCCTGCTTTCTCTGACAAAGATGGCACTCCTAGCTGGAGATGTTACGAAGTATATATATATATAAAACAGTGTTCTTAGTATGTGCCAAGCTCTCCCTGAGTCCTAGGAATGGCTCTCAGAGTTTTACATATATTAACTCATTTAGTGACAACAGCAGCCCTGGGAGAATTTTTATTCCCATTCTATGAAATTGGAAAATTAAGGCCCAGAGAGGTTAAGTTTCTTGCCTAGGTCATAGAGCTGGTAAAGAGGCTGGGATTAAACCCTCCAGAGCCTTTGTTCTCAATCCCATTTATAAGTCTCATTGTCCCTCCCCCTTCCTACCTCTCTCCTCTGTCTCTCTGCTCCTTCTTTCTTCCTATTTCTAAATAAGGGCCTGATAAGTACTGAAGTGATAAAGCAATGCCAAGAAACTGTTAGCTGTTTTTTCTTTGCTCCTCAGTGCTGTCACATCGTAGGTTCCCAGTCTAGCCGGGGTCTTTGGCTGGTTGTTCTGAGGAGAGACGCATCAGTGTTAAGGCATCCTCATCTCAAACCCAGTCACTCCTGCAGCCTGCAGCCTAAGGCCCTGTGGGAATCTGCCACTGAGGATGAAAAAAAGCTGCCTGGTTAGGACTTGACACAGGCTTGGCAGTGTTAGCCCGGGCTGGGACTAATGAGCCACAGCTCCATCTCCAGGACCCAACCCAGAGCACAGTGTCCCAGGGCTGCATCCACAAATACAACCAGGTGCAGAGCCCCCGCTGGCTTCCCCGTGGCCTGCAGCCAATTCTGTTCTGGACAGGCCAGCAGAACCCGGATGTGCTCTCCTCACCATACCTCCCCAGAAAGCAGGTGTGCAAGTTGGCCAGCCATCAGATGAGGTGACTGTCCCCTACGGTCACTCAGACAGTTTATTAAACTGAAAAGCACTAAAACCCCATTTGCAACTGACTGGTTCTCAGTAGCCTGCTTTGTCATCCATGTCACCAGCTATGTTTCACTGCCACAGCTTTATCAGGATGCCATGACACCCTGCAACTGCTCCTTTGTTTGAGTCCATTGACTGGACCATATGTCAGAGCAGCTTCTGCCAATAGATCTATTGTATATTAATTGTCTCTACTTTGGATTCTGCAAACACTACCAGGCTAGTCATGGATAGAAAAGGTGTCTTCAGGGACAAAGATAGGAAGGGACAGGTTTTGTGAACACTGAAGTTAATGCAATTTCGAGGGCCACTTTAAAAAAAAGAATCCAACATAAAAAATCTGTAATTTCTAGGCCTTTATGAGGGCTTGGAAGGGACCCATGCTAGTGGGCTGTGGAAGTTGAAATCCATTAGCTGCATGGTAAGAGCGTCTCCTGTATCAGGTGAGCAGCAGATGTATGGGTGCAGAGTGTCACCACTGTGGCTGCCATCTGATAGACCTCGGCATGGCTTGTTTGGGGATCTACCCATGGAAACTGGTTTTCCTCTTTAGCACTCAGCAGCAGGGGAGAATGCAGGAGAAAGAAAGAGGTGCATCTCCCAACTTGACTTCCTTAAAGACAAATGTCAAGGTACCCTTGTCTTTTAGCTTGCTCCAGCAAACTGAGCACACAGCAGGGGCACACAGAGAATGGAAAAAACAGGAAAGTCCAGAGAAGGACACCAGGGGCTCACTCCTAAAACTCATTAAGAAATAAATCAATACTATTTTGGAGAAAGGAGGGAAGTCTGAAGTAGTGAACCAAAATATTCTTTGCTCATCCCCCTAGCCAGTCTCTCTGCTGTCAGTAGGTAGGGTCAACCCTGTGTTGGCTCTTTTCTATTTGTTTCCTACCCACCACCCCCTGCCACTGCTGCCATCCACTCTCTATCTTTACCCTGCTGTTTGCACCCGGGCTTCCCCTATAGGCTGCAGCACCCAGGCTCCAGGCCTACATTTGGTCTTGGGAAGCACCAGCAAATCAGAAGGTGGGAGGAGAGAGAGAGACTGGGTATTTCTTCGCTGTTCCCTCCCAGCTCAGTACCTCAGATCTGGTGGGTGCTGAGCAGGCACGCCTCCATGACCGCACGCCTCCCTGGGCTCTGGTCAGAAGCCTAGAGGTGGCGATGGCTTCCCACTGTTGGTAGTTTTTGGGTGCCTCAACAATCAGAGGACTGTCACCCTGTCCTGCAAGGCCTCTTACAAAAGGAAGGCATGAAGAAAGAGGAAAGAGAAAGGGACACATGGAAACAGGAAAACAGGCAGAAAGCAAGACAGAGAAAGCAAGAAACATTCTGAAATGGTTAAATGAGAGCTCTTGTCTTTGCTAAACCCAGGCTACCTATTCCCAGCTGGGATTTCTGAATGATCTTTGAAAGGGAATCTAATGTAAAAGGTTGATGATTGTAAAAGCAGCAGGGATACTTGTGTGGAAACACAGGGGTGGGGAGCTCACCACAGGGGCTTTAAGGGAGACCTGTTGTTTTGAAGTTCTGAGTTATGCTGTTTCTCTAGTTCTTGCCTGGCCTCTAAATGTTACTTTGTGAAAACGTGTTTTTTTTTTGTATCCTGGCCATGCCATCCCCACGCAATGTGGAACCAGAAACTTAGCATTCAGTTTAGTTCCAAGTTAGAATTTCTGGCATCCAATCATGATGCTAGATTTGGGTGCATATTCAAAAGCCAATACCACCATCAAAAACAAAATCAGAAGAATTGGAGCAATGTTCCTTTTAAAAATGAAAATATCCTCAACATCCTCCTAAAAATGACAATTTAGCTACCAAGAAAAACCTAAAAGCCACAAGGAAGGGAGTCTATGATTTCTGGTATGTCACGTCACCTCCCTGAGCTTTCATTTTCTCATCTGTTGAAATAAATGAGGCCTCTTCTAGCTCTAAACATTGATACGAATATACTTAAATAACTAAATACCTTTTATGGACCCAAAAGAAATTTGTTCTGAGAGAAAAAGAAAAAGTCTGGTTTAGTTTGATTTTTTTCGTTAGAGACAATGATAGAAATCCTGCACCCTTGTGATTCCTATTCACCCCTTCATTTTTTTTCTTTCATTGTGTATCACATCTCAGCAGAGAGCTTATCTTTATTTCCAAAATCTTCCGTATTATCGTCATGGTGTCTTTATAACTCTATTCACTCTATTAAAGTCTGGAAAACGGTTTTCTTAAAAGATAACACCCAAAGCCAAATTCTTATAAAAGACTTGCTTCAGTTTGAAGAGTAGAGATGAGTTGGCAATAAAGATAAGGCCCTCCCTTCATGTTAAGACCAAAGAATTCTGAAATCTTTAAGAAACCCAATTGTTAACTGCATATTTTGCTGAGAGTGCCAAAATAGATACATTAAACTTTACAGTAAAGAAATATCACCTTTAGTAAAGGCAGGGACAAAAATTCCATTTAATCATCATTTATACAAGAACTTGGAGTCTGAGCATGACTTATCCCTTATCGCTTCAAACATTACATCATTTGTTCCCAACTCAGCTCAATTCCCTTGTGTTGAATGCCTTCCTTTACTGAAATTGATCTTTGTTAATACCAGGCATAATGTGTTCTCCATCTCTCAAAGGAAACCGATGGACTCCTGCCATGACAGGAGATAACTGGAAATCTCTATACTCCGGACACCAATTTCCCATCAATACGCTGAAATGTCTTTTCTTTAAAAATAACAGCCCTGTATGAATTTAATCACTTTCCCAAATTAGTGTAATTGATATATCCTGGGACGTTAATGATTCAGAAAGTGCATATTCGAGGGATATTTAAATAGCTATTCTGTAGGGAGATAAAATAGGGGCCAATTCACTGAATATGCATTCCCCGAGTTTAGGTAATGCTCAGAGCTTTGCTGAAGGCTGGCCGAGGTGTCAGGGAGGCTGCTCTTAAGTAACACGGAGGGCAAATGGCTTTGTACACTCATGAGCTCTTCGCTTCCCAAGCCTTCAGAGAAAGATACAAAAAACGGCATTTGGGGACATGACAATTATTATAGTAAGAATTATTAAAGCAGTATTTTCCAAAACTGAGGTGAACTTCAGTTTTTCTAGCCTGCAAAATTGGGATAATAATAATGATTTCTATTTCCCGGGGGTTGTTTGCTGATGTTGAATCTAAATGAAGTGCCAAAGAATTCTTCAGTCTGCAAAATAGCGCTGAAGAGTTCCTGGAACTTCTTGCACCTTCCCACACCTTCATGTCTTCAGTGCAGCAGTGCTACTCATGGGGGCTGTTCTGGGAATGCTGAATAAATGAATAAATTCTTCCCCCAACACCTTATAGGCAGGCTGCAGCTGCATATCAGCTAGGAGGAACTGGCTACATTACTTCCAGCTAAAAGGTCGCAAGTATACCTCCACTCATTTCTAAGACCTTGGCAGACATAAATAATCAACCACAGCATTCTTCCTAAATGTGGCCTTCAAAATATTTTTCAAACAATGTTCCAGAAAGCCACTACCAATTAATTGTTCAGAGTTGACATCAGAGATAAAATCCATTTGAAATCTTCGAGGCTATCCAAATCATTGTCAAGGCATACAGGCTCCCTCTGCACTGATGTTTGAATCACTGATTCATTGGAGCTGCCATCCTGGATTGTCAGGACTGCCCTCAGCACTACCTATTTTCAGTGAGGGTGGAGAAGGCTGGGAACACAAAGCCTTTTTAGGAGTAGACCATGTTTTCTACTGAAGGCCCTGGAGAAGGACTTCTTATTTGGTGTGCCTTTACCTGGGATCCTCCACCCTGCCCACTCCACTTTCCTTCTTAAGTGAAGCAGTTCATTGTCTTCTACAGGCAGTCTCTGGTCTTCCTGGTCTTGGTCCAGAATCCCCCAGAAGTCACCCCAGTTAACAACATTACCCGCTCTTGCTCTTCACCTGTGCATCTATCACCCCTTCTCTATGCTTCTTCTGACCTCATTTGGCCCTGATCCTTGCTGCTCAGACTCTCCCCTGAATAGCTAACCTACCGATGACTGCTTGTCTGCTCCAGTCACCTGGATACTTGCCTGCAGTTCTGTGACCCCTGGCAAGCATCAGGCACATCGTGCTTGTTGCTTCTCAAGGTTGTCAGCCTCTACTGGGTAAGAGCCAACATTTTTGCCTGCTTTTTTGGTGCCAACTTCTTTAAATCCATTACCTAATTTAATTTTCAAAATAAAGCCAGGACATTAATATAACATCAGTATAACCCAGAAGGAAGGGGACTGGAGATTTAGAAACATTAAATAATGTGCATAAGATCACAGAGCTGGTAGATGACAGAGCTGGGATTCAAGATCTGATCCCTGATTCTGAACACTGTCCATTCACCATACTGTCTCCTGAATTGATGTATGCATGCTGGGCTTTGGGGGGAGTATAAGGCAATTTCCTCTTTCCTGTTCTCTCCTCCCCACCATTTCTGGCCCTGGCTCTGCTCTATGAGAGGAAGAAATAGCAAGATTTTCTGGGTACAAGAAGCCCAATGCGGTGATTTGTGGCATGCGGCCTGATAATTAACTAAATAGGATCCTTTGCAATGAGACAATCTCACTTGCTTTTATTACCACATTAAAATGTGAATCTTAATCAAAACAAGAATATAAATCTTACTGGAGGATGCTGAAATTTAAAACAATATATACCCAACTCAGTTCTCAATAGAGAGAAGTCTTTATTGAAGGCCATGAACATTTTTGCATGCCAGGGGGGATATGACCATAAAACGAGCTCTGGTTTAGTGACTTGGTAAATGAATAGAATGTTTGTCTGGGTCCCAGCAGGATTCTTGGGGGCTGTCATTAAGGCCCCCATATTCAAGAGTAATAGTCTCTAGAACCATTTCATCCAAGTGCAATGTTTTTCCCTGGAGGTGTTCTTGGCATTTGGGACAGGATATCTTCGCTTTGGGGGGCTGTTGCATTTCAGAACATTTACATCTCTTGGAATAGACCCTTTCCATTCTCAAAAATACTTCAATGCATTTGCTAAAGAACCCATGAAGTGGTACTCCTTCCCACCTATATGGAGCACCAGAAAAGGTGTCAGCAAACCAAGAAGAGTAAGTATGCACTTCCCCAAACCCCTGGTTGTTCCCTCTGTACACAGAGGAGAGTGCCATCTGCTCTGACTTACCTTCAAGACCTGTGATTGTTCAGAACAAGAGAATAAGAGAAAGTGGTCAGAGAAGGAAGAATTGAGAGAATTTAAGGTTTCCAAAGGATAGGTGTTTAAAAAGGTAGAATCTTGACTCTTATAAAATGAACATATATCATTATTAATGAGGGAACTAGTAAGATGTTACAAATAGTAAAACCACACACACATACAGACCATCAAGAATGCTGAAATAAATACAGACAGATACAAAATTGGTCAAAATCTGCAGAGCAGCAATCAACTGCTTCTCTGCTGGACTCAGTTTGCATTTCTATGGGCAAGAATCACCTGCATTACTACCAGTATTCCACATCTTGACAGAGTTGTAAGATAGCTCATAGATGAAGAAAGGTGGATCAGAAGGGGGCTCTAGATAGGACCTCTAGGAATCATCTTTGCCTATTTCCAAAGTCTTTCACAGTTTTTCCTGACAAGGTGGTTAGGTGTGATGGATGTCCCTAAAGGAGGGACCTTGTGTCCTGACCCTATTCCCAACTAAGCCAAGGGTGGGGCAACATAAGCACCAGAAGATTCGAGGACATGGGCGGGAGGGGTCCAAGTGAGAGAGCATCCGTGCCACGCTTCCCTTTGGTTTCCCTGGAAGGGGACAAGGTGCACAGACATTTTCCCATAGGCAAGGCAGCAGAGATGCAGCTATGGTGGAGAGAGGGTTTTATAGGATCTCTTAACACGTAGAATAAAATGCCAACTCCATATCATAGCTTGTCTGATCTGGCTGTGCCCACGTCTCTATTGCAGCTTTCTCTAATATCTCTTCCTTCTCTACACTTCAGCTATGCTGTCCTCTTTCAGTCCATCATACAGGCCAAACTCATCCCAATTTTGCTTTTGTGCTTCTGTTTCTTTCTATTGAAAGTCTGTTCCTCCATATTTTTGCATGGTTGCTTCTTTTTCATCATTCTGTTTCAACTCAGGTATCATGCCTTAGAAAAACCTTCCCACCTCTAACTTCTTTCAAAGTATCCCTACATCATCTCTTTTCATTTATTTTGCTTGTGTGTCTAGGACCTGGCTCCCCTCTCTAGAATATAATCTCTGAGGGCAGAGACTGTCACACCTCGGCATTGCCAACCCAGGGCCTGGGTTATGGTGGTGCTCCATAAATATTTGTAGGCCACCTGGTTGCTCAGGCAGCCAACTGAGGCAGCCTGCTGTTCTCTCTTGTGGCTAAGAGTAGCAGAGGTGTGATGCTTGGTTCTGCTCCCTTAAATGGGGCAAGAAGATGCCCTTGATGAATCTAGTATGAATTGTAATTGCTGAGGACCAAAAAAGAAGGTGGGCAAATTAGGAAATGACAGCTCAGCCAGGCACTTCCATAGCCAAGTTCCTTACACCTCAAGACTATATCAGCCCCCTAGACATACAGCCCACGCTGGGGATGGGGGGGAAGGAAATAACCCTGAAGTGACTGAGGTTATCCTGAATTGGTGAGATGGTGTTTTCAGCTACCATATAGAATGGAACTCAGGACAAAGAGAAATTTTAAAACTATGTTTTGGACACCTGAAATTTGTGGCCTGAAATAATTTCACCTACTACATAAACAATTCTGTAGGCTAGCCACCAAAATTTTGTTAGATGATGAGTACTGTATATTAATGTGTTTAAAAGGTCACAGGGTCAGAGGAGAAGTTTGACACTTTCGCTTTTAATAACCTAAGCAGGTATTTTTCACCATCTTGAATATTCTGTGTCTTACCATGTTTATTTGCTTCACCTATAGTGAGGCCATGGAGAGAAGGGAGATGGGGAGAAAAGAGGTGCCTCTGCTTTGCATCATTGCCACAGGAACACTGAGGACATCCATTCATGCTTTCAGCACCTATAATTGAATGCTTGCATGTGTCAGGCATTATTCTAGGTGTTTGGAACACAACAGAAAACAAAACTGTTAATCAGAGCTGTCCTTGAGGATCATATCTAGCCTCGAGGATATATTATATTCTGCCCTTGGGAATCTCATAATCCATATTCTTATATTTTAGGAAGATAACAATAAATCATAAATACATAATACATAAGAGCAAATGACATTGCAAGTTAGAAGAAGATGATTGCTTAGGAAAATAAAAACAGATCAAAATAAAGAGGATCAGGAGTTGGTGGCAAAGGGCAGAGCAGGTTGAGGTATTACATACACAGTGTGGTCTGGAGAGACCTCATCTGTGCAAAGTTGAAGGAAGTGAGGAAGGTCTCTGAGCATCAGGTTGAAGGAGCAAATAGAAAAAAGACATGGGGAGCAGGCAAATGTGCCCAGAGCTAGTAAGGAGGGCAGAGTGGTAGGAGTAGAGTCGAGGAGTAAATAGCGGCTGGGTCATGTAGAGTCTTACAGACTATATGTAGATCATAAAAGCTTTCACTCTGAATGAAATAGTGGATGTTTTCATTTCCTGGCTGCTATAACAAACTACCACAAAGTTGGTGGCTTAAAACAATAGAAACTTATTTTCTCATATTTCTAGGGATCCAAAATCAGCTTTGCTGGGCTGAAGTCAAAGTGTCTGCACAGCTGTGCCCACAGAGGTTCTAGGGTAGACTCTTTTCCTTGCTTCTTCTAGCTTCTGGTGGCTGCATCACAATGCCGTGGTCACACTGAGTTTTCCTTTTCCATTTTTTGGTCAAATCTCCCTCTGCCTCCCCCTTTAAGGAATCATGGGATTGCTTTTAGAGCCCACCCAAATAATCCATGATAATTGCATCATCTCAAGATCCTTAATTTAATTGCATTAACCAAGTCTCTCTTCTTTTTCCATATCAGGAAACTTTCATACAGATTAAGACATGGATATTCTTTGGGGGGCCATTTTTCAGTCAACCACAGGGACTATGGTGGAGTTTTGAGCAAACCTAATCTTATTTACATTTTATAAGGATGAAAGGATCCTTTTGGTAACGAGGGAGAGCACAGAAGCAGGAAGAATGTAATAGCAGGGAGGCTATTATAGTAATCCTGGTGAAGATACAATTATAGTTATGCAGGTGGAGCAGTGGAAATGGTAAGACAAGGTCAGATTGTGAGTATATTTTGAAGGTAGAACCAACAGAATCTACTAAAAGCTGTTGATATGCGGTATGAGAGAAAGACAGGAATCAAGGGTGACTAATGTTTTGGGCCTTAGAAACTAGAAATATGGAGCTAATTTGACTGAGAAAATTAGAGCTGCCATGGAGCAAGTTCAAAGGAGCAGAGTGTTGGTCCACTTTGGACAAGGTAAGTTTGAGGCAGAGATGTCAAATAAGCAGTTGCATATACTAGGCCAGAGTTCAGGAGTAGGGTCTGGGTTGGAGATCTATAGATGGTATTTAAAGCCGAAAGACCTGGTGATATCATTCAGGAAATGAAATCAGACAGAGAAGAGTAGAGGTCTGAGTTCCAGGGCATTTTAGCACTGAACTATTGGGGAGAAGAGGATGAATGAGAAGAGGCTGAAAAGAAGCATTCATTGAGATAGGAGGAAAATCAAGAGAGCATGGGGGCCCTGGAAGCTTAATGAAGAGAGTGTATTGAGGAGAGAAAGGGTTCAATCACGTCAAATGATGCTCATAGGTCAAGGTAGTGAGAACTGTGGATTATCTCTGGATTTAACCAAATGGAGGTCATTGGTGATCTTGACAAGAAACGTTTGATGGGATGTGTTTAGGAGTGGGGAAGAGGAACTGAAGACAGCTAGTACATACTTTCTTCCAAGGAATTTTGTTGCAAAGAAATGGGATGGCAGCTGGTGGCAGGGAAGAGAAGTCAAGGAAAAGGATATTTTTTTTGTGAGGGGGTTTACTTTTTATTTTTAGATGGAAATAATAATTGCATGCTTGTATACTAATGGGAATAACTCAGTTGCAAGAGAAAATTGATGATGTAGGAGACAGAAATATAGATTGCTGAGAAGGTGTCCTTGAAAAGACAAAAGAAGATGAATATTCACCTGAACAAATGTGCACAGAGGCAGGATGCGGTGAGATGCTGGTGGGAGCAGAGCTGTGTGAAATTCTCTTCTGATTGCTTCACTTTTCTCATAGAATTGGAAACAAGATCAGCGGTGAAGAGCAGGGTGGGGAGGAGTGCTGGGAGTTTGAGAGAGTCATTTAGGATCATAAGGGAGTGTGTGTGTGTGGGGGGTGCCCTCACTCCCAGGCGGTGTGCTCTGTCTGGATCCCTCTTTATGGCTTTGGGGTCTGGAGAAGCCTCATACCATGCTAAATGCTCCAACCACATCTTTGTTGAGGACAACAGAACAGGAGGCTGAGGTTTTAGTCCATTGGACTTAGTGGGGCCAAATTTTAGAAGTCCCCTTTGCATGGAGCTTCAAGGTCTGGTGGGAAATGTGTGAAGGAGAGCTTGGAGCTAGAATATCCCTTTAAACAAAGGGCTGCTCCAATCTCAGCAGCTGGGAAGGGAGGGGGCAGTAAAGTAGCAGCCCTAAAAAGAGGCAGGGACTTACCTGGAAGTCAAAGACAGTCAGCACACACTGAGGTCTTTTTGGGCAGATGACTTTAGGGAAGGCCAGGATGGCTCAAATGCCCTCTGATCCAGCCTCAGGGGCTTCTCCTAAATGATCTGACACAAAGAATCCTGAGCTGAAAGGGCCAGGCAAACATCTGGGATTTCAAAAGGGCTGTGAGCATTCAGGGGTGAGGCTGCCCCACAGCTGGAGGCACTCACCTCCTGACCAGGAGAGAATTAGGCCGGGCCCCGGATTGTCCTGCAGCTCATTCTTCAGAGAACAGATGCTCTCTGCTAGCCTCATGCCATTTGGCTTGCCGTGTTTGGGAGGGTGTCTAACCCTTCCCAGCACAGAGAGGAAGTGAAAGAGACAAGAATGTGGATGAAGCACCCCAGCTGCTGACGTGATGCTGACAGTGGCAGATAAGATGGGATGAGGGGCGTGTGCCGAATGCAAGCTCAACTGCATTCAGATGGTATTCAGGGCACTGGAAATTATTTATTCAGATCCATCAGCCCTGTTGGGAAGCCTGATTATTGTTTACAGGCATGTGTGAGGCACCAAGGGAGTGAGTGGCAAAGCAAATGCGTGTGGCTCCCACTTGCCTAGCCTGTGTGCTGCCACCCCTGGCCCCAGGCACAGAGTTCCTGAAGGCACCCCCTCCTCCTCCTGGTAACTGTGATGGAGTGAAAGGGGTCTGTGTCTCAGCCATCCAGGCAATTTTCCGACTATCCAAAGGGCAGGTCTGTGTACCATTAACTCCTGCACTTTCAAGTGAGGGAAACACAGTTCTCTGTGGACACCCAAAGTGGAGGCGAGAGATTTGATGTAGCAGGCCCCATGGAGCAGGGGAAGTGCTCCTGGCACTGGGTGGGGACCCCTAGCCGTTTACCTTGGGCGGCATGTTGTGCCTGAGCTTTCACATTCTCATCAGTTAAATAAGAGAATCAGATCAGGTTAAAACAGTGCTTCTTCTTGTTTCTTTCCTTTTCCAAAGAAATACCTTCTCTTGCCCTCTGAGATAAATAGGCCCCTCTGTTATTCTCGTACGCTCCTATCACCATCCTTCATCACGTTTATCACCAGTGTTGTTATATGTTTATTTGTTGTCTTTTGGTTTAACGACTGTCTTCCCAAAGGAATTTAGAGGAAGAATATGGGGACATCTATTTTGTACAACACTATTTCCCCAACATCTCACACTGCACAGTAAGTTGGCAACAATTAATATTTGTTCAGTGAATGACCCATTTTTAGGCACTGTTGACAAAAGGACAGGCTGACATCTTTCCAGTGGCCAGAGTACAGCGCTCTGTCCTCCTTGACTGAGGTTCTGTTACAGACTGAAGGCTTGGGGTCCTTCAAAATTCATACGTTAAAATCTGAACCACCAGTGTGATGTTATTAGGAGATGGGCCTTTGGGAGGTGACTAGGTCACAAGGGTGGAGTCGTTATGAATGGGATTCATGCCCTTACAAAGGAGATCCCAGAGAGCTCCCTTTCTACTCTGTGAGGACGCAGTGAGAAGACAGCAGTCTGCACCCCAGAGTAGGAGTCTCCCAGAATTCAACTGACCGGGCACCCTGATCTTGGATTTACAGCTGCCGGAACTGTGGGAAATAAGTTCCTATTGTGTATAACTAGTTTATGGCATTTGCTACAGCCCCACCAGCTAAAGCCGTATCTTACTAATCACACGCAGGGCTTCTCACAGGATGGATTTAAGGGACAGACTCTGAGCACTTGTGCCAGCATTTACAAGGAGCAAAAAAGAGGTGGTAGGGGGATCAGGATGACAAGTCAGCAGAGGACCATGTCCTCGTTTCCAAAGTGTTACAGAAAGTTTGGACTGTAGGCCAGTATGGGCCTGGGCTGCGTCTCTCATCTCACACGGGTTTTCTTCTCCCTTAAGGACTACCTACTCCTTGAAACATCCCAGACTTATGGCAACCCTACTGCTGTCCCTGATCCATACCCTGAACCCCAACACACCCACTTACTTGATCCCCACTTGACTGTGACCGTGTAAAGTCCCTTTGCTGAGAATGCACAATGGAAGCAGAGGGAGACGGATTCAGTCTCTCCCACATGTAAACTGGGTGACCATGATCCTTGGGTCAGAAAAGCAGAAGAGACGTCTGTAGATGAGGAAGAATCAGATGTGAAGACAGGGCCTGAAAGGAGAGATGGAGAGGAACCCTCATGGATTCCAGTCCCTGATAATAGTCCTTTCCTGAAGCCCAGCTGCAAACCTGCCCTCGGGTGATTTGAGAAATTCACCTTTTTGATTAGGCAAGTTACTGGCTGAAAAACAAATTCTAGGTGAATAGAATGATTTCATACAGTTAATCCTATTTAATCCTCATAACAATGCAATGGAGGAGGCATTTTTATCCCTATTTCACAGATGCTTTTTGATTACATGGGAATTAGTCATGGATTGAGTGTTAGGGAGACTTAAATTCTAGTCCTAATTCTAACATGACAACATCGTCTGAAGCAAATTAACTTCTTTTTCAGCCTCAGTCTTTCTCAAGAAGCAATTTTAGACTGGTAGAAAGGGTCAAACAAGTGGATTAAGCAAGAATCTTGTTTATAAGTTATGAAATATATGACTATGAGCTTGTGGATTCTGAATGTGCAGGAGCTGTCAATAAGCCTGGCCTCAGTCTCTTCATTTCTAAGTACATGAGTTGGATTACACAGTATCTAAGAATTCTTCTAGCTCTAACATTCAACAGATCACTTTCTGGCTTCAATTACCAAGAGTTTCACTCTCAATCATGAAAGAGCTGCAAATGGCTAATAAATTTGGTGGGACATTTGGACAACACAGTTATAGACCCATTTGTATCTGTAATAATAATTCTTTTTGGCTCTGAAAAACTTTGAAATTTTTCCCTTTGATTATGACTACATGGATCATTACTTGGCAAAAAATTTCCCCTAATATTGATCTATGAACATAAAGAATTATGTGCCAGGATAAAAGGATATAAAAATAAAATCTATTAACTTATTGACAATAAAAGTCCAGGCTGGATTTTCATGAAAACAAACCAACAAAAGCTACCATCACAACTGGATGAGCTGAGAAAATACAAGTTTAACTGACTTACCCTGAGCCAGTGGTTTTCAAGTAAATGTTTCCCAATTCTAGGCCTCCAAGGTTTTCTTAATTTTTTTAATGGAGAGATTTGGTGCTCAAGTTCCCAGTCTCTTGTCAACACACTGAGAGTTGCACCATTGATTGACATCTTCACCATTCTATTTGGGCACCTCATCTTCCCACTTATCAGCATTCCTTGAATAAATGAAATTCCGGGAAACCAAGGTCCTCTAACCTCACTACATTAATGTGGAAACACATAAACATCTTACTAGTATTGGAGCTCACTGAGTTCCTAAATTGAAGATCCATTCAAATAAATCCTGAGGATGATGGTCCATCAATTATATTGATAAGTAGTTTTCAAAACTCCCATAAAACTTGGATTTAAGTGATATGCAGGAACTACCTGTTTTTCAAACATCCAAGATTGAGAAAAACAAGATCTATTTGTAGAATAGTTCCTGGCACAAATCAGGTGTTCAATAAATTATTTTTAAATGGATAAATTAGCTTTACATATTTGTACAGTTATCAAAAATTTTAAGTATATACATATTTATATTTCATTACACATAAAGGACAGAATGTTTTTTTTTTTTTGCAGAATCTGTTTGTGTTGATTCTTCATCTCAGTTTGAACACGCACTTTGTTCGGCCATTCCAAATATATGCTTCTTTATTGCCTTCGGAGACTTATCTCTGACCTTTAATGACCTCATCACTTGATGCTTGAATGAAAATGGGGAAAACCCAATAGACCAGTTCACCTAAGAAGAATCCTTTGAATGTCCAAGGCATCTAAATATTATTTTCCTTCCCTTGCCACATAGATAGATGATAGATGATAGATAGATAGATAGATAGAAAGGTATAGATGTAGATATGGAGAAATAGATATAGATAGAAATAGAGATATATATTTCAATTTCATTTGCCTTTGTAGAGCACAGTAAAAATCCTGAATCTTCCTCTTTTCCTGTCTTTAAGCAGCATGTGAAGTGATGGCATCCCCTGCCTGTAACAGAGCTGTTCATCTTCATTAGATCGCCAGGGCACTGGCCTTCATTAGCCTGTCACAGCCGCTCATTTGATTTGCATTGCCCACTCCCCATATAGGTAATGATTCTAATTCTGAAAATCTCCAGAGATTATAGCGAAGAAGCTGGGCCAGAAAGATGGACAGAGATGACAGGAGTGGTGCTGACTCCCTCACCCCTGCCCCGCTCCACACCACCTAGAGAGGGCAGGCTGCCAGCTGCTTAGGGCTGTGGAGCTTAAGGGCCTGAGCCTTGTTCTGTACTGGTTTTTCTTCAGTAAATGGGAGCTCACAGTTAATGCCACAGAAAGCTTGTCAAAGGAAAGCCAGAACCTTAGTCTGAAACCACCAAAGGCTTAGAAAGGCACAGCTCCTCTTGTTCCCACTGTCCTTCATAAGCTACACGGCCACAGCAACTGGCTCCTCCCTTCTTGCCTCAGGGCCTTTGCACGTGATTTTCCTCGGGCCTGGTTCTGTCTTCTCTCAGCTCTTCCCTGATAAATTTCTACTTATCTTTCAGATCTCAGTTTATATATTGTTTCCTAAGAAATACCTCCCTTGGGCCTCTGACCTAAATTAGTTCCCTCTTTTTTTCTCATTTAAGATCCTAGTCTCCTCCTTCATCACACTTACCATCTGTGTTGATATATATCTGATGTTCTTTGTTTAATGTCTGTCTTCCCCAGAAGAATTTAGGGGATTCCTATGGACGAATGTATGTTTCCCCCAAATTCTTATGTTGAAGCCTTAATCCCCAATGTGATGGCATTTGGAGGGGTGTCTGGGGAAGGTAATTAGTCTGGGATGAGGTCATGGGGATGGATGGAGCCTCTATGATGGAACTAGTGTCCCTATAAGGAGAGGAAGAGACCAGAAATCTCTTTCTCTCTGCATGTGAGGACACAGCAAGGAGGTGACTGTCTGCAGTGAGGAAGAGGGCCTTCACCAGAACTTGACCATTCTGGCACCTTGATCTTGGACTTCCAGGTTCCAGAATTATAAGAAATATATGTTTGCTGTTTAAGCCATCCAGTCTATGGTATTTTGTTCAAGCAGCCCAAGCTGCCTAAGAGAGGGGAAAATAGGGGACCACATCTGTTTTGTACAACACTGAATCCCCAGCATCTCACACTATGCAGTAACCTGGCACTTACTTCATATCTGTTGAATGAATGACCTGTCATTTGCTGCTGTTGATAAAAGAAAAGGCTGGCAGCTTTCCAGTGGACCAGAGTCTGAGCACACACTCCACCCTGAGACCTGGGCTGAGGGTTCTAGTAAGCGCACGAAGGACTGCTCACAGGATGTAATAACTTCTGGGCTCGCACACTGATATTGGCTAGGAAAAAGATGTGTGGGGTGGGCACCTGATGATGTCAACAGAGTATAGTGTCCTTGTTTACCAGGTGTCAAAGGAAACTTCAGAACTCCAAGCCAGCACGGGCTTATGCTGTACCTTTAATCTCAAGGGGGGCTTTCTTTTTCCCCGGAGGAGAACCTACTACTTGATACTTCCGAGACTACATCTGCTCCAGTACTGACGCCCTCTGGCTTGGGCCTGACCTTATGCTTTATGACTTGCTCCCTCAGACACTTGCCTGAACCAAAGGTTCTTAGTTTTGTAGTCAAATGGCCAACTCATTGTATTAATTTCCCATGGCTACTGTAACAGATTACCACAAATTAAACACAAATTTATTATATTATGGTTCTGAAGGTCAGACATCTGAAATGAGTGTCTCTGGGCTAAAATCACAGTGTTGGAAAAGCAGCACTCCTTTCTGGAAGCCCTAGGGATGAACCCCATTCCTTGCCTCTTCCCCCTCTCTAGCGGCTGCCTGCACACTTGGGCTCATGCCCCGCCCCCCCCGGCCCCCCCCCCCCACCGTCTCCAAACCCAACAGTGCTGCACCTCTCTGGCCTTTCTTCCATGGCCACATATTCCCCTTATGCTCTTCTTCTGTTTCTCCCTTCCACTTTTAGTGATCCTTGGGATTCTGTGCAGCCCACCCAGATAATCCAGGATAATCTCCCCATCTCAGGTCTTTAAATTAATCACATCTGTAAAGTCACTTTTGCCATGTAAACCAAAATATCCACAGGTTCTGAGAATGGGAACTTGGACATCTTTGGGAAGGCCATGATTCTCTCTACTATGCTTGTAAATTATTCCTAGAACAAGTCTCAAAAAACAGCTGAAGATGTTGTAGCTCCACCCCTACCAGTTCCTCTGAGGAGTCAGAAAATATAACCAGAAAGAAGAGACCAGAGATTTCTTTCTCTCTTAATTAATAAGGAGAGTAGCAGAATCCTCATGCCAACAAGCCACTTTCCAGCATATCAGCCACCACAGTCAATAAAGCCCATCTGTAAAGACCTTCCTTCCCCTAGGACAGCTTTATTAAGTAATAGACTGGAGTGCTGTGAAGCCTCTGATATTTGCTAATAACAAATTTGGGGTATTCTATGGCAAATTTCAAAGCCATTTATATCAGGAATTCTTTCAGCTGCAAATAACAGATTAACTACATACCAGTGGCTTAAGCAATAAAGACATTTCATTATTTCATGTAGCAGAAAACTCAAAGGCAGGTGGCTGCAACATGGGGCCAGCAGCAAGGGTCCGCAAGGACCCAGGCTCTCTCCATCTTTCTTCTCTGCCTTTTTCAGTAGGTCAGGCATGTCTCCCTCATGGTAGTAGGATGGCTGCCACAGTTCCAAGAATCATGCCCTCATAAAACACCATCTCAAGCACAAATGGTGAGCATTTAGAAGAGGACCCTTTCTCCTCCTGCTGCTCTCTCTTTTATCAGACAAGAAAACTTTCTCAGGAGTAGCCAGTAGACTTCACCTCAGATCTCATTGGCCAGTTAGGTCACATGTCTACCCACAGGCTCTTCCTTGGCAAAGAAGGATGGGATTCCATAATTGGCCTAGACTAACCAGGGGTCATTCTCTGGGGGTGAGCACATTGCCACTCCAAGCAGAATTGGGGCTGTGCTAGAAGAGAATAAGGGGAATGGCTATTGGGTTGACGACCGACAGTGTCTATCACATAAACATTAGGTGCTATTTATTTTTCAATGTGCTAACACATAAATAGGTAGATCTCCATTCAGAATAAGGCAAGCTTTATGTATAGATCTGAGATGCTGATCAGACTAATCCTTTCATCAGCTGGACCAGAACAACTATGGTCCCCTAAGTTTATTGGATTTATATATATATTTTTAAATGGCATTAGTCTTTGTATTCATGGGCAGACTGCCATGTGGTAATCATCCATTTACTGCATATCTACAATGTCCCTGGCATGGTGCCTAGCACTGGGACAGAGATATAGTCTCTGTCCTTGAGTAGTTACAGCAGGGATGGAAGTATGTGAAACAAGGGAATGTGCCTGGGGATATCACTCTCTTGGGGTCGGGAGTGTTTCTGGAGGCTGTGACACAAAGAGATATCTGAAGGACAGATGGAGTTAGCCAGATGATGCACAGGATGGGACTAGGTTAGGGGGAGAGGAGAGACGGAGGAAATATTCCAGGCGAAGGAGCGGGCGGTGCAAAGACTTGGTTGTAAGAGAGCTCAGACTAACTTTGAAAATAAGTGCAATTCAATATGGCATGAGTAGAGTGATTGCTGGTATGAGAAGAGAGATAGACAAGGCCACACCATGAATTTAGATTCTGTCTCAAGGACAATGGGAAGTAACATAATCAGATCTGCATGTTAGAAATCAAGCTGCAAAGGCGGAAAATGGATTAAGAGAGCAAGTGGTAGATTGTGTTATTGGCCCCATGTGCCCGCTGCTTCCTGCATTCATACCCTTGCCGCGGCCTTAAAGTGAGCCAAGTGTGCGTCTCTATATTTTGATTTTTGTGCCTGGCCATATGACTTGTTTTGGCCAATGGCATGTGGGTAAAAGTGACTGTGAGCCATTTCTAAGCCTAGGCCTTAAAGGGTGGCAGGTGTTTCCACTTGCCCTCTTGTACCTCTGCTTTTGCCATGAGAAGAACATGCCCTGGCCAGCTCTCTGGTCCCAGGAGGAAGATGGGAAACAAATGGAGCGGAGCCACCCCGGCTGCTGCAGCCTGAAGCAAAGCCAGCCCAGCTGCCCCGCAAAGTCATAAGAGGAATTAACATTTTTTTAATGAGATATTGAGGTTCTTTTGTATGCAGCATCACTGTGACCATTGCTAAGTATGAGAGGGCCACACTGAAAATAGAGCAGTGAATTAGGAGACTACTGTAGATGTCAGGAGAAAGCTTATGGTCACCTGACCCAAGATTGTGAGGAGAGCATTGGAGAAAAACAGATTCAAAAGATACTGAGAAAATGGAATTGCCATGACATAGCAGTTTAGAGAGAAGAATTAGTTAAGAATATCTCCTGGAGTTCTTCTTTGGGTGACTATTCGTTGAGATGGGGAACACAGGGAAGGTGAGCTGTTTAGTCATGTTGATGTGAGGCACCATCAAGGGGATGGCCAAGGGGAGAGGTCCAGTAGTTGTGGGCCTTCAACTTGGGAGAGGGCTCAGCTGGCCCGTGCGGACACACTGGTGATCACTGAGGCTGTAGGTTTGGATAGGGACCCTCGTGGGGGGAGTGCACAGCAAGAATGTGGAGGATAGAATTCTGAGGAGGCCAGCATTGAAGGACAGAAAAAGAGCAACAGCCTCAAAGAAGACCAAAGGAGAGTAGCCGAGAGAAGGAGACATGCCCAGGGAGGCTGCTGTCTGGAAGCAAAGAACAAGAAGGCTCTAAGAAGGAGCATATAGTCAATTGTGCCGGAAACCAGTGACTAAAGAGGCAAAAGAACTTATATGGAACCATGAAGAATTTACTTAATTTACAAAGAGAGTTTTGCCTAAGAAATTTCCAACCATCCTGAGTAGATGACTCAATAAAGCCCTAACTACAAGATCAGATGCTGAGATTTACTGAGATGCTTATAGAGTGCCCAAAGGAGGATGCAGGGCGTCCCGAGTGACTGTCTTTTCCCAGTCTCTCTGGGTGAGCAGTGCCTTGGAGCAGAGCTTTGCCTTTCCTGCAGCAGGTCACCATGTCATCAAGGCCACTCTATCCAGAGGCCTTAACAACCCTGACAAGTCCATGAGAAGCAGCGTCTGACGGGCACCAGGGGGGGCCATAGTCCCTCTGACTCATTTCCCATTGATCAGGGTGAGCTTTCTGAACGCGCTGGAGGCCTCTGATCGATGCAGCCTGCTCCTGCTGTGGGACGTATGGTCGTTCTTGCTTTCAACAATACGGTGGGCTCTTTCCCCTTGCGTTCTGGAGTCTAAGTTCTAAGAACCTTCTGTGTGCTAAAATAGCAATACCCCTTCCATAGTGGGCAGGAGGGGGCGCTAGAGAGGAGTTGAGGACTGGAGCGTGGTGAAGAGTGAAGTTTGCACACTGCCAATGAGCACAGATTTGCTGGAGCTTTTGAACAATTACAACATTTATGACCTGGGCGACTGCCCAGGTTGGGGAATGCCACACACTTGAAGTTTGTTTTTCTTTTCAATTGGAACTGATATTTCCCCATGACTGGATTACTTTGAAATCAAGGAACTGCAGCTCAAATAGTTCACAAGTGTCTTTCTGTTCCACCTTATAGCATTTATTATAAAGACTGATCAGCCAAAGAATATGGGCTTTCTGATTTGTTTCATTGCGGTCACTTTTAAGATAGGGTGGTGTGGTTGGCAGGGTGGAGGCAGGCAGCCGCAGGTAGTGGGTAAGGGTGCAACTGAGTGGAAAGAGGTGTCCTCTCCCTCTCATGGACTCCATCTGCTGTCTACTCCTTCCAGTCCTGTAAAGGAAGCATCTGGAAAAAGATAAAAGGAGGAAGAGGCAGAAGGGGGTGTGTTAAGAGGTACCAGAAACACCCTATCATGTTGGAGGCAAACTCAGAAGAATTAGAGTGGGTCAATCATCCCTTCCCACTTCAGGACCCTGCTGCCATCTTCGGGGGCAGGTACAGAAAGGGCCATTGCTCAGAGGGAAGAGATTACAAGCACAGGAGTTCTGGAGAGGTTTTTCTGGGACTTCTGGCAGCTGAAAATCATCAGTCCTTATGTACAAATGTTGAGTGTGTGTGTGAGAGAAAGAGAGGGACTTATTTATTTTACAAACATTTACCTACTAGTGGCAAGCCCAGGCACAATGAAAGCACTCTGGAGAGCTTTCTAGGGGAAGCAGAATCTTCTGTTTGGAAGGTCCCTTTGACATGAGACGGTTGCCTTCTAGGTTGTTAGACCCAGATTACTGACACAGGAAAGGCAAGGGTGCAGGGCAGGAGCCCACCCCAAGGACAAGTGGGCATCTGATGGTTTAGCAGGAGGTGAAGAGTCCTCCTGGGATGAAATCCTGGCTCTGCCATTTGCTAGTTCTGTGGCCTTAATCATTTTGTGTCTCTGTTCTTTCTTTCTAAAAGGGGGAGAAATGGCTTACATCATCTGTTGCTGAGAAGACTGAATGAGAAAATCCTTGTGAGGGCAGAGGACGGTGTTGCTCATGCGAAGCTCCCAGTAAGCTCCAGGTCTCGTATGGGGCAGGACCTGACCTGTGTGTGAACGTCAGGGGGCCAGGGGAGGCTGAGGAGCGCCCAGGGCCTGCAACTTTGTTCCTGAGGCCCTGTTCACCCAAAAGAGATGATCGAGACAATCATTATCAGCCCAAGAGTTTATAGACAACTTGTTTTAAGTGGGAAAAGGAGAGCAATCATCATGTCTTATTTGGGTTTAAACACCAGCTGTCATCTATCATATGTCTTATTTGGGGGTTAAATACCATCTGTAACCCTCACTTGTTTCTTTGTGAAATAAATGGCACGGAGCACAGTCCACCTTTCCTAACAGGGAGAATGAAATCTCAAACTAGTTAGGTAAGTTGTCCCAAAACCCACATTGAGATTATTGAGGAGCAGGGTCCTGAACTCTGATCTTGCAAACTATAGGCACAGACCTCCTGATAAATTCCATTGCTCCCTGTCATCTACTATCCAGCAAGATCTGCCCTCCACCATTGCTGGACTGGTCACACAAGATGGAATGATCTCACTGAGCAAGCAATGCTCAGAAACAGAAAATGTCACCTTGCATTTTCTTGAATGTTTGATTTTTAATGTCAAAGCTAGTTCTGACCATACTGAGCAAATACTAAGTGACTGATTCTCTTAGGTTTCCGTGACAGCAGAGAATGGGGGGCTGAGAAGCAAGCCTGCTTTAAGGGGTCACCAGAAGGGGACAGGGGCACCAGGCAACTTTTATTGGTATGAGTGGGAACTTGACTTTGCAGGATAACTCTGCTCTGCTGTTCATCCAGAGGAAAACTGTGGCTTTAAATTAAAGGAAATCAGTAGCTGGAATTATTAATAATAGCAAAAGAAGCTGTTTGCACAGCAAGTAATTTGTGACAATGTTTTGTAATTGATAGTCATTTCTAATATTTAAACACTAATTAATTCATGTACTAAGCAATGTATTGACTCTACTTATGGTGTTATGGCAGCTTTCCTAGCTTAAAATCATTCCTTATTGGTTTTTTTTAGATAAATATAACGCATTGTTTATTTGTTCTACTAGTGGGTATTTATAGGACTGCACCTTCTAAGAGAGCCGTAAGGCTAACTTACGCAAAAGTAGCCACATGTGAGCTCTAGTCCTTCCAAGGAGCCAACATGATGATTTCCTTAGCAATAAAATTCCCAGAACATCCCTTGGTAATTTATGTACACAGTCTCTCTGTTGTTAGCATCATTTAGTCCCTCTGTAAAGTGAGAAGAGTGAAAACTGTCAATGCCACTGCCATTTTTCAGCAAAAACGTGACCAGTCTGGCTTTTCTGCAGACAAGCCACATGGGACAGTCCCTTCACCTCTTCAGGCCTGCAGGCCTGCTCTCTAGGCCTGTTCAATGATGGAGGTGGAAGTGATTGTCCTTAAAAGTTCTCAGAGCTCTAATTTGAATGGCTGGTGGGATCAGTGAATATACTTTCTTGCAGGTGCGTTGAAGGCTCTGAAGGCTGGAAAGAGTTAAAAGCACAGAAGATGAATGGGCAGTGTTGCTAGAAGATTCACTGCTGATGGACAGGAGCTGACTGCTCCTCTTTAGCATCTCTGCATCTTCCTGAAAGCTGAGTTTTACTATTTAACTCCATCTATCCCTTCAAACAACAGGATGCACACAAAATAAAACCTACTGAATCTCAGCTGAGGGTCTAGGCTGATGTTTTATATGAGATATTCCAGAATATTTCCCCAAGTTTGTTTATAAGATGGGAGTGTTTGTATTGCACTTATTGGGCATATTAATTTTGTTTTTGTTTTTGCCTCAGGAAGAGAAGAGAAGGCATTTATAAGCTGTCAGTCCTTACCTCTCAAGGTCAGAGCTGAAAGCCCCATGTAGAAAAAAATCAACTCCAGGATGCAAATAAGCTGTATTGCTACTGTTAGCTTGTGGTTGTGCAAGTCAGTTGGTTTCAGCAACCCTGAGAGAGCAAGCTCGTGGATTAGCATTCCTTGTAACTCTATTAGTTTTGATTTGTTCCATAGCTTCATATCATAGTCATAACCCCACAGATCTATCTTGCAAATGTGTGTAATTGGTTGTAAGAAGCATCTGCTCTGAACTGAAGCTGGTGCTGGGGTTCTTGTTACCTGTGTACAGACTTTCTTCTTCCTCTTGGACCTACCAGTGCTGAGCTCTTTACTGAATCACAGCTGGAAAGCCCAAGTCTCATGGCACAGGAAGAATAGTCTGCCTGATTGAATTCCTACTTTAGGATGGCATCCCCCAGCTCAATGGGTCACCCATCATCCCACTGAGTGGGTCTAATGTCAGACCCAACCCTTCCCCCAGGTTTATCTGCCCAGCCTTGAATAAACTGTCATGAGCATTGCCAACCCGTTTTGAGATAAACCATGGACAGCACCTCTTGGACGGTTACACAACATTTGGAAGATGCCGAACAAATAGATTTGGTTACATTTTAAATAAGAAAACAATCAGATAACCAAAAAATATTCATTTTGGCCTTTACCTCTGCTGAAATTCATTAAGAAAAAATGTGAATAAGAACAACTATTTAATGAAAGAAAAGTAGTGAGGAGAGACATGCCTTAGACATTAAAATATACTATTAGGCTGAAATAAATAAGCATTTTGGTACAATTACTAAAATAGACATACTAAGAAGAGATAACCTAGATATAGACCTTGGTATTTATAATTGGTCTATAATAAAGGAAGAATTACAAATTCAATAAATGGGTTTGGAGAAACTTGGTGTTTGAGAGAAAAAGAATGAACTTAAATACTCCTCCCACAGCATTTCACAAGATAATTTTGAATGGATGAGATACATAATAGAGGCACAAACTGAAACTTAAAATATTTCAAAATTAAAACTGTAAAGAGATTTTTATGTAACATCTAGATAGAAAATGGCTTTTGAAACATAAAAACAATGAGGGAAGATCAAATAGACTTGACTAAATAAATATTTAAATAATTATATATCTATATTCATATATACACAACACTCAATGTTCATATTAAAAGACAAACAGTGAAAACATGGCTATCAGAGGGATTCTGGGAGGATAGCAATGACTACCCTGGTTTTTAAATCTCTCAGAATTTCCACATAAAGATGAAACAACTAGAGAGCAAAAATTTAAAAATTCATGGACAACATTTACAATGAGGTTAAGTGACAAAGTATCCCCATAAACCCCCAAATATAAGCAGGCAGGGCAAATTACCACTAGCTTCAAGAGCTGCAAGGTATCAGCAGGTGTGTCCAAGGAAACTGAGGGAGGGGGAGGGAATCTGACAGAAGCCCAACAGTGCTTGAGAACTGTGGTTGGATCTAGGAGGATTTTGCCTAGTCCAATAGTGGTGGGTGAAAGGGGTCTGTGGTGAGGTCAAATGGGTTCCCAGAGCAGCCTTTACCCTGCCAACTCTTGGAAGTGACTAGACAGGGCTTCCCTCTGGGAGAGTTCTCAGTAATTATATAGAATGTGGGAGTGTTGTATTGTTTTTCTAAGTCTGTTGTGTGTATAAGATGGCATAAAGCAAATGAGTAATTATGGAATAGTCTGTCACTTCCTATATCCTTGAGAATCATAATTTTTGGTATGGAAGAAAGAGATGCCAATGTTCTATAAATGAGTTTAAGGAAAAATCTTACTGTCCTGAAATTGAATTGGATGGAGCAGTATGAGCTCATGAGGTGTGTGTGTGTGTGTGTGTGTGTGTGTGTGTGTATGTTTAGTTTTGCTAGAATATGACACATGTGTTCCTAATAATCCCTGCAATGTGCAAAAACCCCTGGGCTTATGCTAAAAATGGGGGTGAGGGCACAACACTTGAAAACTTTACCAGTGACAGTTTTTTTTAAAAGGGTAGAGATTTAGCAAAAATGGTAGCACAGTTCTATACATAACAAATGTTAAGAAATATGTAATATTACAATAAATATGGCACTTGGCTTGAGAGAGACCTGACATGTGCTGGTGGAAGTGGGCATTGGAAGCGATGTGGCTGGTTATTACTGTGAAATTGACGAAGGGGCTTACCTGAAACTGGGCGGAAAGTTGTAACACCAGCTGTGGGTGGCTGTCTCATCATCCTCTGTTGGGTGCTGGTGCTGAACCCCAGAGTCACGAGCTCTTTTTAGGCTTCAGTCCTGGAGTGTGTTTTTCTGCCTCTGAGAGGAGACCCTGTAAGGCACACATTTATAAGAGATGTCTGTTCATCACAGTAGGAAACATCAGCTAGTATACAGCCTTCTTCTCATCCAGTTAATGTCTGTGCCACTGCTGGAAGATTCCTTTGCTGCTTCCCATCCTCTCTTGCAGCTTCACCCAACAGCTGAAAGCTGTGAAATTGTAGTGGTGTTTGAAACCACCAGACCAACCCCTCAGAGCAGAAAACGTGCCACTTCTGCAGGGTTTGGCAATTTTGGTTTAAGGTCTTTGTGTATAGATTGTGTTTGCTTTTTGATTGTGATATTTTTCAGTTTTGTGCAGTCATAAAGAACTTCAGCTGGGCAGAGTCTTCTGCCCTCACATAGTATTTCTCCTGTATAAAGTCACCCACAGCCAATTAAACAAGATGGCAGCAGGAGAAGTGGGCAGAAATCACCTCCCCAAACCATATGTAACATAAAAATACAGCAAATACAATTAATCCTGAAAGAGTGACCAGAAAGAAAACTGCAACAGTTGGCCTACATCTGGGAAAAGAGAAGACCACATGAAAAAGGGTAAAGTAGCAAAGCTGTGATCTGGAGGGTCCCAAGTCCTCCCCTCACACCAGCTCATGGGCAGGAGGAAGAGAAAAGAGCGGGGAAGGGGTAGGAGCCTACGACTGCTAAACACCCAGCTCTGGAGATCTACTCTGGGAGCATGAACCCACATTACATAATGCTCTGGAGATCAGTGGGGTTGGAAAGCAAAGACAGGCAGAATACTTGGAGAGACTGAGATTCCAGCTGCTTGTGGAGAACAGGTACCCACAACCAGCCACTCCAGGACAAAAGAAAGATGGGCACTTTGAGAGTTCCCAACAGTGAGAGGGCTGCTGAAGGGGCAAAGATTACACAGAACTCGCTGTTCAGGAGAAAGGACAGGTGGACAATATCATCCCAGCACAAACAGCCCAGCAGGTTGGGAACTTTCAGGAGCTTAACCTGCTCCATTCCCCTGGCTAGCAATGGCACCACTGTGGCCCCCCACTGTGATACGCAGCCTGCTGCTCCTTCCTCCTGGCTGGCACTGGTCTGCTCACCTGCTGCCCCTGCCATTGCGCCAGGCCAGACAGAGGGTGTCCCCACCTACAGCAGCTACAAGGGCAAAGCATAGAAGCTCCTCCCTGCATGCTCGACCCACAGGCCATGGCACTGGAAGAAGGCACTATGGCCAGGAAGCAGGAAAGAGATATTTCCTCCCATTAGGTACTGGTACCGTGTGCCTACAACCCCCGCCATTGCTCCAGGGGCTGGACAGCTACAGAGAGTAGAGCTTCTGGGCACTGGAGGATACAACCTACACAAAGTTATTATGCCAAAGTAATCATTACAAATATGGAATGGCAAAAGAACCTGGTACAAACTAAAATCCCTTAAACACCAGAAAGAGGGCTAAGCGAAACTGAAATCACCAATCTTTCTGAAAAAAATTTCAAAATAAAAATCATAAACATGCTCAGGGAGCTACAGAAAAATACTCAAGAGCTCAGGGAGGACTTCAATAGAGAGATAAAAACTAAAAAAAATACAGTATCAAATAAAACATACAATGGAGGGCTTTAAAAGCAGATAAGATGAGGTGGAGGAGCTAGTAAATCAAATAGAAATTAAAGAACAGGAATGCAAAGCAGTTGAGGCAGAGAGAGAAAAAATGATCTATAGGAATGAAAGAATATTAAGTGAACTGTGGGACCAATCCAAATGGAACAATATTTGCATTATAGGAGTACCAGAAGAAGAAGAGAGAAAAAAGGATAGAAAGTGTCTCAAGAAAATTGCTGAAAACTTCCCCAAGCTGGGGAAGGAAATGGTCTCTCAGGGCATGGAAATGCACAGATCTCCCAACACAAGGGACTCAAGGAAGACAACACCAAGACATATAATAATTAAAATGGCAAACAAAGATCAAGGCTAAGGACAGAGTATTAAAAGCAACCAGAGAGAGAAAAAAGATGACATACAAAGGAAAACCCATCAGGCTATCATCAGACTTCTCAGCAGAAACCTTACAGGCCAGAAGGGAGTGGCATGATATATTTAATGCAATGAAACAGAAGGGCTCTGAACCAAAAATACTCTACCTAGAAAGATTATCATTCAAATTTGAAGCAGGAATTAAACAATTTCCAGATAAGCAAAAGCTGAGAGAATTTACCTCCCACAAACCATCTCTACAGTGTATTTTGGAGGGACTGCTATAGCTGGAAGTGCTCCTAAGTCTAAATAGCTGTCACCAGAGAAAATAAAACCACAGTAAAGGAAGTAGACCAATTAATTTCTAAGCAAATGCAAAATTAAATCAACTACCCACAAAGTCAATCGAGGGATACACAAAGAATACAGAATATGATACCTAATATATAAAGAGTGGATGAGGAAGAAAAAGAAGGGAGGAAAATAAAAAAGAACCTTTAGATTGTGTTTGAAATACCATATTAAGTGAGTTGAGTCAGACTGTTAGATAGTAAAGAAGCTGCCCTTGAAACTTTGATAACCACGAATCTACAGCCTGCAATGGCAATAATTACACATCTATTGATACTCATCCTAAATGTAAATGGTCTGAATGCATCAATCAAAAGACATAGAATTACTGAATGGATAAAAAAACAAGACATATCTATATGTTGCCAACAAGAGACTCACTTGAAACCTAAAGATAGACATAGACTAACAGAGAAAGGATGGAAAAAAATATTTCATGCAAATAATAGGGAGAAAAAAGCAGGAGCAGTGGTACTTACATCACATAAAATAGGCTTCAAAATAGAGAGAGTAACAAGAGACAGAGAAAGACATTACATAATGATAAAGGGTTCAGTCAAACAAGAGAATATAACCACTATAAATATCTATGCATCCAACATAGGTGCACCTAAATATGTGAAACAAATATTAACAGAATTTAAGGGGGAAATAGATTACAATACATTCATTTTAGGAGACTTCAACACACCACTCACTCCAAAGGACAGATCAATCAGACAGAAAATAAGTAAAGAGACAGAAGCACTGAACAACACATTAAAACAGTTGGACCTAACAGACACCTACAGAACACTCCAACAAAAAGCAGCAGGATACACATTCTTCTAAGTGCATGTGGAACATTTTCCAGAGTAGATCACATATTAGGCCACAAAAGGAGCCTCAGTAAATTCAGAAGAATTGAAGTTGTACCAACCAGCTTCTCAGATCACAAAGGTAGGAAACTAGAAATAAATTATGCAAAGAAAACAAAATAGCCCATAAACACATGGATGCTTAACAACATGCACCTGAATAATCAATGGATCAATGACCAAAGAAAAACAGTGTTCAAGCAATATATGAAGACAAAAGAAAATAACTCAACACACCAAAATCTGTGGGATGCAGTGAAGGCAGTTCTAAGAGGGAAGTATATTATAATATAGGCTTACCTCAGGAGACAAGAAAAATCCCAAATGAACAGTCTAAACTCACAATTAATGAAACTAGAAAAAGAAGAACAAATGAGGCCCAAAGTCAGTAGAAGGAGGGACATAATAAAGATAGAGCAGAAATAAATAAAATTGAGAATAAAACAATAGAAAGAATCAATTAAACTAAGGGCTGGTTCTTCAAGAAAATAAACAAAACAGATCAACCTCTTGCCAGATTTAGAGAGTCTACACACGTAGAGAATCAGAAATGAGAAAGGAACCATCACTATGGACACCACAGAAATATAAAGAAGTATGAGAGAATACTATGAAAAATTATATGCTAACAAATTGGAAAACCTACTAGAAACCGACAACTTTCTAGAAAAATACAACCTTCCAAGGGACCCAGGAAGAAACAGAATATCTGAAGAGAACAATTACTTGCAAATAAATTAAATTGGTAATCAAAAAACTACCAAGGAACAAAACTCCTGCACCAGATGGCTTCACCGATGAATTTTATCAAACATTTAGAGTAGACCTAATACCTATCCTCCTTAAAGTTGTCCAAAAAGTAGAAGAGGAGGGAATATTCCCAAACTCATTCTATGAGGCCAACATCACTCTAATACCAAAACGAGGCAAAGACACCACAAAAAAAAGAAAATTGCAGGCCAACATCCCTGATGAACATAGATGCAAAAATCCTCAACAAAATATTAGCAAACTGAATAAAAAAAAACATCAAAAAGATCATCCATCATGATCAAGTTGGATTTATTCCAGGGAAGTAAAGATGGTAAAACATTTGAAAATCCATCAACATCATCCACCACATCAACAAAAAGAAGTTCAAAAATCATATGATCATCTCCATAAATGCTGAAAAAGAATTTGACAAAATTCAACATCCATTGATGATAAAAACCCTCAACAAAATGGGTATAGAGGGCAAGTACCTCAACAAAATAAAGGTCATATAAGACAAACCCAGAGCCAACATCATACTTAACAGAAAAAGTTGGAAGTTTTTCCTCTAAGATCAGGAACAAGACAGGGATGCCAACTATCCCCACTTTTATTCAACACAGTACTGGAGGTCCTAGCCACAGCAATTAGACACCAGAAAGAAATAAAAGGTATCCAGATTAGTAAGGAAAAAGTTAAACTGTCACTGTTTGCAGATGACATGATATTGTACATAGAAACCCTTAAAGAATCCACCCCAAAATTACTAGAACTAATAATTCAGCAAAGTTGCAGGATACAAAATTAATACACAGAAATCTGCTGCATTCCTTTACACTAATGATGAACTAGCAGAAAGAGAAATCAGGAAACCAATTTCGTTTACAATTGTATCAAAAAGAATAAAATACGAACTTCTGGGAAGATGGTGGTGTGAGCAGGGCAGTGGAAATCTCCTCCCAAAACCATATGTATTTATGAAAATACAACAAATACAACTATTCCTAAAAGGGAGACCAGAAGATACAGGACAGCACACAGACTGCATCTACATCTGAGAGGACTCAGCACCCCATGAGGCAGGTAAGATACGGAGCCGTGACCCAGTGGGACCTGAGCACTCTCCCACCCCAGTGCACTGGCAGGAGGAGAGGATTCAGAGCTGGGAGGGAGTGGAAGTACAGGCCCGCAAAATAACCAGCCCAGGTAATCTGCACCTGGAGTCCTGACACACATCGCGCGGTGTATCAGAGATTGGCAAGACAGAGGGTGCAGGATCTGAGCTTGGGAACGCACCCGGGTCCTCACAGCCGGCTCCCGGGACAAAAGAAAAGCGTGTGCTTTTTTTTTTTAGTGGTCTTAAAGAGACAAGGGCCCAGGATCGTCCCAGCACACTCAGCCCAGCAAGCTGGGAGTCCTGGGGAATTTCGGACCCCTTGGCTGGTGACTGGAAAAGAGTAGCTGCCCTCAGACTTCCCACAGAGATCAACAGCCTCCCATTCGTTCCTGCCCCAGCCAGAGTGACAAAGGGCCCTGCAGAGCGGTGTGGCTGCAGATGTGGAATACTGGAGCAACAGTGCCATCTACAACATCCCCACAGAATCTACTCTCGGTGGGTGGTTTTTTTTCTTCCTTTCTTTTTTCTTTTCTTTTCTTTCTTTTTTTTCTCTTTTCTCTCTTTTCCTTCTTTTTTTTTTAAAAGTCTTAAAGAGCGCAACTGACGTACATGGCACCTACCAGCGACCACATCTATAGCCAAGAAAAGACAGAGGAATATGGTACAAACAAAACTCACCCAGACCCAGACAAGACAAGAGAGGGAACCTGAAGGGATGGAAATGCACAACATTCCTGAAAAAGAATTCGGAACCAAAGTCATAACCATACTAATGGATCTACAGAGAAATATGCAAGAGCTGAGGGAGGAAGTGAGGGAAGTGAGGAAAGACAATGCAGAATTGAGACAAGCGATCAACAGGCTTAGCAGCAGACTGGATGAGGTGCAAAAGACTTTTAATGGAATACAAATCAGAGAACAGGAATACACAGAAGCTGAGGCAGAGAGAGATAAAAGGATCTCTAGGAATGAAACAATATTAAGAGAACTGTGTGACCAATCCAAACAGAACAATATTCGCATTATAGGACTACCAGAGGAAGAAGAGAGAGAAAAAGGGATAGAAAGTGTCTCTGAAGAAATAATTGCTGAAAACTTCCCCATATTGGGGAAGGAAATAGTCTCGCAGTCCAAGGAAGCCCACAGATATCCCAACACAAGGGACCCAAGGAAGACAACACCAAGACACATAATAATTAAAATGGCAAAGATCAAAGATAAAGACAGAGTATTAAAGGCAGATAGAGAGAGAAAAAAGATCACCTACAAAGGAAAACCAATCAGACTATCATCAGACTTCTCAACAGAAACCTTACAGGCCAGAAGAGAATAGCATAATATATTTAACGTAATGAAACATAAGGGCCTCGAACCAAGAATATTGCATCCAGCACGATTATCATTTAAATATGATGGAGGGATTAAACAATTTCCAGACAATCGAAAGTTGAGAGAGTCTGCCTCTCATAAACCACCTCTACAGGATATCTTAAACGGACTGCTCTAGAGGGAAGCACTCCTAAGGCTAAAAATATGTCACCAGAGAAAATAAAATCATAGCAAAGAAAGCAGACCATGCAAATGCAAATTAAAGGCAAAGAATAAAACACCTAGTATATAAAGAATGGAGGAGGAAGAATAAGAAGGGAGAGAAATAAAGAAACATCAGACTCTGTTTACAATAACTTAACAAGAAAGTTAAGTTAGATTGTTAGATAGTAAAGAAGCAACCCTTGAACCTTTGGTAACCACGAATCTAAAGCCAGCAATGGCAATAAGTACATATCTATCGATAATCACCCTAAATGTAAATGGACTGAATGCACCAATCAAAAGACACAGAGTAATAGAATGGATAAAAAAGCAAGACCCATCTATATGCTGCTTACCAGAGACTCCACCTCAAACCCAAAGGCATACACAGACTAAAAGTGAAGGGATGGAAAAAGATATTTCATGCAAACAACAAAGAGAAAAAGGCAGGTGTTGCAGTACTTGTATCAGACAAAATAGACTTCAAAACGAAGAAAGTAGCAAGAGATAAAGAAGGACATTACATAATGATAAAGGGGTCAGTCCAACAAGAAGATATAACAATTATAAATATATATGAACCCAAAACAGGAGTGCCAGCATATGTGAAACAAATTCAAGGAGGAAACAGAAAGCAATGCATTCATTTTAGGAGACTTCAACACACTACTCACTCCAAAGGATAGATCAACCAGACAGAGAAGAAGTAAAGACACAGAGGCACTGAACAACACACTAGAACAGATGGACCTAACAGACATCTACAGAACTCTACACCCAAAAGCAACGGAAAACACATGCTTCTCAAGTGCATATGGAATATTCTCCAGAATAGACCACATACTAGGCCACAAAAAGAATCTCAGTAAATTCAAAAATACTGAAATTCTACCTACCAACTTCTCAGACCACAAAGGTATAAAACTAGAAATAAATTTTAGAAAGAAATCAAAAAGGCTCACAAATACATGGAGACTTAACAACATTCTCCTAATGAATCAATGGGTTAACGACCTAATCAAAACAGAAACCAAAGAATATATGGAGACTAATGACAACAACAACACAAAGCCACAACTTCTGTGGGACGCAGCAAAGGCAGTTCTAAGATGAAAGTATATTGCAATCCAGGCCTATTTAAAGAAGGAAGAACATTCCCAAATGAACAGTCTAAAGACACAATTACTGAAATTGGAAAAAGAAGAACAAATGAGGCCCAAAGTCACCAGAAGGAGGGA
>JAQQAC010026072.1:35847286-35877524 GCA_029783875.1 Phataginus tricuspis | reverse complement strand
ATGAGCGACTTCTTTATGAACATATCCCCCCGGGCAAGGGAAACAAAAGCAAAAATGAGCCAGTGGGACTATATCAAGCTGAAAGGCTTCTGTTCAGTAAAGGGCACCATCAGTAGAACAAAAAGAGATCTTACCGTATGGGAGAATATATTCATAAATGACATATCTGATAAGGGGTTGACATCCAAAATATATAAAGAACTCACACACCTTAACAAACAAAAAGCAAATAATCCAATTAAAAAATGGGCAGAAGACATGGCTACACACTTCTCCAAGGAAGAAATTCAGATGACCAACAGGCACATGAAAAGATGCTCCACATTGCTCATCATCAGAGAAATGCAGATTAAAACCACAATGAGATATCACCTCACACCAGTGAGGATGGCCAACATCCAAAACACAAACAACAACAAATGTTGGCAAGGATGTGGAGAAAAGGGAACCCTCCTACACTGCTGGTGGGAATGCAAATTAGTTCAACCATTGTGGAAAGCAGCATGGAGGTTCCTCAAAAAACTCAAAATAGAAATACCATTTGACCCAGGAATCCCACTCCTAGGAATTTACCCTAAGAATGCAGCAGCCCAGTGTGAAAAAGACATATGCACCCCTATGTTTATTGCAGCACTATTTACAATAGCCAAGAAATGGAAGCAACCTAAGTGTCCATCAGTAGATGAATGGATAAAGAAGAGGTGGTACATATACACAATGGAATATTATTCAACCATAAGAAGAAAACAAATCCTACCATTTGCAACAACATGGTTGGAGCTAGAGGGTATTATGCTCAGTGAAATAAGCCAAGCCGAAAAGACAAGTATCAAATGATTTCACTCATATGTGGAGCATAAGAACAAAGAAAAAAACTGAAGGAACAAAACAGCAGCAGACTCACAGAACCCAAGAACGTACTAACAGTTACCAAAGGGAAAGGGACTGGGGAAGATGGGTGGGAAGGGAGGGATAAGGGGGAAAAAGGGGCATTACGATTAGCAGACGTAAGGTAGGGGGAGCATGGGGAGGGCTGTACAACTCAGAGAAGATAAGTAGTGATTCTATAGCATCTCACTACGCTGATGGACAGTGACTGTAATGGGGTTTATGGGGGGACCTGATGAAGGGGGTAGTTTAATAACCATAATATTTCACATGTAATTGTAGATTAATGATACCAAAATAAATTATATATATATATATATATATATATATATATATAAAAGAATAAAATACCTAGGAATAAACCTAACCAATGAAGTGAAAGACCTATACCCTGAAAACTATAAGACACTCATGAGAGAAATTAAAGAAGACACCAATAAATGGAAGTATATCACATGCTCATGTATAGGAAGAACTAATATTGTCAAAATGGCCATCCTACCTAATACTATCTACAGATTCAGTGCAATCCCTATTAAAATTCCAATGACATTCTTCAATGTACCAAGCATATAGTTCTAAAATTAATATGGAACCACAAAAGACCCTGAATAGCCAAAGCAATCCTGAGAAGGAAGAATAAAGCTGAGGATTGTGCTCCCTGACTTCAAGCTCTACTACAAAGCCACAGTAATCAAAACAATCTGGTACTGGCACAAGAACAGATCCATAGTTCAATGGAACAGACTAGAGAGCCCCAGTGTAAACCCAAACATATACAGCCAATTAATACATGATAAATGAGTCATGGATATACAATGGGGAAATGATAGCCTCTTCAACAACTGGTGTTGGCAAAACTAGACGGCTACATGCAAGAGAATGAAACTGGATCATTATCTAACTCCATACACAAAAGTAAATCAAAATGGATCAGAGACCTGAATGTTAGTCATGAAAACATAAAACACTTAGAAGAAAATATAGGCAAAATCTCTTGAATATAAATATGAGCAACTTTTTTCTGAACACATCTCTTCAGGCAAGGGAAACAAAAGCAAAAATGAACAAATGGGACTACATCAAACTAAAAAGCTTCTGTACAGCAAAGGACACCATCGGTAGAACAAAAAGGCATCCTACAGTATGGGAGAATATATTTGTAAATGACGTATCTGATAAGGAGTTAACACCCAAAATATATAAAGAACTCACATGCCTCAACACCCAAAAAGCAAAAAACCCAATTAAAAAATAGGCAGGGGACATCAACAGACACTTCTCCAAAGAAGAAATACAGATGGCCAGCATGAATTGGTTGATCAAAGGATGCTACACATCACTAATCATCAGGGAAATGCAAATTACAACCACAATGAGATATCACCTCAGACCAGTGAGGATGGCCAACATCCAAAACACAAACAACAACAAATGTTGGCGAGGATGTGGAGAAAAGGGAACCCTCCTACACTGCTGGTGGGAATGCAATTTAGTTCAACCATTGTGGAAAGCAATATGGAGGTACCTCAAAAACTCAAAATAGAAATACCATTTGACCCAGGAATCCCACTCCTAGGAATTTACCCAAAGAATACAAGTTCTTAGATTCAAAAAGACATATGCACCCCTATGTTTATTGGAGCACTGTTTACAATAGCCAAGATATGGAAGCGACCTAAGTGTCCATGAGTAGATGAATGGATAAAGAAGAGGTGGTCATATACACAATAGTATATGACTTAGGTATAAGAAGAAAACAAATCGTACCAAGTCCTTCATGGACGGAGCTAGAGGGTATTATGCTCAGTGAAACAAGCCAGGCAGAGAAAGACAAGTACCAAATGATTTCACTCACTTGGGAAGTATAACAATGAAGCAAAACTGAAGAAACAAAACAGCAGCAGACTCACAGACTCCAAAAAGGGACTAGGGGTTATCAAAGGGGAGGGGTGGGGAGGGTGGGTGGGGAAGGAGAGAGAAGGGGATTATGATCAGCACATATAATGTAGGGAGTCACAGGGAAGGCAGTATAGCAAGAGAAGACAAGTAGTGACTCCACAGCATCTTACCATGCTGAGGTACAGTGACTGCAATGGGGTGTGGGGGTAATTGATAATATGGGTGAATGTAATAACCAGTGTTGCTCATGTGAAACTTTTATACGATTGTATATCAATGATACCTTAATAAAAAATAAATCACCCACAGCCAAGTGCAAAATTTGTGTTAGGTTGAGATTGTTCCATAATGCATCAATCGTTTGACCAAATTTGCATTTTCAAAACAAGCATTATCGCAGAAATGGCTGTATATTGACTTTTCACCCTATTAACTCCTTGGCTCTGTTCACTGAAAGGACTAAAAACAATGACTAACGTTTTAGTAAATTAGCAATGAACATCACCTGGCACTGTATCTCACTAAAAGAAATCAGTGCTTCTTGGAAGAATGGCTGGTTTCGGGTCTGGGGCAGAAAATGTGTAAGATGAGCCTGGAGTACCTTGTCATTCTAGAAGGCAGAGAAGGTATCCAAGACTATCAGGGTTGTATCGGCAGAACTCAGGAGCCAGTTGAAGAAGTTCCCTCTGCCAGAGATTGGACAGTTCACATTTCAATAAGGATAATCATTTATAAATGTATTTAAATCCATCAGATATGTTTAATTCCATGGGTTCCTAATGATAATTGGGAAAAAAACCAAATTGGTCACTATTGGAGGAGGAAAGGCACTTATTCATTATCTTGAAAACTGATAAATAAAGACAAAGAATTGGGCACCTGTCCTGCCTTTCCTTTATGAACTGCACTCCTGGGTAACCAAATCATAGATGAGAGGAAGCATCTCTGTGGAAGTATCCCAGCTAATAAATGGAAAAGAAGTGAAGGAATTAGAACATCACCGCTGTGCAACCTCCAGTGAACTAATGGATCTAGGCATTGAACATCAACAGCTGCTAACAGCACAAAATGGGAGACATGCAGATATTATGTGTCTCCTGATGAAAAACACACCACCATCTATAATCTTGCCAGAGGGGAAAAAAGCTCAAGTCTAATCAAGCCTTTGGATCCAGCTACCAATTTGCAGGAAACACAGAGCTCAGAGGAACATATTGAACCATTCCTTGACTATACAATCAGCAAAATCCAGACTCTGGGAGACTTTACAGGTAAAAGGTTCAGGTTTCTAAAACAGAAAATTTATAAAAATAAGAGGGAGTCTAGGTGGAATTTGTAGGTTATAACTCCCTTAAAAGACATACCAATTTTTTTTTTTAATTGGCAAGACTAAATTATAGTGTCTGAGAGAGGCTCTTTTTTTAGTGATAAAGCTCTAAGAAACACAAGGAAGCAGTTGCTCTGTCAGGATAGTCAGTAATTAAGTTAAACTAGAGAAGGTAACAGACTGTATTCCCCGTGCAACGGTGTGTGCAGATTGAGACTCGGGCCCAGTACATGCCTGTGTGGCTGTGCTTTTCCTAATCATCCTTGTCTCGGGATTATGCATAAATTTTCCTCTCCAGCCAGATTTGTATCCCCTGCAGTAGCAGCCATAGGGCCTCACACCCACAGGCTGGAACAGTTCTCTCCAGGCTGACAATTTGCCATCCTCCTGTGGGCCAAGACAGTTCCCTGGGAGGAACAGAGATGCTGCTTTATTCCCAGATTGTCTCTCTAAGACTGTATACTCAGTGTTTGCTTTTTTCCACCATCTATCCAGGAAAACAAAAAACAAAAACAAATGTTGGACCTGAGTCACTTTCCTCACCATCCCTGCAAGAGCCCAGGAGTCCTGTTTGGCTGTTTCATGACAAGCCAATTAGATAAAGATTGTTAATCAGAGTAATGAAGGGAGAAGGGACCCGAGAAAAGGGAAGGAGGGGAGGAGTGTGGCAGAGGCAGTAACGGAAGACCTAGAGCACTGCCCCTCCCTCCCTGCTCTGATGTTTTATTCAGGCTATTTGCAAATGAGCCAGTGGAAACAGCATTAACAATAAATGAGATGCATTAGACTGTGGAGAGGAAGGGAGAGAGCCGAGCGATGTTCCTTGCCAGCCACGCTCCCGAGCAGCTCCATATCTCATCACCCCAGGTGAGCCCCTCTCAGGTGGCCTTACCTGCTCCCCTCCTGTACTCAGGCCTTTTGAGGAGGCCCAGATTCCATTTAGCAAATACTGTTAGGTATTCAGAGACTTTTCTGGCATGCAAGAGCCAACCTAAAAGTCAAAGCCAATCAAAACCGAGGGTGGGAAATTTGCACTCTCAGTCTCAGCACTGAAGTTGTCCCAACCCAAAGGATCTGTTAGGTAATTGCTCCACTTTATTAAAGTAGCTCATACTTGATTGTGCTTTCCAATTAACCAAGCACTTTCACATGCATTGTCAAATGTTTCTCATAATAACCCTGTAAAGAAATGGCAGTAATTGATTTTATAAATAAAGAAACTGAGCAAGGTTTGTCAGGGTCTGAAAGTCCTCACTTTTAAGAATTCAGGTGTTTTCATAATATGTTCTCTTTGGACAATTTCCACAAGCTCAAATCCCCCCATCTATTAATTTACCTAGACTTGTAAAATTCGTGCCTTCCATTCAACAAACATGTACTGAGTATCTCCAGGGCCAGGCACTAAGCTAGGTGGAGAATAGGAAATCCCAATAGCTAAAGAGTCCCACCATTTTGTTTTATAGGTTATCAAGCTGGCCACTTTCCTAATATGGATTCTGATTCTACATTAATTAGTACTTCTTATTAAAAAAAAAATAGCTGTCATTCATTAAGCACTTACTAAATGCCAAGCACTGTGGCAAACGGTTTGTGAATGCTATTTCACTTAAAGCTTTGAGTCCATATCTATGTCCAGAGCTCATTCCTTGAAACAGTATTCTGTAACACACAGTTCTTCTATAAAGGGGAAAGCTTGACTCTGACTTTTTACAGCCTCAGTGAAACCAGACTCCCAACAGATGGACACTTTCCACCCCTCTGACCTGGCAGCATGATTCTGCCAGAATATCTCTTCCACTGTATTTCTGCTTCACACCAACTTCTAGGGAAGGGTACGTCCAGCAAAGGGGGATAAAGGAAGGCCAGCTTCCTTCTGAAGCTGAGGCAAAATTTGCTTCCAGAGGCATGACATTGGACTCCTGCGGGACAGGCCAATGAGACCTGGGCAATTTAGGTTAGAGTGATCTCCCCAGCACCCACCTCTTTCTGAGGTCATCCAAAATAGCCCCTGATCCCAGGAAGGCAGAGAAAAAGGAAGACATCTCTACCAAAGAGGGTGAGGCCTTGAGTGGGCGAGAGCTTACCACGCCTGCTTCTGAGGGGTCATCACGGCCGCAGTGTGAGCGCCAAGCTCCACTCCAACCCACTCAGTCAGAGCCTGCGCTTCAACAAGGTCCCTGGATGATTGAAATGCACATTAAAGTTTGAGTATGTGGGGAGTGAGTACAGTGTGGCACATGGTTCTCAAAGTGTGGCGCCTAGGCAAGTGCATCACCTAGGAGCTTGTTAGAGATGCAGGTTCTTTGGACCTGCCTTGGGCTGCCTGAATCAGAAACTCGGGGGGTGGGGCCCAGCAATCTGTGCTTAATAAGCCTTCCAAATGGTCCTGACGCAGGCTAATGTTTGAGAAGCACCGGTATAGACAATTACCTTGCTAAGCCCTCGCTCCTTTATTTCACTCACATGACTTAGGCAGCAATCTTGGGCAACACTTGGGGGAACTGAAGGAAGGTCTCGTGTGCTTGGTTTTCCCTTTTATTACCCTGCGGATGGTTCTGAAAACACAAGCTTTTGAACAAAACCTCTGCTGCTTGTAATTTAAGCCTTCATTTGCATTGCCAATAATAGTGGAAGGAAAGGAGTTCCAGGAGACCTACTGGCTTTTAACGGTTTTCCTCTCTCTGGTCAGAAGTGGGCCTGGGAATGGAAGCCCAGGCTTCCCAGCCCAGGATAAACAAGGGCATTGAGTCATGAGGAGGAGGGGCTCTGGGGTCCCAGGCATGGGGAGGGGTACATGGGCATGGACAGAACACCACCAGCCAGGTTAGGGGAGAGTGTCTGCACAGAAGGAAGAGGCAAGAAATATGAAATGCCCCAATCAGAGAATCTCTGGCCAGCAGAAAACAATCTAGTTCACCCCCTAACTCTGAGGAGTACCACACCCACACCTGTGCAAATCTCAGACCATCATTTCTTTGGTCTGGTGAGCTGCTGACACCATGCAATGATATTAAAGGGAACAGCAGATAGTCTCCACTCATACCTTCAGCAAGTCTTTTTGAGCTTGTCCTATATGCCAGGCACTGTGCCAGGTGTGCAAAGACAGACACTACTCCCGACCTCATGGAGAGGAGCATCCGCCAGTGGAAGGGATGAGCATCGTATCTCAGTTAAGCGTAAAATTTCAGCCTGTGAGCATGGCAGGGGAGCGCCTCCCAGGGATTCTGGCCTAGTCTCAGGTCAGGGAAGGCTCTCCTGGGAACAGGGTGGTTTGAGTCCGAGTCTACAGGAGTTAACTAAGCAAAGGCAGATGGTGGTGAGAACCATACAGACAAAGAGAAAGGGTGTGAGCCAAGATGGGCATGGCAAGTTCAAGGGGCAGCAAGAACTCCCAAAAGAAGGGACCCAGACTGTGTCAGGGAAAGGTATGGCCTCAGATGACAGTGGCAGGCAGGGACCAGGCTGTGCAGGTTTAGAAAGCTTTGAGTCTTTGTCCTAAAAGCGACAGGGAATCTCTGAGAGTTTTAAACAGAAGAGAGCTGGGGACAGGTTCACACGCGTGAAGCTCACTCTGGCTGTGCCATGGAGAGAGGAATGTGGATGGCAGGAGAATAAGCCACTTACGAAGCATGCAGAGGAGCCCAAGGGATCAAGTGCTGGTGGTAGAGACGAGTATAGACTAGAAAGAGAGAGACTTCGATGGAATCCACAGGTTTCAGGCATGGATCAGACATGGGGTAAGAGAGAAAAGGGCATCGAGGGTGTCTCCTAGGTCACTAGATGAGGTCACCAGACAAGGGCTAAAAACGGGGTGAGAGCTGGATTGGGGAAGAGGTAGTGTGGGTCAGCTACAGTGCAGAGGCAGTGCACCCAGAAAGGGCTAGAGTTAGGATGGTCTGCAGCGAGTGAGACTCCCTTAGGGTTTAATTATAGCAGGTGTCCGAACACCTCAATTATTCACAGCGACCTCATGTGTTGATTAGGTCCTGTTCCTCCGACTGTGACCTCTAGGTTTTGTTTGCTCATGCCTTTAAAAGCAGGTGGAAGGAGAAGGGAAGGGCTGGGTCAGGGCACCAGGTCACTTGGCCATACACATCAGGAGGAGAGAAGGAAACGGAATGGCTCATCTCCTTGGAGTGCCAGTTTGTTCTGACTAGCTTACAGGACAGCAATTTGCTTCCTGAAGGGGAGGGCTACGTAGAAGTGCAATTTACATCCCTGGCAACTTTCTACAACCACCTCTTAATGAATTAGTCAAACCATCAAGGCATCCAAATTGGTTTCTTAGATCCTTTCATCTTCCAGGTCGTTTGCCTTTCAAGTTTAGAATGGAATTGAAGAGTATAACAATGGAAATTTTTGTGAGCCTGGGGGAAAGGGCCTTTGATAAATAAACACTAGAGAATTGCAGAAAACAGGCCCAGCTAGAGGGGTTTTAGGCAGGTTTGCAAGGACTTATTACTCTGTCTCTTGGAAGGATGCGTGGGCAGCAGCCCCCACTGAGCTTGGAGATAATTGTGTGGAAAAGAGAATCCAAAACTATAATAAAATTTTAATTGTACACTTGATCTGTGTCAGAATTTTAAAAAATGCAGATAGGAGCACCATTTGACCCTGGAATCCCACTCCTTGGAATTTACCCTAAGAAAACAGGACCCCAGATTCAAAAAGACATATGAACCCCTATGTTTATTGTAGCCCTATTTACAATAGCCAAGACATGGAAGCAACCTAAATGTCCATCAGCAGATGAATGGACAAAGAAGATGTGGTACATATACACAATGGAATATTATTCAGCCATAAAAAAAAATCCTACCATTTGCAACAACATGGATGGAGCTAGAGGGTATTATGCTCAGTGAAATAAGCCAGGCAGAGACAGACGAGTACCAAATGATTTCACTCATCTGTGGAGTATAACAACAAAGCAAAAACTGAAAGAACAAAACAGCAGCAGACTCACAGAACCCAAGAATGGATTAGCGGTTACCAAAGGGAAAGGGGTTGGGGAGGTTGGGTGGGAAGGAAGGGATAAGGGGATTTAGGGACATTATGATTAGCACACATAATATAGGAGGGGCACGGGGAAGGCAGTATAGCACAGAGAAGACAAGTCGTGATTCTATAGCATCTTACTGTGCTGATGGACAGTGACTGTAATGGGGTATGTGGGGGGGACTTGATAATAGGGGGGAATGTAGTGACCACAATGTTGCTTATGTGAAACCTGAACATAAGGCTGTATATCAATGATACCTTAATAAAAAAAAATGCAGAGAGATTTAAGTTTCTGTATTAATTAGGTTTGGGGCAGGGATTAAATGGTGCACTCAGAAGAGATGAGTGAAGATAACTAGTAAAGGGACTATTTCCAAGGGTGTGAGCTGGATGAAGAATCCAGGGTAGTGAAGCCCCGAGGCTATCTGGAAAGCTCTAACACCCCAAGACATGAAAAGGGAAGAAGAGAGAGTGGTGAGTTATTCTGAAACTGTAGGACTAACCTGAATATGCAGAGGAATGAAGCCACTGCCAACAACCGCCCAGCTGGGAGGGAGCCTGGGACGAAACACTCAAGCCTCTCTTCTTGCAGTTGCTTCTCATTGGTTCATCCAAACCAGAAACCATGGAACAAGGGAGCCCACTGACTCACTTCCCACAAAGCAGTGGGACAAGTTGGAGAACGCATGAGCAGGGATAAACGGAGAGAACCCAGCACATGAGCTGAGAGACTTATTCAGATTTGCAAATTTTTTGTGAATCAATATATTTTTGCAGATCTATATACGTCACTGCCTATGTTCTGGTTTCATAATGATGTGATTGATCCCACATTGATAACATTAAACAAAGCAACGCAGAAAACAGATCTGCTAACCCAGGTGTGTCCAGGGTGAGGTGGAAGGAACTGTACTGAGCAGCACTGTTGTTTCTTCAGATTCCCCTCTGAAGTCAGCTGTGCCTCTGGCCACTAGCCTTTTTTGTTTTTTCCCAAAAGGAAACAGAACTTGAATTATTAGTGAAATCCAAAGGGTAAGTTTAGGGATTGCATGTCTCCATCCTGTCTGTTGTTTGTCCAGTAAAAAACATTTCCTTTGTAAAACTTGAGCTTACACCTCAAGTATGTGCACCAGACTTTAAGCAGACATCAAAGCTTCCCTTGGAGAAAGCCCTCTGTGATCTTGGCTAACTTTGATCTCCTCTCTCCCCATATGCAGTCATAGCCCTGAGTCCACCAGGACATTTCCCCTTGGCCCTGTTTTATTTCTCACTGTATAGCACGCTTGGCAATAAACTTTGTTGCTGGTCTTTTCCTGGCTGGACATATTCTCACCTCCCTGGAAACCTACTAATTTCAGAACAAATCAGAAGTTCTCTTTGGTGAATCAGAGAACCCCTGATGGCCCAGACTGAGGGAGACAGACTTGTCAGACACTTCCCTCTGCTGGCAACTGGTGGGACTGCTCAAGTCTTCTGTGGGTGCTGGGTGCCAGTTCGGAGCTCTCAGGACCTGCCTCAGCTCCTACCTGGCTTGCCATGTCACTTACCTAGAAAACCTCTCTCATTAACAAATTAGATGTAAAGAAACACTAAAATATGATGCAGGAATTTTTTTTTCATGAATTAGTAGAAGAGGATTTCTAAATAAGGCATTATAAAAAACAAAATACATTAAAGACTAATAAATTTGACCACTTCAAAAACAAGAACTTCTGTATGACAGAAGAGACCATAAACAAAGTTAAAGGGCAAAAGGAGAAAATACTTGCAACAAAGGATCAGTACCTAGAATATATAAAGAACTTCTACAGATCAAAAAGAAAATTAAAAAAAATCCAATAGAAAACATTCTAAAGATATAAAATGCTAATTTACAGAAATATAAATGTAAAATTTTTTATAAAATATACATAAAAAGAAAATGTAAGTGGCCCAACGACGCATGACAAAAATGCTCAGTTTTACTGGTAATCAGAAAAATGGGAATTCAAACAAGCAGGAATTTTTTAACCTACTAAATTGGAAAAAAATTTTAAAGGACAGAAGATATTTCCATACTGTATAAGTAGCATTATAAACTGGTATGATCACTGCAGAGAAATTTGGCAGCTTTCTGTTAAAATGTAAAATGTTCATACACTATGACCCAGTGATTCCGTTTCTCTGCACCTCCCCCACAGAAACAATTATCTATGTGTTCAGAGGGCAGGTCCAGGGATATTTGTGGTAAAAAGTCAGAAATAATTTAAATGTCCATCAAAATGGGGTTGGCTACATGAAATGTGATTCCTCTATACCGCCCACACACATATATGTACAGCAGTCTTTCTTTAATGTGCTGTATGTACTGACATGGAAAGATCTTCAAGAACTATTGTTGAGTGAATGAAAATCAGTTTCCGGAATGGCACACAGTATGATAATGTATATATAAAAATATCTATGCATGTTAAACAATATTATATTTTTTACTATGGGTATAGATACTATGGGTTGTTTAATACATGGTAAACTGTGCAGAAGATGACACATCAAACTGATGGTGAGGCTTACCTCTAGGGTGGAGGGCAGGATTGGAGATGGTACTCAAAGGACACTTCAGCCTTATAGGTAATGTTTAATTTGTTTATAAAGAGAATATATTTGTGTTTTGCTGTGTTGTGAAATTAATAAAAACTATAGTTGTATTAAAAAGAAGAAAACCTTTATTAATTTTTATTCATAAAGCACCTGGAAGGGCCAGGGATTTTGGGCTACAAGCAAAATGGCACTTGGGTGATTTGTCAGGGGTCCTGCTAAAGAGAAGTCACTGTGGTTGTCATGGAGACGGCTGCCTTCAACACAAACCGTCCTGTGCATCTATCTACCCATCAGATTATCTCCCCTTCAGTGTCATGCTTTTAAATCTTGGTTCATAAACTCAACAGTAATAATACAATCCCTAATACCTATATGTTTATTGAGGGTGTTTGATATTAAGTTGTAATATCCTATTTAATCCTCATTTTCTCCCCTTCTCTCTGACCCCAACCCCTCTCTCTCTGTCTCCTTCTCTAGATGAGTTTATTTATCTTTAGAGATAGTAAATAACCTGTCTAAGGTCAACTGACCAATGTGTGGTAGATTTTGTCCTAACCCCATACTTTCAACCATTTAAATTCTGTTCCGAAGTCATAAACATTTTTGCGGTTTTGTTAACCTCAGAATATCAACCTCTTCTCAGGAGCTCTCCGGGACTTCTCTGCCATTCAGGCCATACCCATTTGCTACATGGCTCCTGGTCACCTGGGAGAAAAGTCTATCCCAGGATGAAATATTATTCAAGCTAGTATGACCAAGAAGCTCAAAGACAAATACATACTCAAGGAACAACTAAGAGGTTAGGAATAATACTCAACCAGAAAACTACCACAGATACTTTTAAAGTTAATTTTAGGAACAAACTAATCAATACTAGCAAAGGTTAAAGTCTGACAATAAATGTAAGTCTTGCAAGACTCTCATGGGATATAATGTGCTGCATCTTCCAAATTCTGGAAATTTCTTACATCAACATGAAATGCCTTCCAATGAAGAGGCCCTGTTCTCACTGCTGAACCATTCCTGCCAGGCAAAGAAAACGCAACTGAGCAGCATCAGGAACTACAGAGGTGGGTCTCTGGGCAGAGGCCTGCCCAGCAGGGCTCTTGGGATCCCCATTGGTGAAGAGGCAGGCCTCCTCTTGCTGCAAAAAAGAGGGCTTTTGAGGGATGTTTCTGGAATAACTTATGAGTGGAGGGGGCAGAAGGTTTACAGACCAGAGCCATGATTCCTCCTCTCCCAGTTAAAAAATAAATTAATTAATCTCTATTTGGGTTCTTACTTGAGAACAAGCGTGACTATGAATAATGTATAGACGGGCCGGCCACACATAGATCTGAAGGCTCAGAAGTATGAAAGCAAATGAGACCCAGAGTGTGAAGATTAGACAGTAGGTTTTAAGTAGCATCCTGTAGACAAGGAAAAACCTGGGAGGGCACCAAAAACTGCTCTGCAAATAAGCACACCTAAGCCCCTGTGTATGTGCACAAACACACCTCCTCTCAGATAACGGTGATTGAAAGTCACTAGGCTCCCATTTGAGGAGGATAGGATAGAGATAAATCAAGAATACAATAAAAAAAGATTGAAACATTAAGGTTTTAATGAGCCATGTTTCAGGGCAGAGATTTAAGGACATTTAAATCTTCCTTTCTGGGTTGGAACTCCAACTCCTTGAGCTGCGCAGGGACTAGCACAAGAGGAGCAATGGTTAGAGCAGCAGACAAGGGGTGCGACGGGTGGCTGCAGGGCTCCTGGGCCCATTCCAGGATTCACTCCCGGCCCCCCAACAGTTTAACTCCGACCGGTCTGCCCACCAAGGCTGTGATGTGGCTTTCCATTTGTTAAACATGAGATAATGCCCCAGCATTGTATGAATTAGGGTGACCCAAGGTCAGCAACAGCCTTGCCAAGTAGGATTTCTAATCAGCAGGGCCTCAGCCTACAGTTCTTTGGCGGAAACAGGAAGAAGATGTTGGAAGATGTGCCCCAGGTCAGCGTGAAGAGCGTGGGGAGAGATTTCCTGTTTGACTGGGTCCTCCGAAGATCTGCAGTGGCCCCAGGTAAAAAGGAAGCCCTGGGCATCACTGGCAGTATGAACCTCTCCAGGAAGGAGGCATTGCTTTCCAAGGAGGGGCAGCCAGAGTTCAGCAGCTCTGAGTGCACGCCTGCATGCAATTTTGCACACACACGCATACACAAATACGTAGGCTTCTTATCAGCTCCGCTGAGCAATGATTTTCATGGATAAAGGATTTGGATTTTTTATTTTGTTCAAATCCCTTCAGGCATTGCCTCGAGATAGGACAAGACCCTTTAACCTTGCCCCATTTGAAAATATAGCAAGTGAAATATTACCTCCCACCCTTCAGTGGGAGTGAAATGGCCTGCATTCGGGAGCAGAAGGTATTTGGGGCTATGACAGAAAGCAGATTAATATGTGAAGTGAAAACAGACAGACCCCTTAAAAGTCTGCCGACATTGCAGAATTGGAAATAGATGAACCTCTTTCCCGTCACAGCAACAATACCACAAGGCAGGATTCGTTTGCAAGAGAATACATTGGCAGACCAGCCAGGACTAGGGTGGCTTCTACCTTGCTCTGCAACCCAAACGGGGCTGAAAAGGAAGAGGAACCCAGGCGGTGGCAGGCTCCCCGGGGAGACTGGGGGAGGGGCCGCCCAGAACGCCTCCCCCTCCCCAGTATCTCTCTCCTGACGCTGGCCTTACAGCAGGAGCTCAGGGTTGGAGCCAGGGAGGGTCGGGTTGGCAGGTAGCTGGCCCTTGCTCTCTCACCCTGATGGGGCCGTTCTTCATGGTGACAGGCATTGTTGTGGAGAGATAAAGAGCTCAGACGGTGCCATCTGCATATTCTGGCTCCACTCTGTTTGAACTATGCGACCTTAGTCAAGGCAGAATAAGGCATGCCCAGAAGGTGGACTGGGGTAAGTGGTAGGAAAGAGGACTGGAATGAGCTGCAGAGCCTTGTATGCCAGAGATGGGGGTGCATCTTTATTCTGGGGCACATATCACGGCTCCTTACAACCCTCGTTCGGCTCCCCCACCAGCTTGCTGGTCTTTGCTCCCTGGGTTGTGAGTCACATTCTAACACCTCTCTCCTGACATTTTCCAGGCCCTCCCACACACCTATTTAGCACTGCCTGAGGCATGCCACCCAGTCACAGAGACATTTAATAGCAGTGAAACAGTAGCAGGTGTAGGAGCTGAGAGAGGAAAAAAACCTCAATCCCCATTGGAGGGCAAAGATCATTTTCTCATTTCCATTTAAAGGGAGAAGTGAAAACATAAAATCACATGCCAACAGGGAGAAAGAATTTAAACCAGAATAACCTTGACAAGAGCAGGCGCCAGCAACTCCCAGGTCATGGTTGCCAAAACGACTTCCGGGGGAAAATGGAATATGCGTGCAGGGACGCAGGTAGAAGTCACGGAGTCTTCCACCCCTCCGCTTGGTAGCCTGCTTGAACTTTCCCCTTGGATGTGCCTCAGGCTCTCAGGCTCACTCTGACTCAAATGTAGCTTGTCCTCATTCTTCCAAATCTCCTCTTCTAAGTCATTTCTCACGTAATGACTCCCTCCCAAGCCAGGAATTCAGATGTCTCCAGGGTCTGCTCTCTCTCCCCAACATCCCGCCCTACTGCACGGCCCACAGCTACTCAGCCTCTTAGCCCTCGGGTCTGTCTCTGCCCCCTCCATCCCCATGGCCTTCATCTGGCTCCAACATCTCTTGCATGGACTGTCGCAGTAGCCTTTTGGCCAAACTCTACTCCAACTCTCTCTCCATCCAACCTCTATTTTGCTTCAAGTATAATTCCCTCCCTCTAAAATGCAAATCTGATGATAGAGCATCCCTTCTTAAAATCCTTGAGTAATTTCCCTCCACTCTTAGGGTAAATTCCAAACTCAGGATACTGAATAAGGCAGTCCAAGCTTTGCCCCTATCTAGCTATGCACCTTCACCTGCTCATCTACTTACCTACTTCCCACCCCACTCTCATCTCTTTCCTTCAGTGTTCTAGGCTATTTCACACCCATGGCTCTGAAAAGTCTGTCTCCCTGATGAACTCTTACTTTTCCCTCCAGACCCAGCTCATCAGTCTCCCTTGGTTCCTTCCACCCATCACCTCATGCATTTCCTCTATCAAACTAGTGCTGCACTTTCTTGACCATCTGTGTTGTTCATCACTGGATCCTCAGGGCCCAGAACAGAACCTGATGGAAAGGTCTGAACGAGTGTCTGTGGGATGTATGAGCCTGTGATTGGTCCCTCCTGGGCTGTGGAGAGAGAGACTGTGGTCAACCCAGGGGACATGGAGGCCTGAAAAAGAAAATATGCACCTCCTCAGGGACCCAGATGCCTGCGTGGGACAAGCCCTGAGCCTCCATATCAGGGAAGAAAACTGAGTGCAAACATTGAAAGCCATCAGAATGACAGATGAAATATAAAAATACAAATGTCTGTCCCCATGTTGTCATGGGAGAGAATTACTACCTACTCCTGAGATTAGAGAGAAGTCAATCCTGTATTTTGTTCTCTTTTGCGCAAGTATCCTAAATGGCATCCTGGCTTCAGGATCTGCAAAAGCCAGGATCTAAGGACATCAGAACCACTGCTTTACCAGGGAGCTCTACATGCACAGGCAGCAGAAGGCTGATTTTTTATCGGGGTAAAATTCACATAGCATAAAATTCACCATTTTAACACTTTTAAAGTATACTTTGGTGACTTCCACTGCATTCACAATGTTGTGTAACTATCACCACTAATTCCAGAACACGTTCTCACCCTAAGGAAGCCCTGTTCCCACAGCAGTCACTCCCCATTCACCCTCCCTCTAGCCCCTGGCAACCACTAATCTACTTACTGTCTATAGATTTGCCTAGTCTGACTATTTCATATAAACGAATGCACATACTATGTGGCCTTTTGTGTCTAGCTTCACTCACTTAGCATCGTGTTTTCAAGGCCATCTATGTTATAGCATCTATCAGTGTCCCATTCCTTTGTATGGCTGGATAACATTCTGTTGTATGGAGATCCCACATTTGTTTATCCATTCATCAGTTGATGGACATTGAGGTTGTTTCCACTTTGGGGCTATTATGAATGTTTGGCTGCTATGAACATTTGTGTACACGTCTTTGTGTGAACATATGCTTTCATTTCTCTTGGGTATATAGCTGCTTCATCAAATGTTTAATATTTTTGGAGGAACTGCCAATATGCTCTCCTTGGCAACTGCACCATTTCACCACCAGCAATGTATAAGGACTCCAGTTCACTCATTTTTGAAAATCTTAGGTGTCTAATTCTTAATTTGGGGGACTTCCCTATAAATCTTGCAAAAATACAACCAGTTAGATAGCAGCAGAGTCAAAATCTCAAATCTGAAATGTGGATACAGCCTCAGGCTGAACCTGAGCGGATCCCTGAGGCCTCCAGTCACACATCCCCCAGGATGTGCTCCCTGCCGTGGTCACTGGAGGCAGGGGCTCTGTGCTGCTCAGGACATGCTAGACCCTGTCTCCTGGATCTAATAGGTGAGAACAAGCATGTGCAGCATCTCCATGGTCCCCTACTTACAAATCAGATGAGGAAAAGAAGTCAATCTAGATCTCATGGGAAAGTAGGAAGGAGAGGAAACTGGCCAGATTCCAGGGAACCATTTCAATGATCAGAAATGAGGGCTTTTTCTGCAGAAGCTAAAACTGGGGAATCCTCTTGGGTAGGGCAGGGGGACCATCAGCAGGAAGGCTGGCTGCCAGGTGGGCCAAGAGCAGCTTTGGCCCAGTCCGAGGTTAGGTGACATACGGGTCTAGGCAGATGAGAGGTCTGGAAGCGCCAATCACAGCACAGCCTCAAGGTGCGGATGGAGGTCCCATGTTTGTGTATCCCCATTCATCAGCTGATGGACCTTTAGGCTGTTTCCACTTTGGGGCTATTATGAATGTTTGGCTGCTGTGAACATTTGCATACATGTCTTTGTGTGAACATATGTTTTCATTTCTCTTGGGTATATAGCTAAGACTGAAACTACTTCGTCAAAGTTTAACATTTTTGGAAGACCTGCCGCTAGGCTCCCCTCAGCAGCTGCAGGTGAGAACAAGGCAGGGTCTGGCAGGCTCCAGCGGCCCACAGGCCTTCACGCTCAACCTTGCCCGGTTCTACCTCCTAGCATGCCAGTGCTCCTCCTCAAACTACAACCCAGCAATAAAACAACACTCACCTCTAGACCCTGAACACAGGGCGCCCTCTCACTCATCCCCATCATTTACATCATTGGCACATGCTGTTTTCAGCTCCCTAAAAATTTACATCCCTGCCCCATGTCTAGGAAACTCCTACTTATTCTTCAGGTCTCAGCTCAAGCATATTGTTTTTATGAAACCTTTTCCCCCCATTGTGCTCTGAGGGCCTGGGCTCCTTCCCCGCACCCTCTGCCTGTGGCACGGTACCACAATGGGTCTTCTCTTACTGTCCTGATTCGTGGCTGTCTCCTCCCAGGGCTGAGCACTGCCAAGAATGGATCACACATTTTCAGGATGTGAAATGGTATCAACTTCAAAGTTGAGCCCATAAATAAGGTTTTTAATTTTCTCAAGAGTTTATAGAAATTTGTTTTTCCTCTTGTTATATATAACTACATACATAATATTCTTGATTTTGCTTCTTGGCCCACAATGCTTAAAATATTTGCTATGTGGCCCTTTACAGAAAGAGTTTGCAGACCCTTGCTCTGAATGTTAGCCACAAGATGCTTCAGTCCTCACATCCACCCTTCAGCCCCTATGACGCATGCAAGACCACACCTGCCAACTCTCCTTTCTCAGTGGGCAGGGGTTTGGTGACACCCCCTCCCAAGGTTTAACTCAATACTTGATCTCTAGCATGGCCCCCCATCCACACACACCTCTTATTCTGTTATCAAAAGGCTTCAGGAAAGTACAAAGCAATTCCAACTCAGAAAGCTTAACAACCCTCACTGCGACCAATGACAAAGGTGGGAGAGTCCTGAAGTCTCTTGCTTACTGAGCACATACTACGTGGCAGGCACTTGGCTAGACGTCTTAACAACACCCTCTTGAGTACCTGCACTCCTCTTAAAAATACTCATCATCACACCCCTCCTGTACATGGCAGGACAGACAGATGGTGGGCCTTTTTCCCCTTTTTATTCTCTTCTACCTTCACCCTGGGTGAAAAGGGAATCTTTAGCATAAAACATTCAAGTCATACTAATTTATATGGCATTTATCATCAGCAAAGCTTTGTTTTAAATCAGAGTTTCTCAACCATATCACCATTGACACTTGGGGCTTGACAAGTCTTGTTTGAAGGGCTGTCCTGTGCATCGTAGGATTTCAGCTGCGTCCCTGGCCTCTACCCACTGGCAAAATGCCAGTAGCAACCCTCCTCCAGCTGTGATGACCAAAAATGTCTCCAGACGTTGCCAAATTCCCCTCAGGGACAGAATTGTCCTCAGCTGAAGAGCCACTATTCTAAATGTTTTACATATAAACTCACAGAACTCTGTGAAATATGTACTGTTATTATCTTCATTTTAGAGCGAAGGGATAAGTGGCACAGAGACACTAAGTAACTTCTCCAGGGTCGCACAGCTGGTAGGGGGGACGTGACCCTATGCACTTTAGCTCCTGCATCTATGCTTTTATTACTATCAATTTTAACAAGTCTCAGAACTCGGTGAGCTGACCCCACACAGAGAACTAGGTGATAGGTGATCCCCCTTTTGCCTTTGTAGGATAGAATCAGAATGACGAGTGTCCTTAGCTCGATCACAGGGAGCACCAGCAAGATAAACACAGACTGAGTGCAGGAAAGGCTAGGAAAAAGGGAGTGGTGACATGGTCCAGGAAACACAAAACCCCAGGTGTCCACTGAGGCTGTCTGTGTGGCCCAATGAGAAAAGAGACAAGTCCTATTTCGTACCATCCTCTGTACTATCGGGTGTTCAGGACCAGCTGGTAGTAATTCCTTCCCCATCCCCCTCCTCCCTCCCTCCGTCCTTCTCTTCACTCCCCCCGCCCTTCCTCACCTTCTCTTCCCTTCCTTCTTTCTGATGATGGCTATGCACCTGCTTTTCCAGTTACTGTCGGGTATAATGTGAGAAATAAGAGAAAATTAGTAAACTGAGGCTTAGCTTAATGAGGCAGAACACAGACATACATTCCCCTTGCTTGAGGGTCCCACTAATATAGTTGGGATTTTGTATCAATTATGAATCCTGCAGGTAACAGAAACAAGACTTAAAATGGCTTCACTAAAAAGGGGATAATTTTTCTCCTTTCCAGAAGAGCCAGATGTAAGCCCTCCAGGGTTACCCTTCTGGATGGCTTTACAATGCTGTGAACATCCCAGTCCCCCTCTGTCATCCTCTTCCTCTGGCCTTGGCAGGTGGCTTTCATCCATTTGTTCACAAGAAGGTTCCTGAACTTCCAGCCGTCACAAGTGCAACTGGGCAGTAAAAGTGGGGAAGGGGAAACGATGGGAAGGTGAGTGCCAGCCAAGTCTGTCCCTTTGGCTTAAATTTCACTGGCCAAAACCATGTGTCACACGTCCATCCTACCTGCAAGACAGTCTGTGGAGGTATTTATTTTTAATTGGGCATATTACCACCTGTAAAAACTATTGAGGTTCCATAAGTAAGGAAGAAGGGGAGAATGGATATTGAGGAGACATCTACCAGTGTCTGCCCTGGATTCCAAAGGCAGCCTTCACTCCACTAGGAAGCACTGTTTCCTGAGAGCCAGTGGACTGCAATGGAGACACAGACTCTAGAGACAGATTCCTAACCTTAAATCCTAGCCCTGCCCCTTATTATCTGTGTGCTCCTGGGCCAGCTGGTGTGTCTTTTCATGCCTCATTTTCCTCATCTATAAAGTTGGGGGAAAAGAATAACAGCCCACTCACAGTATTGTCACGGGGATAAAGTCATTTAGCACATGTAAAATACTTAGAACAGTGTCTTGTGCATAAGCCCTCAGTAATATTAGCTATTTTTAGCTGTTATTATTTACTGAATGTCTACCAAATACTTTGCATTATCTTTCCCAATCCTCACAATAAACGCACCAGGGAAATAAATGTCCACCCATGCGTTATGAGTTCAGGAGGGGTCTCAGGCCCTGCTGCCTGTCATTTTTGCCATCTCATTGAAAACTTCTAATCCTTAAGGGTCTCTTTAATGAAAACACCTCTAAGAAAGGTCTCTACACTCTTTTCAGCAAGCAGCTTAGCAGCTGACACCAGGATGGAGATTAGCAGCATTGGCACACCAGGGTGTCAGACAAAGCCTCTCTCTGGCACTTTGAAACTAGTTCCAAGTTTTGAGTGAAGATTTAGTCTAATTTCTATTCTTTCTTGCTTGATCTGCAAATTGACTTGTCCATCCAGATACTTAAAGAAATGTGTTTAATGGTGCTCGGGGGATAAAGCAAAGGCTGTTGCACTCAGAGCTTTCGGTGGTCAATTAGGACAGGGTGGAACCTATAGAAATGCTGGGGTGAAAGAGCATGGGGGTGGGGGGACCGCAGCTGGCAAGAAATTTCAGCAGCTGGCCCCTGGGTAAGGTCAGACTGGGTAAGCCAGAAAACAGTCAAGTTCAGTGGCCCAGACTCTGACTTTAGGGAGATCCCAGGTGCTGACCAAAGGCAGCGATGGCCAAGGCAGCCAGCAGGAGAGAAGGCATGAGCTCAGCTGCAGAGGCCAGAACAGACCCCACCCCAACAATCCCTCTGTGCTTACCCAAATGAACCATCAGATTGGGGTTGACTCCTGGAAATCCAGTCTAAATAAAGTACATGTTGCTGGAAGTGCTTTGAAAAATTTAAAGACTCCTAGCTCTGTAGGATAAATTCCACTTCTAGGAATATTTTTTACAGAGATAATATGCAGAAGGATTTTGCATTGTGGCATTGCTTGTAATAGTGACAAAACTTGGAACAAACGAAACATTCACGAATAAGGGGCTAATTTCTGGAATACATATTTTTAAAAACAAAGATGTACATCCGAATTTTCTGACTTGAAAAGATATTGCTCACCTGTAGTTAAGTAGGAAAAAGCATGTTGTGAAGCAGCATGTATCGTATGTACCATTTCTGTGAAAATCCAGAAATATATACACATATATGTATAAAATATATAATACATATATACATATGCATATACATATATTTAGAAAAATATTAGCAGAAAGGCAAGACCATGGATAGGGACAAAGACAGAAATGTTTCAAAACATTTCACCAAAATGTTATCATTGGTTTATCTGCATAAAAAGCTTCCTGTAGAGCCAGGTTTCTTACTGTTAGAGTGGGAATTTACAGAAAAGTAAGGGGAGGAGGCTAGAATAATCCATATGGTAATGGATTCAAGTTTGAGGCATCAGTATGAACTCATGTTCAGCTTAATATAGATGCACATGGTGACATGTAGAATATTTATAGATATGTGTACATACACAGGTTAGTGTCCATACATATGTCTTTGTTCTGTCATCTGAGAGGGCCTTGAAGCAATGACACCCCCATAGCAAGGAGCACACCTAGTGGCCAAATCTTTATTTCTAATATTATTCTCCAAGAAAAAGACCAGGGTTCCTTGAAGTAATGGCTGATTTTAGGAGCAAGAAATATACAAGATGAGCCTAGAGCACCTTCTAATAGCATAAAGTGAGAAAGTACTAAAAAATTAAAAGAACACATATTGAGGGGTACGTTGAAGGAGCACAGAATTCCCAATGGTCAATACTGTAACAAGTTGAGCAACAAAATACAGTAGTATTGGATTATAATCCAAATATAAAGTAAATATCTATGCATTCATTTTAATGTGAGTTACTGGATAAATTAATAAATGTGGAGGAGAGAGGAAACATGGTAAATGTTTCCTCTCTCCTGCAGGAGGACTCCAAACAATTTATATAGATACCCTGCCCTCAAAGAGGGGGAGCACAATTCAGTGCACAGTGACTTCCTGGCAAGGAGGACAGTATGGAAAGAGGAGGAAAACAGAGTAGCTTTGCAGTGGAGAAGCCCGACAGACGCATCTCAGTAAGGTGCTCAAGGCCAACATTGACAGGCATATAAATCATGGGAATAGTATGTAACCTTGATGTGATAAAAATGACACCTTGACAGAAGGATTCAAGATGGGGGCATGAGAGGTGAGACAGAGAACTCCTCCCACAGCCTTGATCCGGCGGGACCCGAGCCCTTCCCCCACCCCAGCTCACCGGTGGGAGGAAGAGAAATGGAGCGGGGGAGGGGGTGGAAGCCTGGGACTGCTGAACACCTAGCCCGGGAGATCTGCTTTGAAAGCAGAAACCTACATTGTGTGGTGCTCTGGAGGATGGGGAGCTGGGACAGTCAGAGTGCTTGAGAGACAGATTCCAACCATTTGTGGAGGGCGGGATCCACACCCAGCCACTCTGAGACAAGGGAAAGGCAGGTGGTCTGAGAGGCTTCCTAGCAGCAAGAGGGCTGCCGAAGGCGCGGGTTTGCACAGAGCTTGCTGCGCGGGAGAAGGGATAGGGGGACAAGGTTGTCTGGGTGCGCTCTGCCCAGAAGATTGGGAACTTTGGGGAGTTTCAGGCGCTCCATCCCCTTGGCTAGCTACTCAGCTCCGAGGCCCCCCACTGTGATACGCAGCCTGCTGAGCCTTCCTCCTGGCCTGACAGCACCTGCTCGCAAACTGGCAGTCACTACTCTGGCGTCAGGCCAGCCAGAGAGAGGCCTCACCTACAACAGCTAGGGATGCCAAGCAGAGAGGCTTATAACTGTGTGCTTGGCCCACAGACTGTGATACTGGAAGGGCAGACAGAAGTCAGGAAACAGATCTTTCCTCCCCCCAGGAACCAGCTACACTCCCATATGACCCCCAACCTCACTCTAGGGGCTGAGCAGCTCCAGAGACTGGAGTTTCTGCACACTAGTGGGCACCACACAGAAATATGAAAAGTCAAAAGAACATGGTACAGACCAAAATCTCACAAACCCCAGAAAAAGGGCAAAATGAAACTGAACTCACCCATCTTCCTGAAAGAGAATTCAAAACAAAAATCATAAACATGCTTATTGAGGTACAGAAAAATATTCAAGAACTCAGGAATGAATTTAAGATGGAGATTCAATCATTAAGAAATTCCATATCTGAAATGAAAAATAAAATGGAGGGATTTAAAAGCAGATTAGATGTAGTAGAAGAGATGATAAATGGAATAGAAATTAGAGAAGAGGAATACAAAGAAGCTGAGGCACAGAGAGAAAAAAGGATTTCTAAGAATGGAAGAATATTGAGAGAACTGTGTGACCAATCCAAACAGAACAATATTCACATAACAGGGGTACCAGAAGAAGAAGAAGAGAGAAAAAGGGATAGAAAGTGTCATTGAGGAGGTAATTGCTGAAAACTTCCCTAATCTGGGGAAGGAGATAGTCTCTCAGGCCATGGAGATGCACACATCTCCCAACACAAGGGACCCAAGGAAGACAACAGCAAGACATATAATAATTAAAATGGCAAGATCAAGGATAAAGACAGACTTTTAAAAGCAGCTAGAGAGATAAAAAAGATCACATAAAAGGGAAAACCCATCAGGCTATCATCAGATTTCTCAACAGAACCCTTACAGGCCAGAAGGGAGTGGCATGATATATTTAATGCAGGGAAGCAGAAGGGCCTTGAGCCAAGAACATTCTACCCAGAAAGGTTATCATTTAAATTTGAAGAAAGGATTAAACAATTTTCAGATAAGCAAAAGCTGAGAGAATTTACCTCCCACAAACCACCTCTACAGTGAATTTGGAGGGACTCCTATAGATGGAAGTATTCCTAATGCTAAATAGATGTCACCCAAGGGATAGACAAAGAGTACAGAGTATGACTCACAACACACAAAGAATGGAGGAGGAAGAAAAAGGAAGAAAAAAAAAAAGAATCTTTAGGTTGTGTTTGTAATAGCACACAAAGTAAGTTAAATTAGACTGCTAGATAGTAAGGGAATTACCTTTGAACCTTTGGTAACCACAAATCTAAAGGCTGCAATGGCAATAAGTACATACCTATCGATAATCACCCTAAATGTAAATGGTGTGAATGCACCAATCAAAAGACATAGAGTTACTGAATGGATAAAAAAACAAGACCCATTTATATGCTCCCTACAAGAGACTCCCTTCAAACCCAAAGATATACACAGACTGAAAGTAAAGGGATGGAAAAAGATATTTCATGCAACTAATAGGGAGAAAAAAGCAGGAGTTGCAGTACTTGTATCAGACAAAATAGACTTCAAAACAAAGAAAGTCACAAGAGACAAAGAAGGACATTACATAATGATAAAGGGGTCAGTCCAACAAGAGGATATAACTATTGTAAACATCTATACATGCAACACAGGATTACCTACATATGTGAAACAAATACTAACAGAATTAAAGGGGGAAATAGAATACAATGCATTCATTTAGGGAGACTTTAACACCACGCACTCCAAAGGACAGATCAACCAGACAGAAAATAAATAAAGAGACAAAGGCACTGAACAATACATTAGAACAGATGGACTTAACGGACATCTACAGAACACTCCATCCAAAAGCAACAGCATACACATTCTTCTCAAGTGCACATGGAACATTTTCAAGAATAGATCATATACTAAGCCACAAAAAGAGCCTCAGTAAATTCAAAAAGATTGAAATTGTACCAACCAGCTTCCCAGATCATGAAGGTATGAAACTGGAAATAAATTACTCAAAGAATGCAAAAAAGCCCACAAACACATGGAGTCTTAATAACACGCTCCAAAATAATCAATGGATCAATGACCAAATAAAAACAGAGATCAAGCAATATATGGAGACAAATGACAACAATAATTCAGCACCGCAAAATCTGTGGGATGCAGCGAAGGCCATGCTAAGAGAGAAATATATTGCAATACAGGCCTGCCTCAGGAAAGAAGAACAATCCCAAATGAACAGTCTAAACTCACAATTAATGAAACTAGAAAAGGAAGAACAAATGAGGCCCAAAGTCTGTACAAGGAGGGACATAATAAAGATTAAAGAAGAAATAAATAAAATTGAGAAGAATAAAACAATAGAAAGAATCAATGAAAGCAGAAGCTGGTTCTTTGAGAAAATAAACAAAATAGATAAACCCCTAGCCAGACATATCAAGAAAAAAAGAGAGTCTACACACATAAACAGAATCAGAAATGAGAAAGGAAAAGTCACTATGGACACCACAGAAACACAAAGAATTATGAGAGAATACTATGAAAAATCATATGAGAACAAATTGGATAACCTAGAAGAAATGAACAACTGTGTAGAAAAATACAACCTTCCAAGGCTGACCCAGGAAGAAAAAGAAAACCTGAATAGACCAATTACCAGCAAAGAAATTGAATTGGTAATCAAAAAACTACATAAGAACAAAAAACCTGGACCAGATGGTGTCACTGCTGAATTTTATCAAACATTTAGTGAAGACCTAATACCCATCCTCCTTAAAGTTTTCCAAAAAGTAGAAGAGGAGGGACTACTCCCAAAGTCATTCTGTAAGGCCAACATCACTCTAATACCCAAACCAGGCAAAGACACCACAAAAAAAAGAAAATTACAGACCAATATCCCTGATGAACATAGATGCAAAAATACTCAACAAAATATTAGCAAACCAAATTAAAAAATACATCAAAAAGATCATCCATCATGATCAAGTGGGATTCATCCCAGTGATGCAAGGATGGTACATTTGAAAATCCATCAACGTCACCCACTACATCAACAAAAAGAAGGACAAAAACTATATGATCATCTCCATAGATGCTGAAAAAGCATTCCACAAAATTCAACATCCATTCATGATAAAAACTCTCAACAAAATGGGTATGGAGGGCAAAGACCTCAACATAATAAAGGCCATATATGACAAACCCACAGCCAACATTATACTTAACAGTGAGAAGCTGAAAGCTTTTCCATTAAGATTGGGAACAAGACAAGGATGTCCACTCTCCCCACTTTTATTCAACATAGTTCTAGAGGTCCTAGCCACAGCAATCAGACAACACAAAGAAATAAAAGGCATCTAGATTCGTAAGGAAGAAGGCAAACTGTCCCTGTTGGCAAATGACATGATATTGTACATAAAAAACCCTAAAGAATCCACACCAAAACTACTAGATCTAATATCTGAATTCAGCAAAATTGCGGGATACAAAATTAATACACAGAAATCTGTCTCATTTCTATACACTAATGGTGAACTAGCAGAAAGAGAAATCAGGAATAAATTCCATTCACAATTGCATCCAAAAGAATAAAATACCTAGGAATAAACCTAACCAAGGAAGTGAAAGACCTATACTCTGAAAACTACAAGACACTCATGAGAGAAATTAAAGAAGATACCAATAAATGGAAACACATCCCGTTCTCATGGATAGGAAGAATTAAATGTCAAATGGACATGCTACCTAAAGCAATGTACAGATTCAATGCAATCCCTATCAAAATAGCTACAGCACTCATCAATGACCTAGAGCAAATAGTTCTAAAATTCATATGGAACCACAAAAGACCCCAAATAGCCAAAGCAATCCTGAGAAGGAAGAATAAAATGGGGGGAATTATGTTCCCTGACTTCAAGCTCTACTACAAAGCTACAGTAATTTGGTATTGGCACAAGAACAGACTCATAGACCAATAGAACAGACTAGAGAGCCCAGATATAAACCCAAGCATATATGGTCAATTAATATATGATAAAGGAGCCATGGACATACAATGGAGAAATGACAGCCTCTTCAACAGGTGGTGTTGGCAAAACTGGACAGCTGCATGTAACAGAATGAAACTGGATTATTGTCTAAGCCCAAACACAAAAGTAAACTCAAAATGGATCAAAGACCTGAATAATGTAAGTCATGAAACCATAAAACTCTTAGAAAAAAACATAGGCAAAAATCTCTTGGACATAAATATGAGCAACTTCTTCATGAACATATTTCCCCTGGCAAGGGAAACAAAAGCAAAAATGAACAAGTGGGACTATATCAAACTAAAAAGCTTCTGTACAGCAAAGGACACCGTCAATAGAATAAAAAGACATCCTACAGTATGGGAGAATATATTCATAAATAACATATCCGATAAGGGGTTTACATCCAAATTATATAAAGAGCTCATGCACCTCAACAAACAAAAAGCAAATAAGCCAATTAAAAAATGGGTAGTAGAGCTGAACATACACTTCTCCAAAGAAGAAATTCAGATGGCCAACAGGCACATGAAAAGATGTTCCACATCGCTAATCATCAGAGAAATGCAAATTAAAACTATAATGACATATCACTTCACACCAGTTAGGATGGCCACCATCCAAAAGACAAACAACAACAAATGTTGGCGAGGATGTGGAGAAAAGGGAACCCTCCTACACTGCTGGTGGGAATGTAAACTAGTTCAACTATTGTGGAAAGCAGTATGGAGGTTCTTCAAAAAACTCAAAATAGAAATACCATTTGACCCAGGAATCCCACTCCTAGGAATTTACCCTAAGAATGCATAGCCCAGTTTGAAAAAAGACATACGCACCCCTATGTTTATCGCAGCACTATTTACAATAGCCAAGAAATGGAAGCAAGCTAAGTGTCCATCAGTAGATGAATGGATAAAGAAGACGTGGTACATATACACATGGAATATTATTCAACCATAAGAAGAAAACAAATCCTACCATTTGCAACAACATGGTTGGAGCTAGAGGGTATTATGCTCAGTGAAATAAGCCAGGCGGAGAAAGACAAGTATCAAATGATTTCACTCATCTGTGGAGTATAAGAACAAAGCAAAAACTGAAGGAACAAAACAGCAGCAGATTCACAGAACCCAAGAATGGACTAACAGTTACCAAAGGAAAATGGACTGGGGAAGATGGGTGGGAAGGAAGGATAAGGGGGAAGAAGGGGTGTTATGATTAGCACACATAATGTGGGGGGGATATGGGGAAGGCAGTATAACACAGAGAAGGCAAGTAGTGCTTCTATAGCATCTTACTACACTGATGGACAGTGACTATAATGGGGTATGTGGTGGGGACTTGATAATAGTGGGAGTCTAGTAAAAATAATATTGCTCATGTACTTGTATATTAATAATAGCAAATTTAAAAAAATGATACCTTGTCTCAAGGATCTTTCTCCTCAAAATTCACAGTGCTGATGTCATCTGGAGAAAAACACTAGAGAAATTATAAAAGAGGGCCTCCTCCAAAACGCCGGACCAGTACCCCTCAGCAATGCCAAAGTCCTCTAAAGCAAGGAGGGTCTGACACACCGTCACAGCCAAGAGGATCCCAAGGAGACAGGGAAATTGAAATCTGTTAAAAAAAATAGATTTTTTTAAAGTCTCCACAGAATTTTTCCCTAAATGAAAGAATCAAAGTGAATTTTGATTTTTTTTTATCTCAACCTTTAACAGCACAGAACAGCAGTAAACGCTTTGAAAATAAAACTCTTCTTTAGAGATTTTCCAATATCCTGGATCAAATTCTAACATGGGACCGAAGGCCAAAGTTCTTTGGCTTTCTCCAGGAAACTGAAAGATTTGCACAAATATGGCAGAGACAGGCACAAACCCGACTGAGGAGAGGGGCTGAAGGAGGCTGAGGTTCCTCTCCTGGGCTCCTGGCGTTTTTCTCACTGTGCACACCCGTGGGCTAAACCTGTGCACCTCAGCACAACCTCTGTGAGATGGCCAAGCCAGTAGTTCCCAGGTGCACCTGAGGCCTTTCATCAGATCCCAGTCCATCTCAGTAGTTGACCACTGTCTGCCCATGGAACAAACTCAGAGGAGCTTTTCAAAGAGGCCAGGAAGTGGCCAAATACTGGGGGTTGCATACCCTCGGTGCCTTGATTCACTGGGGATGGTCTGACACTTTGCCATGAGCACATCTGGATGACAGACTGGAGACATCCCCCAAATCTCCCTGACCCCACTTTAAGTCAGAAAGAAGAATCTCAAGAGGCTGCACTTCCATGAATCAAGCTGAAAGGGGCAAGCCACAGAATTGCTTTATTTCTTCTTACTGATTTTGTGTGTACGCACTTCAACGAAATAGAATTATAACAAGTTGTGTTCCTGATGACCCAGGAAACGTGCTACAAAAATAATTCTTCTGAATAGTCAGTGAAGTCCCTGAAATTAGTGGTCAGATTTAGAAACAAGGTCAGAAAAATGACATCTTTGAAAGCCGAAAGTGACAAAAATCATTATACAATGACCGGGATTAATCCCCATGGTTTTTCATCCCCTGTAAGTCATCCACCCACAGAGATATTTGGCAAACATATTGCAGAGAAGACTGGAGTATCTCCCAAATCCTGTCAAGGGCCTTGGGAGTCTTTTGTATTTCCATGAGAAACTACAAATCTCAAATGTACTTTGGTTTACTGAGATAAGGTATTGTTTTGGGAATTTTAAC